>OZ014522.1:83855519-85057394 GCA_963966055.1 Lathyrus aphaca
AAAAATGCAGCAAGGATACATATGAAGAACATGAAGATAAATGAGAAGTGAAGGCAAATTCACTTCTCAAGTTAGTTACCACCTGAAAATGTTAGCACAATATGCATAAGGAAAGAAATGATATGAAATGATGCATATGAATGGGCCAATGCCAAAACCAGAAGCAATCACATGATGCAAATGATGCTATGAGATGATGCAAAGGCATACCAAGTGTTATGAATGTTCATACAAAGAGAATGAATGCATGTGAGACATGTGGGAAGCATGAAAACACATGGATGTTTATGAAATGAAATGGATGTAAAGCATAGCAAATGTATGAATAAATGACCAAGCAATGTTCACGCAATGTCTTAATATGTCTAAGATGGCATACAAGTGCTTAGAATGTCATGGCAAGTTCATATGTTCATGCAATGCAATGTAAGATGCAAGTATGGATGCAAAATTAGGGTTACATGAAAGGATGGGATGCGAATGATCAAAACAGAAACAATTCACATGATAAAAATTTGAAAATAAGCTCAAACAAACCCTAACCCCTCATGATATCACACCCCAAAGGAGAAGGTCTAACTCTTAACCTAAAAGAAGTTATGATTTCTCTAAGTTAACTAGGGTTTTTGGGTACCTTAAGAGGAAAAATGAAAATCAATTTGAAAATGAAAGATAAATTCATGACAAAAATATCCTAGAAACTACATGTCATATGGAAAACAATGCAAAAAGAATCATCATCAAACCATTCATGGTTAGGCAGAGAAGAATTTTCAAAGTTAGGGTTCCAAAAAGGGGATTTTATGAACCCTAAATTCAAAGAAAATGTCAAAACATGTTCAAAAACCAAAAAGAAATTTGTGTGAATGGTTTGACAATGTTTCTAAATGTCTTAAGATGCAATGTGAATTTTTTTGGGATTTTTAGAAACCTAAATGGTATTTTAATTAATTAATTTCCATTAATTGATCAAAATACATTTAAATATTTTTAAAAATGATTTTTTAATGCAAAAAATAAAAATAAAAATGTTTTTGAAGGAAGAAAAATATTTGGAACTGAAATGCAGAAAATAATATTTTTTGGGATTTTCTTGGTATTTTAAATTAAATGATAAAGAAAATGCAATTTTAATGAAATAAAAATTAAAATAAATGAAAGTATGACAAATCAGTGGCTAGGATTCAAACTGGGGGGAAAGTATGACAAATCAGATTAAATTAATTAATTAGGTTTTAGGGTTTAATGACTAATCTGGGCCGTTCAAACACGCGCGGGAAACATCATCCAAGGGCCAGAATTCAAACTTCCTTAATTACACAGATTAACCCTAATCAGTCTCAAGTGGCCGGAGAAGACTTCCGATCGTCTTCTCCGGCGAGACCAAACTACAAACTTCTTCCCTAGACCATTTCCAGAGCTCTAAAGCTCCAGATCACATCCCCAGCTCACTCCAAACACGAATCAACCCTCAAAAATCATTTCTCATTCATCATTCTCAAGATTCGAAGAAAAACATAAAAATGGCAAAACTTTCAGACAGCCTTGAAATTCTTAATACGCAGCCATTTTCAAAAATAAAGACATCAACATGATCAGAACATCACATAGATTCATTTAGGAACTTAAAATTATATTTTTGGAAAAAAGTTCTTGAGGTTACTTGAACTTGAACTTTCTCAGTTTGGCACTTTCTGGGCCTCTCTCTTGTTCTAATGGCCTCCACTTGATCCCCTGATGCTATTGCAAGGCTTGGAATGAGTTGAAATGAGCTGGATTGAGAGGTTGTAACCCAACTGGTCCAAAATCGTGTTTGTGTTTGGCTGGCTTTTAGGGCTTGGCAATGGTTGGGAAATAATCTGTGGATGATGGTGAGTTGATCTATGGAAAAATATTGGAGGTTTGATGCTTGTGCAGTGTGTTTCGAAGAGAGGAAAGTTGTGAGTGAATTTTGTGAACTTGGCTTATGAGAGGTTCTCAGCTCCAATGTTATGTGAAGTAGCTTGCTTTCAGTCCACATAACATGTCTTGATAGGTCAGAAAGTGGGTGGTGGCCTGTGGTGATTGGTATGAGGCAAGTTGTAAAAAGTCAACAACTTGTGTACTTGAGGTATGGGCTTATGTAGCAGCTGTTTTAAGGCATGTCCTGGTTCAACATTGATCAAGGAGAGCCATGGGATTCATTTTATGCAGCTGGATGGCTTAGAGGCATGGCTTTCATAGGATTTGCAAGTGTTATGCAATTTGCCCCTTTTGAGAAATCTTGTGATGCAAGCCATAGAAACTTGTGATTTCTTGGGCAATTCTAATCACAATGAGTTGTATTATGTTTGTATGATGTGTCGCTCCCACCAAAATGAGGCTAAGTCAAATGGGGTACAGACGCGAACGGTCGGCGAAAGAGGATGAGGACACACAGGGGTGAACTCAGAAAAGAAAGAGTCGCCAGCTGGGCATTTTTATCCCAGAGGAAAGGTAATGCTGCATAGACCTAGAAAGATATGGATAAGACGATTGCGAACCAGAGAGACTGAGAAAGGGGGTTGGTTACAACCTGGGAAGGTATTAGCACCCAGATTGTCCGTCGTACTCGACGGGATCCACGCTTAAAAGATTTGTGTTTTAAAGGGGTAGTGTCAGTGCTATCTGTGTATCAAAGCTGGAAAGAATGCAAGTGTCAGTGTAAAAGAATTGTGAAGTGTATAAATGAAGTGTCAGTGTAAAAAGAAAGAGGTGAAATGCTCATGATAATGAGGCTTAAAGAATAGCTGAAAAGAGGGGGAATATACATAGACTTTTGTTCGATAACTGTTAAGTTATGCCTACGTATCCTCTCGTGCAATGAGGAAGTCAGAACACCGTAGTTCGACCCAAAGAGACTGAAAGATGAATTAACTTGTGAACTGCTTGCTTGTCTATGCTCAAGTGTATGACCTGTCTGGCTCAGGTGCAAACTGTCTCGCATTAGACGGAAGAAGCAAGTTCTCGTTTGTGAGTGAATGAGATGAGAAAAGAATCCCGGAGGAGACGATTATTGTTTGTTTTTGAGTTTTCAGTCTTTTATTGCTTTTGAAAGTTTGTCATAAGTTAATGAGCTTAAGCCTAAACCAATGGGTTAGTAAACTCATCACATCTTCCCTCTGATTAGGGGTAATGAGAATACCTTAAGTGTGAAGTCAGCATCTCACACCTAATCACCATTGATGTAGGATTAAGATCATTAACCTACTTGTGATTATTTAGATGTTTTTGTTGTTTTTGTTTAGTGTTAAGTAATGAGATTAAGCCATAATCAAGGATTAAACAGACTCATTACACCATCCTAATAGAAGGATAATAGATGAGAATGTTTAAGCCGAGGAAGACTCCTCAACTTAATCCATGATTAGGGATTAACCTCATGACAAAACAATGCCTTTATTAGATGGATTTTAGTTAATGGTAAGATGAAGAAGTGATTTTTATGATTTGTAAGACAACTTGAGGGGGACTTGTCCATTAACACTAGGGTTAGTCCTTCTTAACCAATTAAGGAAGAATTAGAACCCTAATGCAAGGCCCAAGTTACAAGCTTGGTGTCTTGATGATTATTAGGTGAATTGATTAAAGGATTTAAACACATTAAGGGTTTGACACTTAGGATTAAAGTTATACACTTCATCCTAATAGAAGGATGCAGGCATAAGCTTAATCACAAAGCCTTAAAGCCTTTAGGGTTTAGTCCCTGATTATGAGATGAGAAGAGGAGACTCAAAGAGACACAAAGGTAAAAGCTAAGTGGGGAACTAATCAAACCCTAATTATTATCATGCTTGGTCATTCCTAGGGTTTGTGAGGTTTAAGAAAGAAATCTTCAAGGAACCACCAAGGAGAGAAGCAGATGAGAGGAGCAAAGAGAAGCAAAACAACTTGCTTCACTTAAGAAGACAAGTTGCTTGAGGAAAGAAGGTAAGATGAACAAGAATGAGCAAGCTCAATCCAATACACAAGGTAAAATGCAGCAATGATGCATAAGAGAGATGAAAATAGATTGTGAGAAGTGAAGGCAAATCCACTTCTCAAAACAACTTACCACCTGAAAACTTAGCAAAAGAAATGAAATGCAATGCAAAATGAGATGCAATGTCATGATGCAAACCAAAACCAGAAGCATGAGTATGATGTTAATGATGCTAAGAGATGATTCAAACATGAGGCAAGTCATGAGAATGATCATACAAGCATATGGATGCAAGAGAAGCATGCTTGGAACCATGGATGTACATGAAAAGTTATGAAATGTAATGGACATATAACATGGAAAATGCAAGATGCAATGATCAAACATGATTCTAATATGTCCTAGGATGTGTTATGAATAAAATGGATGCACAAAATGTCATGGAAAGTCATGGTATGCAAGCAAATGGAAGATGGATGCAAAGGAAGGCATAAATTAGGGTTTATGATCAACACACAAAGCAAAATCCAAAACCAGAAGCAAATGAGATGATAAAAATTTGAAAATGCACTCAAAGGAACCCTAAACCTATACAAACTCACTGCCCAAAGGAGGGGATCCAACTCTTAACCTAGTGAAAGTTATGAATTTTCTAAGAATGCTAGGGTTTTAAGGTACCTTGACAAGAAAAATGCAAAACAAATTGAAAATGCAAGATCAATTCATGCCAATTTTATCCTATAAACTACATGCTATACGAGATGCAATTCAAAAAGAATCATCATCCAACTCTCAATGGTTAGGCAGAAATGAATTTTTGAAGTTTGAAACAAAATATTGCCTTGAAATGAATTTAATTCCATTGAAAATGATCAAAAGGCATCAAGAACAAAAAATAAATTTGGTTTGAGAGTTGGACAATGTTTCTAAATGTTTTTTAATGTTACATGAATTTTTTTGTGATTTTTAAATACCTAAAAGTATTTTTTAATTAATTAATTTTCATTAATTAATTAAAAATAAACTTTTAAATGATTTAAAAATAAATTTTAATGCAAAAAATAAAAATAAAAATATTTTTGTGTTCTGAAAAATAATGAAAACCTTGACAAAAATTTTCATAATTTTTAAACATTTTTTGCTATTTTTAATAATTCGTACAAAATAAATCAAAACAAATGAAAATAAAATGAATTTTTAAATGAAAAAGAAGAAAGTCAGCCAATCCAATGGGTGAGATTCAAACTCACAGGGGCGGGAATTGACTACGCGCGCATCTGGACGGCCAAAATTCAAATCTCCCTAATTATGATTAAGCCCTAATCCTGTGCCCTAATCACTTTCAGATGACCGGAACAGTGTTCCGGTCATCTTCTCCGGCAGGCCAAAATCTCTATCTCTCTTAATACGCATCAAATCCTCACAAAACTCTCCAGAATCAATCTATAAACACCACTAAGCATAAACCCTAAATCAAACAACATTTATTTTCACTGAATCAAAGGAAACAAGCAAAAACATTTTTACGGGCAAACTTTCAGATCATCATAACATGCTTGTTTCTGGCTCATTTTCAAAAATAAATAGATCCCCATGATCAGGGCAACATGTAGAACAATATTCTAACAAGAAATTAAAGTTCTGGAAAATTTGTTCATCATTCTACCTGAGATTGAGCTTTCGAAACAGGGACTTTCTAGCTGCTTCTTTGGTTCAAACAAGCTCCAATGATCCTCCTTTGAAGCTTTTGACACTTAGCTGGAGTTTATATGGCCTCTAGAGGGAGTTGGCAGAAGCTCAGGCCAAGGGAGTGTGAAAATCGTATTTGTGATGTGGGAGTTTTCAGGCCAAAACATTGGTTGGTTTGTGATCAGTGGAACATGCTGAGATGTTCTATGAAGTTTGTTTTGGTGTTTGAAGGCTGTGTTGTGTGATTCGAATGGTTTTGCATAAGGGGTGAAAAATGAGAATGCTGGCTTAGAGAGAATTTCAGGATGAGTTGTGTGGTGTGTTGAGCTGATTTTGGTCCATGTATCAAGTGGTGATAGGTCAGAGAGTTGTTGGTGGCCTATGGTGATTGGTATGGGTCTTTTGCAAAAAAGTCAATCTTTGTGTAAGAGAGGTATGGGCTCATAGATAGCCAAGGACAAAAGGGGTGTCCTGCGCAGCAAGAAGTGTGGAGAACCATAGGATCAAATTTGAAATCAGCCAGCACATGGATTAGGGTTTGAATGAGGTTTTGCAATTTTGATCAACTTTGGCCCTTTTGAAGTTTTTTGATCCACAAGCCATGAAAATGAGCAAACTTTTGATGCAATCTGATCTTTAGGCCTTGGTTTATGATTTTATGAAGATTAGAAGTCCATTTGATAGCACAATTTGTCTTGGCAAGTGGTTTTGCAACTTTGCCTCTTTGGTAGAAAACTTGAAATTTATGTGATTTTGGCCAACTTTGACAAGCCATAACTTTTGATCCAAAATGAATTAGAATGAGTTGTTGTACTTTTTGAAAAGGGAAAGATCCATTCTACAACTTTCATGACCAAAGTTTTCCCATTTGAAGCATTTTTGAATCAAAAAGCAAGGGTTGAAAAAGTTTCCCAAAATGGCAAGTTTCCATTACAAGCCATTTTCCCAAAAAGTCAACTTTGCAAATGGCTTGAAATGCTTCAATTTTGTGAACTTCCAACACCTTCTATGATCAAATAAAGATCATACACAATCAAAATGATGAAGAACACCCCTTGGTTGGGTCATTGGGGGCCTCAGATGCCCTGATTTTGCACTGACTTGCTCAAAAAGTCAACTCTTGGTTAGATGCCTTCCCCATGGAATTTCTTCATGAAAATTGATATGTATGATCCCTATGACATATAGAGACCAATATAAACAAGAATGACCAAAAAATTTGGATTTATGGCCTCTGAAACCAAAACCCTAATTCTAGGTCATCTGTGCAGTTAAACCTGGCTCTGCTTCCATGCCCATCTCAGTTCTTGTGATTTTTTGACATTCTTGACCTTGAGAGGATATAATATGATGCTTGAACATACATGGACCCCTTTGAAATGATTGAAGACCTTTGGAGTGGCTCAAATGGCTCTAGGATGGCTCAGATCACAAACCCTAGATGCAAATGACTTTGAATCAATGCAGTGAATCAAAAATGTGGTATGAGATGCTATGGTTGAGTTTATGCATATGAAAAGATCACAAGCCATGGTGTGAATGGGTGAGGGAAAATTTGGGGTGTTTACAGCTGCCCCTATTCAAACATGAGTTAGCTGTGCAGGATGTAAGCAACGGCTTAACAGGCAAACAAGATAACTTGTGGTTGAATACTAAAGACAATCCAAAATTTGCACTCACAGAATGAAGAAGAAAAGGGATATAGATTGTAAAAGAAAATAAAGTATATTATAAAGTGCGGGCGACGGAGGACGAACGTCGAGCAGAGGACGACTGCTGGGGAAAGAGCAATGACGGGGACGGCCGACATGCTGGGGATAAGAGGTTATGATGGGGAAAAGAGATTATGATGGGCACGGCCATCAAGTAAAGATATAAGACTCTCTGGGGATTAGAGGTAGAAATAAATGATGAGGTACGGTCATCAAAGGTGAAAGACGATCACCTAGCAGGGGACGGCTGCTCTGATGGGGATAAGATGAGGGAAGGTCATCTAAGGTGAAGGACGATCACCTGGCAAGGTACGGTTGCCAAAAATATCGCGACATAGGACGAATGCCGGATAAAAGGTCGACGATGGGGACGGCCATCAGATAAGCATGATGAAGGACGATCATCAGGAGGTGAAGGACGATCACCTAGCAGGGTACGGCTGCTCTTAGGGTTTATCATGACATAGGACGAATGTCAGATAACAAGATCAACGATGGGGACAGCCATCGAATAAAATGATGAAGGACGATCATCAAAAGGTGAAGGAAGATCACCTAGCAGCGTACGGCTGCTAAATATCACGACATAGGACGAATTCCGGATAGAAAAGGGTTCCAATAATGGAGACTCCGCTGGGGAAAGGATGAGGGACGGTCATCCAAAGGTGAAGGACGATCACCTGGCAGGGTACGGCTGCCGAAAGGTATCATGACATAGGACGAATGTCAGATAAAAAGAAATTTACTGGGATTTGCTGGGGAAAAGTAGACACGGACGAGTGTCTAATCTCATGAAGACATAAGTATTTGACATGGTGTATAGATTAAAGATGCGGACGAGCATCCTTAAGACTATGATACAGACGAGTATCAGGTAGAAACAAACGCTTGACGCATGTTCAGAGATGATGATACAGACGAGTATCAACTGGTTAACAAAGAACACGGACGAGTGTTGATTCTGAGGGGACTCTTCTGGGGAATAGTAGACACAGACGAGTGTCTAAATTCAAGAAGACATAACTGTTTGACACGTGTATGGATTAGAGATGCGGACGAGCATCCCTAAGACTATGATACAGACGAGTATCAGGTAGAAAAAAATACTGACACATGTTCAGAGATGATGATATAGACGAGTACCAACTGGTTAACAAAGAACACAGACGAGTGTTGAATCTGCAGGGATTTGAGAGATATATACAAGATACGGACGAGTATCTGTATGAGTGAAACAAGAGTAATAAGTATGAGTGGCGTACAGGAGTGTTTAACCTGCTGGGGAGAGCATGACACGGACGGGTGTCGGAAAAAGTGTATTATAAACAAGTGTTTGGTTTGCAAAGTGTTTGAGTATTTATGCTGGGGGATGTGACACGGACGGGTGTCAGGGAATCTGTATAGGTATATGCATCTGCGTTGTGAGTGCAAAGGGGACGCTTTGGCTTTCTGCTGGTGATATGACACGGACGGGTGTCAAGAAGTATTTGTAATATATATAAGTGTCTGTTCGTAAAGAATGCTCGGGCGACTTTACTGGGAAATGATGACACGGACGAGTGCCAAAAGGAGTGTGTATTTGTATCTACAAGTGTAAGGCAAATGTCTTGGCATTCTGCCGGGGAATTTGGAGGGTTTTCTGTATATCTTTGATGGATTGCCAATATTCACAAGTGTTTGATTCAGAACATGGCTTATGATTATGCAATATGTTTGATTTTTGCCGTAATGCTCCGTATTAGACGGAATGCTACGCTTTGCGGGGAGAGTATGATGTGAATGTTATGATTATGCAAAGATACTGATCCGGGATCCGGGTCCCGTTGCTGAGGGGATCTTTGACTGATCTGCTTGAAGTGGACATCCCAGCTGGGGAAAGATCATTGGTAGATCTGACATATGGAACTCTGCTTGGGGATATGGGTCACTGATAGACCTATCTTTGGTAATGAGGGACCCAGCTGGGAGTTTGTAAAAGCTTTCTTCACTCTGTTGTGAGATCCCCAGGCATTGCTCTTTCGGATAGAGGCTGAAACTCTGTGGGGAAATGGTCCCTTGGCTTTTGTGCTTGGCTGAGGAGGGAATAAATGGTAACTCAACTGGGGAGAAGGCACCTCCGGTGTTCAGACTGAGTGGACAATGATTTGCCAGCTTGCTGGGATGAAGTCTTCATGCCCCATGTTGTGTTTTGAACACCTGCAGTCCTGAAAAGACAGAGAAATGCACAAGTAATCCCGAGGTATCCTTCACCGGATTCCATCATAGGAGTTTAGGCAATCCTAGGAGCAAGTATATTTCTTGTAAGCACGTATTTTTAAAAGAGAAGCATCTGTTTTTATGCAATCAGTATCTTAAAGACATCGGACATTCTTGCAATTGAAAATAAAATGTACGAGACGAAACATGACTGAAAAATCTGATTTCATTAATTCGTGTGCCCTGAATTGGCAAATGCAGTCAAGGAAACAAATCCCCTAAAATGAGGAGATCGTTACAAATTGGAAAACAATAGATGTTGGCAATGTTGATGACGCTTTAAGGAGCTTCCCTTTGGCTATGACTCGTATGACTTTTGACATTCTTCTCGTCTTGCTTTCTGAAGAAGGCTGATTCTGAAAGAAGCTTGATCCTTTCGTGGCTTACCAAGTTGTAAGTGATACAGACGAATTCAGAATGCAATTGTTCGCTTATTCCCTTGTTTTGCATGGATTGCCCTTTCGGGTTTTCAATCCATCGGGATACCCTTTTTTTGCCTGAGTTGTCTGATGCGGCTTTTCAACTCAGCGGGTGTACATTCTTTTGTTTATTTTCCCTTATTTTTGCCCGAGTCTTTTATTCTGTTTTTGACTCGCCGGGATGCCCTATTTTTGCCTGGACTTACATTCTGTTTTTATGTCCAGCGGGTCATTTTTATGCGAAGTATTTTTTAACTGCATCTGAATTCACAGGGGACAGGAAGTCTTCACCATCCATAGTGCTGAGCATGAGTGCTCCACCAGAGAAAACTTTCTTTACTACGAATGGCCCTTCATAATTCGGAGTCCATTTGCCCATGTGGTCTGTATGAGGAGGGAGGAGTCTTTTCAGCACAAGATCTCCTACTTGGTATTCTCGGAGCCTGACTTTCTGATCGAAGGCTTTCTTCATTCTTTTCTGATACAGCTGCCCATGACAGATTGCAGCTAATCTCTTCTCTTCAATCAGACTCAGTTGTTCATATCGGGATCAGACCCATTCTGCTTCACTCAGCTTAACATCCATTAACACCCGTAAGGAGGGTAATTCAACTTCAACAGGTAGGACTGCCTCCATACCATAAACAAGCTGATACGGTGTTGCCCCAGTGGATGTTCTGATTGACGTACGGTACCCATGCAAGGCGAATGATAGCATTTCATGCCAGTCCCTGTAGGTAACTACCATCGTTTGCACAATTTTCTTGATATTCTTATTAGCTGCCTCAACAGCGCCATTCATCTTTGGCTTGTAAGGAGAAGAATTGTGGTGTTGGATCTTGAAGTCCTGACACAGTTCTGCCATCATTTTGTTGTTTAAATTGGAACCATTATCAGTAATGATTCGCTCGGGCACCCCATACCGACAGATGATGTCTCTCTTCAGAAATCGGGCTACCACTTGCCTCGTAACATTTGCATAGGAAGCCGCTTCAACCCACTTGGTAAAATAGTCAATAGCAACCAGGATGAATCTGTGGCCATTTGAAGCAGTCGGTTCAATCTTGCCAATCATATCAATGCCCCACATGGCAAAGGGCCAGGGTGAAGACATCACATTCAAAGGATTTGGAGGCACATGCACCTTATCCGCATAGATCTGGCATTTATGACATTTCCTGGCATAAGCACAATAGTCGGCATCCATTGTGATCCAATAATAGCCTGATCTTAGCAACCTTTTAGCCATGGCATGCCCTCCTGCATGGGTACCAAAGGATCCTTCGTGCACCTCGTGCATTAACAAGTCTGCTTCTGTTCTATCAACGCATCTGAGGAGTACCATATCAAAGTTTCTCTTATACAGGGAACCGTCAGTATTCAGGAAGAAACTACCAGCTAGCCTTCTCAATGTCTTCTTATCATTGGAAGATGCCCCAGGTGGGTATGTTTGATCCTCCAAGAAGCACTTGATGTCGTGGAACCAAGGCTTATCATCTTTAACAACATCTGCTGCAAATACATATGCTGGTCTGTCAAGTCTGGACACTGAAATCCGAGGTACAAAGTTGACAGTTTGAACTTTGATCATGGATGAAATGGTGGCAAGGGCATCTGCAAATTGATTCTCGTCCCGAGGGATATACTCAAGCTTGACCGTTGTAAAGAAAGTCAGTAGCCTCCTTGTATAATCCCTGTAAGGTATTAGATGATCTTGGTGTGTGTACCATTTGCCGTTGGTTTGATTGATTACCAAAGCTGAATCTCCGAACACAGTCAAAGTCTTTATCCTGAGGTCAATGACTTCCTCAAGACCCATAATACAAGCTTCGTATTCAGCTTCGTTGTTAGTGCATTTGAATGTGAGTTTTGCCGAGAAAGGCATGTGAACTCCTTTAGGTGTAATGAGTACTGCACCAACACCACGGCCATTCATATTAACAGCCCCATCAAACATCATAGTCCATTCTTCCTCTGGGTCAGGCCCTTCAGTGTGAACAGGCTCTTCATGATCTTTTGCTTTAATGAACATGATGTCTTCATCAGGGACGTCAAATCTTATAGGCTGGTAATCATCAATAGGTTGCTCAGCAAGATAATCAGACAATACACTGCCCTTGATGTCCTTTTGAGATGTGTACTGAATATCATATTTTGTGAGGATCATTTGCCATCTCGCAACCCGTCCGGTAAGTGCTGGCTTCTCAAAAATGTATTTAACTGGATCCATCTTTGATATCAATAAAGTAGTGTGGGTCAACATATACTGTCTCAGTCGGCGAGAAGCCCACGCTAAAGCACAACAAGTTTTCTCGAGCAGTGAATAACGTTGTTCACAGTCGGTAAACTTTTTGCTTAGGTAGTATATTGCATACTCTTTCCGACCAGACTCGTCATGCTGGCCCAACACACACCCCATTGACTCTTCTAAAACTGTCAAGTACATTATTAGAGGTCTTCCTTCAACTGGAGGCATAAGGATTGGAGGCTCTTGTAAGTATTCCTTGATTTTGTCAAAAGCCCTCTGGCAGTCTTCGTTCCACCTGACCGTTTGTTCCTTTCTTAACAACTTGAACAAAGGTTCACAGGTTGCAGTAAGGTGAGATATGAACCGTGAAATGTAGTTCAATCTACCTAGAAACCCCCGAACTTCTTTTTCTGACTTTGGTGCAGGCATTTCTTGAATGGCTTTGACTTTGTCAAGGTCAACTTCAATCCCTTTATCACTTACAATAAATCCCAGCAACTTATCGGATCGCACCCCGAATGTGCATTTGTTGGGGTTTAACTTCAGTTGGTATTTATGGATCATGTCATGGAATAATGTTACCATAGCCCGTTGATATGTTGCACCAGCATTCTTCAGTCCGAATGGCATCACCTTGTAACAAAACGTGCCCCAGGGTGTGATAAAAGTTGTCTTCTCCATGTCTTCAGGCGACATTTTGATCTGATTGTATCCTGAAAATCCATCCATGAAGGAGAATACCGAGAACTGAGCCGTATTATCCACCAATACATCAATGTGAGGTAAAGGGAAGTCATCTTTTGGGCTGGCTCTGTTCTGATCCCGGTAGTCTACACACATCCTCACCTTGCCATCTTTCTTAGGCACAGGTATAATATTAGCAACCCACGGCGGATAGCTAGTCGCAGCAAGGAACCCGGCGTCCCACTGCTTTTGTACCTCTTCTTTGATCTTCATTGCCATATCTGGGCGAGTACGGCGCAGTTTCTGTTTAACCGGCGGGCAATCTTCTTTTAAAGGCATCTTGTGCATGACAATATCGGTGTCTAACCCTGGCATATCCTGATAAGACCAAGCAAACACATCCATATATTCACGAAGCATGTCAATCAGTTGTTCCTTCACTGAGTCTTGTAGGCAGGCCCCGATCTTAACCTCTTTCACATCTTCTTCCGTACCAAGATTAACCGTTTCGACCTCCTCCTGATGAGGAGTGATAACCTTCTCCTCTTGCCTTATCAACCTGGCTAGCTCTTCAGGAAGCTCATAATCTTCTTCAACCCCTTCATCAGCTTGATTGATTGGATTGTCAAAGTCATACGAAGTCATAGCTGTGCTGTTGTCGGTGCAGTCTGAAAGGCACTCTCTGCAAGGGTTTAGATTGTTCATTTTAGTGATCGATTTTAATCTTTGTTTAGAAAAAGGTGAAGTAAAGTTATCATTTTGAAAACATTGCCATTTTATTTTTGTACAAAAAGAAAAATGGAAAAAACAGTGAGCGGAAAAGGAAAAGACTCATTTGCAAAAGATGTCTGATATTCATTGATTGATCTGTTTGCACAAAATTACAAGATGGCCCGATTACAAAATGAGTCTTGTCATCTTGGGTAAGATGCAAGACTTGATGCATGCTTAAAATATACAGGAAATAATTATTACTCTGCAGGAGTAACCCTTATAATTTCCTGGGAAGACCAGTTTGAGATATGGCTCCCCGGGATCCTTGGACGTATCCAGCTCTCCAGGTTGCGTTCATCTTCCGACTCATATTCCAAGTTGTTCACTGCATCCGGGGTGAGCATTCCCCCGCTGACAAAGTTGGGCTCTTTAGCAGCCTCTGATTGATCTTGTTGAGTTGGTTTGTAACCCAACCCAAATCTATCCTCCTTCTTCTCCACGGGCAGCAGCTTGCCCCAGCCTTGGGCAGTACCCTCTTCAACAACCTTCCTGGCTTGCTGGTAAGACGTCATGGAGGTTCCTAGTACAGCAGATGCTTCATTAATGTTCAGGGCCTCAAACCCCTGGCTCATAGTTTCATGGATTTCTCCATCCATCTCAATGTACTTGTACGTAGCCAGATGGCTAACAAAGATGTCCTCTTCACCACAGATGGTGATGATCTGGCCTTCCCACTCGAATTTCAGCTTCTGGTGAAGGGTAGACGTAACTGTGCCAGCGGCATGGATCCAAGGTCTACCCAACAAACAGCTGTAGGCCGGCTGAATGTCCATCACATAGAAGGTAATCTTAAAAGTCTGCGGGCCAATCATCACAGGCAGATCAATCTCCCCAAGCACTGATCTTTTAGAGCCATCGAAAGCTCTCACTACCAAATTACTTGGACGCAGTGCCAAGCCATCATACTCCAGCTTCACCAAGGCTTTCTTTGGTAGGACATTGAGTGAAGACCCGGTGTCTACCAGTACATGGGATAAAACAGCACCCTTGCATTCTAGAGTGATGTGTAAAGCCTTGTTTTGGTTACGTCCCTCAGTTGTTAAATCAGTGCTGGTAAAGCCCAGTCCATGACTGGTGTTGACATTAGCTACCACAGTTTCTAGCTGATTAACAGTGATCTCCTCTGGCACGTATGCTGCGTGCAAGACTTTCAGTAATGCATTCCTGTGAGCTTCAGAACACATTAGCAGGGATAATATGGAAATCTTTGAGGGAGTTTGGTGAAGCTGATCCACCACCTTGTAATCACTTCTCTTTATGATTCTCATAAACTCGTCTACATCTTGCTCAAAAGATGTCTTCTGAGTTTCTTTGACAGCCGGCTCTTCAAATACCACACTCTTTCCTTTTGCTTTGGCAGCAGCTTCCGCTTCGGCATTAGGTCTTTGCAATTGTGAGGCAAACAGGCGTCCGCTTCTGGTGAAGCTTCCGCCTCCCCCAACATTATCAATTTGTGGAGAAGAGGTTGAAGAATCCAAAGTGATTTTCTCCCCGTTGCAGTAAAGGTCAGAGCCATAATGCCAGGGTATGGCATTACTGCTTTCATATGGAACTGGTCCAGGCACCGTGATGGTAACTGGACTGACTGCAACAGAGGAGGGTACTGAAATGGTGTGCGGATCGTAGTAAATGGTGACTGGTGACCTGGCAGGAGATGCCACTGCTTGTTGCTGAAAGTTGATGTTTGGAGGTACATTTGACGGATCATAGTAGATAGTGACTGCTGATATATCTTCGTTAATTTCTGTTGGCGTTGTAGAAGATCCTGCTGAATAAATGGGTGCTAATGTTGTAGAAGAAATGGTTGTTGACATCTGATTTGTTGAAGTGATGGATGGAGCCATTGTTGATGATATTGATGAATTGGTTGGAATGATTGTTGTTGTAGTTGTAGAAGAGTCAGGAATTGTTGTCAAAGGGATTGCTGGATTTGTAGGCGCTGATGTCGTGATCTGGAGTATACCACTTTTGATAAGACTATCTATGCCGCTTCTCAAATTATCACACCCGTTGACCGAAATGTTACAATAACCACAACCGAGCTCACACCCGGGGAACATCTGGCATTCTAGAAGCTGAGCTTTAATTTCGACTAGAGGCGTCCGAATCTGGCCAACACTGGTTATCAAGAAAGATGGCTTGTCTTCCTCAATGGCATTAATTCTTGGCCCTCCATGATTGGGCATGGGATTCTTGTTGACATTTGGCGGGGGTGCAAAGTTGAGGGCTTTAGAATCTACCAGATCTTGTACCTTCGTTTGTAAAGCCCTGCATTTTTCAGTATTGTGGCCAGGTGCATTGGAATGGAAAGCACATCTGGCGTTGACATCATAGTTTCTTGGCAGATTAGAGGGATCTGGTGGTGCCAATGTCCTTAACTCAACCAAGTTGAGCTTCAGGAGTTGTGGCAACAAGGTAGCATATGGCATAGGAATAGGGACAATCACCCTATTTGCCTGTGATGGTCTTTGCTGAAAAGGTCTTTGTTGTTGATTGTTGTTGTTGTTGTTGTTGTAGTTTCTCTGTGGCGGATACTGAACTTGCTGCTGATAATGTGGTTGTTGTTGTGGTTGATATGCTGGTTGCTGAGGAATTGGAGCTGGAATTGTGACAGCTGCTACTGATCTGTGGACATGCTGAGGTCTGCCCATGTTGGCATAAATGGCATTTGTCTCACCAGTTCTTCTAGGTCCCACAAAAGGCTTTCTGGGATTACTTGACGAACTTGCACCATTATCAGAAATCTTACCCATATTTAGAAGGCTTTCAATTCTTTCCCCAGGTATGACTACGTCAGCGAAGCTGGTGGAAGAAAAGGAAGCTAGCCTATCAATATATGTTCCTTGCAGGGTATTCATGAACATGTCGGCCATTTCTCTTTCCGACATGGGTGGCTGAACAGCAGCAGCAAGCTGTCTCCACCTCTAGGCATATTCCCTGAAGCTTTCTCTGGAAGATTGAGACATTCCCATCAAAAGGGTTCTGTTAGGAGCCATGTCTAAATTGTATTGGTACTGTCTGATGAAAGCTTCAGCTAAGTCTTTCCAGCATCTGATAGTTGCTCTGGTCAAGTGAGAGTACCATTCCCTTGAAGCCCCAGTCAAACTATCTTCAAAATAGAACATCCACAGTTTCTCATCCATGGTATATGCTTTAAGTCTTCCCAGAAAAGACTGCAAGTGAGTTCGTGGACAGGAAGTTCCATTGTACTTCTCGAAGCACGGGGGTTTAAACTTGTGGGGAATCCTTACCCCATCCACTAACCCCATATCCATAACATCAAAATCTAGGGAATTTTGAGACTTCAGCGATCTCAACTTCTCAGCAATTTCATCAAACCTTCTATCATAAACTTCTTCCCCAGCTCCCATCACAGTGAACTGTTCTTCCTGGGGGTCTTCCTGTAAGATCCTTCCTCCAGTAGTATTTCCTTGCACATTACCCGGGATGTTGACTTCCGGATGTAGATGAGGCCCATATACTGGTGGGTTAACATGAGGCTGACCCCTCTCATTGTTACTTGTGCCTCCAGTTCCCAGAGGAGGCTCTTCTGGGGTTTGCCTTTCTACCAATGCCCTCAATCTTTCTTGACTTTGAGCCAAGCCATTCATTACTTCCATGAACTGGGTCATTTGGTTTCTCATCTCCAGCCTTTCATTAACCATCTGGGTTCTGACCTCTGTCAGCTCTTGCTGTACTTGATCCATCTGGATACCAGGAAGGTTGTTGCGAGTAGGATATCTGTGCGGACGGTTGAGAGGGAACACCCGACGGCGAGCAATAATTCCTGAACCACAACAGAGTTAGAAACAAAATAAAGCGAAGACAAACCTACAAAACAAAACAACAGTCAGTATGCAATGCAGTATGCTTATTTGCTTTCCAAGGTATTCGGCTTGGCTCTTGGTTTTGACCTTTCCAGACCCTGAGGAAGATGCTTTGATGTTGCTTGAGAGAAATAGAACTTAAGTGAAACAAACTAACAAATACATTACAAATGGTGAATCATACATAGTTTGTTTTTACAACATATGCCCTTGAAGGGTCAAAATACAACATAAAAAGAAAAGTACATCAAATGGAAATAACAACAAGCAAAGAAGTCAAACATTTAAGCCAAACTCATCCTTCTTAACCTCCTTCAAAAGTGCTTCAATTACAGGACAACCTGGATGCTCTGTGATGTTCCTGATAAGAAGGTTTCTGGTGGCAATAGCAGTGGTCAGCTTCTTGTGCCTGTCTTGGTCCTTTGACCTCTTCACACCAGCCTTAATCTTCAATTCTGAAATCTCCTTCTGGGCTGCCAATAAAGCCTCCTGTTGCTTCTTTTCATTAGCCTCCAATTGTTCAATCCTAGTCTGAGTTCTCTTATCTTCTTGAGTGCGAGCTTTGGTGATCCTGACCCACCTAGATTGACTTTCCTCTAGATAGAGATCAGTCCTAGCCTTCTGAAACTGGGCCTCTTTACAGGCATTCTTCAATATTTTCTCTCCAGCCCTTGATTTCTTGATGTAGTCTTCTGCTTTCTCAATTTTGGCCAGATGTTCCACTCTGAGCTTCTCCAACCTCTCAATGTCTATACGACCATCACTCCTCTCCCAGAGGGTCTTCTTCAGAGCTTGAGACAGGTTCTCATTCCTTTCCTTCAGCTTCTCAAATTCTTCCAGGCTGACAGTGGATGGAGGTGGCACTGTGGAAGGTCCAGGTGCATCCTCAATGGTGAAAGGCATCCCAGAAATCTGAGCCCTAGCATGAGACCACTCATAATACTGAGCTGAAGCCACATTGTTGCATCTCCCAAGAATGGCCATCCCTTTGGTCTGGATGTTGTCCCAAGCCCAAGATGCTTGTCTGACAATAGCTAGATTAGGCTTTATCTCACAATACAGGGTTTCAGCCAAGTCCTGCACTCTAGGAGGGTGAACCAAAGCATAGCCCAATTGTCTCTTGAATAACAAAGGATTGTAGTTGATGCAACCCTTCACTCCCACTAGAGGTACATTGGGATACTGCCCACAGCTAGTGATTATGTCTCTGCCCTTGGTGCTCTGGGTGCACCACCTGATGTCATCTGAGGTCAAAGCAATAAGCCTCCTGGCCCAATTCTTCTGTTGGTGAGGGTTCAGGAAGGCATCAGTCTTGGGTAGGTGTTTGAGCAGCCAGGTATGAAATAGGGGAGCACAGCATCTTACCAACCTCCCTCTCTGCTTCTCATTCCTTTGGTGAACAGAATAATAGAAATCTCCCAACAAGGTGGGCACTGGGTTCCTCAAAAGGAAGAGATGGATAGCATTCTTGCAGATAAACTTGGGCTCATCTGCAAAAAGTATAACCCCATATATACTGAGGGCTAACAATGCACAAACCGCCTTCCATTCTCCCAAGGAGGCCTTCAGGATAACCTGAGAAGTTAGAAAGTCCAAGTGTAGGCCAGGAATTCCAGCCTTTGTGGTCATGTTCTGCTCGATCAAAATAGGTTCCAAATACAGTGCCTTTGCCACTTCTTCATTGCTGGGAGAAGCCATCTCTGGGTTGAAGGGGATACCACCCCTGACAGGTATTCCAATCAATGATGAAAACTCCTCCAACAGAGGTCCCAACTGAAAATTCTGGAAAGTGAAGCATCTCAAAGGAGGATCATAGAACTGTAGGCAAGTGTGAATCAAACTCCTCTGAGAAGGGTCCAAGTCCATAACCATATCAAGGATGCCTCCATAATGTTCTCTGAATAATGGGATATGGTCTGGAGTGATAAGTGCCTGGACCTGTCTGATGCCAGCCAGCACAGGCTCAAAGAAATGGTATGAAATGTTGCTCTTCTTGGGTGCCATGACTACTGATGAAGAGCTGAGAACAGATGCTGATGATGAAGACTGATACTGGAGATGAACCACTAATAGGCTGATGATGAAGGTAACTGAAGCAAACCACTGAGGAAGGTAGCTGAAGCAGATAACTGGTGAACAAAGGTCTATGCAGATGAAGGGGTCAAAACCAAGCCAAAATATAATGTGGATACCCTGAAAAACAAATAAACAAATGTTAAATGATGCAATGATGATGTATGCAAATGATATGCAAGGGTTTGTGATCAAGCTGGATCTGATTACTGTCTTGATATAAAAAAGGCCCATGTATGTTTAAGAAGTCCAGATGGAGGTTCAGAAGTCCAGTAACCAAGGTGGGGGACTCAAATAAAGAGTCACATGTCCAGGGTTAAATCACAAGAACTGTCCAAAGTGAAGCATTCTTAAACAAAACAAGTATCAGGGTATGATGTGGCCAAGGGTTCCTGCAAACCTGTAAACAACCCAACCCCCTCACAGGCGATGTTCTAAAACAAGGATCCTCAGACTTGGATCAGTTATGAGAAGTGTAAACACTTCTAACCCGGAGGTACAGTGTTTACACTAACCATAAAAGATCCTCCTCTAATTCACCTCAGTTTCTGAAGGTCATAGTAAAGGTCATCCAGACTTAGCAGGCTTCCCAGATAGCCCTAGCACTACAGGAAATCTGTAGCACAGAGTTCTCAAGAAGAAACCCACATTTGAACCGTGTTTCATATTCCCGCACCATACCGAAATGGAATGGGAAAGAACATGAACCACTCTAGCCTAGGTGTCACTCAGGTCCCAGGTATAGGACCTTAAACTCTCAATGAAACCCCACCCACCAAAACATAAACCAGATCCAGCCAGATGACAATATGGTAGTATGATATATAAAGCTTGTAAGGAAAGCAATAAATAACTGTACATAAAGTAATAAATAAAGCTACTATATAAACACAATTAGCACATAACACCCCAGTAAACACAAATCAAACAAGCGCTAGGAGGAACCCACAAAAAGAACCAGAAGCCCTGGTTACAGTATAAGGTTCCCCAGCAGAGTCGCCAAGCTGTCGCTCCCACCAAAATGAGGCTAAGTCAAATGGGGTACAGACGCGAACGGTCGGCGAAAGAGGATGAGGACACACAGGGGTGAACTCAGAAAAGAAAGAGTCGCCAGCTGGGCATTTTTATCCCGAAGGAAAGGTAATGCTGCATAGACCTAGAAAGATATGGATAAGACGGTTGCGAACCAGAGAGACTGAGAAAGGGGGTTGGTTACAACCTGGAAAGGTATTAGCACCCAGATTGTCCGTCGTACTCGACGGGATCCACGCTTAAAAGATTTGTGTTTTAAAGGGGTAGTGTTAGTGCTATCTGTGTATCAAAGCTGGAAAGAATGCAAGTGTCAGTGTAAAAGAATTGTGAAGTGTATAAATGAAGTGTCAGTGTAAAAAGAAAGAGGTGAAATGCTCATGATAATGAGGCTTAAAGAATAGCTGAAAAGAGGGGGAATATACAGAGACTTTTGTTCGATAACTGTTAAGTTATGCCTACGTATCCTCTCGTGCAATGAGGAAGTCAGAACACCGTAGTTCGACCCAAAGAGACTGAAAGATGAATTGACTTGTGAACTGCTTGCTTGTCTATGCTCAAGTGTATGACCTGTCTGGCTCAGGTGCAAACTGTCTCGCATTAGACGGAAGAAGCAAGTTCTCGTTTGTGAGTGAATGAGATGAGAAAAGAATCCCGGAGGAGACGATTATTTTTTGTTTTTGAGTTTTCAGTCTTTTATTGCTTTTGAAAGTTTGTCATAAGTTAATGAACTTAAGCCTAAACCAATGGGTTAGTAAACTCATCACATCTTCCCTCTGATTAGGGGTAATGAGAATACCTTAAGTGTGAAGTCAGCATCTCACACCTAATCACCATTGATGTAGGATTAAGATCATTAACCTACTTGTGATTATTTAGATATTTTTGTTGTTTTTGTTTAGTGTTAAGTAATGAGATTAAGCCATAATCAAGGATTAAACAGACTCATTACACCATCCTAATAGAAGGATAATAGATGAGAATGTTTAAGCTGAGGAAGACTCCTCAACTTAATCCATGATTAGGGATTAAACTCATGACAAAACAATGCCTTTATTAGATGGATTTTTGTTAATGGTAAGATGAAGAAGTGATTTTTATAATTTGTAAGACAACTTGAGGGGGACTTGTCCATTAACACTAGGGTTAGTCCTTCTTAACCAATTAAGGAAGAATTAGAACCCTAATGCAAGGCCCAAGTTACAAGCTTGGTGTCTTGATGATTATTAGGTGAATTGATTAAAGGATTTAAACACATTAAGGGTTTGACACTTAGGATTAAAGTTATACACTCCATCCTAATAGAAGGATGCAGGCATAAGCTTAATCACAAAGCCTTAAAGCCTTTAGGGTTTAGTCCCTGATTATGAGATGATAAGAGGAGACTCAAAGAGACACAAAGGTAAAAGCTAAGTGGGGAACTAATCAAACCCTAATTATTATCATGCTTGGTCATTCCTAGGGTTTGTGAGGTTTAAGAAAGAAATCTTCAAGGAACCACCAAGGAGAGAAGCAGATGAGAGGAGCAAAGAGAAGCAAAACAAATTGCTTCACTTAAGAAGACAAGTTACTTGAGGAAAGAAGGTAAGATGAACAAGAATGAGCAAGCTCAATCCAATACACAAGGTAAAATGCAGCAATGATGCATAAGAGAGATGAAAAGAGATTGTGAGAAGTGAAGGCAAATCCACTTCTCAAAACAACTTACCACCTGAAAACTTAGCAAAAGAAATGAAATGCAATGCAAAATGAGATGCAATGTCATGATGCAAACCAAAACCAGAAGCATGAGTATGAGTATGATGTTAATGATGCTAAGAGATGATGCAAACATGAGGCAAGGCATGAGAATGATCATACAAGCATATGGATGCAAGAGAAGCATGCTTGGAACCATGGATGTACATGAAAAGTTATGAAATGTAATGGGCATATAACATGGCAAATGCAAGATGAAACGATCAAACATGATTCTAATATGTCCTAGGATGTGTTATGAATCAAATGGATGCACAAAATGTAATGGCAAGTCATGGTATGCAAGCAAATGGAAGATGGATGCAAAGGAAGGCATAAATTAGGGTTTATGATCAACACACAAAGCAAAATCCAAAACCAGAAGCAAATGAGATGATAAAAATTTGAAAATGCACTCAAAGGAACCCTAAACCTATACAAACTCACTGCCCAAAGGAGGGGATCCAACTCTTAACCTAGTGAAAGTTATGAATTTTCTAAGAATGCTAGGGTTTTAAGGTACCTTGACAAGAAAAATGCAAAACAAATTGAAAATGCAAGATCAATTCATGCCAATTTTATCCTATAAACTACATGCTATACGAGATGCAATTCAAAAAGAATCATCATCCAACTCTCAATGGTTAGGCAGAAATGAATTTTTGAAGTTTGAAACAAAATATTGCCTTGAAATGAATTTAATTCCATTGAAAATGATCAAAAGGCATCAAGAACAAAAAATAAATTTGGTTTGAGAGTTGGACAATGTTTCTAAATGTTTTTTAATGTTACATGAATTTTTTTGTGATTTTTAAATACCTAAAAGTATTTTTTAATTAATTAATTTTCATTAATTAATTAAAAATAAACTTTTAAATGATTTAAAAATAAATTTTAATGCAAAAAATAAAAATAAAAATATTTTTGTGTTCTGAAAAATAATGAAAACCTTGACAAAAATTTTCATAATTTTTAAACATTTTTTGCTATTTTTAATAATTCGTACAAAATAAATCAAAACAAATGAAAATAAAATGAATTTTTAAATGAAAAAGAAGAAAGTCAGCCAATCCAATGGGTGAGATTCAAACTCACAGGGGCGGGAATTGACTACGCGCGCATCTGGACGGCCAAAATTCAAATCTCCCTAATTATGATTAAGCCCTAATCCTGTGCCCTAATCACTTTCAGATGACCGGAACAGTGTTCCGGTCATCTTCTCCGGCAGGCCAAAATCTCTATCTCTCTTAATACACATCAAATCCTCACAAAACTCTCCAGAATCAATCTATAAACACCACTAAGCATAAACCCTAAATCAAACAACATTTATTTTCACTGAATCAAAGGAAACAAGCAAAAACATTTTTACGGGCAAACTTTCAGATCATCATAACATGCTTGTTTCTGGCTCATTTTCAAAAATAAATAGATCCCCATGATCAGGGCAACATGTAGAACAATATTCTAACAAGAAATTAAAGTTCTGGAAAATTTGTTCATCATGCTACCTGAGATTGAGCTTTCGAAACAGGGACTTTCTAGCTGCTTCTTTGGTTCAAACAAGCTCCAATGATCCTCCTTTGAAGCTTTTGACACTTAGCTGGAGTTTATATGGCCTCTAGAGGGAGTTGGCAGAAGCTCAGGCCAAGGGAGTGTGAAAATCGTATTTGTGATGTGGGAGGTTTCAGGCCAAAACAATGGTTGGTTTGTGATCAGTGGAACATGCTGAGATGTTCTATGAAGTTTGTTTTGGTGTTTGAAGGCTGTGTTGTGTGATTCGAATGGTTTTGCATAAGGGGTGAAAAATGAGAATGTTGGCTTAGAGAGAGTTTCAGGATGAGTTGTGTGGTGTGTTGAGCTGCTTTTGGTCCATGTATCAAGTGGTGATAGGTCAGAGAGTTGTTGGTGGCCTATGGTGATTGGTATGGGTCTTTTGCAAAAAAGTCAATCTTTGTGTAAGAGAGGTATGGGCTCATAGCTAGCCAAGGACAAGAGGGGTGTCCTGCGCAGCAAGAAGTGTGGAGAACCATAGGATCAAATTTGAAATCAGCCAGCACATGGATTAGGGTTTGAATGAGGTTTTGCAATTTTGATCAACTTTGGCCCTTTTGAATTTTCTTGATCCACAAGCCATGAAAATGAGCAAAATTTTGATGCAATCTGATCTTTAGGCCTTGGTTTATAATTGTATGAAGATTAGAAGTCCATTTGATAGCACAATTTGTCTTGGCAAGTGGTTTTGCAACTTTGCCTCTTTGGTAGAAAACTTGAAATTATGTGATTTTGGCCAACTTTGACAAGCCATAACTTTTGATCCAAAATGAATTAGAATGAGTTGTTGTACTTTTTGAAAAGGGAAAGATCCATTCTACAACTTTCATGACCAAAGTTTTCCCATTTGAAGCATTTTTGAATCAAAAAGCAAGGGTTGAAAAAGTTTCCCAAAATGGCAAGTTTCCATTACAAGCCATTTTCCCAAAAAGTCAACTTTGCAAATGGCTTGAAATGCTTCAATTTTGTGAACTTCCCACACCTTCTATGATCAAATAAAGATCATACACAATCAAAATGATGAAGAACACCCCTTGGTTGGGTCATTGGGGGCC
Organism: Lathyrus aphaca; assembly: GCA_963966055.1. Classification (NCBI taxonomy): domain Eukaryota; kingdom Viridiplantae; phylum Streptophyta; class Magnoliopsida; order Fabales; family Fabaceae; genus Lathyrus; species Lathyrus aphaca. The sequence continues at coordinate 83,880,517 of OZ014522.1, forward strand.
TCAGATGCCCTGATTTTGCACTGACTTTCTCAAAAAGTCAATTCTTGGTTAGATGCCTTCCCCATGGAATTTCTTCATGAAAATTGATATGTATGATCCCTATGACATATAGAGACCAATAGAAACAAGAATGACCAAAAAATTTGGAGTTATGGCCTCTGAAACCAAAACCCTAATTCTAGGTCATCTGTGCAGTTAAACCTGGCTCTGCTTCCATGCCCATCTCAGTTCTTGTGATTTTTTGACATTCTTGACCTTGAGAGGATATAATATGATGCTTGAACATACATGGACCCCTTTGAAATGATTGAAGACCTTTGGAGTGGCTCAAATGGCTCTAGGATGGCTCAGATCACAAACCCTAGATGCAGATGACTTTGAATCAATGCAGTGAATCAAAAATGTGGTATGAGATGCTATGGTTGAGTTTATGCATATGAAAAGATCACAAGCCATGGTGTGAATGGGTGAGGGCAAATTTGGGGTGTTTACATGATGCTTAGAGGTTGATTAGAGGTCACAAAATGGCTTGGTGAGTGGTTTTGCAAAAAATCCTCTTTGGTGTGAATGTGAAAATTATAGGATTTTTGCCAACTTTGCAAGGCCATAACTTGAGTTCCATAATGAATTAGAACATGTTCTTGTACTTTTTGAAAAGGGAATGATCCAATCTACAACTTTAATGACCATCAATTTTTCATTTGAAGCATTTTTGGTTGAGAAAGAGGAGGTTGAAGAACTTTCCCAAAATGGAAAGTTTCCATTACAAGTCATTTCCATTTTTGGCAACTTCTGGCTTAGCTCAAATTTCTTCAATTTTGTGAACTTACAAGCACTTAAATGATCAAATAAAGATCATATAACTTCAATTTGATGAAAATATCACTTTGGTTCCATTGTTGGGGGTCTCAGATGCCCTGATTTTGCTCTGACTTGCTCAAGAAGTTACCCAGTGAACAGATGACTTCCACAATGAATTTCTTCATCAAACTTGGTACACATGATCCTTATAACATATTGAGACTATTAGAAATAATAATGACCAAAAAACTTGGAGTTATGGTCTCTGAAACCAAAACCCTAATTTCAGGTCATCTGTGTAGTGAAACCCTAGATCTGCTTCCATGCTTTCCAAGTTCTTGTGTTTTTTTGACTTCCTTGATCTTTGAGTGATATAAAATGATGATAAAACACACATGTACCCTCTTGAAATGCTTTGAGGCCTTTGGAGTGGCTCAGATGGATCCTTGGATTGCTCAGATCACAAACCCTAGATTCAGATGAATTTGAACTAATGTAGTGAAACAAAAATGCAATATGAGATGATATGCTTAAACTTATGCAAAGATGAAAGATCACAAGCCAAGGTGTGAAATTAGTGAGGGCAAATTTGGGGTGTTTACAGCTGCCCCTATTCAAACATGAGTTAGCTGTGCAGGATGTAAGCGCCTAGCTTAACAGACAAACAAGATAACTTGTGGTTGAATACCAAAGACAGTCCAAAATTTGCACTCATTGGGGAGAAGAAGAAAAGGGATATAAATTGTAAAAGATAGTATAGTATGATTACTAGATGCAGGCGATGAAGGACGACCATCGAGCAGAGGACGACTGCTGGGGATAAAGCAATGACGGGGACGGCTGACACACTGGGGAAATAAAGAGATCATGACGGGGACGTCCATCATGCTCGGAAAGTAAAGTAAACAATGATGGGGACGGCCATCAGGTTTGCAAAGTAAGGTAAACAACGATGGGGACGGCCATCGGTTCAAAGAATAAATGAAATAAATAATGAGGGACGGTCATCAAAGGTGAAGGACGATCACCTAGCGGGGGACGACTGCTCTTTATCACGACAAATGACGAATATCGGATAGAAAAAGTCGACGATGGGGACGACCATCGAATAAGCATGATGAAGGACGATCATCAAGAGGTGAAGGACGATCACCTAGCAGGGTACAGATGCTCTCGGGGTTTATCATGACATAGGACGAATGTCAAATAACAAGATCAACGATGGGGACGGCCATCGGACTAATGATGAGGGACGGTTATCAGGAGGTGAAAGACGATCACCTAGCAGGGGACGGCTGCTACAATATCACGACATAGGACGAATGTCGGATATGAAAGGGTTCCAATAATGGATATTCCACTGGGGAAAGGATGAGGGACGGTCATCCAAAGGTGAAGGACGATCACCTGGCAGAGTGCGGCTGCTGAAAGTATCACGAGATATGACGAATGTCGGATAGAAGAAAGTTGTTCTGTTGGTGACTTACTGGGGAAAGGTAAACACGGACGAGTGCTTACGCTCAAGAAAGGTATAAGTGTTTGACACTGTGTATAAATTAAAGATGCAGACGAACATCCTTAAGACCATGATACGGACGAGTATCGGTAGAAACAAACACTGACGCATGTTCAGAGATGATGGTACGGACGAGTACCAACTGGTTAACAAAGAACAAGGACGAATGTCGAATCTGTGGGGGGATGAATATATATATACAAGATACAGATGAGTATCTGTATAAGTATGAACAAGTATTGTGAAGTATGAGCAAAGACACTGACGAGTGTTCAACTTAATGGGGAAAAGTGACACGGACGGGTGTCAGAAGGGAAAGTGTATAAGTTATTAACTTATATGTATATGGGAGTGCAAAAGGTGTTCTGGCGACCTGCGGGGATAGGATGACACGGACGGGTGTCGAAAGGAAAGTGTTTATAGAGAAGTATTTGGTTTGCAACAAGTGTTTTGGCAACTGTGCTGGGAAAGGTGACACGGACGAGTGTTAGAAGAGCACACAAGTATCTGTATCTGAGAGGGTATTTGGCTTATATCTGTAGGGGAATAGTATGACACAGACGAGTGTCGAAAGAGTACATATGAACATGTATCTGTGGGAGAGTGCAAAGGGGACGCTTTGGATTTTTACTTGCAAGGGAATGTGAGTTTTTATATACATTACTGATGGCATTTAAAGGTGACTGGCTCGAACCTGACTTGTGATCATGCAAATGTTTGATTTTTGCCGTAATGCTCCGTATTAGACGGAATGCTACGCTCTGTGGGGAAAAATGATGCCGTAATGCTATGATTTTTGCCCCATGCTGCGTATTTGAATACCTGCAATGCTGTTAAGAAAAAGAAACGCACAAGTATCCCGAGGTATCCCTTACCGGATTCCGTCATAGGAGTTAGGTATTCCTGGAAGTAAGATTATTTCCTGCAAGCATTTATTAAGAATGTCTCATTTGTTTTATGCAAATATTATATCATGGATATTGGACATTTTGCAAACGAAACAAAAATGTACAAAAATAGATGTGACTGAAAATTCTGATTTTATTCATCTGGGTGCCCTGAATCGGTAAATACAGTCAAAGAAATAAATCCCCTGGAATGAGGAGATTGTTACAAATTGAAAAAGTAAAAGTGTTGGCAATGTTGATGACGCTTAGGCGAGCTTCCTTTGCTATGACCCGTATAACCTTGACGCTCTTCTTATCTTGCTTTCTGAAGAAGGTTGATTCTGACTGATGCTTTATCCTTTTGAGGCTTGCCGTGTCGTGAACGATACAGACGAATTCAGGATGCAGTTGTTCGCTTATTCCCTGATTTTGCGTGGATCGCCCTTTCGGGTTTTCAATCCACCGGGATACCCATTTTTGCCTGAGTTGTCCAATGCGGCTTTTCAACTCAGCGGGTGTACACTTTTTTTAATTTTTCCCTTATTTTTGCCCGAGTCTTTTATTCTGTTTTTTACTCGCCGGGATGCCCTATTTTTGCCTGGACTTACATTCTGTTTTTATGTCCAACGGGTCTTTTTATGCAAAGTATTTTTTAATTGCATCTGAATTCACAGGGGATGAGAAATCTTCACCATCCATAGTAGTGAGCATCAGTGCTCCACCAGAGAAAACCTTCTTTACTATGAACGAGCCATCGTAATTTGGAGTCCACTTGCCCCTGTAGTCTGTATGAGGAGGGAGGAGTCTTTTCAACACAAGATCTCCTACTTGGTATTCCCGAAGCCTGACTTTCTGATTGAATGCTTTCTTCATTCTTTTCTAATATAACTGCCCATGACAAATTACAGGTAATCTCTTTTCTTCGATCAGATTCAACTGATTGTACCCAGACCGAACCCACTCTGCTTCGTTCAGCTTTACATCCATCAGAACCTATAAAGAGGGTAGTTCAACTTCAACAGGTAGGACAACCTCCATACCGTACACAAGCTGATGAGGTGTTGCCCCAGTAGACGTTCTGATTGAGGTTCGGTACCCATGCAAGGCAAATGGTAACATTTCATGCCAGTCTTTGTAAGTAACCACCATCTTTTGCACAATCTTCTTGATGTTTTTGTTAGCCGCCTCAACAGCGCCATTCATCTTTGGCCTGTAAGGAGAAGAGTTGTGATGTTGAATTTTGAAGTCCCGACACAGTTCTGCCATCATTTTATTGTTCAAATTGGAACCATTATCAGTAATGATTCGCTCAGGCACTCCATATCGACAGATGATGTCTCTTTTCAGAAATCTGGCTACCACTTGTCTAGTGACGTTAGCATATGAAGTTGCTTCAACCCATTTGGTGAAATAGTCAATGGCTACTAGGATGAATCTGTGGCCATTTGAAGCAGTCGGTTCAATCTTCCCAATCATGTCAATGCCCCACATGGCAAAGGGCCAAGGTGAAGACATCACGTTCAAAGGATTTGGAGGCACATGCACTTTATCTGCATAGATCTGACATTTGTAGCATTTTCTGGCGTAGGCACAACAGTCTGCATCCATTGTAATCTAGTAATACCCTGACCTTAATAATTTCTTAGCCATTGCATGTCCTCCAGCATGGGTACCGAAAGATCCTTCATGCACCTCGTGCATCAGCAAGTCTGCCTCTTTCTTATTAACACATCTGAGAAGAACCATATTAAAGTTTTGCTTGTATAGTGAACCATCAACATTAAGGAAGAAACTACCAGCCAGCCTTTTTAATGTCTTCTTATCATTGGATGATGCCCCAGGTGGGTATGTCTGGTCCTCTAAGAAGCTTTTGATGTCATGGAACCAAGGCTTGTCATCTTTAGCAATGTCCACGGAGAATACGTATGCTGGTCGGTCAAGTCTGGACATCGAAATCCGAGGCACATAATTGGCAGTCTGAACCTTGATCATGGAGGAAATGGTAGCTAAAGCATCTGCGAACTGATTTTCGTCTCGAGGGATATACTCAAGTTTTACTATTGTGAAGAAAGTCAATAATCTCCTCGTATAGTCACGGTATGAAATTAGATGCTCTTGGTGAGTGTACCATTTTCCATTGGTCTGATTGATTACCAAAGATGAATCTCCGAATACAGTTAATGTCTTGATTCTGAGGTCAATGGCTTCCTCAAGACCCATGATACAGGCTTCGTACTCAGCTTCGTTGTTAGTGCATGCAAAGGTGAGTTTTGCCGAGAAAGGCATATGAACTCCCTTAGGTGTAATGAGCACTGCACCAACTCCATGACCATTCATATTGACAGCCCCATCAAACATCATTGTCCATTATTCTTCTGGGTCAGGCCCTTCAGTGTGAACAGGCTCTTCATGATCTTTAGCTTTCAGAAACATGATGTCTTCATCAGGGAAATCAAATCTCATTGGCTGGTAATCATCAATGGGTTGCTCATCTAGATAGTCAGACAGTACACTGCCCTTGATGGCCTTTTGAGATGTGTACTGAATGTCATATTCTGTTAGAATCATTTGCCATCTTGCAACCCTTCCGATAAGTGTTGGCTTCTCAAACATGTACTTAACGGGGTCCATCTTTGAGATCAATAAGGTAGTATGAGTCAGCATATACTGTCTTAGTCGGCGAGCAGCCCACGCTAACAGTGTAAAACGTTGTTCACAGTCGGTAAACTTTTTGCTCAGGTAGTATATTGCATTCTCTTTTCGACCAGACTCGTCATGCTGGCCCAACACACACCCCATTGATCCTTCTAACACTGTCAGGTACATTATTAGAGGTCTTCCTTCAACTTGAGGCATAAGGATTGGAGGTTCTTGTAGGTATTCCTTGATTTTGTCAAAAGCCTTCTGACAATCTTCGTTCCACCTGACTGTTTGTTCCTTTCTCAATAGCTTGAACAAAGGTTCACAGGTTGCAGTAAGATGAGATATGAACCTTGATATGTAGTTCAATCTACCTAAGAACCCTCAAACTTCCTTTTCAGTCCTAGGTGCAGGCATCTCCTGAATGGCTTTGACCTTGTCAGGATCAACTTCAATTCCTTTTTCACTTACAATGAATCCCAGCAGTTTACCGGAACGCACCCCGAATGTGCATTTGTTGGGGTTTAGCTTCATCTGATACTTTCTCATACGCTTGAACAACTTTAGTAGATTTACTAGATGATCTTCTTCAGTGAGGGACTTGGCAATCATATCATCCACGTAGCATTCAATTTCTTTGTGGATCATGTCGTGGAATAATGTTACCATAGCCGGTTGATAAGTATCATCGGCATTCTTCAATCCAAAAGGCATCACCTTATAACAAAATGTGCCCCAAGGTGTGATGAAGGTTGTCTTCTCCATGTCTTTGGGTGACATTCTGATCTGATTATACCCGGAAAATCCATCCATGAAAGAAAATACCGAGAACTGAGTTGTGTTATCGACCAATACATCAATGTGAGGTAATGGAAAATCATTCTTTGGGCTAGCTCTGTTCAGATCCTGGTAATCCACACACATCCGTACTTTGCCATCCTTCTTAGGCACTGGTACAATGTTAGAAACCCACGGCAGGTAACTAGTTACAGCAAGGAAACCGGCGTCCCATTGTTTTTGTACTTCTTTTTTAATCTTCATTGCCATATCTGGACGAGTACGGCGTAGCTTCTGCTTCACTGGAGGGTAATCTTCTTTCAATGGCAGCTTGTGCATAACAATATCAGTATCCAGACCCGGCATGTCTTGATAAGACCAAGCAAAGACGTTGACATATTCTCGAAGCATGTCAATGAGCTGTTCTTTTACTGATGCCTGCAGACTGGCCCCAATCTTCACTTCTTTCAAGTCTTCTTCGATACCAAGATTAACTGTTTCAGCCACCTCTTGATTAGGAGTGATCACTTTCTCTTCTTGTCTCAACAACCTGGCTAACTCTTCAGGCAACACATAGTCTTCTTCAACCCCTTCATCAGCTTGATTAATTGGATTGTCGAAGTCATACAAGGTCATAGCAATGCTGTTGTCGGTGCAATCTGGAGGATAATCTCTGCAAGGGTTGAGATTGGATCATTTTAGTGATTAGTTTTAATCTTGTTTAGAAAAGTCAAAATGAAGTTATTTATTTTGAAAACATTGCCATTTTATTGTTTTGTGCAAAAGTGAAAAATGAAAAGACAGTGAGCGAAAAAGAGACTCGTTTGCAAAAGATGTCCGATATTCATTGATTAATCAATTTGCACAAAATTACAATATGGCCCTATTACAAAATGAGTCCTGACACCTTGGGCAAGATGCAGGACTTGATGCATGCTAAAAAGACAGGAAATAATAATTACTCTGCAGAAGTAACCCTTATAATTTCCTGGGAAGACCAGTTAAGGACTTGATTCCCCGGGATCCTTGGACATATCCAGCTCTCCAGGTTGCGGTCGTTTTCTGCCTCGTCTTCCAGATTGTTAACAGCATCTGGGGTGAGCATCCCCCACTGATGAACTTGGGATCTTGAGAAGCCTCTGGTTGATCTTGTCGGAATTGTTTGTAACCCAAACCGAATCTATCTTCCTTTTTCTCCACCGGCAGCAGCTTGCCCCAGCCTTGGGCATTACCATCTTCAACAACCTTTCGGGCTTGCTGATAGGAGACAATTGAAGTACCCATCCTGTCTTCTTGGGATGCAACAAATACTTCAGTCGCCTCATTGACATTCAGGGCCTCGAACCCTTGGCTCATTGTCTCATGGATTTCATCATCCATCTCAATATACTTGTATGTAGCCAGATGACTGACAAATATGTCCTCTTCACCACAGATGGCGATAATCTGTCCTTCCCATTCATATTTCAGTTTCTAGTGAAGGGTCGACATTATTGCGCCTGCGGCATGAATCCAAGGTCGACCTAATAAACAGCTGTAAGCAGGCTGTATGTCCATCACATAGAAAGTGGTCTTAAAGACTTGTGGACCGATTATCACTGGCAGCTCCACCTCTCCAAGAACAGATCTTTTGGAGCCATCAAAAGCCCTGACCACAAGGTTACTTGGTCGGAGAGCTATCCCATCATATTCAAGCTTGACAAGAGCTTTCTTGGGTAAGACATTGAGTGAGGACCCAGTATCTACAAGAACATGAGATAGTACAGCTCCTTTGCACTCCAGGGTTATGTGCAAAGCTTTGTTGTGGTGACGTCCTTCTGTTGTCAAATCAGCATCAGTGAAACCTAGCCCATGGCTAGTATTGACATTTGACACCACTGTTTCCAGCTGATTCACTGTGATCTCTTCTGGCACGTAGGCAGCATGCAGAACTTTGAGTAGTGCATCCCGATGGGCTTCGGAACACAACAACAGAGATAGTATAGAGATCTTTGAAGGAGTTTGGTGGAGCTGGTCCACAACTTTATAGTCACTTATTTTAATAATCCTCATAAACTCATTCACATCTTGATCGAAGGATGATTTATGAGTCTCTTTCGGTGCAGATTCTTCAGGTATCACACTCTTTCCTTTAGCTTTGGCAGCAGCTTCTGCCTCAGTATTAATTCTGGGAGCTTGTGACGCGAAGAGACGTCTGCTTCGGGTGAAGCCTCCACCTCCCCTGACATTATCCACTTGGGGAGTGAGAACTGGAGAATCAAGAAGGACTTTCTCTCCGTTGCAGTAAAGGTCAGCGCCATAATGCCATGGTATAACACTGTCTTTATCATATGGAATTGGCTCGGGCACCGTGATAGTGACTGGGCTTACTGCAGCGGATGTTGGAACTATAATAGTCTGTGGATCATAGAAAATAGTAACAGGACCTCTGGTGGGTGTTGGTGGTGGTGAATTGAAGCTTGGTTGAAACTGTTGTTGAGATTGTTGAAAGTTGTTGGAATTCGAGACCGTTGTCGGGTCATAATAAATTGTGACAATGGAAACATCATTGTTAGTGGTTGCTGGAGTTGTAGAAGGAGATGAAATGGAACTATTGTTTGTTAAAACGATGGAAGATATGGTTGCTGAAGTTGTAGATGAATCGGTAGGAACAATGGTTGTTGCAGTTGTAGAAGATTCACTTGTTGTTGACAAAAAAGTTGCTGGTGTTGTAGAAGTTGTGCTTGTAATTTGCAGAATGCCTTCTCTGATTAAGCCATTAATTCCACTCCTCAAGCTTGTACACCCATTCTCGGAAAGTTTGCATGAAGCACAACAGGCCTCACAACCTGGATACACTTGGCATTTCAAAAGCTGGGCTTTAACCTCTGCCAGAGGTGTCTGAATACATGCAATGTCTTCTATTAAACTCATGGGTGAGCCATCCTCTATAGCATTAATTCTCGGCCTACTGTGGCTTGGCATAGGATTTTTCATGACATTGGGAGGTGGTGCAAAGTTCAGGGCCTTTGAATCTACCAAATCCTGGACCTTCATATGCAGGGCTCTGCATTTTTCCGTAGAATGACCAGGTGCGTTAGAGTGAAAAGCACACCTAGCGTTGACATCGTAGTTTCTTGGAAGATTTTGAGGATCAGGTGGAGCCAATATCCTCAACTCAACAAGATTGAACTTCAGGAGTTGTGGCAGCAATGTAGCATATGGCATTGGAATAGGGTCAATCACCCTATTGATCTGAGATGGCCGCTGTTGAAAAGGGCGTTGTTGTTGATTATTGTTATTGTTGTATGATCTCTGTTGTGTAAACTGTTGTTGTTGCGGAAAGTGTTGTGGTTGTTGAGTATACTAAGGAGGTGGAGCAGGGATAGTAACAACAGCAACTGTTCTGGGCAGGTATTGGGGTCTCCCTCTTCCCATGTGCACAGAGTTTGTCTCACCAGATCTACGGGGCCCAGCAAATGGTTTCCTTGTACTGCTTGAACTGGCACCGTTGTCGGAGATCTTTCCCATTGTAACACCCCAAATTTGCCCTCTCATTTTCGTAGCATTTAGCATATCATTTTCATATTTTGCATTGCATCTGCATAGAAAAATGAAGCATAACATAGAGCTGGCAGTGATTTCAGTTGAGTGTGCTTGTTTAGTTTGTGATTTGTTTCAGATGGACGTTTGACCTGATCTTGGTCAAACTATCAAGAGATTGCTTCATTTGCCAGTTATCTATGCTGGTGGTTATTTTTAGGCGAGGCGGTTCAAAGTCTGTTGTGTGCAGAGGTCTGGTTTTCCAGGCAGTGGTTCATGAGATGGTTTTGGATTCAAAGGGTCAGGCTAGTCATGATTATATATTCAATTGTGTGCATCTGTGGATTTATTTTCCCAGATGATGATTCAGATTGATTCAGATTAATGTGAAGTGATTCCGGTCGGATGCTCAGAGAATGATCTATTCAGATGGTCGTTGTTTCACTTGTGAATTGTTCAAGTGGTAGTGGTGTTCTCTTGGATTAAATGGTTTCTGTGGAAGCAATGCAAGGTGGTTGAGTTGAATGAACTGATTGATTGAGATTTCGTGACTATGTGCGCAATTGGTGGCAAATTGTCTGGTTCATAAGGAAAAAATATCTAGTTCCATATCCACTTTTGCTCATTTTTTATCATTTGAGCCATAAACCATTTCTCATTTCGATTATTCTAACTATCGTTTTTAGCACCAAATTATCCATTCATATTCCCGTTAAACCATCACATCTCATCTATTTTCATACTCATTAACCGTTTTTTCCCTTTAATTCATTCCTATTATTTCATCATTTGACTTCCAATTTCCAATTATCCACCAAATTTCCATTAGTTTTCTAATCATTTGTCCATACATTTAGTTCCATTTTCCATTTAATTTCATTAATTTATTATATTTCTCATATTTTTCTTAATCATTTTTTTATTTATTTTATTTTATCCAAGACTCATCACCACTAATAAAAAAAAGAAGAAATAAGTTGAGAGTGAAAGTCATGTTCTTTCTAGTCAAAGACATAAAAAAACCAAGCCACATCATCAACTATAGAAAACCACTTTTATTTCAGCTTTTCTATCCAAGCCCAAGCCACGTCACAATGAGACTTTCCCAGCTAACATCAAAACGCAGCGCTGAACACCAATATCACATAGGCTGAAACGCACACTTCATGAGCAGCTACAATAGATACCACACGCAGCAAGCATACGCACGTAAAGCATGAATAAACCATGACCCCAAAATGTATCAAAAGAACACATAAAACGCAAGGCTAAAAATGATGAAAAAGGTCACGCGTCATTCATGACCAAAACGCAGAAGAAGGTTAACATGAAACGCAGTGAGAGAAAAGGCATAAAACAAAATTCAGTTGAGAGGCATAAAAAGATGACCACACATTAGTTGATACAAAGAGAATAACAGAATTTGGTTTTCTAATCAAGGTTTGAGTTAACAAAGAGAAAAGAGAAAAAATATTCATAACCGAATTCTTATCAGTTTGATGCAAAAAAATCAAAACCGAATTCACAGAGAACTCCACCTATCAAAACTCAGAATCTCTCATAGCAACTTTTTTGACCTTTAATCTTCAACCAAGTCTCAAACTCCAAATGTCTTCAACGTCATCATCAATGAACAGATTCTTCTTCATCGCATCACCAATAGCCGAATCCGGTTATATATCTTCATGACACCATAATGCTAAGTTCATCACTCTTCAATGGCCTCATAGTTGATTTCATTGGAATAACTAAAACTCAGTCAAGAGGAGTAACCGAAAAGAGTATCAAATCGCTCTAATCTACATTGTTCCTAAAGCCTACGAGCAAATAGAGTGCACGTTCAAACCGCAACGGAGGTGAAGAACGCTCGTCGTCGATCCACTCCTTGCAACCGCTAGATCCACGGGTACGAGTCTAATCTCTTTCGAAACATGATGATTGTTGTGGTTGTGCAATTACTCCGATTGTATTGCTTATGTTAGTTTTGTTGATTTCAGATTCGTGAGGATGATTTGCTTTGAGTGAGGGTTTGTTTTAGTTTTGATGTTTGGTGGTGACGTCTTTGAAGAGGGTGAGCGGCGGATAGAGGATGGAGGCAATGAGTTTGACGGTGGGGAAGAAAGTGATGAATAGTGCAACGCTTGAGAGAGTGAAAAAACGCGAGGGCATATGTTTGCTTGAGTCTGGTGTGATTTGTTTGTTTTCATCTTGATTTATTTTAAGTTTCACAAAGTTTTGTTTATAATTATCATAAGAGGTATAGGAATAGTTTATTAGAAGATTGTGAGTACCGATGGGATAAGAAGATAAGGTCAGGCTGCTTTTTGGATTGTTGTCCATACCGGTGGTAACACTTGTCACCGTCCGGTAGGACCTTCTCCTCTAATCCTGTGTGGGAATCTTCACCATAGCACCTTATTCCCTTGCATTTCCATCCGTCAGATGCGATTACTTTGCAAGTCCATCGGATCAGACGCGTCCCAGGAGGTCAACCGTGTTGACCGCGTCCCCACCATAAGAACCTCATATTTCTGCATTTGGGCATTCTCCTTTCTGCTTTTCTCACCCCCTGTAGGCCCATTCTTCCTTTTTTTAAGCTGTTTTTGTTACTGGCTGCACCCCCTCCCTCATTTCCTTTATTTTTAACTTCTTTTTCATATAGTTTAGATTTTAATTCATTAAAAATAATAAATCATTTTAGAAAATTCCCAAAAAAATATTTTTAGTCTCATAATCCATTTTAGAATTTTATCATACTTTTTATTTTCTGTTTTTATTAATTTTCATTTTTATTTTTAATTTTCTTTTATTTCCTTGTCATTTAATTTCCATAATTAACGCCTTATCTTGTAAAATTTGTTTCTTCCACCTCAAGCATTATTTTAATTCCGTTCTTTTTGCATCATGTCGTAGACTCATAAAATTTCATAAAAATATTTTTTTCTTATTTTAATTCCATTTTATCCATAGTTTTGTAAGTCGTATTTGTGCGATTCCGTTAATTGTTCCTAAGCGGCTTTGTGCGATCATTTAGTGGAGTTTCATTGTGAATTTTTGAGAGATATTTTGACACATCATTGGTTGCTGGTTGTTGGATTTAGATATTTAATTTCATAATTTTCTCATGTCCTTTGGTATTTGTTTGGTGTTTTGTTTCTTAGGTAGCGTTTCGTGCCTCTTTCTTCCTCCTTTCTAACATAGTTTGAGGAAGGCATTTATGCCATCCTATTAGGTTTTATTGGTCTTTGTTTTAGGTCACTTATAGGGTTTAGGTACTGACTTTGTTGATTGTGGTTGGTTTGTGACCTTTGTTTGGTTTGTGTATTGTTTAAATCTTGTTATTTTCATCTTATGCTTATGCGATTCGCTAATCCTTCCTTTCAGGGGCTCATGGTAAGTGAAGTGCGGATGACATCCATATTTCAAATCTTCATCTCATCCTTTATTTTTGCTTTCTCATTTGTCTTTGTGATGTGCCTTATGTCATCTTGTGAATAACTTCATTACTCCCCTTGTAGAAACAATTTAACTTCTTTAGCGAAGTAAGTTGTCTTCTAGCGTTTTCCGCTCCTTTCTTCTTCTTTATTTTCTTTCCTTCTTCTTCATTAGGATAGATTTCAAACCACACTAATCTAGGACTCCCATACATGATAACATTAGGAGTAGTCTTCCCCATTAGATTTTACCTTTTGAGATCCTTTTGGTGCTCTCTCTTCTCATCTCAAAAAAAAATCCATAAAAAGAATTTAATAAGGATTGAAGTGGTCTCCTGTGCAATAGCCTTATTCCATGAAGCACTTGTACTCTTACCATCTTGGGATAGTACAAGCTTGTCTATCATGATGCACAAGTCTGATCATGAGACCATCTTCATCAAGAAAATCATAAAACACACTTCTTCACAAAAATACAAAAACACTTAGTAATTCAACGAGTTAGTGAGCTTAGGCCCTAATCTCTGGAATCAAGTTTTGGGGATCTTCTCCTTACTTGAGTGTGCTTGTTCTATTATTCCATCTTGGAATGTAGTAGCAAGTACACATTCCATGGAAAAGAGCTCGAGTTCACTTCCTTGTGACACACTCATAAAAAGCTTCTAAATAACACTTGACAAACAATAAGCGTCTCTCCTTCGGGACTTCTTTTCTCACCACCTTCACTCTCATCGTACGAACTTGCTCCTACTTGTCATTTTGCAAGACGGTAACACACTCGTCATTCGGCCTGCAACACCTGAGCATTGACATAGGCAGTTCAAGCCTTAAGACACAAGCAATATTTTCCACCCCTAGTTAGGGGAACTACAGCGACTCTGATCCTCATTTTCCAGATGAGCCACGTAGGCATCGGGGTAGGGCCCGTTCTAGCACAATCTTTATTTTCCCTACATTTTTCCTTTTCATTTCTTTTTCAGTTCCCTTTTCGTTTCTTTTATCTAGTTCAGTTCATTTTCTTTGCAGCAACTTTCATTTCTTCACCCTTTGAAACAGATCTCTTTGCAAGCGTGGATCCCATCGGGTACGGCGGACGATCTGGTGTGCTAATACCTTCCCAGGTCGTAACCGACTCCCGAACCCAGTCTCTTTGGTTCGCAGGACCCGTGTCCTTCCTTTTCGTTTCCTATGGTTTGTGCAGCATTACCATTCCCGTTCCTTCGGGATAAAAATGCCTGGCTGGAGACTCTACCTCTTTCCGCGCCACTTTCGCGTTTGTACCAGGATGGAAATCCGGGGAGCGACACCCATCTTCAGTAGGCTCTCTATTCTTTCCTCAGCTATCACCACATCTGCAAAGCTGGTAGAAGAAAATGCAGCCAATCTGTCAATGTAGGTTCCTTGGAGAGTATTCATGAACATGTCTGCCATTTCCCTTTCAGACATGGGGGGGTGAACTACAACAGCATGTTGCCTCCACCTTTGGGCATATTCCCTAAAACTCTCATGGGAAGATTGAGACATTCCTATTAGAAGGGTCCTGTTTGGAGCCATGTCCAGGTTATATTGATACTGTCGGATGAAAGCTTCAACCAAGTCTTTCCAATTTCTTACCGTGGCTCTAGTCATGTGGGAGTACCATTCTCGGGATGCCCCTGTTAGACTATCCTCGAAGTAAAACATCCACAGCTTCTCATCTATGGTGTATGCTTTTAATCTTCCCAAGAATGACTGAAGGTGGGTGCGTGGGCAGGATGTACCATTATACCTTTCAAAACACGGGGGTTTGAACTTGGGAGGAATTCTCACCCCTTCCACGAATCCCATGTCCATGACATCAAAAACTAGGGAGTTTTGAGATTCAAGAGACCTCAGCTTCTCTGCAATCTCATCCAACCGGCGGTCATAAACTTCGTCTCCAGCCCCAACCACTATAAACTGCTCCTCTTGAGGATCTTCTTGTAAGACCCTTCCTCCAACAGTGTTACCCTGAGTATTTCTTATGGCATTGATTTCTGGGTTTAGATGAGGCCCAAACTCTGGTGGATCAGTGCGAGGCTGCACGTGATCGTTGTTACTGGTACCTCCTGTACCTGGATGGTGTTCTTCAGGAGTTTGTCTCTCAACCAACTCCCTTAGTATTTCCTGGCTCTGAGCTAAACCAGTCATTACAGTCATGAATTGGGTCATCTGTTTTCTCATCTCAACCCTTTCATTGGCCATCTGGGCCCTTACTTCATTCAAGTCTTGCTGAACTTGATCCATCTGGAGTCTCGGAAGGTTGTTTCTTGTCGGGTACCAGTGTGTTCTGTTGACAGGGAACACTTTTCTACGAGCAATGTTTCCTGAAACCAAAACAAAGTGAGAAACAACAATAAAACAAAAACCTACAAAACAAAGAAAATGTTAGTATGCAATGCAGGATGCCTATTTGTCTTCCAAGGGTATCCGGTTTGGTTCTTTTGTTTTGACCTTTCCAGACCTTGAGGAAATGCTGATGATGAAGAGAGATTAAGCCCACCAAAAATAATACAAACCATATATATTACAAAAAGTGAAAATACATAGTTTGATTACAATTCATCCCCATGGTGGGTCAAAATACAACAACAAAAGAAAAGTACAACAAAAGGAAAGTACAAGCAAAAAGAGTCAAACATCTAATCCAAAGTCATCCTCTCTGACTTCCTTCAGGAGGGCCTTAGTCACTGGACCTACTGGGTGCTCTGTGATAGTCCTGATGAGGAGGTTCCTGGTAGAAATGGCACTGGTTAACTTCTTATGCTTATCCTGATCCTTTGACCTCTTCAACCCCGCCCGGAGTTTCAATTCAGATATCTCCCTCTAAGTTGCTAATAATGCCTCCTGATGCTTCTTCTCACTAGCCTCCAACTGCTCCATCTTAGCATGAGTCCTTTGATCCTCCTGTGCATGGGCTTCAGTGATCCTGATCCACCTAGTCTGGCTCTCCTCTAGATAATGCTCTTCCCTAGAGTTCTGAGTCTTTGCTTCCTTGCAAGCATTCTTTAGTACTAACTCCCCTGCTCTAGCTTTTCTGATGTAGTCATCCGTCTTCTCAATCTTGGTCAAGTGCTCAATCCTGAGCCTTTCCAACCTTTCATTATCCAGACGGCTGTCATTTCTCTCCCAGAGAGTCTTCTTCAAGGCTTCAGAGAGCTGAGCATTCCTCTCTTTCAGTTTCTCAAACTCTTCCAAACTGACAGTATCTACAGGTTGTATTGTAGAAGGTCCAGTTACATCTTCTAAGGTGAACGACATCTGGGTGATCTGAGCTCTAGTACTAGACCAATCAGAATACTGTGCTGAAGCAATGTTGTTGCACTTGCCAAGGATGTCTGTTCCCTTAGTCTGAATGTTATCCCAAGCCCAGGCAGCTTGTCTGACAACAACAGAGTTGGGCTGGATTTCACAGTAGAGGGTCTCAGTCAAGTCTTTCCCTTTTGGAGGATGAACCAAAGCATACCCTAATTGTCTCTTGAAGAGCAAAGGGTTGTAGTTGATGCAACCTTTTACTCCTATCAAACGCACATTAGGATATTGCCCACAACTAGTAATGATGTCCTTGCCCTTGGTGCTCTGAGTGCACCATCTGATGTTTTATGATGTCAAGGAAATAAATCTCTTAGCCCAGTTCTTTTACTGATGAGGGTTCAGGAAAGCATCTGACTTTGGAAAATTTCTTGGCAACCAAGAGTAATAAAGGGGGGCACAACATCTGACCAGTCTTCCCCTTTGCTTTTCATTCCTCTGGTGTACTGAGTAATAGAAGTCTCCAAGCAAGGTAGGAACTGGGTTCCTCAATAAGAACAAGTGAATGGCATTCTTGCTCACAAACTTTGGCTCATCTGTAAACAAGATAGCCCCATATATGCTAAGTGCCAAGAGTGCACACACAGCATCCCACTTCCCTAATGCAGCATGCAGGGTGGCCTAAGAGATTAAGAAATCCAAGTGAAGGCCTGGAACCCCAGCCTTGGTGGTCATGCTCTGATCAATGAGGGCATGCTACAATGCAATGCCCTAGATATGTCTTCATTCTTGGGAGCAACCATCTCAGGGTTGAAAGGAATTCCTCTCCTGATAGGAACTCCTAACAACATGGAAAACTCTTCTAGCAAAGGTCCCAACTGGAAATCAGGGAATGTGAAGCATCTGAGAGGAGGATCATAAAACTGCAAGCAAGTATGGATCATGCTCCTCTGGGATGCATCCAGATCCATGATCATGTCCAATATGCCCCCATAATGTTCTCTAAATAGTGGGACATGACCAGGAGTAATGAGAGACTGGATTTGTCTGATGCCTGTCAAGGTAGGCTCAAAGAAATGGTATGTGATGTTGCTCTTTCTAGAGGTGTCCATGCTGATGATGGATGCTGGTGAAGAGGCTGAGAGCAACTGCTGATGAAGGTCACTGAATGAGATGCTGGAGAAGTGTCTCTGATGAAGACAGCTGAAGAAGAATCACTAACAAACTGATGGAGATACTAGAGAGGATAACTGAAGAAGTCTGAGCAGCAGAAGGGGTCAAAACCAAACCAAAGACAATATGGTGGATACCCTGCAAAACAAATAGGCAAATTTTAAATGATGCAAAAAATTATGTATGCAAAATGATATGCAAAGGGTTTTTGATCAAGTGCTGGATCTGTTTATCTGCCTTGATAAGGTCCATGTGTGTTCATAAGTTCGAATGGAGGCATAGAAATCCAGTAACCAGGTGGGGGACTCAAATAAAGAGTCACAAGTCCAGGGTAATCACAAGAACTGTCCAAGGTGATGCATTCTTAAAACAAAACTAGTAACAAGTTATGATGTGGCCAATGGTTCCTGCAAACCTGTAAACATCCCCACCCCCTCACATGTAATGTTCTAGAACAAGGATCCTCAGATTTGGATCAGTTATGAGAAGTGTAAACACTTCTAACCCGGAGGTACAATGTTTACAATAACCATAAAAGATCCTCCTCTAATTCACCTCAGATGCTGAAGGTCATAAAAAGGTCATCCAGACTTAGCAGGCTTCCCATATAGCCCTAGTACTACAGGAAATCCGTAGCACAGAGTTCTCAAGAAGAAACCCATGTCTGAACCGTGTTTCATATTCCCGCACCAGACCGAAATGGAATGGGAAAGAATATGAAGCCATTCTAGCCTATGTGTCACTCAGGTCCCAGGTATAGGACCTTAATCACTCAATGATTCCCACCCACCAAGGAAAACACAGATCCATCACATGATAGTGATAGTATGAAATGCATAAAAAACTGTAAATGAAAGCAATAAATGAAGTTGTACATAAAGCAATAAATAAAGCAAATAAATAAGCACACGTAGCACATAACACCCCCGTAAACACAAATCAAACAAGCGCTAGGAGGAACCCACAAAAAGAACCAGAAGCCCTGGTTGCAATATAAGGTTCCCCAGCAGAGTCGCCAAGCTGTCGCTCCCCCGAAAAGACACCCGGTCAGATGGGGTACAGACGCGAACGGCCGGCAAAGGAGGAAATGAAGTGAACTGAATAGAGTCGCCAGCTAGGCATTTTTATCCCGAAGGAAAGGTAATGCTGCATAAACATAGAAAATATGGATAAGACGGTTGCGAACCAGAGAAACTGAGAAATGGGGTTGGTTACAACTTGGGAAGGTATTAGCACCCAGATTGTCCATCGTACTCGACGGGATCCACGCTTAAAATATTATGTTTAAAGGGGTAGGTGTATGTGCTATCTGTGTGCAAAAACTGAGAAAATAATATACAAGTGTCAGTGCAAAATGGTGAATGCTCAGGAGCTGAGACTTAAAAGAGAATGCTGAAAGAGGGGGAAGACACAGAGACTTTTGTTCGATAACAGTTAAGTTATGCCTACGTATCCTCTCGTGCATTGAGGAAGTCAGAACACCGTAGTTCGACTCAAAGAGACCGAAAGATAAATTGACTGTGAACTGCTTGCTTGCATATGCTCAAGTGTATGACTCGTCTGGCCGGAGTGCTAATTGTCTTACATTAGACGGAAGAAGCAAGTTCTCGTTTGTGTATGAGTGTGATGAGAAAAGAATCCTGAAGGAGACGATTATTGTTTGTTTTTGTGTTTTCAATCTTTTATTGCTTTTTTTTTGTGTTTGTCATAAGTTAATGAGCTTAAGCCTAAACCAAGGGTTATTAAACTCGTAATATCCTCCCTTTGATTAGGGATAATGAGAATACTTTAAGTATGAGATAAACATCTCAAATTAATTACCATGATGATGTAGGATTAAGATTATTAACCTACTTGTGATTATTTAGATGTTTTTTGGTTTTTCTTTAGTGTTAAGTAATGAATTTAAGCCATAATCAAGGATTAGTGAACTCATTACACCATCCTAATAGAAGGATAATAGATGAGCACACTTAAGCTGAGGAAGATACCTCAACTTAATCCATGATTAGGGATTAACTTCATGACAAAACAAACCTTCATTAAAGTGGATTTTAATTAAGGGTGAGATTAAGAAGTGAGTTTTATGGTTGGTAAGACAACTTGAGAGAGACTTGTCCATTAAACACTAGGGTTAGTCCTTCTTAACCAATAAAGGAAGAATTAGAACCCTAATGTAAGGCCCAAGTTACAAGTTAATGTCTTAGTGATTATTAAATGGATTGATTAAGAGATTTAAACAAATTAAGGGTTTAATACTTAGGATTAAAGTTATACACTCCATCCTAAGAGAAGGATGCAGGCATAACCCTAATTCCAAAGTCCTAAAGCCTTAAAGGTTTAGTCTCTAATGATGAGATGAGAAGAGAGACACAAAGAAGACTCAAAGGTGAAAACTAAGGGGGACTAATCACAACCCTGATTATTATCATGCTTGGATGTTCCTATGGTTTGTGAGGCTTAAGAGAGATCTTCAAAGAAGCCACCAATGGAAGAAGCAGAAGAAAGGAGGAAGAAGCAGAAGAAATAAGTTCCTTACTTCATTGAAGAAGAAAAGTAACTTAAAGAAATAAAGTGAGAGATGAACATGAATGGGCAAGCCCACTCAAAGGCAAAGAAAAATTCAGCAAGGATACATATGAAGAAGATGAAGAGAAATGAGAAGTGGAGGCAAATTCACTTCTAAAGTTACTTACCACCTGAAAATGTTAGCACAATATGCATAAGGAAAGAAATGATATGAAATGATGCATATGAATGGGCCAATGCCAAAACCAGAAGCAATCACATGATGCAAATGATGCTATGAGATGATGCAAAGGCATACCAAGTGTTATGAATGTTCATACAAAGAGAATGAATGCATGTGAGACATGTGGGAAGCATGAAAACACATGGATGTTTATGAAATGAAATGGATGCAAAGCATAACAAATGTATGAATAAATGACCAAGCAATGTTCAAGCAATGTCTTAAGATGTCTAAGATGGCATATAAGTGCTTAGAATGTCATGGCAAGTTCATATGTTCATGCAATGCAATGTAAGATGCAAGTATGGATGCAAAATTAGGGTTACATGAAAGGATGGGATGCAAATGATCAAAACAGAAACAATTCACATGATAAAAATTTACAAATGAGCTCAAACAAACCATAACCCCTCATGATATCACACCCCAAAGGAGAAGGTCTAACTCTTAACCTAAAAGAAGTTATGATTTCTCTAAGTTAACTAGGAAAAAAAATCATCATCAAACCATTCCTGGTTAGGCATAGAAGAATTTTCAAAGTTAGGGTTCCAAAAAGGGGATTTTATGAACCCTAAATTCAAAGAAAATGTCAAAACATGTTCAAAAACCAAAAAGAAATTTGTGTGAATGGTTTGAAAATGTTTCTAAATGTCTTAAGATGCAATGTGAAATTTTTTGGGATTTTTGGAAACCTAAATGGTATTTTAATTAATTAATTTCCATTAATTAATTAAAATAAACATTTAAATATTTTTATAAATGATTTTTTAATGCAAAAAATAAAAAGAAAAATGTTTTTGAATGAAGAAAAATATTTGGAACTGAAATGCAGAAAATAAAATTTTTTGGGATTTTCTAGGTATTTTAAATTAAATGATAAAGAAAATGCAATTTTAATGAAATAAAAATTAAAATAAATGAAAGTATGACAAATCAGTGGCGAGGATTCAAACTGGGGGGAAAGGCATTGACCAGCGCGCAATCTAATGGCTGAGGTTTGTCCTGGCTAATTAATTCAGATTAAATTAATTAATTAGGCTTTAGGGTTTAATGACTAATCTGGGCCGTTCAAACACGCGCGGGAAACATCATCTAAGGGCCAGAATTCAAACTTCCTTAATTACGCAGATTAACCCTAATCAGTCTTAGGTGGTCGGAGAAGACTTCCGGTCGTCTTCTCCGGCGAGACCAAACTACAAACTTCTTCCCTAGGCCATTTCCAGAGCTCTAAAGCTCCATATCACATCCCCAGCTCACCCCAAACACGAATCAACCCTCAAAAATCATTTCTCATTCATCATTCTCAAGATTCGAAGAAAAACATAAAAATGGAAAAACTTTCAGACAACCATGAAATTCTTAATACGCAACCATTTTCAAAAATAAAGACATCTGCATGATCAGCACATCACATAGATTCATTTAGGAACTTAAAATTACATTTCTGGAAAAAAAGTTCTTGAGGTTACCTGAGCTTGAGCTTTCTCAGTTTGGCACTTTCTGGACCTCTCTCTTGTGCAAATGGCCTCCACTTGATCCCCTGATGTTATTGCAAGGCTTGGAATGAGTTGAAATGAGCTGGATTGAGAGGTTGCAGCCCAACTGGTCCAGAATCGTGTTTGTGTTTGGCTGGCTTTTAGGGCTTGGCAATGGTTGGGAAATAATCTGTGGATGATGGTGAGTTGATCTATGGAAAAATATTGGAGGTTTGATGCTTGTGCAGTGTGTTTCGAAGAGAGGAAAGTTGAGAGTGATTTTTGTGAACTTGGCTTATGAGAGGTTCTCAGATCGATGTTATGTGAAGTAGCTTGCTTTCAGTCTACATAACATGTCTTGATAGGTCAGAAAGTGGGTGGTGGCCTGTGGTGATTGGTATGGGGCAAGTTTCAAAAAGTCAACAACTTGTGTACTTGAGGTATGGGCTCATGTAGAAGCTGTTTTAGAGCATTTCCTGGTTCAACATTGATCAAGGAGAGCCATGAGATTCATTTTATGCAGCTGGATGGCTTAGAGGCATGGCTTTCATAGGTTTTGCAAGTGTTATGCAATTTGCCCCTTTTGAGAAATCTTGTGATGCAAGCCATATAAACCTGTGATTCCTTGGGAAATTCTGATCACAATGAGTTGTATTATGTTTGTATGATGCTTAGACGTTAATTAGAGGTCACAAAATGGCTTGGTGAGTGGTTTTGCAAGAAATCCTCTTTGGTGTGAAAGTGAAAATTATATGATTTTTGCCAACTTTGCAAGGCCATAACTTGAGTTCCATAATGAATTAGAACATGTTCTTGTACTTTTTGAAAAGGGAATGATCCCCAATATACAACTTTCATGACCAACAATTTTTCATTTGAAACATTTTTGGTTGAGAAAGAGGAGGTTGAAGAACTTTCCCAAAATGGAAAGTTTCCATTACAAGTCATTTCCATTTTTGGCAACTTTTGGCTTAGCTTAAATTTATTTAATTTTGTGAACTTCAAAGCACTTAAATGATCAAATAAAGATCATATAACTTCAATTTGATGAAAATATCACTTTGGTTCCATTATTGGGGGTCTCAGATGCCCTGATTTTGCTCTGACTTGCTCAAGAAGTTACCCAGTGAACAGATGACTTCCACAATGAATTTTTTCATCAAACTTGGTACACATGATCCTTATAACATATTGAGACTATTAGAAACAAGAATGACCAAAAAAATTGGAGTTATGGCCTCTGAACCCAAAACCCTAATTTCAGGTCATATGTGCAGTGAAACCCTAGCTCTGCTTCCATGCTTTCCAAGTTCTTGTGATTTTTTGACTTCCTTGATCTTTGAGGGATATAAAATGATGATAGAAAACACATGGACCCTCTTGAAATGATTGGAGGCATTTGGAGTAGCTCAGATGGATCCTTGGATTGCTCAGATCACAAACCCTAGATGCAGATGAATTTGAACTAATGTAGTGAAACACAAATGCAATATGAGATGATATGCTTAAACTTATGCAAAGATGAAAGATCACAAGCCAAGGTGTGAAATTAGTGAGGGCAAATTTTGGGTGTTTACAGAAGGGTATCCATGAAAATATCCACCATTTCTCTCTCCAGCAAAGTGGTTTGTACCCTAGCAGCAACCTCACGCCATCTTTGAGCATACTCCTTGAAGCTTTCTGAATTCTTCTGAGATAAACTTTGGAGTTGAGTACGGCTAGGTTCCATATCAATGTTGTACTGATACTGCTTAAGGAAGGCATCCCTAAGCTCTTTCCAGCTTCGGACATAGTTCTTCTTCTAGCTTCATATACCATTCCAGTGAGCCCCCAGAGAGGTTGTCCTGGAAATAGTACATCCAGAGTTTTTCGTCTCTAGTGTGAGCAGCTATCTTTCGGTAAAAATCCTGTAAATGTGTCTTGGGTAAGGAATTTCCATTGTACTTATCAAAGCTCGGTGGTCTGAATTTAGGAGGAATGACCACTCCGAAAACCAAACACATATCAGATACATCAATTCCGAGAGTGTCTCTACATTCAAGGGCCTTAACCTTCTTGGCCAACAACAGAAAATCCTGAAAGTTTCCACCCGCGCTAAAACCCATATCATCATTGGTAGGAGGGAATTGATCCTCCTGACGGTCTTCCACATGGATAAAAGTAGGTATGCCAATTTCTGGACCTAGGGGTCCATCTCCTCTGTTGTTGTTTGGTGGATTTCCCTGAGCATCTGGAGTAACCACTGGAGGGTTAGTTTGGGGAGGAGTAAGCCTCTGCATGGAATTTCTCAAATCTTGCTGCCCTTGGGTCATGCCCTGCATCATAACCATAAACTCTCCCATTCGAGTGCAGAGTTCGTTGAGTTCTGTCTGCACAACATTCATGATGTTTCTTTGATTATTGCGAGTAGTGTACCAGTGAGGAATGCTCTATCTGGGATGACGGTTACTGGCTGCTCTCGCAATCTTTACCTGAAAACGGATAAGTTAAGTACCCTGAAGAACCTGCAAAAGAAAGAAAATGCAAATGATATGTATACAATGATGTGTTCCTTTAATCCTTAAGGGTTTTGTTTTACTTTCCCATTCCAGTATTAAGAGAATATCCTTTGAAGGAAGACCTCGTGTGACATTCAGATGTGCAGAGGTAGCATTTATTATCCCGTGTCCGTGCAAAAGATAACAACCAGAGATTTAAGGAAAATCAATGAAATCTGAAATAACAAAATCCCTGTAGGGTTCCAGTTCATACATCAAAAGGCAAAGTACATCAACAAGAGAGGAATCCCACAACAGGTATGTGGGTAATCCAGATATGTGAATACAAGACTAAAGCCTGGGAAATTCTACATCCTGTAACCTCCAGCTAAGGCGTTGACACCTTGGAGCAACTAAACTATGTCCGAATGATCTGGTTCCTGTATGAGCTTCTGGATTAGGAGATCCCTAAGATCAAAAGAGGCATGCAACTCCTCAATTTGTTGTAGGAACAGCTTCTCACTCTCTTTGCTTGTACTTGACTCAGTCTTGGTCTTCTTAACATCAGTCTTAAGCTTTAACTCTTCCATCTCTTTCAGAGCATCTTCCATTGTCTATTGACTCTTTGCTATATCTTGAAGGTGACTCCTTTCTTGGTGGTGGGCCTTTTGGAGCAGCTCTCCTTGCTCAGCTAAGGAATCCTGAAGGCCTTTGATCTCCAGTTTGTATTTGGCCTCCAAATCTTTATGCTTCTTAGGGTTATCTTCCCATTTCTCCAACCACAAAGTTATAGCTTCATTAGCTTCATTCAAAGCTTTCTTATCTCTTCAGCGATGGCTCGCCTTGTGATTTTCAACTAACCCTCTTTTCTTGAAGTAGAGTTCTCTCTCGTAGAAGTCCTGTTGCTTGAGCCTGGCTAACTCTTCAGCTCGGTGAGCTCTTTCTTCCAACTTCTGATTCTGAATCTTCAACTTTTTTGGCATGAATTTTTAGCCTCTTGATTCTCCATTCTAATATGCTTAACCAAGGCCTCCAACCTCTGGTAGTCTTTGAGAGGTACTGAGTCCAATGTTAACTCCTCTTTAGGGTACAAAGAGGACTCCATAGAGAACGGGAGAAGTAAGACTCCTACACGATCTTTCAACCATGTAGCAAAAGGATCATATGTTTTTGGGCCCACCTTCCCAAAATCTTTCTTTCCTTTCTTTATCCTGACCTCCCAAGCTTGGTCTACCTGTACACACAACTCCATATTTCCTTCTGTTGAGAAATACAATGATTCAACTACCTCTTCAGTTGATGGTGGAACCTTCAGGGGGTAACCAAACTGTTTTCTTGACAATGAAGGATTGTAGTTTATTCCCCCTTTTCTTCCCAGCAAGGGTACATTGGGGAAAGTGCCACAGATAGAAATAATCTCTTTTCCTATTAGGTTTCTATTGCACCCCCAAGATATGTTGTCTAAGGTTAAGCCCATCAATATTTTGGACCACTTCAAAGCTTGTTTCAAGTTTTGGAAAGGTCCTGATTTTGGGAGTTGCCTTACAAACCAGTCAGCAAACAAAGGAGCAAAACAGTTCACATATCCTTTCCTCTTCTCATTCCTGTAATGGACCCCATAATAGAAATCACCAAGCAATGTAGGCACTGGATTTTTCTTGACAAAGATAGTAATAGCCTCCATGCTAATTAACCCTTTCTCTTCTGGGAACAAACTTGTTCCATATACCATCATGGCTAGCAATGCCCTGAATTCGGCCCATTTGTTTCCCAATGCCATAACATGAGCTTCTGTGATGAGAAACTCCAAAGAAATCCCCTTACCCTGGCTGGCTTCTAGCCCCATCTTGAATCTAAGTATACTCAAGTGACAGGAATTAGTTATGTCTTCATATGGAGGGATCCTTTATGAAGCATAATAAGAAATACCTTCTATGATATGAACATTCAGGATGCTAGAGACCTCTTCCAAGGTAGGTGCCAATATGTAACCTGGAAACACGAAGACTCATAAATGTGGATCATAAAATTAAAACAAGGAATGCAGGTTGTCCCTTTGATCAATTGTTGGCTTATTCACAAATTCCAAGATCTTTCCATACTCTCTCTTGAAGTCATCTAGAACTTTGTCATTCATTAGGCTGATAAACTTCTGAATACCCTCTGTCTCTGGTTGCGGGAAAATATTGTTCTGGGCAGGCCCAACTCCCAGAATTGGGCCAATTAAACCTGCTTTGTGGCACGCTCGACGTCGAACAACGTTAAGAATGATGGTCTTTGTCGACCAAAGCCATACTGACCAAGACGAAGTCTTCCAACGGCTAGTTTTGACCGTTACTTATTCATACGGATTCTGCGATCCGTGCTCAACGGTTTGGACCTATAATCATCCACTTGGACCAATATATAAACCCTCTCATTTGAGAGGGTCAGGTATTCAATTCTCTGACTTAATTCTTGTACTTGCTCACTCTTTGCTCAGTGTCTTACTTCAGCATCGGAGTGCCTTGCAGGTACACCCCTTCCTCTCCTTATCCACCGTCCTTCAACAACGCTCGACGCCAGCCATATCGGATCCTGATCTCCAGGTACGATCAGGTGGCGTCGTCTGTGGGAAACTGATTTCCCCGTTCTTCTCTCTCAAAATCTTCAAGAACCAAAGTTTTTACCAAGATCCATGGCTGCTCGAGACAACAATCCAGACAACCGGTCGAACAACGGCATGATCCTCACGCAATGTGAGAGCAACATTCATCATCCTCCGCACGAAGAAACCATGCAAGATCACCCAGATGGGAAGACAACCTCGCCTTCTCCCGACCGCGACCAACCTTTGGAGAGTCTCCCGGAAGTTCCTTTTCCCCCGACTCCTTCAGGATCTGACTTCGCCGCACTAGTCGAAATTCTGAATCAGACAAATTTGTTGCTCCTCGCCCATGGCGAGAAGATTGCCCGTCTCGAGGACAATAATTGTCGACCCCAGTCTCCTGCGAGACACCAAAGAAGGCGTAGTCCGTCTCCTCCCAAGATAAAGAGGAAAGGACGCATCGACGAATCTACTAGGGACAAACGGCCTCGCCGTCTCCTTCTCGATCTTCCCCTCCAAGAAAATTAAGAAGGAGCAGATCAAGATCCGCATCACCTCGAGCAAAGAAGCGCGTGCCCAGATCCCCTTCATTCAACTCCAGCAACGACGAGGACACCCGGGGCCCCCTCTCGTCGGAAATCATGGCAGCTAAACTTCCAAGGGGTTTAGAAAAACCTCCACCATTAGGCTCATATGATGGGACCATAGATCTCGATGAGCATATCGAGAATATTGATGCTTTGCTCGACTATCGAGGGGTACGAGGAGCGATCAAATGTCGCCTCTTTCCTACAACTCTGAGGAAAGGAGCGATGACGTGGTACAAAAGCCTCGAAGCAGAGTCCATCACTTCCTGGAAACAGCTAGGACGCACATTTTTCAGGCACTTCACCGCCTCTAAGCGACATCCGAAGACGGAAGCGTCGCTCGAAGCGATCATCCAAGGGAAAGACGAACCTTTACGAACTTATATCGAAAGGTTCAATAAAGAAGCAGTCCAGGTGTCCACAACAGACGACATGAAGAAGTACTTGC
The DNA here is from genome assembly GCA_963966055.1 of Lathyrus aphaca. Taxonomy (NCBI): domain Eukaryota; kingdom Viridiplantae; phylum Streptophyta; class Magnoliopsida; order Fabales; family Fabaceae; genus Lathyrus; species Lathyrus aphaca. The sequence continues at coordinate 83,908,863 of OZ014522.1, forward strand.
TGGAACAGGGACTACGCCCATCAAACGATTTTCACTGGGCGGTCGGCATCGAGACCCCGGCCACCCTTGACGCCTTCTTGTTGAAAGCCCAAGCTTATATCCAATATGAGAAAAAGCAGGCAGCTAGGTCCGTCCGAGACGCTCGACGTCGCGAGGACGCGAAGCCCCACCGGGTTGATGAACCCTCGACATCTCGTCGGGGAGGAGACAAAAGAAAGGATGATTGCTCCCGTGAACCGCGGGAGCACAGAGGACCCGTCGGCCGATTTCATGAATATACTCCCCTCCTGGTATTTAGGGAAAAGATCTTGTCCGAATGTGCCAACTCAGAATTCAGGCAAGCAGGAGTACGCTTTCTGAAGCAGCTACCTAGCAAACCGGGCACGGACAAAACAAAGTATTGCAGATTCCACAAAAGTCACGGCCACAATACCGAAGACTGCATCCATCTCAAGGATGCAATCGAAATACTTATTAAGGACGGGCACCTTAAACAATTTACCAAATCCAGGGACATTCCTCAACAAGAAGCGCATGAGACTCAAAAGATCGAGGAGGTTGTACCCATTACAGCAGATGCGAACATGCAGGTCGCCTTGAGCATCTATCGCCCGGAGGATTTCTTCCTGCCCGATCACACGGGGAGTCCGGGGTATCTTTCCTCCCACATCCCATGGGAGACCTTTCCATCTGCAATGGTCATCTCAGGGGGAGGTTTCAACAAAATCACGGTCGGATCCGTAAAGAGAAAATTCGACCAGCTGATTGCGAAAGGCCCTGCACAGAGCGCGACCCTAGACCCACCAAGGGAAGGCTCAATACCCCTTGCCTTTTACCGGGAGGAACTCTTAGGAGGGGCACCAAATGCCAGCATCCCGCTACTCATCCGGGCACGAATGGCCAATTTTGATGTAAGGAGAATCCTAGTGGACCAAAGCAGCTCCTGCGACATCATGTACTCCCAGTTATTTTCGACACTCCAGTTGAACGAAACACGCCTGACTCCGTACGTCAGGTTAGATTTACAAGGTTTCAACGGAGCGGTCTCTCGACCATGGGGCTACGTTAATCTATTCGTCACCTTCGGAGCATCCGAGACCGCCAGAACGGTTCGCGTCTAGTTCCTAGTCGTGGATTACCCGTCTCTATACCAGTGTATTTTAGGACGACCGATATTGGCCGAGCTGATCGCTGTTCCATCCACCGTCCACCTAAAAATGAAGTATTATACTACTTCAGGCAAGGTTGTTACGCTGCACGGTGACATCGAAGCTGCCCGCCGATGTTTTGAGGTGGCATCTAAAGGTCTTAGCTCAATATCTTACCAACCGAGTCCTTCAGCATTGACTTCACCAGATACTCCACAAACATCCAAGGCTTTTCCTCAGGTAGACTCGATCGATCTGGACTGCAGGTTCTCAGATGACAACGAGGGCATTCAAAGCTGACCGATTCACTTTCCCGGCCAATTCCAGACGGAGAGTTTGAGCTGATTCCTTTGGGAGACGATCCGACTCGGTGCGTTAAGATCGGGGCACATCTACCCTACTTGGCGAAACGACAGTTAGAGGCATGCCTCAAAGGAAACGCGGATCTGTTCGCTTGGAGCGCCGCAGAAATGCCAGGGCTCGACCCCGAGACGGCCTGTCATCACCTCTCCATCGACCCAACACACAAATCGGTCGCCCAGCGTAGGAGGAAGCAGTCGGCCGAGAAAACTAGAGCGGCTGAATCTGCTGTTAAAGACCTCCTAGAGGCAAAATTTGTAATCTAGGCCAGGTACACAACCTGGCTCTCAAATGTTGTACTTGTCAAGAAATCTAATGGAAAGTGGAGAATGTGTGTTGATTATACTGATCTTAATCGGGCATGCCCGAAAGACGCATATTCGTTGCCTAACATCGATAAATTGGTCGACAATTCGTCCGGTTTCAAGCTATTATCCTTCATGGACGCCTACTCAGGGTACAATCAGATACCCATGGTCGTGTCCGACAACAAATACACGGCCTTCATGACCGAATCGGGTAACTACTATTATAACGTTATGCCCTTCGGTCTAAAAATCGCAGGCGCGACATATCAACGCATGATGAATAAGGTATTTCGGGCAGAAATCGGGGACATGCTCGAGGTGTACATGGACGATATGATTGTCAAATATCAGCAAGAGACGTACCACGCGTCCCACTTACGAAAGGTATTCGATCAAGCTCAGAAATGCAAGATGCGTTTCAATCCCGGGAAGTGCACGTTTGGGGTCCGAGCGGGGAAGTTCCTCGGATTCTGTTTAACCGAACGAGGTATCGAAGCCAATCCTGACAAATGTCGGGCATTCGCAGAACTTCCAACCCCTAATTCTAAAAAATCCATACAATCGTTGAACGGGGTCCTCGCTTCCCTCGCACGATTTGTGGCAAAATTCGCTCAGCACGCCCTCCCCTTTTACAAGCTCCTCCGCAAAGAGGCTACTTTTGAATGGACGGAGGAATGAGAGCTAGCCTTGTCCCACTTGAAAAGAGAACTATCTGCACCCCCAGTTTTGTCCAGGCCCAAGGAAGGGGAGATGCTTTATCTCTATCTCGCCATGGCGAACGAGGCTATAAGCGCGACCCTCATACGCGACCTACCCGAGGGACAAAAACCTATCTATTTTACGAGAAAGGCACTCCATGGCCCTAAACTTTGAAACCTCCAAATAGAAAAGGTAGCCCTGGCCCTCCTTTTTGCAGCCAGAAGACTACGACATTATTTCTTAGCCCACACCATCATCGTAAGAACAGACCAACCCATAAGACAATTGCTCGGTCGACCAGATATGGCCGGGAGAATGCTAAAATGGTCGATGGAACTGTCCGAATTCGACATCAAATTCGAGGGGAGACAAGCTCTCAAATCTCAAGCACTGGCCGACTTTATGGCAAAACTCACTTTCACCTAGCAGGAGCCGAAATCTCCGTCCAAATGGACTATCTTCGTGGATGGAGCATCTGGCCCGGCGGGTAGTGGAGCTGGAGTTATCTTAGAAAACTAAGAGGGAAACATCATAGAAGTATCCTTAACTTTATCCTTCCCCACTTCCAACAACCAGGCGGAATATGAAGCCTTCCTGGCAGGCATACGGCTCGCGACCGACCTGGAAGCAGAAGAGATCACAATTTGCACAGATTCCCAGCTGGTCGCTAGCCAAGTCCGAGGAGATTTCCAGGCCAAAAACGACAATATGGCTGAATACCTGGCCCTTGTAAAAGGAGAACTAAAATGATTCACAAACGTGGAGGTCAATAACGTCCCGCGAGAAAATAATACCCGGGCTGATGTCCTTTCCAAGTTGGCAAGAACTAAAAAGAAAGGAAACAACAAATCCGTCATACAAAAAGTGCTCCCCCGACCGAGCATCGGAAAATCTTCAACCCACCTAGACGTTAATCTCATAGGTGACGCCAACTGCTGGATGACCCCAGTGTTTGACTACCTAATCAAATGGGAGTTACCGGCAGACCCGAAAACGGCCAACATCGTGCGTCGAAGGTCGTGCTTGTACTCTCTGGTAGGTGGACGTATGTATCGTCGAGGATTCTCTACACCACTTCTTAGGTGCGTAGAAGAAGAGAACGTCTCACACATACTAAGAGAGGTCCACGAAGGAATTAATGCACAACACCCGGGCGGACGATCGTTAGCACGAAAGATTCTCCGAGCAGGATACTATTGGTCTACACTCCAGCACGACGTGAAAGAACACGTAAAAAGATGTGACAAATGCCAATGACATGGGGACGTACACGTAGCACCCCATACCGAGCTAAAATGACTATCTTCCCCGTGGCCGTTCGCGTGGTGGGGGATGGATATCTTAGGGACATTCTTCGTCGGATCCGGCCAAAATAAATACCTCATTGTAGGCGTCGATTATTTCACCAAATGGATAGAAGTTGAGGCCTTGGCCAAAATTACTGCGCTCAACATACTACACTTCTTCAAGAGAAGCATCCTCACCCGGTTCGGAGTACCGCTCGCCATTGTAACCGATAACGGTACCCAATTTACAGATAGACACTTCAAAGAATTTGTTACGTTAGTAGGAACAAAACAACACTTCGCTTCCGTGGAGCACCCCCAAACTAACGAACAAGCAGAATCCGCGAATAGGGTAATCCTAAGAGGCCTAAAATGAAGACTAGACGAACACTAGAAACACTGGGTCGAGGAGTTACACAACATGTTGTGGGCGTATAGAACCACCCCCCACTCAACGACCGGTGAATCCCCATTCCGGTTGGCATATGGGACCGAGGCAGTAATCCCTGTGGAAATGCACATCCGATCCAGACGAACAGAGTCCCCAATGGACCAGGATACCAACTCCAAAGCTTTGAGAGACGGCAGCCCAAAATAACATGATTGTCAGGGTCTCCTTCCAAGAGAAGGAGATAACTGTTGCACGGGAGGATACTCAAACGAGTCCGACGTTTCCTACGTACCACGACCAGGCAGAACCCCAGCTCGCAATGGGACGTTCAAGCCTCGGAGCCCGAGCCATTACCTTGGCCCGGGCACCGACCAGGAGCCAGACTCCAAAATCTGGTTGGTCCCCCAAACCAATGGATCACAAACACACCCCGTATTTACTCAATCACATCCAATCATTACAAAGACGTCAAACACTTAGCGTTTATAAAAACATAAAGGGAAAAGTCCTCCGACGGACGCACAGTTAAACAGAAAACATTGTAAAATAATAAACGACCATCAAGAACATAAAATTTTACTGCAAAAATGCGACCCCAAAGGGCCGAATTGTTCATGGTTACATACAAAGGGGACCACGTCCCCAGGAGAAACACAATAAGTTACAAAATAACGGCACGCAGGCTAAAACTAATTACCCTCCCTTTCCGAAGCACCAGGTTGACCTTCACCTTGCTTCGGCTACACCTCTGACTGGCCGGGCTGAGCAGTCACCCCGGGCTGAGGATCCTCCGCGATCAAGTCCGAGGGAACCACTATCTGACCATCCTCGACTTTGTAGAGGTAGCTGATCCGGCCGGTATCCAAAGCCAGTTCGGGATGAAGAGCTCTTATCTGGTTCACAGCGTTTTGGAAACTGAGCTCAGTCGACGAGTTCAGATCTTCCATATCCTGGTCGATCCGATCAAGGAACTGGGCCCTGGTCACCAGGCTCTTAGTCTCAGCATCCTCGTCCTCCTTTGGGCAAATGGCATCCTTCAGCTTTTTACTCTGCTCTAAGGCCCACCTCTTGTCGACCTCCAGCTTGGCAATGATGTCGCCTCGCTCAGTCAGCTCTTTAGCAGTGGCAGTGGCTTATTCAGAGGCCGCCGTCAACTTCCTCTCGACAGCAGCCAACAACTCCTTCAACCTTGCTACCTCCCTTTCTTGCCTAGGGTTTCCTTCGGTTGTCAACCATGCCATGGACAAAACCCGCATAACAGCGCTCGCGTCCTGAGCCAGAGACAACCGTCGGGCAGGGCGATCCATTGCCTCGACAAAAAGAGAGTCCGCCCGATCAACCTCCATGCTCGTCCCTTCAAAATAATTCCGCTTCACAAAGCAGGGCGGCAACACATGCTTCGGTTTGGGAGGAGCATTGGCCGTCAGGTCTACGGTCGCTGCAGACTTGTGCTTTTTCATGAGCGAGCCGGTAGACGCGCTCGGAGAACCTTGAACCAGAGGGCCCAACCCAGAGCCGCTCGTCTCAGTCAGCTTGGTCCGAACGACCCGCGACCTCTTCTTCTGTTGCTGATGCAGGCGCTCCTGAATCTTGTCAAGAGGGTTCGACAGGGAGCCTTCAAAGGAAAGGAAAAGAGCACACAAGATTAGTCACGGACGACAAAACATTATCAAAACAAAGTAACAAGCAGAAATAAAAACAAATACCAAAAAACGCAGACACTTCCTGCCCGGTATTACACGCCAGCAGGTCTGTGACGTCTATCAAAGGATGCTCCACAGCCTCTCCCCCGTCCTGGTCCAACATTATTTTACCCTCTTTGTCCAGCAAAGGAGTCGGGGTAAACGAAGCTATCAATTTCCTAAAGGCCTCAAAGCTGGCCGCATCATCCTCGTTAAGAGAGTCCCCTACTTGGACAAACTCACTAACCGGTCGCCCATAGTGAGCGTAACTCCACGAGAAAGGAAATAGCCAGAGCCTCCTCGGAATCACCTATCCTTGATCATCGAGTCTGGGCTCATCATTTTCATCGGTGTCTATCCCCAAGAAACTCAGCGCCCTCACAGCTTCCGCGCTCGCCGGTTTAATAAAAAAATAATCCGTCTTGAAAGCCCAGATAGACTCTGAGTGAGCTTTAAAAATCTTGGTCCGCTTCTTGAAGGAGACAAACCCTTTCGGTCGGTCCCTCGCCCTACTTGACGCTGCAGCGAGAACAGACGAAAGAACAAGGGAAGCGTGGCTCCAACACCCAGATGGGCACACATTACCTCAAACGCTCTCAGAAACGCGTAAGAGTTGGGGTGCAGGTGGGACGGGGACACACCCAAATGCCCGAGCACAACACAAACCAGGTCGCTAAAGGGCAAAGTTACCCCCAGGACCGAAGTCGCGTACTCGTACATCGAAAATTTGCGACCCCCGAAGTCTGAGAAGATACGGTCATCGTCCCCCGGGCAAGTGACGGCCCAATCCTCCGGGTCACCAACAGTGGGCAGTGGCTCCACACGAGGCCTCGAAAATGACGACACTTTGTCGAGAAAATCCTCCACTACCCATTCTTCGGGCGCGGTCCTTATGTCTTCCGGGCAGCGAGGGGAATCCGTCGTCTCTCCAGAGTCAGGGGCTTCTTCTTCCATTGTGGTCGCGTCTGATTCTCCTGACGAGCTTCCAGAGTCGGAGGGAACAGATGCGGAAGAACCAAAGTCTTCCGAGGATACCTCTTCCGAGGAGATATCAAGTGGGTCCATGAGCGAATTTTCACCTGAAAAGCAGAGGAAAGGCGTCAGTGAATTCGATTAAGAATATCAAATCCACCCTTCCACCGCTCGACAAGTGAAAGGGTGCACGTAGGCCCAGGAATAAGATTCCGAGCCATAGCCCCCGGCTAACCACCGCTCAAGGCGATGGCCAACGCCCGACATCGGAGATGAGAGAATCTAAACCTAGGTACTTGCCAGGTCCCAAGTCAAAGTCGACCAGGACCATCATCGACCACGAACTAGGGTTCGTAGTCGACGAACAACGGTGGCAGAAGATCTTGTACCTACTTGTTTAAACCTAAACTACCGGAAACTCTATCGTATGCCGCATACATTGCTAAATATCAAGCCTATGACTAGTATACAAGCAAATAAAAGCCGTACCTGGAGCTTGGGAGGCCATTTGCAGAAGAAATTAGCTTTGGAAGCGGTGGTCGACGACTGAAAGTGGTGGTCGACGGCTGAGAGCAACGGCTGACGAACGAGCAATGCAGTGGAGAAGAAGGCGAAACGAAAAAGCTTACAAGAAAGCCTTGGGATCCTATTTATAGGGAATGGAACATGTGCAGAGACGTGTGACCCCTACCCCTAGCCAATAATTACCTATGCTCTAGCCCCTAGGCTAGCCGTCAGAACATTAAATAGGCGTGAATTCCCAGACACGCCAACTTTTCGTTTCATATCCCCTTTTGTCGGGCGACGAAACAACTGCCCCCCTATCGAGGATCATCGACGATAACTTCCTGGTCCGCACACTGCATACCCTTTGGACACGAAACCATCACTAAGTCGCCGCTCCCCCGCAGGAGCAACGACTTGGGGGGATCATGTTCTGGGCAGGCCCAACTCCCAGAATTGGGCCAATCAAACCTGCTTTGTGGCACGCTCGACGTCGAGCAACGTTAAGAATGATGGTCTTTGCCGACCAAAGCCATACCAACCAAGACGAAGTCTTCCAACAGCTAGTTTTGACCGTTACCTATTCATACGGATTCCGCGATCCGCGCCCAACGGTTTGGACCAATAATTATCCACTTGGACCAATATATAGACCCTCTCACTTGAGAGGGTCAGGTATTCAATTCTCTGACCTTAATTCTTGTACTTGCTCACTCTTTGCTCAGTGTCTTACTTCAGCATCGGAGTGCCTTGCAGGTACACCCCCCTCCTCTCCTTATCCACCGTCCTTCAACAACGCTCGACGCCAGCCATATCGGATCCTGATCTTGTACCATAGTTGTATTTATTGTTTTTAGAATTGGTCAAGAATATGAATTATGTTATTAGGCACTTATGATGGTGTCAGTAACAATTAAACTCTTGTATAATGATATTTTAGGTATTTATTATATGAGGTGTTACATAATTCCTTTTGGATTATATTGAAAAATCCCCCTACATTTTGATGTTTGGGTTGTATTACACTTAGGCAGAATTTCACTAAGTGTAAAATGTCATTCTTTTTTTTTTTGTGATTTTAATCACTACATATCTTAAAATACATGAAGAATTGGAATGAAGTGCAGTTGAAGCTTTGTAGTATGTAGCAAGGAATACCATTCAAGCTTTGAACCACAAAAATCTGATGCTTTGATCACAAGTTATGATCCTTGGAAGCTGGGCATCTACACACTTTTTTAATATAACTTAGAAAATTTTCAAATATTCTAAGATTGACTCTCATGAGTGATAAAGGAACTTGAAAGCTTGAATATCATATCTACCTTGGATTGATCATTTTCCTGATTTCTTCTGTGAAATCTTGAAACCCTAATTTCTTATAGGTGATCATCAAGAAACAAACTTTGGTCTTCTCCATTGGGTTAGTGATGTATAAAATGTGTATGCAAATGATGTCAAATGTCATGGGATTTTGAGATCAAAATTTAGGGTATGACAGTTGAGTTGTAAGATGGTGATACCTAAGTTAGAGTTAATTTTTGAGTTAGTTAGGTGTCTTATGGCTAGGTCTAGAGTTAAAGTTAGCTTAACCTTAGTTACCACTGTACGACGAGGACTTTGTAGAAATTTCGAAAAGACTTCATTTTCGTAGGTTTAATATCTATTTTAGAGAAATTGGTATATATTATTTTCTTAAAATTAAAAATGGTATTTAGGTAAGATCTCTCCTCTATCTCCTGTTGCTTTCTCCTAGAGGATGACATATCGTACCCTAATATCAAAGAAAATATAATTACTATTTAGATATTACTAAATACAAAAATTAAATTAAATATAGGTTGTGAAAATAGGAATTCACTAGTGCAAAGTGACGAATACAATTTTAAAATGTACATTTGTTTACTAAAAATAGGTGTAAATAAGAAACATGATGGCAAATTTGTAAATAAAATTTCATTTTAAGTAATACCATGTGATTTTTGAAAAAAAAAGGGTGTAAATTAAAAACATTGTTATAATAAATTAAAATCAATATTATAATAATATCTTTATTACTTCCGTTAAAGGTAAAACGAGTGTACATTAAGATTGGTAGAAAAATAATTATTTATTTTAATAATTCTAAATATTAATCTTAAACACATTAATAAACCATAGTATATTTTATTAAGTGTTAATTGGAGAAGTAATTATATTAATGAGTTAAATTTATTAAATTAATATTGTGTAAATAAAATAATAAAACATATATAAAATCTAATTGCATCATATCGATCAAATACGATTCTCTTGAAACCTCATTTCTCTAAACTCATTCTCTAAAACCCCAGAGCTCCATCTCTTTCCTCTCATCGCACATCCGAGAAATTCAGAGCTCCATCTCCTTCCTCTCATCGCACAATGCTAGAAACCCAGAGCTTCATCTCCTTCCTCTCACCTCACATCTGAGAAACCCAGATCTCCGTCATCGCACGACTGTTCTCTCACCACATATCTGAGAAATCTTTCTCATCTCTCATCATTACGCGATCATTCTAACAGCTCGATGACGACATATACCGCGAAAAAATAAACCAATTATCATTTATCACATTTTTGTGTCAAAATGTGTTGAAATGTTGTTGGAGGCACTTTTTTATTTTATTTTATAAAAAGTAATAACTAGGAAGGAATATAATTATTAAAAAAAGTACTATTTTTTCTTCTTCTCCTCTTCTAACAAGACACGCAAACCAGAATCCAAAAACGTGTATACAAAACCCCTTCTAAAAACTAACATACAAATGAGAGAGAAATTGAAACAACAAGAAAATCACACTCTCTATCTCTCTTGGGTACTTTCTTTCTAGATTATAATCACTATGGACTTATAACCTTACCAAGTTTAATCCTATCTATTGTGCAAAATACACTCATAGCTCATTACTTTTTTTATGGTGTGTCACATGGTTGGTACATATTCTCCAAGACTATGAAAAACAGACACTACCATAAACAAATACACAAGAACCCTAAAAACAAACAACCTTCAAAAACGAGGTTTTACCACAAAGGGTGTGAGAATACAAAAAGAGTTGAAAAAAATAAAAGAGGTAAAACAAAGTGTGAGAAGTCACATGACATTAAAGTGGCTCATAATTTTCTCTATATTGTAGGGTCCAAAAACCCTAAAAATAACCAATAACTCATCCTTAGGCATAGGGTCGATACAAGGTGGGGTAGTTAGAGGTTACTAATTATGGAAAGGTTTCATGGGTTTGCAAAGTGTATTAATGCTAGTTTCTATTTTAGGGTTGTGGACCATTTTAAAAGTAACTATCATAAGCTAGTTGAGCTTTCAAGTCCTCTCTGAGCATGCTGGCTTGCAGTGAATAGGGAACAAAGAGTACGAAATTTTTTGGAATTGTGGTTTGTCTCTTACTTGAAGATATTAGTAAGAAAAAAGTATGAGATTTTTTAGATTATATGATTTTTTTTTATATTAAATTATTATGAGTGGTTGTGGACATTATAGGTTGAAAGACATACATGACACTACAGCTTTTTGCCAGTAGTACTCAAAAAAATGAACTTTAAAGATGCTAATTTCATGATACTACAGCTCATGTGTGAGGCTTGAGGTTAGTACTTAGTAGTAGTACTCTATTCACTTTTTCATCAACATTTGGAATTTTCACTTTTTCATCTAATATTTGGAATTTGGATGAGCTCATTTTAAATTACTTAAGCTATAGTTACTCAATTAGATAATAATTACTTAATCATGATAAGATAAATAGGATAGTTGAAAATATAATTACACCCCTCTCTTATTTTGTTTGAGGAATAAGACATTTAGTTAAATGATTTTACTTCAGATTTATAAATATAAGATGTGAAAAATATTTGTCAAGTGATTTTACATTATATTTCATTATAATATGAAGTGAAAAATATTTAATTTAAGAATTTTACATCAGATATTTATTTCCACTAAAAATATAATCACTCTCGTTTAATCAAATATAATCCTCAAACAAAATGAGTCATTTTTCACATCTTATAAGATAAGAGAGGTGTAATTATATTTAATAATCACTACTAGAGTGGTGTAATTACACCCCTCTTATCTTATAATATTTTGTTTTCATTATTATCTTTTGTTATATTGTTTATACAAATATCTATGTAGTGGTTGGAAGTTTGTCCAATATATCACTTCCTTTTTAAAGATCACATTTGTAGAAAAAATTATGTTATATGCAGTTTGTTTGTTTTTAATCAAGAGATAAAATATAATTAAGTACAAAGAGTACTCCACCTGAATACAAAAGGATTGTCAAGGCAAAATTTGTCTCAATTAAAAAGATATTACAAACTAAATCGTACTAAGACAAGAAAAACAAAGGGTCCTTGTCGAACTCGTAAAAATTGCAATTTGGATGAGTAATTTCCCCCATCAAAGATCACCTCCATAAGGAAATCTTAATCTTCCAAACCAAATCTAAAATATTCCAAGTTGAATTTCCAAAAATGATCTCATTTCTAATCAACCAAATATTCCAAACAACCGCCACCCACAAACTTCCTTCTCTACCATTCGCCACCTTTCCGTCTTTACAAAAAACGAACCAATCTAAAAAACTACCCTTGAGGTCCAAAGCAACCTCCGTCTTAACGTCTACCCAAGCCGCTATTTCCAACCAAACTAGTCTAGATACCATACATTCTAACAAAAGATGTGATAAAGTCTCGGTACACAACGAACAAAGAGGGCATAATTGAGCGTTATAATCCAAAATAATACCTCTCCACCACAATGCGCTTCTAGTTGGTAACCTATCCGTAAAAATCCTCCACCCGAAAATAATACCTCTCCGCCACAACACTCGTCTAGTTTGTTCTACATGTTTATTGTTTTTAAAGTGAATGCAACATTAATTATTTTAATTTGAATATAACAATTATTCAAATTAATAAAAAATTATTGATACTACAGAAATAAGATAAATTATATAAAAAATAATAAAATGAAGATTTAATATTTTTATCTATATTATTTCTTAAAATAACCTCTGAATTTAAAAAAAAAATGATATTCGTCTCTAAAGTTAAAATTTGTAGGAAAAATCATTTTTATCAACGGATTTTGTAACGTCCGTTTATTTAATTAATTATTTAATTAAATATATTTGTATTATGTTGTGTTGATTTGTGTTGATTTTCGAAATATCGGAATGTTGTTATGTTGGTTTCAGTTGAATTAAATAAGTTGATTTAAGTTGTGGAAAATAATATTGAGCATTTTCCGAATATTTGTTGAATATGTTGAATTTGTTGTTTGAGCTAATATGTTGACAATCGGGTAATTAATCGATTTAGTGGGGAGAAATTAATTATTCGTGATTTATTGGTTGATATTGTGTTGCGGTGATTTAAGTTGTTAAGTTGATATTAAGTTGGTTTAATCGTAGAATAAAATTAGAATTATAAGTCTATTTACTTAAGTGGGTTTGGTTGTTGTGTTAGAAATAACAAAGTTGGGGGTATTGTGTAGTAGGCCTATTAAGATGTTAGTAGAGCAATTCTTCTATTAAGTGATAATTAATAATTTTAATATTTTTATAATAATAATAATAATAATTATTATTATTATTATTAGTAGTATTAGTATTATTATTAAAATTATGAATATTGGGTGAGAAAGAGAAAACAAAAAAAATAAGGACTAATGAGGATTTTTAGGTGAGAATTAGTCCTAACGACAATTAGAGCAAGAACAAGTCTTAGAGGGAAGAACAAGGGAGAGCTAAGGTACTCCAAGATCTGATTTTCGCAGGAATTTTTAAGAGATAGTTCGAGCTGCCTTTAATCCAAGGTAAGGGTGAGGTTCAAATTCTATAATCGGGATTAAGATATTCTGTATGTAGGATCGAGATTCGTATGATTTACTACTGTATTTTCGTGTGCTATGTTGTTGTTGATCTTCGTATGAATCCGTTATGAAAATCTATTATGTTGTTGTTGTCAGTATGATGTGTTATGGTTGAATAATAAAATTGATTATCGTTCTTGAATGAGTCATAGAATGATTAATCTGTGTCGATTGAATTATAATGTTATCATTATGATGTATTGTTTTTATGAGAATACTGTGAAGAAATTATGTTTTGGGTTAGGAAAAGTGAAAACAGGAAATTTTGGTGCGAAATTCATCATCGCGAAAATTAGTTTTTATGCTACCAATAAGTTCTAATAGGTAAAACTAAGTTAAAATAAGAGTCTCGCGAATTAAATCGAAGTTTCAGATGAGTTTTTGGGCAAAAAAAAAGTGATCAAACTCGTAGCTAGGTTAGTGCTTTTTTTTTAAACTTCGAAAATTCGTAACTTGAGTTCCCGGAGTCCGATTCGTACGCCGTTCGAAGCGTTAGAAAGTTAATATTGTGTACTTTCTTTTAAAAATTGTTTCAAGTCCTGGAATTTAAAGTAACTAGGATCAAATTAGGTTTTATGGTTTCCGTGTAAGATGTCAGAGTCAGTGTTTTGTTGAAAATTATTGAGGTAGTTCGTAATAATTAGTAGGTGATTTCTTTCGGTTTATTTTGTTGAATTTGTGTTAAATATGTGGATTTTCTAGTACCGTTGAGTATGTTGTTTTGTCCCGATTTATGGTAGGTCAAATGACCAATGTTGATATTAAAGTGGTAGGTCGAATGACCAATGTTGATATTAAAGTTGTAGGTCGAATGAACAATGTTGCTATATATAAGTTGTAGGCCTATGGCCAAGGTTGAATCTGTGTTGAATTAAAAGTTGTTATGTATTTCTGAGTTGTTTGTTGTATGTTATTCTGAGTTGGTTGTTGTTTTGTATTGTATCGTTTGTATCATGGCATACATTACATTTCTAAGTTGGAGCGGATGCTCACCACGTTGGCCTGGATTGGCAAAATTATTAAGTTGAAGGGTTATGCCTTGCAGATGCCTCGTTAACCCGACATATTTTAAGTTGAAAGTTTTACTCCAATGGTACCACATGCATATACATAATTGAGTCGCATCTTGTGTTGCATTATTTATGTTGATTAAGTTGTTGTTATTAATGTTGATTACGCTAATGAAGTTGATTATGTTGCTTATGTTGATGATGTTGATTATGTTGATGAAGTTGACATTGATTATGTTGCTGAAGTTGACATTGATTATGTTGATTATGACGTAAATGTTGATGTATGTAATAAGTTGGTGTTAAATTGTGGGTGATTATTAAGTTGTTGTTGTTGGATAGTTGTGAAATTGTATGATTCTATCTAACATATTAATTATCATACTCTTGTTTATATTGTTCGATATCTCACCCCTTCTGTTTAAATGTTACCCCTATGTTGGTAATGAGCATGTTAGCTTGAAGGAAGATTGTTTATCTTCATTAGTTCGAGTCAGTGTCAATGCTCTGATACGTAACACTCGGGGGGATGAACGCTTATATGTTGTGTTGTTGGATTTTATTATGTTGTTGTTGTTTCCAGTTGCTTCCATTAAAACATGTTGTTATTAAGTTGTCTAAGTTGAGCAAGATGATATAAATTGTATTTAGTGGAATAATTGTGAATTTGTTGCTTAGTTATGAAAATTGTTTTGTTTCAAAGAATGAATAAAAGTTGTTATTATAGTTTCATCTGAGTTAAAGTGTTATGTATCCATGTTTCATGAAATTTAATGAATATATTTTAAAGTTGAAATGTGGTATCCTATTTGTTTGATTTAGTTGAATTTATATTACTCTGATTTTATCGATAATTACCGGGTAGAAATGGGGTGTTATAGATTTAAACTTTAAATACAAAAAATCAAAATGATTTTAACATTCTGAAATAATTTTAAGGCTTATATATAGTGGTTACATGAGTATTTCATCCTTATAAGACTTAAAATATATGGCTTGTGAGTTTCTTAAGTTGTAGAAGGCAACTACATTTTATCGGTTGCTCCAAATAAAGGTTGATGTACATGTAAATATTATGGTGGTTAACTATGTAAGAGTTGTGGGTGTTGTGTTTTATTGTTACGAGATAGTGTACCTAGACCAAAACCACGAGTTATGCTTTATAAGATTATGTTTAGGGTTTTAGGAAAAATAGAGTGTGGGCCCGATTAATTCATGCATGCAAGTGCCTAGTTGGTTTTGCCTAGTATCTTTAGGGAGACTTCAATGTTGTTCTTTTTGGTGCAGAGATGAAGGGTATAAGAGTTGGGTCTCAAGATTTGGGCCTTATCGAATATATTGAGTTTGAAACTTTTATTGAGGTTTTGGGTTGGTAGATTTACCATTGTTGAGGAGGAGGTTTACTTGGTGTTCTGGACTGGCCCAATTTTCAGAATCGGGCCCAATCCATCCTCTGGCCCCAGACGGCCCAATAACTCTTTAACATCCGACACATCCTCAGTCCGCCCGGAAAGTTCCTTCCGACCGGCCACCAGCGCCACCGGTCATGATTTGGACCCAACAAGGGTCGAATCCCCCAGGATCAGCGAAAAACGCTTTCCCGACAAGCCCTTCGCTCGGTATTAACATCGTCCGACCAGGGTCTCGCCCGAGCAATTCAAGCGTCACTCCAACGGTTAGTTTCTGGAAGTTACCGATTATTGGAGGATCCTCGATCAAGGCCTAATAATAGGGACCAATAGCCATGCGCTGAAGGTATTATATAAACCCTCTCATATGAGAGGGTCAGGTATTCAATTCTGACTCTAAAATCTCGTACTTGCTCACTCTTTGCTCGGATTCTTACTTTAGCATTGGAGTGCCATGCATGTACACCCCCTCTTCTCTCCATCAACCGTGCTTCGACCACGCTTGACATCAACCACATCGGATCCTGATCTCCAGGTACGGTCAGGTGGTATCGTCTGTGGGAACCCTTGATTTCCCCGTTCTTCTTCTTTAAAGATTCTCAAGAACCAAAGTATTCTCTCCAAAGATCCATGGTTGCTCGTAACAATCCGCTCGAAGCCCGGTCTACCGATGATGTTCTTCTCACCCAGCGTGAAAGTAATGTGATCACTCCCTCACACGAGGAAACCGTCCAAGATCGCCAGGACGGAAAAACTGCTTCCCCCTCTACCGAGCGCGATCAACCGCCCGAGAGTCACCCAGAGGTCCTCCCTTCCCTCACTGCATCAGCAGGGTTGGACTTTGCTGCGTTAGTTGAGACGCTCAACAAACCAACCTACTGCTCCTCGTGCATAGTGAAAAGATAGCCCGCCTGGAAGAAATCGGCCTCCGACCGTCTCGCTCTCCGACAAGACATCGGGGACGGCGTAGTCCCTCTCCCTACAAAAGGAATGACAAAGGCCACCCTGAAGAGTCTTCTATCAAGAAACGACCCCGATCACATCCACGACGACATCGCTCACCTATTTCAACTAAAACTCGTCGGAGTTTGCATATATAAGACCAGTGCTCTCCTCCTCAGAAGAAGAGACGATCCCGATCCCCGTCTCCAAGACGGACAAGAAAGAATAAATTGAAGTCTCTGTCTCCGCGAAGAAACAAAAAATGTCATTCACGCTCTCACTCGTTCACATCTAGTGACGAGGATGATATCAGAGGCCCATTCTCCTCGGAGATCATGGCTGCAAAACTACCGCGGGGTCTTGAGAAACCTCCACTCCTTGGTTCATATGATTGGACAACGGATCCAGACGAGAACATCGAAAACATTGACGCCCTGCTCGATTATAGGGGCGTCCGTGGAGCAATCAAGTGCCGCCTCTTCCCAACCACTTTGATGAAAGGGGAAATGACATGGTATAAGAGTCTCGAACCCGAGTCCATCACCTCATGGAGGCAACTCGATCGAACTTTCTCCAAACACTTCACCGCTTCCTGACGCCATCCCAAGACAGAGGCATCGCTTGAGGCTATTATTTAGGGCAAGGATGAACTCCTCATGACATACATTAAAAGGTTCAACAAAGAAGTCGTCCAGGTCTCTACCACAGACGATATGAAGAAATATTTGTTGGAGTGCGGGCTACGCCCGTCCAATGATTTCCACCCGGAAGTGGGCATAGAAACTCCCGTTACGCTGGACGCTTTCCTGTTAAAGGCTCAGGCGTACATCCAGTATGAGGAGAAATATGTTGCAGTTCTGTTCGTGACGCCAGATGTTGGGAGGACGCCAAACCTTACAAGACTGATGAGCCCTCGACATCTCGTCGGGGGGAGACAAAAGAAAGGAAGATTGCTCCCGTGAACAACGGGAGCAGAGGGGGCCGATAAGTCGCTTTCATGAGTACACACCTCTCTCGGTATCGAGGGAAAAGATATTGTCCGATTACGCAAATTCGGAGTTCCGACAGGCAGGAGTTCGCTTTCCCAAGCAACTGCCTAACAAGCCGGGCACTGACAAGATAAAATGTTGCTGGTTCCACAAGAGCCACGGGCACAATACTGAATATTACATCCATATGAAGGACGCGATTGAGATACTCATAAGAGACGGTCACCTCAAGCAATTCACAAAGTCCAAAGAAACTTCCAGGAAGGAGGCACAGGAAACCAAGAAGGTCGAAGAGGCAGTAGTCGTACCCTCGGACACCAACATGCAGATCGCCCTCAGTATCTACCGACCTGAGGATTTCTTTATTCCCGATCATCTGGTAAGTACAGGATATCTCTCATCCCGTAGCCTATGGGAAGCTTTCCCCTCTACAATGGTGATTTTAGGTGGAGGATTCAACAAGATTACCGTCGGTTCCCTGAAGAGGAAGTTCGAATAGCTGATTGCAAAGAGACCAGCCCAGAACGCCACTTTGGATCCGCCCAGATGTGATTCAGTGCCTATTTCCTTCTACAAGGAGGAACTGATGGGAGGGGCACCTAACGCCAGCATCCTTTTGCTCGCCTGAGCCTAGATGGTCAATTTTGACATTCGCCGGATTTTGGTCGACCAAGGCAGTTCGTGCGACATCATGTATTCATAACTGTTCTCAACGCTTTAGCTGAACGAGACTCACCTAACACCTTACGTAGGGTATGACCTATAGGGGTTCTGTAACACCCCCTTTCTATACCCCTAAATAATCAATTAAAATCATTCAGGAACATAATGAAAATGTCATCAGAGTATAATTAAAAAATGGTATAAAAGAGGCATGCCACATTATACGTGAAATTAAAACATCCAACACCTGCTCATTCAAAGATATGCAACAAACGGGGTAACTTGTAATAGAAGGATTTCATCCTTACACCCATATTATAAATATTGAAATAACAGCGGAAACTAAACATTTAACAACATCAAACTTATATACTTATATATATATATATATATATATATATATATATATATATATATATATATATATATATATATATATATATATATATATATATATATATCATCAAGTTTGATTCACCAAATATATCATGTTTACATAAAACATTCATCACCAAAATACATAATACAAAATGTATCACAAAAGGCATCAAGCTAACCCTAGCTACCCGGTGCTACATATCGGAGCTGACTGACCAAAAGAATGAAGATAAGCTTCACAAAAGACCTCCAGCAAACCTACTCTGCAATGCCTCATAGAGCATCATAAAATAGCAGAAGGGTGAGAAATATTATCATAATAACAATGCATATAATTATATATCATGACATAAAAATATACATATACATTTCTTACCACAAATTATTCCTCATCACACATATATATCACAATGTATATATATATATATATATATATATATATATATTCAAACTAGCATATTCATCATGCACAACTCACATAAACATATATATTCATGTTTATCCACCAATATCAATCACTCTGCATAAACATACATTATTCATGTTTATTCACCAATTCACAATTATAGATGATAAGTGCAAATCATAGAAACCGACTCACGACTCTATGCAAATGCAATGCGGTACCGACTCAACCATCTCAAGTTCTCTCAGAAACTAATGGAACCATCGCTCGTTACCTAAAGTAACTCCCCGTCAGGCATACGATGTTCACCCATTGCTCACACCCCACACGGGTACACAATGTTTATGGATTGCTCACACCCCACACGGGCACACTATCCGATTTCTCACACCCCACACGGGCACACAATGTTTATGGATTGCTCACACCCCACACGGGAACACAATCATTTGTGGATAAATCACCCATTGCTCACTCCCCACACGGACATACAATGTTTATGGATTGCTCACACCCCATACTGGCACACAATCTGATTCCTCACACCCCACACGGGCACACAATCATGTTGTGATCATCGCTCACACCCCCACATGGACACACGATATTACAACGGATTCACAAAGAATCCCACAACACAAGAATGCATACATTATGCTTCACATGCAAAATGACACACAACATTCTTGAAAATGCATACATATTCACAATAGAATTATGCAATTATCTTATACAATCATAAACAAACCACACCCATTCGTATTAATTACGCCAAACGGCAACAAATCTTTCACAATCAATCATGCATTCCTATTTACTTCACGAAATGCATCTATTTTCCAAACAGCCACTATACCAAAAACAATCCCACAATTCCTTAATATCTCACTCACGTTTTATCGGGAAAGTCGGATAAAAGTCGGCTAAAAATTACATCTTTTAGCATCAATAATTTCTACACGTTTTTAGCTTCGAATCAATATAAAGAACACTAAAAACGGATAACCGAAACTCAAGTTACAAACCAAAGGAAACACCAAACCAAAACTCCCAGGCTCGCTGAGCGAGGAAATCTCTGGAAAACTCGTTGAGCGAGGGGTTGCTCGCTGAGCGAGAGTTGCAATTTCAGAACATCTCAGCTGCGCAACATTCCTCACAAACACTTCCAAAACTCCAAGAAATTTCCACAAACACGATCAATAACATATATTCAATAACATACTTCAATTATAACAAGTTCTAACCGATTAATCTACCATTTTCTTAGTTTTTCATCAAAAATCCTAAAACCTAACATTCTCTAAATTCTTCCAAAACAAAAACCCAATCATTCTAACACATACATAATCATACACAAAGTTAAGATAATGATATTTCACACCCTTACCCAATTGTTTCGGTTCCTAGGAGCAATCTTGATGATTTTCCAACTTTTCCTCTCTTTCTCCTCTTTTCTCTTCTCTTCCTTTTCTTTCTCTTCTATTTCTTTCTATCTTTTTCTTTTTCTTCTCTTTCTATTCTTATAACTTTCTTTCTATTCTATTTTCTATTTTTTCCACCAAATATCATTTTCTTACAATTTCTAATTTCTAACTTATCATTAATTAGTAAATGTCTAAAATACTCTCCAATCTAATTTTACCCGAAAAGTCTCAAAACGGTAAAATAATATTACACATCAATATATCACATAAACACATCAATTTCACAATTGAAACAGTTATCACTCAATTCAAATAAAAGACTCAACAAAAATGGGAAATGATCGAATCAGAGCGTTACAGGTTCAACGGTGACGTATCTCGACCGTGGGGTTATGTCAACCTCATCGTTACATTTGGAGCAGAGGAGAGCTCTCGATCCGTTCGTGTCCAGTTTATGGTGGTCGACTGTCCATCCCTTTACTAGTGCATTCTCGGCCGATCGATGTTAGCTGAACTCATTGCGGTTCCGTCAACTGTCCATCTAAAAATGAAATATTATACAACGTCGGGGAAGGTGGCTACCCAACACGGCGATGTCGAAGTTGCTCGTCGTTTCTTTGAGGCAGCCTCTAAAGGCCTCAGTTCAATCTCATATCATCCAAAGTCCTCTACCACAGCTTTGCCTGACAGCTCGGAAATACCCAAGCCTTTCTCTCGGGTTGGCTCTATCAACATAGACTGCAGGTTCCCAGACGAAGGCGAAAACTCTCAGCAACCCTCCACTTCATTGCCCCAACCAGTCCCGGACGGAGAGTTCGAGCTAATTCCTCTAGGGGAAGATCCAAACCGATGCGTAAAGATCGAGGTTCACCTGCCCGATTTGGCAAAAAGACAGCTGTAAACATGCCTAAAGGGAATTTCTGACCTATTTTTTTTGGAGCGCAGCGGAGATGCCCGGCCTCGACCCGGATGTAGCCTGCCACCACCTCTCCATCGACCCAGCCCACAAAGTTATTGCCCAACGCAGGAGGAAGCAGTCGGCCGAGAAAACTAAAGCAGCCGAAAAAGCTGTAAAAGACCTCCTAGAGGCGAACTTTGTAACAGAGACCAGGTACACAACCTGGCTCTCAAACGTTGTACTCGTTAAAAAATCAAATGGAAAATGGAGAATGGAGAATGTGTGTTGACTATACCGATCTTAACCGGGCTTGCCCAAAAGACGCTTATCCTTTGCTAAATATTGACAAACTGATCGAAAACTCAGCCGATTTCAAACTACTATTGTTTATGGATACCTACTCGGGATACAATAAAATCCGCATGGACGTGACCGACAAAAAGCACACAGCTTTCATGATCGAATCGGGAAATTACTACTATAACGTTATGCCCTTTGGCCAAAAAAATGCGGGCGTTACTTATCAGCGCATGATGAACAAAGTTTGCCGAGCAGAAATCTGAGACATGCTCGAAGTATACATGGACGACATGATTGTTAAATCTCAACAAGAGACAGATCACACTTCCCACCTTCAAAAAGTGTTCGACCAAGCTCAAAAATGAAAAATGCGTTTCAATCCTGAAAAATGCATGTACGGAGTTCGGGCGGGCGAGTTCCTCGGTTTTTATCTGACCGAGCGGGGAATCAAAGCCAATCCCGATAAATGTTGAGCATTTACAGAGATTCCTATGCCAAACTCTAAGAAATCTATACAATCGTTAAATGGGGTGCTCGCTTCGCTCGCTCGGTTCGTGGCAAAATCTGCCCAGCACGCTCTTCCATTCTACAAGCTCCTTCGCAAGGAGTCAGCTTTAGAATGGACGGACGAATGCGAACAAACCTTAGCCCATTTGATAAAAGAATTATCCGAGCCTCCAGTACTCTTTAGGCCTAACGAAGGCGAAATTTTGTATCTTTACCTTGCAGTCGCAAACGAGGTCGTAAGCGCAACTCTCATTCGCGAATTGGTCGCGGGGCAAAAACCAATTTACTTCACGAGCAAGGCCTTGCATGGCCCGGAACCGCGGTATCAACAGATCGAGAAGGTAGCATTGGCACTCCTCTTCGCAGCAAGAAGGCTTAAACATTATTTCTTGTCCCATATGATTGTCGTAAGAACTGACCAACCCATTAGGCGGCAGCTTGGAAGGCCAGACGTGGCCGGAAAATGCTAAAATAGTCATTGGAACTATCTAAGTTCGACATTAGGTATGAGGGTATACAAGCTCTTAAGGCCCAATCCTTGGCCGATTTTGTAGCGGAGCTCACCTTCCTCGAGAAGACACCAGCATCCACATCCAAGTGGACCATTTTCGTGGACGGGGCTTCTAGCTTGGCAGGAAGCGAGGTCAGGGTTATGCTGTAAAAAGGGGAAGGAACCATCATCGAGGTATATTTGACTCTATCTTTCCCCACTTCCAACAATCAAGCAGAATACGAAGCCTTCCTGGCCGGCTTACGCCTAGCAGACGACCTTAGTGCAGAAGAAATTATAATATGCATAGACTCCTAGTTGGTCGCCAACCAAGTGCGAGGAGATTTCCAAGCTAAAAATGACAATATGTCCGAATACTTGTCCTTGGTTAAGAAGAAACTAAAACGATTTGCATCCGTAGAAGTTAGGCACGTTCCACGCAAAAACAATACTCGAGCGGATATCTTGTCCAAGTTAGCCAGTACCAAAAGGAAGGGAGGCAATAAGTCCGTCATACATGAGATACTCTCCCAACCTAGCATCGGACAATCTTCGTCCCCGATATATGTCAATATTGTAGGCGACGCTAATTGCTGGATGACTCTGGTGTTCAATTATCTAACCAAAGATGAGTTACCGGCAGTGTTGCACCCCAAAATTTGCCCTCACAATACAAGACTTTGTGTTCTAAGAAGGTTCACAAGGTTCACAAGTTCTCCAACATTTGCATAACCTTTCATGAGGTTCATAAAGTCTACAAGCTACTTTATGAAGGTTCACAAGGATCACAAGTCCCACAATGCTTTCAAGACCTTGCATGAGGTTCATGAAGTCTACAAGTTACTTCTTGAAGGTTCACAAGGTTCACAAGTTTCTCAATGCTTATATAACCTTTCATGAGGTTCATAAAGTCTACAAGATACTTCTTGAAGGTTCACAAGGTTCACAAGCTTCACAATACTTCCCATGAGGTTCACAAGACAATTTATGAAGATTCACAAGGTTCACAAAGTTCACAATTGGTCAAAAGAGTTGACAATTCCCTCAGACAATGCACCTCCTAAACAGGGCATCCATAACTAGGGTTTTGACTTTAATCAGGCTAAATAGACTTCCAATACCTCAAGTGAGTTTCATAACATCTTATATGTGAATAAGAACCCCCATGTCAAGTTTCAAGACTTTTCTCAAAAGTTTGCTCAGTCAGATGATCAGATAAGTCAAAATCAGTCAATGCAGTTAAAAAGTCAAACTAAGGTCAACTGTGGTCAAACCAAAGTCAAACTTCATGATTTTTTGTCAACATCAAGTATATGAAGTAAAATTCATCATTTGATCAAGGGTTGATCATGATTCATCAAGGAGATTCCAGATCATCAATAATCAGGAGGTTCTAAATTAGGGTTTCCTCAGTAAAAGTCAACTGAACTTTGACCAGGCATAACTTTCACATACTTCATCACCAAGTCTCCATCCAAAGCTCATTTTGAAGGAAATTGAATCCTCTACAACTTTGATGTTGAAGGTTAAGCCCAAAAATGCTTCATTTGAAAGATATGATCTAAGACATTATAGGTCATTTCAAAAGTCAACAAAAAGTCAACAACTTCAAAAGGGCATAACTTGAGATTGGTAAATGATATGGACCTGAAACCAATGGGGTTGTTTAGAGGACTCTTCAAGCTTTCCAAAAAGTCCAAGAACACCCTCATACCCTTAAAATTGAGGGAGATGTGCTCTTGCAAAGTTGGACAATTTTGTGATGGTTTATATTGAAAATGGAGGCTTAAAAGTATTTCTTTCCAAATGGGCTGCCTAATTCATGACCCAATCCATCTCCAAACACTATACACGACCCAATTGAATAAAAATCATCATTTTTATTATTTTTTATTTATTTATTATTGATTTAACTCTTAAAAATCATTTTAAATAAATAAAAAATATGAAAAGTTATTTTTGGGTGAAGATTTTGTTCCTAAAAATTCATAATTATAGATTGGATTAAAAGAAGAAAAGAATCATGTGAATTGTCCAAATATAGCAAGCATTCAAGAGCAAATATTTGAATTTTACAATGCCATCTTTTTCAATCTTTTTTGGATCAAATATCCACACAACCTATCCATATTTTTGACCTAAATCATTCCCACATATATACTGATCATAAACCTAATGCTCAGGGACGAGTTGGCTGCCTCTAAAGTAAGTTCCAAATTCTCAAATTCACCAACAAAACTCACATTCGGTTTTGCAGTTACAAGGCACTAGAAGGTAAACTAAGAACATAGTTATGTTCTTTGATCATCCAGGAAGCAAAACCATCCATCATACGCATCCAACATGCTTCATATCGTGAAACCCGAGTCACTTTTGTTCTTGATTTTTTCTTTTTCGATTACCATGATTCACTGCGTCTAAATGAATTTTGATTGTTTAATGATGTTCTTGATGTTGTGTGGATTGATTCTGGGCAGGAAAGAGCAAGAACCATTGCCTAATTCGTGAGATACCATATTAGGGTTCATGACCTCCAATTGGGGTTTACTGATTCAATGAACATAAATAATTGTTAAGACCATGGCTGGACTCTAATTGATCTCTGGAACACGTTTGTATTTTCAATTTTGCAAAATTGTATGGTTTTGTTGCCCTTTGAGTTTCGCAGGTTTTGTTAGGGTTTTAATTTCGCAGGAAATTTCATGGGAGATTTCGCAGCAAAATGCGCAGGTCATAAGGTTGAAGATGAAGTCTGGTTGGCGCGAAATTCATTTTCAAATTTATGATTTAAAATATTATATTGTGTTTCTGTTTGTTATCACAACCATGTGGTTGTCCCAGTGGTTATGAGCTTCGTCCTAGGCGTGTGTTTGTTGTACAGGGCTTGGTTCGATTCCTGGCAATGCATTCTTTTTGTTATTTTTTTTCAGGATTACAAAAGACTTAATATATAATGATTACTTGCCATCAAGCTAGCAGAATTGGCTCTTCCAGCCGGGTGGTGAGATGCGCGTTTGTGAATATGAGGGTCCAGGGATCAAATCCTCCCCAGGCCCTTTTGTTCTTTTTTATTTTCTATGGAATTTTCAAGATCAAGCAACAAAACAAACTCGTTCTCCTCACTTACTGCCTGCGCGCCAGTGGCCTGGTGGTTCTCCTTGTTGGCTGCAAATGGACTGACCTGGGTTCAAATCCCAGTCAGGTAAGTTTTTTATTATGCTTTCTTCTTATTTTATTTGTTTTATACAATAATAATCTTAGATTAAACTTAATATATGCATGCAAATATAATTAATAAAATATTCAAATTCTAATTTCTTTTCTTTTGAAACTATTTTTATAAACATGTAGATAAATTATAATATGTATGTTAAAATAATCTTGTATCAAAATTCTAAAAAAAAAATATTCTTTATAAACCTTAATTCTAAAACCCTAAAAAATGTAAAAACCTAATTTTCCAAATCTTAAAATATTTTTCTAAATAACATTTAATTCTGTTTTTTTTTTTTTTAAATCCTAATATAATTATAATTTTTCATAAAATTTTGTATTTGTAACTTAAGTTAATTTTCTTTTAATATTTAGAAATAGTTTAATTATATTTTTGTATATAGTAAAAAAAAAATAATTTGTAAGTATAATGATTAACAAATTTTAACATGATATTTAAAAGTTTATCTTTTTCTCATAATATGTATATAAATTATAAATATGTGTTCATAATAATTAAAATTTTTGTAATTATAATAATTTAAATAATTATGTGAATAAAAAAAAAAATATCTAATTATGTATGCTAATTATTTACTATATTATTAATTAATTTTTGCTTATTATAATTTCATTAATCTTTTAACTTTTATTACTAACCATATTATTATTTTTTTTTCTAACCTTGTTTATTATTGCTAAATTATTATTATTATTACTAACCCCTAATTATAAATTTGCTTATCTATTTATTTATTATTTATATCTTGTTATTATATTTATTCATTTACTGTTTATTTTCATAATTATTATGTAATTGTTTCGGGATGTAAATTTGTAATTATTTAACTGTTATTATCATGGTTAATAATTAGGGAGTGTAAACAATATGTTTGTTATTTAAAATAAATTTAGATAATTTTTAATAAAGATAATTAATTTAAACACTTCACACACGTAAGTCGATTTTAATCGCCGTCTCACTTTCTAAGGATATCCCTCTCGTTGCCTACGAATAATGGTTAAGTGGGGTGTATAAAGCAAGTCCCTCGAAATAAAATCATCAAAGTCCCTTTATGGTTGCCTTTACGGATCGAGTCCCTTTCGAAAAATGATGATGGTCCCTTATATGTGCTTATTACACCCCACCATTGCCTTCAAAATCTAATTGTCCCATACATGTCCCTTAACATCCAAAGTAAGGACTACCTACTCCATTATAGTAGGGATAGTCTTACTAAGGAAAGAATAAAAAACAAGAAAGACCTTTAAACATTAAGGAAAGTTACTTTTAAGTACTTAAGCTCATTTCAAAACTTTTTCACACTTAAACAATTCTCAAACGAATTTTCAAACAAGTTTTTAACACATCCTTACATGGATTATTTATTAACTATTCTGAAAATTTTTATTCACACACTACACTTTCAAAACAATTTAAAGTGAGCTTAAGTACCTAAGAGCCCATGGATAACCATGGATGAAAAGGGTGCTAACACCTTCCCTTTTCATAACCTACCCCCCGGACCCAAAATATTCTCTAAGGTCTTTCCTGTTCTTTTATAACCTTTCCTTATGGATAAAATAAAAGTAGGTGGCGACTCTTGCTATCCGCAACATTGTTTAAAGTCAGTTCACCGGGTTACAGAACTGGCGACTCTGCTGGGGACCTATTTTAAGAGGGGTATCCTTAGGAATTAAGATCACTTTGAATTGCTTGCCTTGTTTGATTTATGTTATCCTGTTGGGGTGCTCTTATGTGTGAAAGGTCCTAACCCGGATCTAGTGTACCTTAGGTAAATGGCAATAGACCAAGGAAACTGTACGACGTATATCGATACGGTTGATCTGGTGGCCATAGTTAGTGCGACTTCTTGGTTGGTGCTTATATTCCTTAAGTCAAGTTGAGGATAATATTGAGGCTGCCATATGTTGTCAATGCACTAACTAACTTTTAGAACCCTAGTTAACTCATCTCGGCCTTTAGAAGGTAGTGAGGTAACCGGCTTTGGTGCAGACTGAAGTTGATTGACACTCGATACTACGCTCATTGAGATTCTAAACTTGGAGGGTTTTGGTTGGCAAGTAAGTTGCCTTCTGATCAACCACCCTTGTGAAGGATCAATGATATTGAGATCCCTTAGAACCTGGTTACTTTTGTAGGACAGGATGAACCATCTAACTTCAGGGGAGGGTACTTACCTTTGAACCTCATGCAAGCCTTTAAACCTAGGGCAATTGTGTGACTTGTTTTTGTGTGCCACATGTTTGTGATTGAGCATAACATCATGACATCATCATGCATCATGAGCATATCATTTTCCCTAACCATTTCAAGGACCAAAGGTTTATCTTTGTTCTTTGTTGCAGGTCATGGCTTCTGCACGTAGAAACACCATCAGGATCAACTTTGTGGGGATACCTCCCAAGCTTAAAGAGTTGGTTTCTCAAGTGTCTGATCACTCCCGATTCAACAAGAGACATGGTCACCTATTGGATCTAGTCACTTCAGGGTTCAATGAAGACATGATGAGTGTTCTGTTTCAGTTCTTTGATCCTAAACATCACTGTTTCACATTCCCCGACTATCAGTTAGTCCCTACCATGGAGGAGTTCTCTAAGCTTCTGGGTATACCTGTTCTTGATCAAAGACCCTTCACAGGCTTGGAGAAGGAGCCCAAACCAGAGGTTATTGCTGCAGCCCTACATCTGAAGAAGTCTGACATTGTTCTAGAAACGAGAAGTGGAGTCAAGGGTATTCTTGCTAAGGTATTAATGGATAAAGCTCAGATGTTCTTGAAGGCCATGAGCTATGATGCTTTTGAGGAGGTCTTAGCCTTGCTGATATATGGCTTAGTATTGTTCCCCAATCCAGATCAGTTCATAGACGTTCATGCCATCAACATTTTCCTGAGTCACAATCCAGTGCCTACATTGCTTGGAGACATACTACATTCTCTTCACACCCGTACTACAAGGGCAAGAGGAACTTTGATGTGCTGCATACCCTTGCTTTCTAGGTGGTTTATTTCTCACCTTCCTCGCTCAGTAATGAAGAATGAGCAAGGATTCAGATGGTCCAAGAGGATCATGTCACTTTCTCATTCAGATATCCATTGGTGCTCCAGATCTATGGAGAATGTCACCATCATTGACCGTTGCGGGGAGTTTCCTAATGTGCCACTTCTAGGCATAAGAGGAGGCATCACCTACAACCCATCTTTAGCTTTACGACAGTTTGGTTACGCCCGAAGTGATGGTCCACATGATATGTTGATTCAGGGCATTGTGTTTGATTACGACAACGATCTTCAGGGTTACCATCAGAGATTCATACGAGCTTGGGGAAAGGTAAACAGGGTTGACAGCAAGACACTGGAGCCTAAGTACACTATTCCTATGGAGGCTTATCTCAGATGGGTACGATCTCGTGCTCAGACACTCATGATGCCATATCCTGCCATCCTACCAGTTACCATGGAACCTGTTGCTGAAGAAGACACAGCTTATACCATCCTTCACCCAGACATGCCTACTGATACGGAAGACTTGCAGAGATCATGGATCCAACTGAAGGAGCAAAGGGATACTTTCGAGGCTCATTACAAAACAAGCCAAACAAGAATCCTAGAGCTAACAAAGCAACTTCACGAGGAACGAAACCTCAACTCATACCTCAACACAAAGAGGAAACGTCCATGGGAGACTTAAAACCCCATCTTTTGTACTTATTTCATTTTTGTAAGCCTAAAAGGCAAAACAAAGTTATTACTAATAAAAAGTTACTTTCTTGTTCGTTTAAGAAAATTTAAATCCTGCGGTCTTTGAAAACATTGCATATGCATTCCCATATCATTTCATTGCATCACAGGTTTATAATTGTGCACAGGTTTCTCATTTTCTCGCTGTTTATTTCAGCAATGGCTCTTGAACAATCAGTTAAGGATCTTCAGGCACAGAATGCACAGTTCCAAGAGCTGATCCTGAACCTATCCAAGGGGCAGGATGAATTGAAGACACTGCTGGCTAAGAAGAAGAATCCTGAGGACAACAAGGATGATCAGCTACAAGCTGAGATGACAGGAATGAGGGCCCAGATGAATGACCAGGTGGCTCTTATTCAAAAATTAGCTCAGGGGCAAGAAGAGTTAAGAACCTTTTTCCACAAACTTCAAAGTAATGGAGTCAGGAATCTAATTGTCGGTCAACCTCCGTTAAAACAAGCTGATTTGGTTGAAAGGAGGATGAGGATAAAAGAGGGTAAGAGACAGGTTGCCATTGATTGCTCTTCCATTAAAGAAGAAAGATCTGATAAGGTTAATCCACCTCAACACCAGAAAGGTAGAAGGCAGTTTATCAAGTTCAGCACTCCAATGTCACAAGTTTTGCAATGTCTGTTGGAGATGAAGTTGATTTCCTTGGAAAATCCTCCTCAAAATCCTAAAACTTCCTCTCCTCGCTATAATCCCAAGGCAAGGTGTGAATACCACTCCAACAGCCCTGGACATGATACTAATAGCTGTTGGGCATTGAAGGAAAAGATCCAAGACCTGATTGATGAAGGAATCCTAGAGGTTACTCCAGAAGGTCAAATTGAGTTCTACTATCGTCCATCAAACACCGAAGCTGCAAGACAAGTTACCCAAAGTAACAAGAAAGGAAGTCTACCTATTCCTGTTGAGATATGGGGCACCTTGGGACATCCAAGTGGAAAATTTAATTTCATGGTGAAGTATACTGCTCCTCAAAGTTCACAGATTGCAATTGAGGACATTCAGCCAACTGGATGGGACAGCATTTGAATTTTCATTTGTAACTTCTTTTATTTGTTTGAACATTTACTATTATGTTAAAACTTTTGTTTTCATTAATGCATTGCGTATGTTTGTCTTGAATTAATCCATTCGTTCCACTATATTTTGAATTATGCTTCTTATTTCTATCCTGTGATATTTAACTCCTGATAAAGCTATAAGCCTGTAGAGGGAGGATGACGAAAACAATACCATAATATTAGGCAGTATGCTTTTGAACAGACTATGCTGACGATGTACAGGCATTGTTTCAATCCCTAAACAGTGGAGATATAAGGAAGATAATCCCTAGTCAACCCTTTTGAGCCTATGAAGTAGGAGTTTTTATTCTCGCACAAATTAAAACCCTTATTCATAACCTGGGGCAGGGTAGTTACTCAGTTAACTCAAAATATGCCAAATGTATGTGTTGTACATAACTAATGATGGTTCACTGTAATCATGAAACCTGACAGTCAATATCCAGCAAAAGAACAGTCTTGCTAAGTCAAAACCTATGAAGGAGACTTAGTAAAACATTAAGACATCCCGCTAACTGTAACCTTGAAATAAGCAGTTCAGGCAAAAAGAAGGGATAATAAAGTCAAAAGAGAAAGAAAAAAAAAAGGGTCACTATGGATCCTCAATAAAGAAAGGTGACTGAAGGTTCAAATAAACTTTTGGTTGCCAAACCATCATAAAATATCAATGTTACAATACCACACTTCTGTGAAATCTCAATGCATAAGTTAACTGAGTATAGGACTGAAGAACATCATGGAGATTGGGTTGGGTACAAATAAAATTTGAGCCTTTATCCTTTGTTTCTTAAACCGTGAACCAGGCCACGTTATAACCCTTTAAAAGTCCTAACTGAAGCATGGTTAGTTCGAAAGCGTACTGCTACAAAAGGTATCCTGACTCCTTTAGGGCTTGTCATAAAATTTGAGTTAATATCACAGTTTTTCAAAAAAAAATAAAATTATTTTCAAGACAGATATAAGCATTGCATTTTTGAATATATATTGTTTGCATATACCTGAATGTTTGACAAATGGAGAAGCTTACAGGATGAATGTTCAAATGAACTAAAGTCCTTCCGATAAGCAAAGTTGCTTCCTGGATCAAAGTCCATGTATATAAAGGGGCATAGCCACTGTTTCCCAATCCATGGGCATTCCAAGTTACTGTTCAGATCATTCAGAGCAATCAGTTCCAGATCCAACAGTACTTAATGACCAGGGGCAGTTCTTCTCATATCTTTGAAGTGCCAAGGGTAACATTACAGAATTCATAATGCCAGGGGCATGGTCGTTGTTTCCTAATCAAGGGGGCATTCTAAGTTACTGTTCAGATCATTCAGGGCAATCAGTTCCAGATCCAACAGTGCTTAATAGCCAGGGGCAGTTTTTCTCATATATTTGAATTACCAAGTGTGACATTACAAAGTTCACAATGCCAGGGGCATATGCTTATGGGGCATTCTACTTGTTTCTTTTGAGATGACTCATTACAGATACTTTCATTATGGGACAATTCATCCTCAACCAAGGAGCAATACTTTCTTTTCAAATATAGTATCCGGAGAGCACATGGTCTATTACAACTTGAAGACCCAGTCCTCTACCTTGATTTGGGATTCTCAGAAGAAGCTATGGTGGAAATTAATTGTCTACGCCAGCAGT
Organism: Lathyrus aphaca; assembly: GCA_963966055.1. Classification (NCBI taxonomy): domain Eukaryota; kingdom Viridiplantae; phylum Streptophyta; class Magnoliopsida; order Fabales; family Fabaceae; genus Lathyrus; species Lathyrus aphaca. The sequence goes on from OZ014522.1 coordinate 83,941,237, forward strand.
ATCAGATGGTGTCAATATCATGTATTCAGATCCAGCTATGAGGATTTCTGGAAAGGTACTCAGGAAAGTTAAAGAATTTCAGGAGCCATAGATCCAATTGGTTATACACTCTCGAAGTTGAAACGATTCTGTTTTCAAGTTCAGCTTTACTTTTCCCTTCTGAATCCAGATTTACTTTTACCCTATTTTGCATAAGCGGGACGTCCATTGGTTGTGTATGCTCTTAATATGATTAATGTTTACCAGAAATGCACGAAAATGCAGTAATAGTATTTACTAAGGACGAACGAGGGAAGGATTTCAACGAAGCTTCGCCGGTTCACCCTTACAAGACAGTTACAAACCCTCAGTAGGGCAAATCCATCTTCATAAGGTCTCATCTCCCCTGGAATTTATATCCATCTCTTTTATCCTCATACGGATATTCGGGAAATTACTTTCCAATAAGGGTACGACGAACGAAGACGGGATGTTATACTTATCCTACTATCAAACGAAGACGAAGGTTATATATACCTTACCATCCCCAACAACGGGAGGTTATATATACCTTACTATCCCCAGCATACGGGAGGTTATCTATACCCTGTTATCCTCAGCAGACGGAGGGTTATATGTGCTTCAGCAACGGATCGGGATTTATTTTCCCTGGCCAGCAGTTGTTGTACAAAGATATCCAGACACTTCTGGCAGTATCATATCATACATACATCATTCACATCATACCATAACATACATATCCATAGATACATAGTACATTACCTAAGTGCATCATGACATACATGCATACATAAAGCATAAACTAATATTATCATACAGAATGCTACCTTGTTTCAGGTTAACAAACAAACTTATGATCTTCGGGACTGCTTTATTGTAACCTCAGGGTTACTCTATCCTCCTGATGAGCTTCTTATTACTATTGGGACTGCTTTATTGTCACCTCAGGGTTACTTTATCCTCCTGATAACTTCTCAGTACTTCAAGACTGCTTTAGAGTTATCATTATTGATTGCTCTATCCTCCTGAAGACAAATCACATTATTATTTCAAGACTGCATTGGAGTTGTCATTATTGATGGCTCTATCCTCCTGAAATCAATACTTCAAGACTGCTTTAGAGTTATCATTATTGATTGCTCTATCCTCCTGAAGACATATCACATTATTATTTCAAGACTGCTTTGGAGTTGTCATTATTGATGGCTCTATCCTCCTGAAATCAGTACTTCAAGACTGCTTTAGAGGTATCATTATTGATTGCTCTATCCTCCTGAAGACATATCACATTATTATTTCAAGATTGCATTGGAGTTGTCATTATTGATGGCTCTATCCTCCTGAAATCAGTACTTCAAGACTGCTTTAGAGTTATCATTATTGATTGCTCTATCCTCCTGAAGACAAATCACATTATTATTTCAAGACTGCATTGGAGTTGTCATTATTGATGGCTCTATCCTCCTGAAATCAGTACTTCAAGACTGCTTTAGAGTTATCATTATTGATTGCTCTATCCTCCTGAAGACAAATCACATTATTATTTCAAGACTGCTTTGGAGTTGTCATTATTGATGGCTCTATCCTCCTGAAATCATTACTTCAAGACTGCTTTAGAGTTATCATTATTGATTGCTCTATCCTCCTGAAGACATATCACATTATTATTTCAAGACTGCTTTGGAGTTGTCATTATTGATTGCTCTATCCTCCTGAAGCCACTACTTCAAGACTGCTTTGGAGTTATCATTATTGATTGCTCTATCCTCCTGAAGCCATTACTTCAAGACTGCTTTGGAGTTGTCATTATTGATTGCTCTATCCTCCTGAAGCCACTACTTCAAGACTGCTTTGGAGTTATCATTATTGATTGCTCTATCCTCCTGAAGCCATTACTTCAAGACTGCTTTAGAGTTATCATTATTGATTGCTCTATCCTCCTGAAGCCATTACTTCAAGACTGCTTTAGAGTTATCATTATTGATTGCTCTATCCTCCTGAAGCCATTACTTCAAGACTGCTTTAGAGTTATCATTATTGATTGCTCTATCCTCCTGAAGCCATTACTTCAAGACTGCTTTAGAGTTATCATTATTGATTGCTCTATCCTCCTGAAGCCATTACTTCAAGACTGCTTTGGAGTTGTCATTATTGATTGCTCTATCCTCCTGAAGCCACTACTTCAAGACTGCTTTAGAGTTATCATTATTGATTGCTCTATCCTCCTGAAGCCATTACTTCAAGACTGCTTTAGAGTTATCATTATTGATTGCTCTATCCTCCTGAAGCCATTACTTCAAGACTGCTTTAGAGTTATCATTATTGATTGCTCTATCCTCCTGAAGCCATTACTTCAAGACTGCTTTAGAGTTATCATTATTGATTGCTCTATCCTCCTGAAGCCATTACTTCAAGACTGCTTTGGAGTTGTCATTATTGATTGCTCTATCCTCCTGAAGCCATTACTTCAAGACTGCTTTAGAGTTATCATTATTGATTGCTCTATCCTCCTGAAGCCATTACTTCAAGACTGCTTTAGAGTTATCATTATTGATTGCTCTATCCTCCTGAATCCATTATTTCAAGACTGCTTTAGAGTTATCATTATTGATTGCTCTATCCTCCTGAAATCATATTATTTCTTCAAGACTGCTTTAGAGTTACTGATTGCTCTATCCTCCCGAAGACATATCATCTTATTATTTCAAGACTGCTTTAGAGTTATCATTATTGATTGCTCTATCCTCCTGAAATCATATTATTTCTTCAAGACTGCTTTAGGGTTATCATTATTGATTGCTCTATCCTCATGAAGACATGCTGTTACATCAGTATTACTCTTGACTCCTGACAGCTCTCATTATACTGCTAAAGAACTTTCCCCTAGTGGCATCTTTAAGCCCACTCAATCATGTTCAACTATCAATATCACTCTATGCACTGGTGAGTGCAAATTTTTGGGCTTTTGTGTTCAATCCCCTTCAACCTTCCAGGTCACGACTGGCAAATATACCAATCTAACCCCTCAGGTTTCAGAAAATTGAACAGGGGCAGCTGTTGCACCCCAAAATTTGCCCTCACAATACAAGACTTTGTGTTCTAAGAAGGTTCACAAGGTTCACAAGTTCTCCAACATTTGCATAACCTTTCATGAGGTTCATAAAGTCTACAAGCTACTTTATGAAGGTTCACAAGGATCACAAGTCCCACAATGCTTTCAAGACCTTGCATGAGGTTCATGAAGTCTACAAGTTACTTCTTGAAGGTTCACAAGGTTCACAAGTTTCTCAATGCTTATATAACCTTTCATGAGGTTCATAAAGTCTACAAGATACTTCTTGAAGGTTCACAAGGTTCACAAGCTTCACAATACTTCCCATGAGGTTCACAAGACAATTTATGAAAATTCACAAGGTTCACAAAGTTCACAATTGGTCAAAAGAGTTGACAATTCCCTCAGACAATGCACCTCCTAAACAGGGCATCCATAACTAGGGTTTTGACTTTAATCAGGCTAAATAGACTTCCAATACCTCAAGTGAGTTTCATAACATCTTATATGTGAATAAGAACCCCCATGTCAAGTTTCAAGACTTTTCTCAAAAGTTTGCTCAGTCAGATGATCAGATAAGTCAAAATCAGTCAATGCAGTTAAAAAGTCAAACTAAGGTCAACTGTGGTCAAACCAAAGTCAAACTTCATGATTTTTTGTCAACATCAAGTATATGAAGTAAAATTCATCATTTGATCAAGGGTTGATCATGATTCATCAAGGAGATTCCAGATCATCAATAATCAGGAGGTTCTAAATTAGGGTTTCCTCAGTAAAAGTCAACTGAACTTTGACCAGGCATAACTTTCACATACTTCATCACCAAGTCTCCATCCAAAGCTCATTTTGAAGGAAATTGAATCCTCTACAACTTTGATGTTGAAGGTTAAGCCCAAAAATGCTTCATTTGAAAGATATGATCTAAGACATTATAGGTCATTTCAAAAGTCAACAAAAAGTCAACAACTTCAAAAGGGCATAACTTGAGATTGGTAAATGATATGGACCTGAAACCAATGGGGTTGTTTAGAGGACTCTTCAAGCTTTCCAAAAAGTCCAAGAACACCCTCATACCCTTAAAATTGAGGGAGATGTGCTCTTGCAAAGTTGGACAATTTTGTGATGGTTTATATTGAAAATGGAGGCTTAAAAGTATTTCTTTCCAAATGGGCTGCCTAATTCATGACCCAATCCATCTCCAAACACTATACACGACCCAATTGAATAAAAATCATCATTTTTATTATTTTTTATTTATTTATTATTGATTTAACTCTTAAAAATCATTTTAAATAAATAAAAAATATGAAAAGTTATTTTTGGGTGAAGATTTTGTTCCTAAAAATTCATAATTATAGATTGGATTAAAAGAAGAAAAGAATCATGTGAATTGTCCAAATATAGCAAGCATTCAAGAGCAAATATTTGAATTTTACAATGCCATCTTTTTCAATCTTTTTTGGATCAAATATCCACACAACCTATCCATATTTTTGACCTAAATCATTCCCACATATATACTGATCATAAACCTAATGCTCAGGGACGAGTTGGCTGCCTCTAAAGTAAGTTCCAAATTCTCAAATTCACCAACAAAACTCACATTCGGTTTTGCAGTTACAAGGCACTAGAAGGTAAACTAAGAACATAGTTATGTTCTTTGATCATCCAGGAAGCAAAACCATCCATCATACGCATCCAACATGCTTCATATCGTGAAACCCGAGTCACTTTTGTTCTTGATTTTTTCTTTTTCGATTACCATGATTCACTGCGTCTAAATGAATTTTGATTGTTTAATGATGTTCTTGATGTTGTGTGGATTGATTCTGGGCAGGAAAGAGCAAGAACCATTGCCTAATTCGTGAGATACCATATTAGGGTTCATGACCTCCAATTGGGGTTTACTGATTCAATGAACATAAATAATTGTTAAGACCATGGCTGGACTCTAATTGATCTCTGGAACACGTTTGTATTTTCAATTTTGCAAAATTGTATGGTTTTGTTGCCCTTTGAGTTTCGCAGGTTTTGTTAGGGTTTTAATTTCGCAGGAAATTTCATGGGAGATTTCGCAGCAAAATGCGCAGGTCATAAGGTTGAAGATGAAGTCTGGTTGGCGCGAAATTCATTTTCAAATTTATGATTTAAAATATTATATTGTGTTTCTGTTTGTTATCACAACCATGTGGTTGTCCCAGTGGTTATGAGCTTCGTCCTAGGCGTGTGTTTGTTGTACAGGGCTTGGTTCGATTCCTGGCAATGCATTCTTTTTGTTATTTTTTTTCAGGATTACAAAAGACTTAATATATAATGATTACTTGCCATCAAGCTAGCAGAATTGGCTCTTCCAGCCGGGTGGTGAGATGCGCGTTTGTGAATATGAGGGTCCAGGGATCAAATCCTCCCCAGGCCCTTTTGTTCTTTTTTATTTTCTATGGAATTTTCAAGATCAAGCAACAAAACAAACTCGTTCTCCTCACTTACTGCCTGCGCGCCAGTGGCCTGGTGGTTCTCCTTGTTGGCTGCAAATGGACTGACCTGGGTTCAAATCCCAGTCAGGTAAGTTTTTTATTATGCTTTCTTCTTATTTTATTTGTTTTATACAATAATAATCTTAGATTAAACTTAATATATGCATGCAAATATAATTAATAAAATATTCAAATTCTAATTTCTTTTCTTTTGAAACTATTTTTATAAACATGTAGATAAATTATAATATGTATGTTAAAATAATCTTGTATCAAAATTCTAAAAAAAAAATATTCTTTATAAACCTTAATTCTAAAACCCTAAAAAATGTAAAAACCTAATTTTCCAAATCTTAAAATATTTTTCTAAATAACATTTAATTCTGTTTTTTTTTTTTTTAAATCCTAATATAATTATAATTTTTCATAAAATTTTGTATTTGTAACTTAAGTTAATTTTCTTTTAATATTTAGAAATAGTTTAATTATATTTTTGTATATAGTAAAAAAAAAAAAATTTGTAAGTATAATGATTAACAAATTTTAACATGATATTTAAAAGTTTATCTTTTTCTCATAATATGTATATAAATTATAAATATGTGTTCATAATAATTAAAATTTTTGTAATTATAATAATTTAAATAATTATGTGAATAAAAAAAAAATATCTAATTATGTATGCTAATTATTTACTATATTATTAATTAATTTTTGCTTATTATAATTTCATTAATCTTTTAACTTTTATTACTAACCATATTATTATTTTTTTTTCTAACCTTGTTTATTATTGCTAAATTATTATTATTATTACTAACCCCTAATTATAAATTTGCTTATCTATTTATTTATTATTTATATCTTGTTATTATATTTATTCATTTACTGTTTATTTTCATAATTATTATGTAATTGTTTCGGGATGTAAATTTGTAATTATTTAACTGTTATTATCATGGTTAATAATTAGGGAGTGTAAACAATATGTTTGTTATTTAAAATAAATTTAGATAATTTTTAATAAAGATAATTAATTTAAACACTTCACACACGTAAGTCGATTTTAATCGCCGTCTCACTTTCTAAGGATATCCCTCTCGTTGCCTACGAATAATGGTTAAGTGGGGTGTATAAAGCAAGTCCCTCGAAATAAAATCATCAAAGTCCCTTTATGGTTGCCTTTACGGATCGAGTCCCTTTCGAAAAATGATGATGGTCCCTTATATGTGCTTATTACACCCCACCATTGCCTTCAAAATCTAATTGTCCCATACATGTCCCTTAACATCCAAAGTAAGGACTACCTACTCCATTATAGTAGGGATAGTCTTACTAAGGAAAGAATAAAAAACAAGAAAGACCTTTAAACATTAGGGAAAGTTACTTTTAAGTACTTAAGCTCATTTCAAAACTTTTTCACACTTAAACAATTCTCAAACGAATTTTCAAACAAGTTTTTAACACATCCTTACATGGATTATTTATTAACTATTCTGAAAATTTTTATTCACACACTACACTTTCAAAACAATTTAAAGTGAGCTTAAGTACCTAAGAGCCCATGGATAACCATGGATGAAAAGGGTGCTAACACCTTCCCTTTTCATAACCTACCCCCCGGACCCAAAATATTCTCTAAGGTCTTTCCTGTTCTTTTATAACCTTTCCTTATGGATAAAATAAAAGTAGGTGGCGACTCTTGCTATCCGCAACATTGTTTAAAGTCAGTTCACCGGGTTACAGGCAGACCCAAAGGAAGCCAGTACCGTATGACCTAGATCTTGCTCGTACGTCATGGTCGGAAGAAAGATGTACCGTAGAGGTTTCTTGACACCCCTCATCAAATGCGTTGAAGAGGAAAACGTACCACACGTATTGAGAGAAGTCCACGAAGGAATCAATGCACAACATCCGGGCGGGAGGTCGTTAGCATGCAAAGTCCTGCGAGTAGGATATTATTGGCCAACAATGCAGAGCGACGCAAAAGAACATGTCAAGAGATGCGATAAATGCCAACGGCATAGTGACGTACATGTGGCACCTCCTACCGATCTGAAGTCGCTATCCTCCCCATGGTCGTTCGCCTGGTGGGGGTTGGATGTCCTAGGACCTTTTGTCGTCGGCTCAGGTCAAAACAAATACCTCATCGTAAGCGTCGACTACTTCACTAAGTGGATAGAGGCAGAGGCTTTAGCAAAAATCACCACACTCAACATCCTACGCTTCTTCAAGCGAAACATCCTTGCTAGGTTCGGGGTACCGCTTGCCATCGTAACAGACAATGGAACCCAATTCACTGACAAGCATTTCCAGGAGTTTGTAGCCTCAGTAGGAACCAAACAACATTTCGCCTCAGTCGAGCATCCCCAAACTAACAGGCAGGCAGAAGTTGTGAACATGGTGATCCTAAGAGGACTAAACGAAGACTGGACGAATATAAAAAGCGTTGGGTGAAAGAATTGCATAGCGTACTTTGGGCGTATAGAACCATACCTCATTCAACAACCGGGGAATCCCCGTTCTGACTGGCCTAGGGGACCGAAGCGGTCATACCCATAAAGATACACGTCCTGTCCAGACGGACAGAATCACCTATGGACCAGGACACTAACTCTGAGATGCTTCGAGAGGAACTCGACCTGGTCAAAGAAATTTGGTCGGGAGCTGATCTTCGAGAGGCCACCCTCAAACAAAAGATGACAACTTGACATGACGCCAAGGTCATCAAACAAGCGTTCGAGGTCGACAGTCTCGTCTTGAGGAGGAACCACAAGGACTCCCGGGAGGGGAAGCTGGCCCCAAATTGGGAAGGTCCATATTGTGTCCGAGCGAAGACTGAAAATGGAGCCTATTACTTAGAAAATCTACAAGGGGAAGAGCTCACTTGACCGTGGAACATCGAGAAACTCAAACAGTACTATAGCTAGTACAAACGTCACCCTGCTCGACTCAAAGGCGAGGAGCAGGAAGTCCAACCCAACCTGCATGCCTAGGTACAAGCATTGTAGCCCAATATTTTTTAATCATCAGGACCCCCTCACGCACGAGGGAGGTAACTGTTGCATAAACGGATACTCAAATGAGTCCGTCGTCGCCTAAGTACCACGACTAGGCACAACCCCAACTCGCAATGGGACTTTTAAGCCATAGAGCCTGAGCCATAATCTTGACATGGGCATTGCATTGGAGCAAGCCTCTGCACATCTTTTTGGTTCCCCTAACCAACAGATCACGCCTTCTAATGAGCATTAACCCCCTTTTTTGGGAAAGTCCTCATATTTCTGTACTATTGGCATCACGCCTAGATTTGCATATATAATATGGACAAATGAGTGCCGAACATAAAATACTTAGTGAAACAATCATACATTTAAGATAAAGGTCCTCCGACGGACAAGAAGTTATATATAACTATAAAAACACTGCAGAAATGACAAATGACCGCCAAGGTCGGAAATTATGATTAAATGTTTGCGCCCCCGAAGGGACGACTTGTTCGGAATTACATTAAACGGGGACCTTGTCCCCGAGAGAAAACAAAATTACAATAAAATAGCACGCAGGCCAGACTAATTACCCTCCGCCATGTGGACATCAGGTTGATCTTCACTCTGGATAGGTTGATCCTCGATCTGGTCAGGCTGGACAGGCTCCTCGGGTTGGGTCTCATCAATGATCATGTCGTCAGGGATGACGATCTGACCTTCCTCGACCTTATATAGATATTCGATTTGATCAGTGTTGAGATCCATTTCTGGAAGAAGTACTCTGATCTGATCAACAACATTCTGGAAGATCAATTTGGTCGACTCCCGCAACTCCTCCAGATCCTTGTCCAACCTAGCAAGGAAGTGCGCCCGATTCAGCAAGCCCTTGGTGTCCTCGTCTTCCTTGGGCATAAAAGCATCTTTTAGCCTTTTGTTCTGATCGAGTGCCTTCCTTTTATCCACCTCCATCTTGGCTATGACCTCTGCATGATCTTTGAGCGACTTGGTCGCCTCCTCAGCAGCCTTCTTGGCATTCTCTTCGGACATCGCCAGGAGGGACTTCAACCGATTGACTTCCCGCTCATGCCCGGGGTCTCCCTCGACCAACATCAAGGCCATGGTCATCACCCTCATGACAACACTAGCGTCCTGTGCCAGTGACAAACGTCGAGCAGGGCAATCCATACTCTAGACATGCAGAGTATCTGCCCGTTGAACCTCCAAGGTCATGCCCTCGAAATAGTTATGCTTCACAAAGTAGGGAGGCAAAGCAAATTTGGGTTTAGGCGAGGCATTGGTAGTCAGGTCCATCACGTTCGTGCCGCCATTTTAGCTCTTCATTTGGGATGTCGAGGTCATGCCCAGAGAACCCTGAGCGGTCGGTCTCGAGCTTGAGCCGCTCGTAGTATTGCCCGTCAATCGGGTCTGTACCGTCTTGAGTTTCCTCTTGTTGTTCTGCCTTAGTTTTTCCTGGATCTTATCCAGGGGCTTGGACATAGAAACTGAAAAATACAAAAGGAAAGAAAGTCAGTACCGAGCATTGCAAACACGCAGATTATAAGACAAAATAAAATTAAATACGACTACGAATACCAAAAAATTCAGACACTTCCTGCCTGTATTTACAAGCAAGGAGCGCAGTTACGTCGATCAGGGGACGCTCCACGGCCTCTCCCCCGTCGGCATCGAGCATATTTTTTCCCTCCCCGTCGAACATCAAAATAGGTGTAAAGGATGCCACCAGTTTACAAAACTCCTCAAAATTGGCCCCTTCGTCCTCATTCAGCCTATCCCCTACCTGGAAGAACTCACTCACCAGAGCGTCATAATGAAAATGACCCCATGAGAAAGGGAACAACCAAATCCGTTGAGGGATTTTCCTCCCTTGGGTGTCAAGCCTGGGTACCCCATCCGCGTCAGTGTCAGTCCCAAGGAAGCTAATCGACCGGGTCGTTGCCTTGGTCGACGGTTCGACCAGGAAATAGTCGTCCTTGAATGATCGAATAGATTCCGAATGTGCTTTAAAGATCTTGGTACACTGCTTGAACGAGATGAAGCCTTTCCGAGCACCTCCTCTCCCAACCTGGCGTTGCAGAGAGAAAAATCGGAAGAAAAGAGGGAGAGTATCCCTAACCCTAAGGTGTGAGTACGCCAGTTCGAACGCCCTCATAAAAGTATAAGAGTTGGGATGCAGCTTAGAGGGAACCACTCCCAAATGGCCTAACACCGAGCAAACCAGGTCGTTGAACAGCAGCCTGACCCCAAAGTCGTGAAGACATACTCGTACATGGAGAACTTTGTTCCTCCGAAATCAGAGTAGATCAAATCATCATCACTCGGGCACGTCACGACCCAGTGCACAGGATCCCCCACCTCGAGCAATGGTTTCGTCTGTGGTCGAGCATAACTTGAGACCTTGTCCAGCAGGTCCTCCACTACCCAATCTTCGGGTGCCGGGACCTCTTCTTCTTCATCATAAATCTCCTGAACGCCTGACGCTCACCCAGAATTGGTGGCCGTATCACCCACCTCGGTAGCGTCGGAGTCCTCGAAGAAACTATCAGAATCGCTCGGGACAGTAGCCGAAGAACCAGAGTCCTCCCGTGTATCTTCCTTGGACGAGAGGTCGTACGGATCGACGAGCACTTCTTCACCTAAAAAGTAGAGGAAAGGCATTAGTGAATTCGATTAAGGCATCAAATCCACCCTTCCACTACTTATCAAGTGAAAGGGCGTGACACGACCAGGAGGCAAGGCCCCAGGCCAAAGCCCTAAAAGGGTCTACGTACTTAAAACGACCGACCACGCTCAATAAAAATCATGATAGTGAAGGGACCTTGCAACGACCAAATGATCGCTATTGTCCCCGAACCTAGGGTTGGCGCAGGTTAGGGTTCTGACCAAGGTACTCGTACCCAGTCAGGAGAGGGAGATTCGCCCCTATAAAGTAGTTTGTCACCACTACAGCATAAAGGATAATCTAAAATACCCTAATTTATCTCCTAAAACTAAAACCTAACTGCATGCATGTCTACTCATAGAAAAAATTAAGACATAAACGGATAAAAGTGCTTACCAGGTACTTGAGACATGATTAGAATGGCTCTGATAGAAAGTTGTACGGTGGTCGGAAGAAAGATCGCGGTGGTCGACGGTTGTAAGCGGCAGCCGGAGAATAAAGGTGACGTCGAGCAAGTAAGCAGAAGCAGAAAAATGTGAAAATGAAGAGGCTTCCCCTATTTATGGGACTGGGTGCACGTGAACTTAGGCGTGAGCCCTATTCCTAGGAAATCATAGCCTACATGTTAGCCCCTAGAATAGCCTTCAAAAGCATTAAATTGGCACAAGTTCTAAAGCACGTCACCTCTTTGTTTCCTCTTACACGGCACCGACCGCCCAATGGGTTGCCCGACTAATCAGAGTTCTCCCTCTCCACCAGAAAAGACCGTTTCATCGAGCGAAGTATATTCTATCAGCATTGAAGACAATTCCAAGCAGCTAGCCACCCTTAAGTCATCACCTCTTCGACCAGAAGCAACGACTTGGGGGGCTCTTGTTCCAGACTGGCCCAATTTTCAGAATCGGGCCCAATCCATCCTCTGGCCACAGACGGCCCAATAACTCTTTAGCGCCCGACACATCCTCAGTCCGCCTGGAAAGTTCTTTCCGACCGGCCACCAGTGCCACCGATCATGATTTGGACCCAACAAGGGTTGAACCCCCCAGGATCAACCGAGGAACGCCTCCCGACAAGCCCTTCGCTCAGTATTAACTTCGTTCGACCAGGGTCTCGTCTGAGCAATCCAAGCGTCGCTCCAATGGTTAGTTTCTGGTAGTTACCGATTATTGGGGGATCCTCGATCCAGGCCCAATAATAGGGACCAATAGCCATGCGATGGGGGTATTATATAAACCCTTTCATATGATAGGGTCAGGTATTCAATTCTGACTCTAAAATCTCGTACTTTCTCACTCTTTGCTCGGTTTCTTACTTTAGTATTGGAGTACCTTGCAGGTACACCCCCTTTTTTCTCCATCAACTGTGCTTCAGCCACGCTTGACGTCAGCCACATCAGATCCTGATATCCAGGTACGATCACCTGGTATCATTCTAATGGTGGTCTCTATTAGTAGGTTGGACATGGTTCTCCTTTAGGTATAGTGAGAGGAGGAATGGGTTCGGGGTAGTTTGTAGGCCCTAGCCCGAGATGTTTTTGATCATTTTTCATTTGATTATTAAGTACCCTAATCTGCTTTAGGGGCATAAACCCTTTAGGTTTAATAATTTTTGGTTGAAGGATTCTAACTTTGGTTGAAGGGTGGTATATGAGTCTAGAGAGTTGGATGGCTCGTATGCTTAAAGATAATTGAAAGCTCTTAAAGTGGTTCTTAAGGTATGGAATAAGAAGGTGTTTCATAATTTGGATAATAAAATTAAGGATTTCCACCTCAAGCTTCAGAGTATGGAGCTAATCGTGAAAGCCATTCATCTTTCCCATGAGGAGCTGGTGTGTAGATCGCAGGTTAGTTAGGAGCTATGTCATCTTATTCAATGTCATGAATCACATATTTTCCAAAGATCTAGCTTGGAATGGTTGAAGGAAGGAGATATTAATAGAATGTACTTTCATGATCGAGGAATCTCCCCCTGACCGGAAGATGCAATAAACACAAGATATCATCCAGTGTGATAGACATCTCACCATCTGTGAGATGAAACGAAGAGGTATAAAAATGTCATCACTCCACGAATGCATTAAGAATTTCGTGATTAATCAGAGTGTAATCGGTCATGCAAAGGTCCTTCAGGCTAGATGAGGATAATATCGACTAAAACCAATCCTCATTCACGCTCCTGAAATTTGTCAATAATAATCAATTTCATGAATAATTAATGTTAGAAATTATAAATGTCAACAATTAAAATTAACGCATAAAAAAATTAAAAATCCAAATAATGTTACATCTTCGTCCTAGATATGTCTGATAGTGTGGTATGGATACATATGAAGTAAAGACAAATCAAATGGACCTCCTCCAAAAGCCTCTGGCTCGGTATCTGCAACAGCTTCACCCTAGGGAGGTGGCATTGGATCAACAACATCATCAGAGGGAGGTGGGTCTGGAACAACAACATCATCTATAGGATGTGGCATTGGTGAATCCCGATGCCTGTGGGAGGATAGGGGAAGTGAAATGTCAGATGGTGAATCATGTTTCCTACGAAAATAAGAAGGTGGAGTGGCATGAGGTGAAGCATGGGCCATAGATGTACTTGAATCCTTCAGAATCTGCTGAATCTGCTCCCTCCGAACGGATGTGTGCTGAGCAACCCTGCCATGTCTCAGTTTGTTGACTCTGTTTTCCATTATGTCTATAAGGTAAAGTAAGACATATCATTAGTCCACATAAACAACACACACAAACAAGAAGTTTTTAAAAAAAACATACTGAAGAAAATTTTGGAGATGTATCTCCGGAAGCACCAATAAACTATAACTTTGAACAATTATAGATATGTATCTCTGGAAGCACCATTAAACTAAAATATTGAACAATTCCGGAGATGCATCTCCAGAATTTCCTAAAGTATATGAAATGCTAAACAATTTTGAAAATTCATATCCAAAATGTTTTGCAACTCACAAGTTGCATCAATGACGAATGTACCACATGCAACTTGACAAAAATATGTTCTGATCACAAATTTCAGCCAACAAACAAGTTATACGCTATGTCTAAACTATGTTACATGTGATTCCTACACATTTCTAACCCTAATCATTGATTTTAACACATTTTTCCAAAAACTTGAGAAATTTACTTGAATGATGTTATTGATGATGCTTAATGTTCCCTTGAGTTTCTTTGAGACTTTCTTAATGAAATTTGATTTGGTGATATTGAAGTGTATTGAAAGCTTGAGTTGAGTTTAAAAAAGTGTGAAACGAGAAAGGAGAAGAGTCTGACAAGACTTATGCTCTAAAATGTTCCAAAAATATATCTCTGCAATATTTCAACATTCATTTATATTTAGAAACATCCGAAAATATACCTCCAAAATCAATAAACATTTATAAAGTAAGTTTATATAATATCGTAGAGCTATTAAGAGTGTTATAAAAAATCTACATTTATTACCTACAAGCTCCCAATTTTTTATTCCTTACGACGTGGGACTAGGTATTTCCAGAATCTTTGCATCAAAGCCCTTTTATTTTCACTATCTATATATTATGTGGAACTTTATTTATTTTTTCTGTTCAAGTTCTCAATTCTTGTATATGCACATATTTTATTCACTTGCATATAAATGTAGTAAGTTGTAACCAGCAATATTGTTTTCATTTTTCCTTTAAATTAAATTTTAGCAATCACTTTTGTTTTTATGTTTAGTTTTACTTATATATTATTTAGAATTTTTTACTGTAATGCCACACATATGAAAATTATATGCCAAAATGCCACAGTTTTTTTAAAAAAAAGTACAGAATTATCACATAGTACATGGGTTCGTTAACCCCATGTACAAACCTTGGCAAGGAACTTTTTTGTACAGTGGTTCGTCCACCACGTGGACAAACCCCTTGTAAGATGTTTTTTCATTTTTAGTTATTGAAATGTTTTTTAATATGTTTATTAATATAATATGGTAAACATAATTATTTAATATTTAAAAATAACTAAATTGATTTTAAAAATTATTTAATTAATATTTTAATAAAATTAAATATTTTAACTAATAATACAAAAAATATATATCATAATACACAAATTTATTAATAATAAAAATATAATTCAAAATAATAATACATTAATTTTATTTTGGCGGTGGTGGTGGTGGTGGAAAAAGACATGAGCCAATATAGCACATGGTTGGAAATTTTTGGCATTCACCTCTGCCCTTTATTTTAGGGAGGAGGAGGAGTGGCATCAGATGACAAATCTTCATCTTGATTTGGTGGACATTGGTTTGATTAACCTTGATTCGATGTACCCTCCACCAAACAGTCATCTATGTCGTTAACATTGAAGTCCGAAAGTGTAACAAGACTGTCTTCGGTTAGTTCAAAGTTGAGAAGTGCTTGTGACGCATGTGTGTATGACTGAGGCGGTTCCATATATGGGCGATGAACATCTTGAGAGAACAAGGAGTGATCAAAGTCAGGTTGAGTAGATGATGGGTTGAATATTTGTTGTTGAGATCAGTAGGAGGCAAATCCATAGTTAGGTTGAGATGAGGATGGGTTGATTGTATGTTATTGACACTGAGAGTATGAATACTCAAAGTTAGGTCGAGGGATTGGAGAGTACTGCAAGGGTGGTCATTGTGGGGTTTGAGCTTAAAATTGTTGGTGGTAGTAGTTGGTTTGATGGATTGGTTGGTGAGGAGTTGGTTGTTGGGAAGAGGTGGCAAAGATGATGTGTTATTCTATTGTTCGAGTGTGAAGAAATGTTTGTTCAGGGAATGTGTTTGTTTGTTGTGGTTGTCAGGAAAAGTTTGTAGTATAGGACGAAAATTGACGGGGGTTGGCTGAAAATTGTGGTTGTGAGGGAAATATTAATGGAATATTTCTAAACCAAGTAATATATTTCTGGCTATGCCTAATTTTTTGTCGTCTTAAATGGTTCCCATTCAAAACCAAATGTCTTCTATTATTCCACTTCTCGTTCTCTTCTTGGTTTACAGTTCTCTAGTGAACACGCCATGTGGATTGTATTTCTATTACGTGATGTTCTCTCAGACATCTTGGTTGAGATAGAATTTCTTGAGGAAAATCAAACATTAATTTTACCTGGTCTGATTGATGTATCTCAACAATATGAAAATATATTATTGATGTTGTCACACTACATACACGCATATCGTCATGAACAATATATGGATAAACAGGGTATGTCCTTTATTTAAACTGGTACACGAAATAGAATAGTTAGAGTGCAAATAATCATGTACAAAATAAAGTAGTTATATTATTGATTCCATGACTTACATCTTCCGGAGTCATATGATCAAACGAATATCGATTTCCATGTATATAGAATCAGGGAGTATTGTTGTACTTCATACCTCTTTGTGCAAACCTTGCATTTTCAAAATATTGATACTTGTTAAATTAAAAGTATATACGTTTAAAATAGTGCAATTATAAAAGAAATTTACCTGCGGGTGTACGGGTAAGTCGGCATTTGGTTTCTATAAGGAGCTATCATGGGTATATGCCAATACGCCCAAATAGTCAGAAGGAGTACGCATCCTCCAATACTCACCACATCTTTGTTTGTTGTCCTGCACATATTTCTATAAAGGGTAGCCAAACAAGCAGAACCCCAACTATAAGTTCCACATGTTTGCAAATCCCCCACCAAAGGTACCCAAGAACAATGTAACAAATTTTGAGACTTGTTTGCAAATAAAAATGATGAAATGAAAAGAAAAATATAAATTTTAGCATGGAGGATGTTCTCCGCTTTGGTTGGATCATCCTGACTCTTAAGATAGTTTAAAATATTATGTAACCACATTATTATAACAAACTTCTTATGTATTTGTTGAGGAGAAGGTTCCACACCCAGATGTTCCATGTAGACATCATCCCCTAATTAAGTAGGTCCATAAATGGTTGGACCATCAATACGGTGACCAAACAACATACATATATCTTACAAAGTGAATGTACATTCACTGATAGGAAGATAAAATGTATGTGTTTCTGGTCTCCATCGTTCCAATAGAGCGTCCACAAGCTTTAAATCCATCCTTGTTGCATGAATTTGTGAAACTTTGGCAAACCCGGCTAGTTCCAAATACGACATGATATGCTCACTTGGTGCATCAAAATAATGCGAATGAAGTCTAAACCTAGGGTTGGCTTGGTCCTATTGAAAAACAATTGTTATGAGTATTAAAAACTTATGGATTAAAGAATGTATTAACAACCAACATTAATTTAAAAACTTACGAACTGCACAATGTTACTTGGTGTTCCTTGGTGTTCTTATCCAAACCATAATAACTCTGCCATTGTATTCTCTAAAGACAAAGTTAATAGAAAATATATAATAGAAAGAAGATATAGAAGATATTGATTATGTGATTAAAAAAATCAATGTTTCATATTTATAGCCATTTTCTTCCATGAATGCAAGAATATCAACTAGACTCAAAGGCACACTGACAAAGGTCTCATGGATGCAATATGACACGATAAGACCCCAAACCAGTGAAAATGCTGCAGTGGTAAGTCCATCAAGTGGACGAACGGTTCTAGGGGTAAGTCCATCACACGAACGAACCGGTTAATAACATATATATTTGTATGAACCAGTTAATAACTTGACGCATAATGTAACTTTTACACCCATATATATTTGTATGAACCAGTGTTTGAATAATTCATCAATTGTAACCATACACCATAATACATAAAAAAACCAGAATACTTCTTTACAATGGCTCATAGAAATATCATTGTAACCATACACTATAATGGTTCCCTTGTCAATGATGTTATTGTCGGCTTCTCGTTTGTTAATACAGATACTATGCATTTCAAAATTCATTGTAAACCTGATTTGTTCCATTTTAAGGAGCATATATATAAAAAAAATTACAACGTTCTTTACTAGAAATCATCTATCGGCTGCCATTATTTCATGGAGACGATGGTAGCGTATTTTATGTAATGAAACAAATTGAAGACGACGATAGAGTCAACATGATGTTTCAATGTCACACTACATTTCCTCAACTAGACATGATTGAGTTATATGTACGTCTCGTTGATGTCGAAGTATTTCCAACTCAAGAGTTACAATCACACTGGTATGGAATGAGTCAACTCACTGAAGATGAACCAATCCAAAACAATGAACCTTTCATACCAAATGAAGTGGTTGGGGAATACAGTGAAGATGAACTCAATGAGGAAAGTCACAAAGATTCGTTTGGAGACAATGATGATGATAAGGATGTGGGCGTCATGGTAGATGCTACCTAACTAACATACGTGCAACAGATGAAATTGTATAATCCTCTCGTTCACACGACAAATATATGTTTGGAGGCTCAAACTATATTAGTTTTTGAAGCCCGGAATCCAACCCCCATGGGTAACGATTTAGAGGTAGGAATGGTGTTTGAAATAAGGAGGCTTGTGTTGCAGCCACCCAACATTGGCATATAACCAATAATCTTGACTATGATGTCTACAAATCTGATCCTAGAAGGTATATTATCCAGTGTAAGAACTCAGAGTGCAAATTCAAGTGCAGAGCTTTTTTGCATAAGAACTTAAAATGGATGATTGGTAAGCTTCATGGACCCCATACTTGTATGGCGTCTCTTATGACATAAGACCATGGAAAAATCTCTTTAGATCTAGTTAGTTAAAGCATCAGATATCATGTTAACAATGACACTTTAGTCAAAATAAAGGTGATCGTGGCCCATATTGTTGAAAAATATGGGTATATAATATCCTATAGGAAAGCGTGGAATGCGAAGACGAGGGCCATAGAATCACTGTATGGGAACTAAGAGACTTCTTACAATGAACTTCCACAATGGTTGTTGGTAATGAGAACCTATCTTCCCGGTATCGTACTAGAATTGCAAACATTTCCATTTTTTACAAACGACGGAATCCAGTTGGGTGACTGTCGCTCCCCGGATTTCCATCCTGGTACAAACGCGAAAGTGACGTGGAAAAAGAATAGAGTCGCCAACCAGGCATTTTTATCCCGAAGGAACGGGAATGGTAATGCTGCACAAACTAGAAGAAAAGAAGAGGAAGGACACGGGTCCTGCGAACCAAAGAGACTGGGTTCGGGAGTCGGTTACGACCTGGGAAGGTATTAGCACCCAGATCGTCCGCCGTACCCGACGGGATCCACGTTTGCAAAGAAACTGTTTCAAAGGGTGAAGAAATGAAAGCTGCTGCAAAGAAAATAAACTGAACTGGATAAAAGAAAAGAAAAGGGAACTGAAAAAGAAATGAAAAGGAAAAATGTAGGGAAAATAAAGATTGTGCTTGAACGGGGCCTACCCCGCTGCCTACGTACCTCATCGGGAAAATGAGGATCAGATACGCTGTAGTTCCCCTAACTAGGGGTGAAAAAGATTGCTTGAATTAAGGCTTGAACTTCCTATGCCAATGCTCAGGTGTTGCAGGCTCGGACGACGAGTGCGTAACTGTCTTGCAAAATGACAAGTAGGAGCAAGTTCGCGTACGGAGCGAAGGAGATGAGAAAAGAATTCCCGAAGGAAAGACGCTTATTGTTTGTTTGTGTTTTTTATGAAGCTTTTTAGAAGCGTGTCACAAGGAAGTGAACTCAAGCTCTTTTCCATGGAATGTGCACTTGTCACTACATTCCAAGATGGAATAATAGAACAAACACACTCAAGTAAGGAGAAGATCCCCAAAACTTGAACCCAGAGATTAGGGCTTAGGCTCACTAACTCATTAACTTATTAAGTGTTTTGTATTCACAATGAAGAAGTGAGTTTTATGATTTTCTTTGTGAAGATGATATCTTGATCAGACTTGTGCATCACAAGATAAGCTTGTACTATCCCAAGATGGGAAGACTACAAGTATCTCATGGGATAAGGCTATTGCTCAAGGTATCACTTCAAACTTTATTAAATGTATTCTTTAGAGCTTTGAGATGAGAAGAGAAAAGAAACCAGAAGGATCACAAAGGCAAAAGTCTAATGGGGGACTAATGAATCCTAAGTGTTGTCATGCATGGAAATCCTAGGTTAGTGAGGCTTACTATCCTAAAGAAGAAAGAAAGAAGAAGAGAAAGAGAAGAAAGAAGAATAGAAGAGGGAGGAAGTAAGGCCTAAGCCCAACAATTACAAGGTTAGAACAAGTAAGAATAAGAAGAGAAGAGATAAGATTTGGAGATGTGGGAATCACATCCACACCTCTTACTTACCAAGGCTCCTGAAATGGTTAGCAAAATCCAGCACATGTTCATTAATAAAATCATGGCAATGACATGCTCAAAGTTCACACCGATAAAGATCACACAATTATGTCAAACATGGCACAAATAAGCATTTACGTGTCGAGAACACGAGAGCATGCATCAATCAGCAAGAAAATCACCCAAACAAAAATGTTCAATGATCATACAATGATCCATGGCATTTAAAACAAGTAAGGGGATCAAACATGCTTGAAATAAGGTAAAAATGGCTCACTGCTTCAGTGTTAACCAGTTAACCGAAGCGTTAACCGGTTAACCATGTCAAAACCTGCATAAACACAACACAATTCAGGTGTGTTAACCGGTTAACCAATCCGTTAACCGGTTAACACTGTTAAGACAGCAGCAAAAACCTGCAAAAATCAGCTCACAACCAGCTTATTCCAAACAATCTCATACCAGTCCAGTAAGCATTTGAACATGAAAATAATGCATCAATTCACATTAAATGGCATCATCAAGCTTATGAACATTAATACATAGATCCGGTTACCAATCAATCAACCAAGCAACACAAGCCAATATGCAAACACGCGGTGGATCTAAAGCTCAAGCATGCAAATAATATAAAAACAGAGCTAGATCTGAATTTAACCAACCTACAAAGCTGAGGTATGCTTTGGTAGTTGTTGATTGAGCTGAAAACGATAGATCTCGCGTAAAACTTTGAAAATCCGAGGCTAAGCTTCACACTCCGTGCAAAATAAATGCAAGAACAAGCTCTTGATGCAGAATTTTGGATCCAAAAGCACTTCTAGATCCCAAACCATATCTGAATCACCACTAAAACCAGCAAAAAGATGCAATGAAGTTATGGATGGAGGTCTAGTTCCAAGATCTACACACCTCAAGGCAAGGTTGTGTGATCCTTAAAGAGGAACTTTGAGTGATTTGGAAAATTGGGAGAGAAAAGTGAGAGAATTGTGAGTGAGAGGAGTGAAAATTCAGAAAAATGAGAGTGAAATTGAGGGAGTAGTCTTTGGTTTGGAGAGAAATGATTAAATATGGTTTAGGTTTGGGGCCCAAAAATTAGGCTTGGGATCCAAAATTATGGTTTGGGTAGTGTGATTAGGATGTAGCAATGGCATTAGGCTTGGACAAGGGCTCTAGATCCTTCTCTTTAATTTCCAATTAATCCAAAATGAATAAAATCAGAAAAATGAAAAATGGAGCAAAAATCACACATGCTAAATTGATGTTGGAAATTCAAAATTCGTGGCCGTTAACCGGTTAACCAATCCGTTAACCGGTTAACGCCAGTGAATTTTGAATTTCCCTCCTTTTGGTAGGAACCTTCAAAGATAAGCCGGTGCCAACTTTTTTGTTCTGATTTTGATCCTCAATCCTTTCTAATGCTTCAACCCTGGTGTCAACCTTGTAACCTGCTTTGTGAGCTTTGAATTTCCCTGATGATTGATCATATGCTTTATGCTGGAACATGCAAGTGCTATGCCTCATCTTTCCATGTTAAGATGCCAAGAGTATGATCTGTTCATGATGAATATGATGTGATATGATGCTTAAAAAGAAGAGGGCAAATTTGGGGTGTTACAGCTGCCCCTATTCAAACAACTGTTAATCTGAAAAGGACGGTAGCAAGGGCTATCGACCGTTCAAGATAAACTGTGGTTGAATACCAAGAAGACCTGAAATTTGCACTCTGCTGGAGAATGCAAAAACTGGGAAATAAACCCAACCAAATGACGCTTTGGTAGCTGAAGTGAAGAGAAAGCAGACGAGCTCCTTCTAAGTTGAAACTGTTATCTGAAATCTGAATACTTTGACAGATGAGTCTTCTTTGAACAATCCTGTTACGCCAGGAACTGGACATACGAGTTCTCACATACTTTGCAAGACATATAACCTGAGACATACGAATCTCCTTCGGATAAACCTGTTACGCCAGGACCGGTGATGCACTTAAGTCTGTGGGATAGACATGCATAATCAAGGTAGACGAACCCTCTATATATATTATTCGTGGATATATGGTATAAGACAAACGAGTCTTCTTTGAGCAACCCTGTTACGCCAGGTGCAACATTAATAAGTGGTGCCTGAGACAGACGAGCCTCCTTCGGATATACCTGCTACACCAGGACCGGTAACCATTTTGACATTTATTCCCACAGTCAGGATTTTAAACCTCTTCAATACAGACGAGTATTGGATGATCATCAAGATAAACACAGACGAGTGCCAAGAGTCAATGATACAAATGAGTATCAGACGATGATCCAAGAAACACAGACGAGCGCTTCAGGCGATGATACAGACGAATATCAACCACTGGTATAGATGAATACCAGAAATTCAAACACAGACGTGCATTTGGAGCAGCCATACAGATGAGTGTAAGGGATGATACAGATGAGTATCCAAACAATGCAGACGAGCTTCAAACATATAATAAACACAGACGAGTGTCGGGGAATGCAGACGAGCAATACCAAAGGGATAACACAAACGAGTGTTGGAAAGTGCAGACGAGCGATAAATATCTCAAACACAGACGAGTGTTAGAAAGCGCAGACGAGCAACAACAAAGTAATCATGGGACACTGTTGGGGAAAGCAAACGAGCAATACCAAAGTGATAACACATACGAGTGTTGAGAAATGCAGACGAGCGGCAATAAAGTATGAACACAGATGAGTGTTGGAGAATGTTTCCTTAATGACTGGGAAGATACTTCCTCAAATATCCTTTGTTAGTGAAAAGAGTCTTGACAGATAAACTCTGTGGGGAATGGGCCTCCCACTGCTTGCTGGGTATACTCCATTGGGGAAGATACACTGCTTGGGCTACCTGCCAAGACTTAGCTGGAGAAAATTCTGCTTGGGAGAATGTGACGCCATCCTGCAACCTGCAACAACAGAAAACACAAGTGTGCCCCGGGGACTTGCATGGTATGATCTGTTCATCCATCGTCACCGGACATTCAGAGAGAGTTTCAAATGTTTCCCTACAATGTCATTTTCTTCAAATTATCACCATGTTTAAATGCAATGCTATTTTTGCCAAAAATTCAGGACATTTTGCAAACAAAAATAAACACAACACAGCTTTTTGACTGAATATTCTTTTATTGAAAGGCCTCTGAATAGGCAAAGATTTACATCAGGAAGCAACCACCTGGAAAGAGGTAGCCACTATAAAATTGAGAAGATAAACTATCCTAATGGCAATGGGCACGACATCCCAATGAGTTCCCTTTCTGCTATGACCAGCATGTCTTCAAAACTCTCCATTCCTGCCTTTGCTTTCTGAGAAGATGAGGGGACTGATTCCTATCCTTCTGATATTGTCAGGTTGTACGAAACGATGATTTGGTTCAAATTACTCGGATCACAATTGTTCGCTTATTCCCTTGTTTTGCGTGGATCACCCTTTCGGGTTTTCAATCCACCAGGATACCCTTTTTTGCCTGAGTTGTCCGATATGGCTTTTCAACTCAGCGGGTGTACATTTTTTATTTATTTTCCCTAACTTTTTCCCGAGCTTTTTATTTTGTTTTTAGCTCGTCGGGATGCCTTTTTTTTGCCTGGACTTTAATTCTCTTTTTGTGTCCAGCGGGTCTTTTTATGCGAAGTATTTTTTAACTGCGTCAGAGTTAACAGGGGATTGGGAATCTTCTCCATCCATAGTGGTGAGCATCAATGCTCCTCCTGAGAAAAAATTCTTCACTATGAATGGTCCTTCGTAGTTTGGGGTCCACTTGCCCCTGTGATCTGAACCTGGAGGAACAATCCTCTTGAGCACAAGCTCTCCCACTTGATACTCCCGAGTACGTACTCGTTGGTCGAATGCTCGCTTCATTCTCCTCTGATAAAGCTGACCATGATAGATAGCCGCTAATCTCTTTTCCTCAATTAGACATAGCTGATTGTATCGAGCACGCACCCATTCAGCCTCATCGAGCTTCACATCCATCATCACACGCAATGAAGGAATCTCTACTTCAACAGGCATAACTGCCTCCATACATATACCAATGAGAAGGGAGTTGCCCCAGTTGACATCCTGACTGACGTTCGGTACCCATGCAGCGCAAATGGTAACATCTCATGCCAATCTTTGTAAGTGACAACCATCTTTTGCACAATCTTCTTGATATTCTTGTTTGCTGCCTCTACCGCACCATTCATCTTTGGTCGGTAAGGAGAAGAATTGTGATACTGGATCTTGAAGTCCCGACATAACTCTGCCATCATCTTATTGTATAAGTTAGAACCATTGTCAGTAATGATTCTTTCGGGCGTATCTGCAGATAATGTCTCTTTTCAAAAATCTGGCTACCACCTGACGAGTGACATTGGCATAAGATGCTGCTTCAACCCATTTGGTGAAGTAATCAATCGCGACCAAGATGAAGCGATGACCATTTGAAGCAGTAGGCTCTATCTTCCTGATCATGTCAATACCCCACATAGAAAAGGGCCAAGGAGATGACATGACGTTGAGCGGGCTAGGAGGAACATGCACTTTGTCTGCATAAATCTGGCACTTGTGGCACTTATGGGCGTATGAGCAACAGTTAGCATCCATTGTCATCCAGTAATACCCCGACCTCAACAATTTCTTATCCATAGCATGCCCTCCTGCATGGGTACCGAAAGATCCCTCGTGGACTTCCTGCATTAACAGGCTTGCCTCGTGTCTATCCACGCATCTGAGCAAGACCATGTCAAAGTTTCTCTTGTACAAAACCCCGTCTGTATTCAAGAAGAAGCTAGCAGCAAGTCGCCTTAAGGTCTTCTTGTTATTGGATGATGCCCCAGCTGGGTATTCTTGCCTTTCCAGGAAGAGCTTGATATCAAAATACCAAGGTTTCTCATCAGACACTGCGTGTACAGAGAAAGCATGAGTTGGAGCGTCAAGCCTGGAAATGTCAATTCTGGGCACATAATTCCAACACAAGACTTTGATAGACGAAGAAAGAGTGGCCAATGCATCGGCAAATTGATTTTCATCACGTGGTATGTACTGAAGCTTAACTGTCGTGAAGAACGTTAACAGTTTTCTGGCATAATCCCTATAAGGAATTAGATGCTCTTGATGCGTATACCACTTGCCGGTAACCTGGTTAATAACGAGGGCTGAATCTCCGAATATATTGAGGGTCTTAATCCGAATATTAATAGCCTCCTATATTCCCATTATGCATGCCTTGTATTCCGCTTCATTGTTGGTGCAGCCAAAAGTAATTCTGGCAGCGAAGGGAAAGTGAACACCTTCGGGAGTGATAAGAACAACACCAACTCCACGTCCATTGATATTGACTGCCCCATCCAACATCAACTTCCATTTGGATTCAGGGTCTGGCCCCTCCTCTGGAAGTGGTTCCTCGCAATCGTTTGCTTTGAGGTACATGATGTCCTCATCAGGGAAATCAAACTTCATTGGCTGATAATCATCTTCAAGAGGTTGCTGTGCAAGGTAATCTGACAATACACTTCCCTTGATGGCTTTCTGAGAAGTATAATGGATGACATATTCTGTTAAAATCATTTTCCACCTAGCAACCCTTCCAGTTAACGCTGGTTTCTCAAAGATATACTTGACAGGATCCATTTTGGAAATTAGCAGTGTGGTATGGGTCAACATGTACTGTCTCAGTCGCCGAGCAGCCCATACCAAAGCGCAACAAGGTTTCTCGAGCAGTGAGTAACGGGATTCACAGTTGGTAAACTTTTTGCTAAGGTAATAAATAGCGTCCTCTTTTCGACCAGACTCGTCATGTTGGCCTAGAACACACCCCATTGATCCTTCTAGCACATTCAAGTACATGATTAAAGGTCTTCCTTCAACTGGAGGCATAAGAATTGGAGGCTCCTGCAAATATTCTTTTATCTTGTTAAAAGCTCTTTGGCAGTCCTCATTCCACCTGACTGTTTGCTCTTTTCTTAGCAATTTGAATATTGGTTCGCACGTGGCAGTTAGATGAGATATGAACCGTGAAATGTAGTTCAACCTCCCTAAAAACCCGCGTACTTCTTTTTCTGTTCTCGGTGCAGACATATCTTGAATTGCTTTTACTTTTGCAGGATCTACCTCAATTCCTTTCTGACTAACAATGAAACCCAGCAGTTTCCCGGAACGCACTCCGAAAGTGAACTTGTTTGGATTCAACCTCAGCTTGTATTTTATTAGTCTATCAAACAACTTCTTGAGATTAACTAGATGCTCTTCTTCGTCTCGGGACTTAGCAATCATATCGTCCATATAACACTCTATCTCCTTGTGTATCATGTCGTGGAACAACGTGACCATAGCTCGCTGATATGTTGCCCCGGCGTTCTTCAAACCAAAGGGCATGACCTTGTAGCAGAATGTACCCCACGGGGTAATGAACGTTGTTTTCTCCATGTATTCCAGTGCCATCTTAATTTGATTATATCCGGAGAAGCCATCCATGAAGGAAAATACCGAGAATTGAGCAGTGTTATCTACCAACACATCAATGTGAGGTAATGGAAAGTCATCTTTTGGGCTCGCTCTATTTAAATCCCGGTAGTCAACGCACATCCAGACCTTGCCGTCCTTCTTTGATACAGGTACAATGTTAGCTACCCAAGGTGGGTAACTAGTTACGGCAAGGATTCTGGCATCCCATTGCTTCTGCACTTCCTCCTTGATCTTCATCGCCATGTCAGGATGAGTTCTTCTCAACTTCTGTTTCACAGGAGGACAGTCTTCTCTCAAAGGTAACTTGTGCACAACGATGTCGGTATCCAACCCTGGCATATCTTGATACGACTAGGCAAAGATATCCCCATACTCTCGCAGCATACCAATCAGCTCCTTCTTTACTTCGGCCTGCAGACTGGCCGCAATCTTAATCTCTTTCTTCACATCTTCAGTGCCGATGTTGATGATCTCAATTTCTTCCCGATGAGGCTGAATAACTTGTTCCTCTTATTTCAACAATCTGACCAATTCTTCAGGGAGTTCACAGTCTTCCTCAACCCCTTCATCAGCTTGGTAGACAGGATTGTCAAAGTCATGCGTGGTCATAGCTGGAATGTTATCAATGGAATTCGGATGATCAACACTGCACAGATGATGTGCTTATTTCAGAATCTGTTTATTTTGCAAAAGAGACGCAAACACAAAACAAAAAGGAAAAACACATTGCCGTTTTTATATTTGTTTGTGAAAAATTTAAAACAAAAGAAAGAGAACACAATTTGTCTGAAAATGTCCTTTATTCCATGGTAAAATAAGTGCATAACAAACATGGTGGCCCATACAATGGATCCTAGTATCTTGGGCAGAATGTTGGATTTGAAAATGCAGCATGATAAGAAAAGGAAACAAATAAATTACTCTGAGTGCCAGGTAACTTGGACGATGTCTTCAGCAGACCAGTTCTTCAGCTCCTCTCCGGGCGCACACGGATGAATCCAGTTGTCCCAGTCACCATCACTATCTCCCTCTTCATTAGTTGTACAGATTTGGTTGCGGTCGAGCATCCCAGCGCTTGTAAAAGTAATGGCTTTACCACTTGGAGACCAATCAGACTCACCAGGCTGATATCCCAAACCAAACTTGTCGTCTTTCTTCTCTAACTCTAGCAATTTTCCCCAGCCTTGGGCGCTTCCTGACTGAACCACCTCCTTTGCCTACTTGTAGGAATGGATGGAGGTACCTTCTTTCTCACTGTTCTTCTCCACTGGAGTCAAAATGCTGACATTAACCGCTTCGAAGGCCTGACACAGCGTTTCGTGGATCTCTCCGTCCATCTCCACATATTTGAAAGTTGATAAGTGGCTCACAAAGATGTCTTCCTCTCCGCACACAGTGATTACTTTACCATCAACCACATATTTGAGCTTTTGATGCAGGGTGGAAGTTACGGCTCCGACAGCATGAATCCATGGACGTCCCAATAAGCAACTGTATGCGGGCTGAATGTCCATGACGTAGAAGATACTTTTGAATACTTGAGAACCTATTTTCACAGGTAACTCAACTTCTCCAAACACTGACCTTCTGGACCCATTAAAAGCTTTGACTATCAAATCACTGGGTCTTAAGACAATACCATAAACATTGAGCTTCATTAATGCTTTCTTCGGAAGTACATTAAGAGAAGATCCTGTGTCAACAAGGACATGCGACAAAACAGCACCTTTGCACTCCATAGTAATATGTAGTGCTTTGTTATGGTTACGGCCCTCTGACGTAAGGTCTCTATCTGTAAAGCCCAGACCGTGGCTTGCATTCACACTGCCCACTACAGCTTCCAGTTGATTAACAGTTATTTCTTGAGGAACATAGGCCATCTGCAACACTTTTAGCAAGGCTTCTCTATGTGCTGGAGAACACATCAGCAAAGACAAAATTGATATTTTGGATGGCGTCTGGTTCAACTATTCGACCACCTTATAATCACTCTTTTTAATTATGCGCATAAATTCCTCCACTTCCTTCTCAAAGGTACCCTGTCCGGCAGCAGGAGTTACTATTTCTTCAGTCACTGTTTGCTTTCCTTTAGCCTTTGCCGAAGCCTCAGACTCAGGATCTCCTCTCAGAACTGGGGGAGAAAATAGACTACCACTTCTCGTAAAACCTCCAACCCCTCTGACGTTCACTACAGTCGGGTCAATAACTACTGACTTACTCTCCACTTTTTGTCCTTCCACGTACACATCTGAGCCATAATGCTATGGGATGGCTTTATCATCTGTATAAGGAACAGGCCCAGGCACAGTAATAGTCACAGGACTGGCTTCAGGGGCATAAATGGTCACAGGTTCTCTTTTAGCAGGCATCTCAGCTGGATCATAGAATATGGTTATAGTGGACACATCATCAACTTCATTATCAACTTTGTCAAACTGCAAAGACCCTTCATCAATCAGATTCTACAACCCCATCTTCAGGTCTTCACAACCGTTCACTGAATTCACACACTTCTCACAATCAGAATTGCATCCCGGAAACACTAGTCCCTTCAACAGCCTCTCCTTCACTACCAACAGCGGAGTCTTCACTTCTTCTATGCTCAGAATCAGACTTAACTTCTCACCACTATCAACAGCATTTATTCTAGCCCCTCCGTGGTTCAGAATAGGGTTTGAAGTAACATTTGGCGGTGGTGCGAAGTTAATCGCCTTGGAGTCTATCAGATCTTGAACCTTGTGCTGTAGCGCCCTGCACTTCTCAGTTGAGTTCCCGGGTGCCCCTGAATGGAAAGCGCATCTAGCATTGACATCGTACCCCACTGGAAGCACTCCAGGTGGTGGTGGTGCCAAAGTCCTCAGTTGTATCAAATTTAGGTCCAGCAGTCTTGGTAGCAATGCAGCGTATGTCATGGGAATTGCTTCAAGCACCCTATTAGCCGGGCGTGTTTGCCTTGGCTGATAAGGTCTTTGTTGATAGTTGTTACGTTGTGGCTGCTGTTATTGTTGTTGTTGTTGAGGCTGCACCTGCTGCACAGGACTGGAAGGAATTGTGATAGCTACCACTTACTCATATGACCTTCTATATCCTCGGCCCCGTCCTCGGCCAAACATAACATTGGTTTCACCTTCCCTTCTTCTCGGGGGTCCGCTGAAAGCTTTTCTTACTCCATTCGAACTGCTCGCACTTGTATCCTGAATCTTTCCCATCTTTAACAAAGTCTCGACCCTCTCTCCAACAATTACTATATTATTGAACTTGGTAGCCGAACAAGACGCTAATCTTTCGATAAACACTCCTTGCAATGTCCCTATAAACATATCAACCATCTTATTCTCCAACAGTGGTGGTTGTACCCTGGCAGCAAGCTGACGCCACCTTTGAGCATATTCTTTAAAACCCTCCTTAGCAGTTTGAGACATGTGTTGCAATTGAGTGCGATTTGGAGCCATGTCCAAATTGTACTGGTATTGCTTCATGAAAGCCTCTGCCAGGTCCTTCCAGCTCTTAATGTTGCCTCTACTTAGCTTCATATACCATTCCAAGGAGGCCCCAACCAGGCTGTCCTAGAAATAGTACATCCATAGCTTTTCATCATCAGTGTGGGCAACAATCCTTCCTACAAAGGACTGAAGATGAGTATTTGGACACGCTGTGCCGTTGTACTTATCGAAAGTTGGGACCTTGAACTTGTAAGGGATTCTAACCCTTGGAACCAAGCCCAAGTCAGTAATGTCGAACCCCAAACAGTTTTGAGATTGAATAGCCCTGATCTGTTCTGCCATCTCCTCAAATTTTCTGTTCATCTCAGCCCCCTGGCCTTCTATTTCGTCCAGCAGAGTGAACTACTCATCTTGACCGTCCATCTGTACATCGTTCAGTCCATCATTGATTATGGTAACCCCTGGCTGTGCTACAGGGATTTTAACCTGACGGGCGCCCGCTGTTGCACCCCAAAATTTGCCCTCACAATACAAGACTTTGTGTTATAAGAAGGTTCACAAGGTTCACAAGTTTTCCAACACTTGCATAACCTTTCATGAGGTTCATGAAGTCTACAAGTCACTTTATGAAGGTTCACAAGGTTCACAAGTTTCTCAATACTTTCAATACCTTTCATGAGGCTCAGGAAGTCTACAAGTAACTTCTTGAAGGTTCACAAGGTTCACAAGTTTCTCTACATTTATAAAACCTTCCTTGAGATTCATGAAGTCCACAAGTTACTTTATGAAGGTTCACAAGGTTTACAAGTTTCATAATGATTACAAAGCTTTCCTGAGGTCCATGAGGTCTACAAAGCCACTTCAGGAGGTTCACAAGGTTCACAAGCTTCACAATACCTCCCATGAGGTTCACAAGACAGTTTATGATGATCCACAAGGTTCACAAAGTTCACAATTGGTCAAAGGAGTTGACAATTCCCTCAGACAATGCACCTCCTAAGCAGTGCATCCAAAACTAGGGTTTTGACTTTAATCAGGCTAAATGGACTTCCAATACCTCAAGTGAGTTTCATAACATCTTATATGTGTGTAAGAATCCCCATGTCAAGTTTCAAGACTTTTCTCAAAAGTTTGCTCAGTCAGATGATCAGATAAGTCAAAATCAGTCAATGCAGTTAAAAAGTCAAACTGAGGTCAACTGTGGTCAAACCAAAGTCAAACTTCATGATTTTTTTCCCAACATCAAGTATATGAAGTAAAATTCATCATTTGATCAAGGGTTGATCATGATTCATCAAGGAGATTCCAGATCATCAATAATCAGGAGTTTCTAAATTAGGGTTTCCTCAGTAAAAGTCAACTGAACTTTGACCAGGCATAACTTTCACATACTTCATCACCAAGTTTCCATCCAAAGCTCATTTTGAAGGAAATTGAATTCCCTACAACTTTGATGTTGAAGGTTAAGCCCAAAAATGCTTCATTTGAAAGATATGATCTAGGACATTATAGGTCATTTCAAAAGTCAACAAAAAGTCAACAACTTCAAAAGGGCATAACTTGAGATTGGTAAATGATATGGACCTGAAACCAATGGGGTTGTTTAGAGGACTATTCAAGCTTTCCAAAAAGTCCAATAACACCCTCATACCTTTAAAATTGAGGGAGATGTGCCTTTGCAAAGTTGGGAAATTTTGTGATGGTTTATGTTGAAAATGGAGGCTTAAAAGTATTTCTTTCCAAATGGGCTGCCCAAGTCATGACCCAACCCATACAATAATAACATGCACGAAATTTCCATGATATTTTCATATTTTTTATTTTATTTAATTAATTTATTATGATTTATTACATTTAAAATCATTTTAAATTAAAATAAAATATTAAACATGAAGATATATTTTTGTGATTGAATCTAGAAAGTCTTAAAGGGTGATTGGAGTCAAAGAGGAATGAAATCATGTGAATTATCCCAAAATAGCAAGCACTCATGATCAAATATTTGAAATTTACACTATGATCTTTTTGAATATTTTTTGGATCAAATTTTCACATAACCCATCCATGTTTCTGACCTAAATCAATCACACATATATACTAAGCATAACCCTAGTCCTCATTCACGAATTTCCAGCAGCCACAAGTAAGTTCACAAAGTCAAAAAATCTTCCAAAAACTCACTTTCGGTTTCTGATTTCTAGGTCTCCACAAGGTATTTTGAAGACATAGCAAGCTTCCTTGGACTCTTCTGATCATAAATCATCATCCATATGCATCTCATATGCACCCAATTGCTTAACCCGAATTCATCTTGACCTTGAATATATTTTTTTCGAATCCATTGATTTACTATGTTTAAACTGTTTTTGATTGTTGTATGATGTTTAGAATGGACTATAGAACGATTCTGGGTGGTTCAATTGGATTTTCCTTACAGGTACAAGAATCCACCATGATTAGGGTTTTCGGCCCTCTTTAGGGTTTCACGATTTCCAAATGATAAATGGATTTGAAAGACATAGGACGATTGCAAAACTCATTAGCAATTCAATAATATAATCAATTTGGTAAAATTTTGTTGTTTGGATTGAGTTTGTGATTCGCAGGGATGAAGAACTCGTAACAATATTCGCAGGAAAATTCAAAAGAAAATTCGCAGCAAATTTGAATGAAGAAGACGAAGTTTGGCGCGCTGATAGAATTTGAATATTCGTTTTAATATTTTATGATTTTGTTTGTTATTTATTTCACAGAAGCAACACAGCTCAGTTGGTATGCATATGCGTGTGTGGAGCAAAAGGTCATGGGATTGAAACCAGGCTCCAACAATTTTTTTGTGTAAATTCATTTATGCAATGGACTTAAAATATAATGATTAGTAGCGCATGTATTATCAGGATAGCTCACCCAGCAGGATTGGTCATATGCGTGTCTCTTTGCCTAATAGGTCCTGGGTTCGATTCTATACCCAGGCCTTTTGTTGTTTTTTATGAATTTCCAGGTTTAAAGAACAAAGCCAATGGACGCTCATCCTTCTTGCACTAATTGCGTGCAGCCTAGTTGGTAGCCTCTCTCATTATCCAGGTAAAGGACCTGGGTTCAAATCCCAGGTCCTGATTTTGTTTAATTTTTCATTCTTTTTATTTTTGGTTATTATTTTCCTATATTATTCCCTATATTATTTTCATAAATAAATTCAAAATAAATTTCTAAATGACATATGCATGTATATACCATTTTCTCAAAAAATCCAAATTAACTTTATAGTTCTCCTTATATTTTTTAGTAGACTATTATTATAAATTAAATCCTAATATTTTTTATATACATTAAAACCTTATTTAATTTTCAAAACCCTAATTTTTAAAACCCTAAAAAATATTTTCTAACATAAAACCTAATTCTAATTTTTTATATAATTTTATGTATATATATCTATTATAATTCTTGTAAATATATTTATAATTCAAATTAATTTTTCTTTTAATGTTTAGAAATAATTTAATTTAGGATAATTATATTTTTGTATATGGTTAAAAATAATTTGTAAATATAATAACTAATAGAATTAAATTTTAAATATGATATTTAAAATCTATCCTTTTTTTCTTATAATATGGATATAAATATGAATATATGTTAATAATAATTAAAATTTTGTAATACATTTGAAAATAATTTAATAATTAGTATATGAATTAAAAATTATTTAGTTGTGTATGTTAATTTCTTCTTATATTGTTTTTGGTTTCTATTATTACTATTAACTATGTTGTTACTAATTTTTGCTTATTATAATTTTATTAACCTTTTAATTAATTTTTATTATTAACCATATTATTATTTATTTTTATGTCTCTAACCTTATTTATTATTTCTAATTGTTATTATCACTAACCCATTTATAATTTAATTATGCTTATTTTTATTATTTTGCTAATATTACTTATTATTATTTACTAACCCCTTATTTATTTATTGTTAAATTATTATTATTTGCTTATTATTTATTTTGCTTATTATTATAATTATGTAACTGTTTCCTGGTTGTAATTTTGTAATTATTTTAATTATTTTTGTTATGGTTAGTAATTAGGGAGTGACAAAACCTGTTTGTTATTTAAAAATAAATTTAGATAATTTTAATCATGAGATAATTAAATTAAACACGTCACACACGTAAGTCGATTTTTAATCGCCATCTCACTTTCTAAGGTTATCCCTCAAGTTGCCTACGAATAATGGTCAAGTGGGGTGTATAAAGCAAGTCCCTTCAAAAGATAAATCATCAAGTCCCTCATGGTTGCCTATACGAATCGAGTCCCTTTCGAAAAATGATGATAGTCCCTTATATGTGCTTAATACACCCCACAATGGCCTTCAAAAATCAAATTGTCCCTCACATGTCCCTTAACATCCAAGGCAATGACTACCTACTTCTTAATAGTAGGGATAGTCTTACCAAGGAAAAGAAAAAAAGAACAAGAAAGACTTTAAACATTAGGGTAGGTTCCTCTTATGTACTTGCTCACTTCAAAAATTTTTCAAACTTAAACAAATTTCAAACAAATTTTCAAACAAGTTTCTTACACATCCGTACATGGGTTATTATTAAACTATTCTGAAAATTTTTCTATTCACACACTACATTTTCAAAAACAATTTAAAGTGAGCTTAAGTACCTAAGAGCCCATGGATAACCATGGATGAAAAGGGTGCTAACACCTTCCCTTTTCATAACCTACCCCCCGGACCCAAAACATTCTCTCTAAGGTCTTTCCTGTTCTTTTATACCCTTTCCTTATGGATAAAATAAAAGTCGGTGGCGACTCTTGCTATCCGCAACATTACTTAAAGTCAGTTCTCCCACCGTGTTACAGAACTGGCGACTCTGCTGGGGATCTAAATTAAAGAGGGGTACCCTTAGGAATTAAGGTCACTTTAAATTGTTTGCTTTGTTTGCTTTATATTATCTTGTTGGGGTGCTCTTATGTGTGAAAGGTCCTAACCCGGATCTAGTGTACCTTAGGTAAATGGCAATAGACCAAGGAAACTGTACGACGTATATCGATACGGTTGATCTGGTGGCCATAGTTAGTGCGACTTCTTGGTTGGTGCTTATATTCCTTAAGTCAAGTTGAGGATAATATTGAGGCTGCCATATGTTGTCAATGCACTAACTAACTTTTAGAACCCTAGTCAACTCATCTTGGCCTTTAGAAAGTAGTGAGGTAACCGGCTTTGGTGCAGACTGAAGTTGGTTGACACTCGATACTACACTCATTGAGATCTTAAACTTGGAGGGTTTTGGTTGGCAAGTAAGTTGCCTTCTGATCAACCACCCTTGTGAAGGATCAATGATATTGAGATCCCTTAGAACCTGGTTACTTTAGTAGGACAGGATGAACCAACTAACTTCAGGGGAGGGTACTTACCTTTGAACCTCATGCAAGCCTTTAAACCTAGGGCTATTGTGTGACTTGTTTGTGTGTGCCACATGTTTGTGATTGAACATAACATCATGACATCATCATGCATCATAAGCATAGCATTTTCACTAACCCTTTCAAGGACCAAGGGATTTATCTTTGTTCTTTGTTGTAGGTCATGGCTTCTGCTCGTAGGAACACCATCAGGATCAACTTTGTGGGGATACCTGCCAAGCTTAAAGAATTGGTTTCTCAAGTGTCTGATCATTCCCAGTTCATCAAGAGACATGGTCACCTACTGGACCTAGTCATTTCAGGGTTCAATGAAGACATGATGAGTGTCCTGTTTCAGTTCTTTGACCCTAAGCACCATTGCTTTACCTTCCCTGACTACCAGCTGGTTCCTACAATGGAGGAGTTCTCTAAACTTCTGGGTATACCTGTTCTTGATCAAAGACCCTTCACAGGCTTGGAGAAGGAGCCCAAACCAGAGGTTATTGCTGCAGCCCTACATCTGAAGAAGTCTGACATTGTTCTAGAAACGAGAAGTGGAGTCAAGGGTATTCTTGCTAAGGTATTAATGGATAAAGCTCAGATGTTCTTGAAGTCCATGAGCTATGATGCTTTTGAGGAGATCTTAGCCTTGCTAATATATGGCTTAGTATTGTTCCCCAATCCAGATCAGTTCATAGATGTTCATGCCATCAACATTTTCCTGAGTCACAATCCAGTGCCTACATTGCTTGGAGACATCCTGCATTCTCTTCACACCCGTACTACAAGGGCAAGAGGAACTTTGATGTGCTGCATACCCTTACTATCCAGGTGGTTTATTTCTCACCTTCCTCGCTCAGTAATGAAGAATGAGCAAGGGATCAGATGGTCCAAGAGGATCATGTCACTATCTCACTCAGATATCCATTGGTGCTCCAGATCTATGGAGAATGTCACCATCATTGACCGTTGTGGGGAGTTTCCTAATGTGCCACTTCTAGGCATAAGAGGAGGCATCACCTACAACCCTTCTTTAGCTTTAAGACAGTTTGGTTATGCTCGGAGTGATGGTCCACGTGACATGTTGATTCAGGGCATTGTGTTTGATTACGACAATGATCTTCAGGGTTACCGTCAGAGATTCATACGAGCTTGGGGAAAGGTAAACAGGATTGACAGCAAGACACTGGAGCCTAAGTACACTATTCCTATGAAAGCTTATCTCAGATGGGTACGATCTCGTGCTCAGACACTCATGATGCCATATCCTGCCGTCCTACCAGTTACCATGGAACCTGTTGCTGAAGGAGACACTGCTTATACCATCCTTCACCCAGACATGCCTACTGATATGGAAGATTTGCAGAGATCTTGGATCCAACTGAAGGAGCAAAGGGATACTTTCGAGGCTCATTACAAAGCAAGCCAAACAAGAATCCTAGAGCTAACAAAGCAGCTTCACGAGGAACGAAACCTCAACTCATACCTCAATACAAAGAGGAAACGTCCATGGGAGACTTAAAACCCCATCTTTTGTACTTATTTCATTTCCATTTTTGTAAGCCTAAAAGGCAAAACAAGTTATTACTAATAAAAAGTTACTTTCTTGTTTGTTTAAGCAAATTTAAATCCTGCGGTCCTTGAAAACATTGCATATGCATTCCCATATCATTTCATTGCATCACAGGTTTATAATTGTGCACAGGTTTCTCATCTTCTCGCTGTTTATTTCAGCAATGGCTCTTGAACAATCAGTTAAGGATCTTCAGGCACAGAATGCACAGTTCCAGGAGCTGATCTTGAACCTGTCCAAGGGGCAAGATGATTTGAAGGCACTGCTGGCCAAGAAGACTAAGAAGACTAGAAGGTCTGCTGGGTTGCTCAACATGGGAAGAAGGTTCAAAGGTCCTGTCAAGACCAAGGAAGAGGTTGAAGACTATGAATCTGAAGAATCTGAGAAAGAGAGAGGCAGTCTCCACAACACTATGGGGGACTCTGATTCTGAGGCTAATTACTACCATGAGCCTAATGAAGACAAAATCAAGATGCTGGTGGATAGGATGGATGCTATGGAATTGCAGAAATCATCTGGGCTGGATTTTGAGGATTTGAGTCTGATATCTGGGGTTGTGATACCCATTGGTTTCAAAGTTCCTACCTTTGTGGTTTATGATGGGGTCTCTTGTCCCAAGTTGCACTTGAGGTCTTATGTCAGAAGGATTCAACCTCACACTGCTGACAAGAAGTTGTGGATCCATTTCTTTCAAGAGAGCTTATCTGGAGCTCAGCTAGAGTGGTATTATCAGTTGGAGAGTGTTAACATCAGAGACTGGAATGATCTTGCTGAAGCTTTCTATAAGCAGTATCAATACAATGCTGACTTAGCCCCCACTCGCATGCAGCTTCAGAGCATGTCTATGGGTGCCAAAGAAAGTTTTAAGGAGTATGCTCAGAAATGGAGAGATTTAGCTGGAAGAGTTCAACCCCCTTTGACTGATAGGGAATTGGTTGATATGTTCATGTGTACACTGAATGGTCCGTTTTACAGTCATCTCATTGGAAGCTCATCATCTGGCTTCACTGAGTTGATCATGACAGGAGAGCGGGTAGAGAATGGCATCAAGAATGGTAAGATCCAAGTGGGCACTTCTTCATCAGGTACTGCAAAGAAGCCTCCCACTGGGAAGAAGGAATCCAATGCTGTTTATGGTCAACCTGATCGTAACAGGAGGCATCAGTCTGTTAGTGCAGTTCATATTTCAAATCCAACTCCTGCAACAACAGAGCAGCCTCAAGGCAACCAACAGAGGGCTAGAAGACAGTTCACGAAGATCAACATGTCAATGGCTCAGGCATTACAACACTTGTTGAAGGCTGAACTTATTACCTTGAGGGAGGCTCCTCAGAATCCCAATGTTACCTCTCCCAAGTACAATCCCAATGCACGATGTGCATATCATTCAAACTGTCCAGGACATGATACTAATAACTGCTGGGTCTTGAAGAACAAAATTCAAGATATGATTGATGCTGGAGAAATTGAGTTTGATCCACCAAATGTGATTACAGCACCACTGCCAAATCACAAGAAGACTGTCAATGCCATTGATGAAGAAGACCTGCATGTCTATTCAGTTATGGAGTTGAGCACACCACTGTCTGTTATCAAAAAGAGGTTAGTACAAGCTGGGATCTTTCCAGGTTGTCGTGAAGATTGTCTGTATTGTACCTATAAGCCGGATAGTTGCTTCATTTTGAGAGATGGCATTCAACGTCTCATGGATAAGTATACTATAGCGTTTGAAAGAAGACCAGCATCTGTAGAAAGTATGGTGGATCATCTGACTAGGGGTAAGAAGATTGAAGAGGTTGACATGGTTGACAAAGTACCAGTAAGAATCACTTCAAGGAAGCCCATTAAAATCTCTCATAAGGGTCCAATCAAGATTACTGCTGAAGGTCCTGTGAAAGTTGTTGCTGAAGCCAGAGTGGCTCCTCTGATCATTACCACTCCTGGTCCTATTCCTTATACATCTGACAAAGCTGTGCCTTGGCACTATGGGTCTGATGTTTACATCCATGGTGTTAAACAGGAGCCTTTACCTGATGTGCCTGCTGACATTGATAATATTGCCGGATCTAGCAAGATCACTCGTAGTGGAAGAGTCTTCTCTCCTCCAGTTGCTTCTAAGAGTACAGTTACTCCTGCTGCTACTTCCACCACTGATGCTCGGGGCAAAGGCCCTGTTATTGAGCCTGTATCTACTGATGTGCCAGCTGCTGATGATCTCTCTAAGCAGATGGAAGAAGTATTGAAAATCATTCGCAAGAGTGATTATGACATTGTGGATCAGTTGGGACATACTCCCTCAAAGATTTCTATGCTGTCCTTGTTGTTGTGTTCTGAGGCTCATGCCAAGTCCTTGATCAAGTTTCTGAAGTCGGCTCATGTGCCCAGTGCAATTTCTGTTGACCAATTTGAGAACTGTGTTGCTCACCTGACCTATGACAATGGGTTAGGATTTTCTGATGCTGATTTAACCCCTGCCAAGAGGGACCATAACAGGGCCTTGCATATTTCAATTGAATGCAGGGGCACTACCCTGTCACATGTACTGATAGACAATGGTTCCTCTTTGAATGTGTTGCCCAAGGAAGTCCTGAATAAGCTAAGTCCTGAAGATGCTGTGTTGAAGCCCAGTAATATTGTGGTAAAAGCTTTTGATGGTTCTAGAAGAGTAGTGCACGGGGAAATTGATCTTCCAATCAAAGTTGGTTCTCAGGTGTTTACTGCTACATTTTATGTGATGGATATTCGTCCTTCATACTCTTGTCTGCTTGGTCGTCCCTGGATCCATGGGGCAGGTGCTGTGACCTCTACATTGCACCAAAAGTTGAGATAT
Organism: Lathyrus aphaca; assembly: GCA_963966055.1. Classification (NCBI taxonomy): domain Eukaryota; kingdom Viridiplantae; phylum Streptophyta; class Magnoliopsida; order Fabales; family Fabaceae; genus Lathyrus; species Lathyrus aphaca. The sequence continues at coordinate 83,981,427 of OZ014522.1, forward strand.
CCGGTGAATGGAAAGGTTGTTACTGTCTTTGGAGAAGAAGAATACTTTGTCAGCCATGTGAACACTTTCAAGTATCTGGAAGTGGAAGGTGAATACATTGAGACTCCGTGTCAGTCATTTGAAGTGATTCCTTGGGTTGGTAATGATTATGTAGCTCCTCCTGCTGTGAAGAAAGTTCCTGTGGTCACCAGAAAACCTCCAACAATGGCAATGGCCTCCCTTAATGATGCTAAAGCTGTGGTGGATGAAGGTGGTTGTACTATTTGGGGTCAGCTTCCTGATATTCCATACAAGTCTGACAAGTTTGGTTTGGGTTTCACTGCAGAGTCCCAGAAGGCTGTTCGTCGTGCTCGTGTTGCTCGTATCACCAATCAAGGGGTTATCAATGCTGTGGGAGATCAAAATGAAGACTACAACTTGGATGCTTGGATTTTTCCTACTATGGGTGCTGGACTCAGTAATTGGAAAGCTGAAGATGTTATCCCTATCTCCTTTAATCAGGAGTAAATACTATTACTGTGTTGTTACTTTTAAGTTTGTAATTTCTTGAACAATAAAACTTTCAAGCCATGTGCCTTACCCGGGGTACAATGGTGTGCTTGTTACGGGCTGTCATTTCATTTGCATACTTCATTCAATAAAATCAGTGGACGTTTCGTTTTCGTAAATATTGTGTTCCCTGTCTTTCTTTTCTTTTTATTTTTGCTTTATCAACTATGTGTTCTTACACACACCCACATCACTAAATGCAGATCCTCATCCACTCTGGATCCTGTTGATAACAGTTCTACTATTGCCAATTATGATTTCGAGAATCCGATCTATCAAACTGAAGACGGAAATGAGGACGATTGTGAAATACCTGTAGAGCTTGCTAGGTTGTTACAACAAGAAGAGAAAGCTATACAGCCACATGAAGAGCCAGTCGAAGTTGTGAATCTGGGAACTGAAGAAAACAGAAAAGAGGTCAAGGTAGGGGCTGATTTAGAGGACAGTGTCAAGAGCAGATTGATTCAGATGTTACGTGACTATGCAGAGATCTTTGCTTGGTCTTATGAAGATATGCCAGGGTTGGATACAGACATTGTGGTTCACCGTTTACCAGTGAAAGAAGATTGTCGTCCAAAGAAGCAGAAGGTTCGTCGTATGCGTCCTGAAATGTCAGAAAAGATCAAGGCAGAGGTAATGAAACAGTTCAATGCAGGGTTTTTGGCAGTAACTTCTTATCCTCAGTGGGTTGCAAATGTGGTACCAGTTCCTAAGAAAGATGGTAAGGTACGTATGTGTGTGGACTACAGAGATTTGAACAAGGCTAGCCCCAAAGATGACTTTCCACTTCCTCATATTGACATTCTGGTAGACAACACTGCTCAGCATAAGGTATTCTCTTTTATGGATGGTTTCTCTGGTTACAATCAAATCAAGATGGCACCTAAAGATATGGAGAAGACAACATTTGTGACACAGTGGGGCACCTTTTGCTATAAGGTGATGCCATTTGGTTTGAAGAATGCAGGGGCAACATATCAGCGTGCTATGGTGGCTTTGTTTCATGATATGATTCATCATGAGATAGAAGTATATGTGGATGATATGATAGCCAGATCTCAGAATGAAGAGCAACATCTTGATCATCTGCACAAGTTGTTTGAGAGGTTGAAGAAATACAAGTTGAGGTTGAACCCAAACAAGTGTACTTTTGGAGTTAGATCTGGAAAGCTCTTGGGTTTCATTGTCAGCGGAAAAGGTATTGAAGTGGATCCTGCAAAAGTGAAAGCTATACGAGAGATGCCAGCTCCCCGTACTGAGAAGGAGGTTAGAGGTTTCTTGGGACGATTGAATTACATTGCAAGATTTATTTCCCAGTTAACTACCATCTGTGAGCCAATCTTCAAGTTGTTGAAAAAAGATCAGGTGATGGAATGGAATGACGAGTGCCAGACTGCCTTTGATGAAATCAAGAGATATCTGCTAGAACCTCCAATTTTGATGCCGCCAGTTGATGGAAGACCCTTGATTATGTACTTAACAGTGCTAGACAATTCAATGGGGTGTGTGTTGGGGCAACATGACGAGTCTGGTCGAAAAGAGCAGGCAATTTACTACCTTAGCAAAAAGTTTACCGACTGTGAAACAAGATACTCACTGCTCGAGAAAACTTGCTGCGCTTTGGCATGGGCTGCTCGCCGACTAAGACAGTATATGTTGACCCATACTACCTGGTTGATTTCAAAGATGGATCCAATCAAGTACATATTTGAGAAACCTGCTCTCTCCGGAAGAATTGCAAGATGGCAAATGATCTTGACAGAATATGATATACAGTATACTACTCAGAAGGCCATTAAGGGAAGTGTTGTTGCTGATCATTTGGCTCATCAAGCAGTAGATGATTACCAATCAATGAATTTTGAGTTCCCTGATGGAGACATTATGACTGTTACCAAAGAACCTGGACAATATGACGGACCTGAACAAGGATCCCGATGGACTATGGTTTTTGATGGTGCCTCTAATGCACATGGTAATGGTGTTGGTGTTGTAATTAGTTCCCCTGAAGGTTGTCATACCCCGATTACTGCCAGACTTTGTTTCTATTGTACCAATAACATAGCTGAGTATGAGGCATGTATCATAGGTATTAAAGTTGCTATTGATATGAAGATTCAGTTCCTTGATGTGTATGGAGATTCAGCCCTGGTAGTAAGTCAGATTAAAGGAGATTGGGATACCAAGCATAATAATCTCATTCCTTACAGAGAGCATGTGTTGTCTTTGATCCCACATTTCAAAGAGATTACCTTTGGACATATTCCACGAAGAGAGAATCAGTTGGCAGATGCATTGGCCACCATGGCATCTATGTTTGAGATTAGTTGGGATGATGAAGCTCCCAAGATTACTATTGATAGATTTGAAAAGCCTGCATACTGCAATGAGATTGATACAGAAGGGGCAGAGGAGAAGCCTTGGTTCTATGAAGTGAAAAGATATCTTGAAGCTCAGGAGTTTCCTGAAGGGGCATCTGTCAAAGATAGAAAGTTTCTGAGGAGGTTCTCTGCTAAGTTCTTTTTGAGTAATGGGATTCTGTATAAGCGTAATCATGATTCAACTATGCTTCGTTGTGTGGATAAGAAGGAAGCTACAGAAATTATGGAAGAGATGCATGATGGGACCTTTGGCACTCATTCTAGTGGTCATACTATGGCAAAGAAGATATTGAGAGCAGGTTACTATTGGTCTACCATGGAAGCTGATTGCTATCAACACTCCAGAACATGTCACAAATGTCAAATCTATGCTGATAAAGTTCATGTACCTCCATCACCATTGAATGTGTTGACTGCTCCTTGGCCCTTTGCCATGTGGGGCATTGATATGATTGGTGAGATCAAGCCTACTGCTTCTAATGGGCATCGTTTCATCCTGGTTGCTATTGATTACTTCACAAAGTGGGTAGAGGCAGCTTCATTTGCATCTGTGACTAAGAATGTTGTGGCTCGGTTCATTAAGAATAACCTCATATGTAGGTATGGCATCCCTGAAAGGATTATTACTGACAATGGCTCTAATCTGAACAACACTACGATTACTGATCTCTGCACGCAGTTCAAGATTAAGCATCACAACTCTTCTCCGTATCGTCCGAAGATGAATGGGGCAGTTGAAGCTGCTAATAAGAACATTAAGAAGATCGTACAGAAGATGACTGTTACTTACAAGGATTGGCATGAGATGTTACCATTTGCTCTTCATGGTTATCGTACTACGATACGTACTTCAACAGGGGCAACCCCATTCTCTTTAGTTTATGGTATGGAAGCAGTTCTGCCCATTGAAGTTCAGATTCCTTCCTTGAGAATTATGAAGGATGCAGGCTTGAACGAAGATGAGTGGATTCAGACTCGACTGGACCAGCTAAATTTGATTGATGAGAAGAGGTTAGCAGCAGTTTGTCATGGCCAGATGTACCAAAAGCGAATGATCAAAGCTTTTAACAAGAGGGTTAAGCCAAAGGTATATCAGGCTGGTGACTTGGTAATCAAGCGTATCATATTACCACAGGGTGATCCTAGGGGCAAGTGGACTCCAACATATGAAGGACCATTTGTAGTCAAGACAGTGTTCTCAGGAGGTGCCATGATACTGACTACAATGGATGGTGAGGACTTCCCACAGCCTGTAAACGCAGACATAGTTAAAAAATACTACGCATAAAAAGAGACCCGCTAGGTTGACAGGCCTAGGCAAAAATAAGGGCATCCCGGCAAACCAAAAGGGTTTGGGCAAAAATTAGGGATATATATAAAAAGATGTACACCCGGCAAGTCGAAAACCTGAAAAGGCGGCTTGGGCAAAAAAGGGTATCCCGGTGGATTGAAAACCTGAAAGGTCAATCCAGGCAAAAGTTAGGGATTAAAGCGTATGACTATGTCTCGTTTGGATCACTCATGAAACCGCAACCAGTTGTACTACTTATCAAAGCTCGAACAGATAAAGCTCAATCCAATCATTTCCGTCTCAACAGCAAGAAGATGAGATACTTGAGGGGCAATAGTAGAATTGAAACTCAATAGGATTGTTTCCCACATAGTTGATTTTCCCTGTTTTGTAAAAACTTTATGACAAAATCCTCTTACTAGGGTTTATGTCTCCTTGTACAAACTTACCCGTGTATGGGTCACTTTTTGATATGAATAAATTCCATCTTTTGAACCCAGATTTACTTTTACCCTATTTACATAAGCGAAACGTCCATTGGTTGTGTTTGAATGTGTGTATGCTTTTGAATATGATTGATGTTTACCAGAAATGCATGTATGCTTCTAATATGATTGATGTTTACCAGAAATGCATGAAAATGCAGTAATAGTATTTACTAAGGACGAACGAGGGGAGGATTTCAACGAAGCTTCGCCGGTTCACCTTTATAAGACAGTTACAAATCCTCAGTAGGACTAATCCATCTTCATAAAGTCTCATCTCCCCTGGAATTTATATCCATCTCTTTTATCCTCATACGGATATTCGGGAAATTACTTTCCAATAAGGGTACGACGAACGAAGACGGGATGTTATACTTATCCTACTATCAAACGAAGACGAAGGTTATCTATACCCTACTATCCCCAACAACGGGAGGTTATATATACCTTGCCATCCCCACCAACGGGAGGTTATTTATACCCTGTTATCCCCAGCAGACGGAGGGTTCTATATTCTTCAACAACGAATCGGGATTTATTTTCCTTGGCCAGCAGTTGTTATACGAAGATATCCAGACGCTTCCGGCAGTATCATATCATACATACATCATTTACATCATACCATAGCATACATATCCATAGACATATAGAACATTACCTAAGTGCATCATATCATACATGCATACATAAAGCATAAACTAATATTATTATACAGAATGCTACCTTGTTTCAGGTTAATTATCCAACAAACAAACTTATGATCTCCAGGACTGCTTTATTGTAACCTCAGGGTTACTTTATCCTCCTGATGAGCTTCTCCTTCTTTGGGACTGCTTTATTGTCACCTCAGGGTTACTTTATCCTCCTGATAAGCTACTTATTACTTCAAGACTGCTTTAGAGCTATCCATTGCTCTATCCTCCTGAAGGCATATCACATTATTATTTCAAGACTGCTTTAGAGATATTGATTGCTCTATCCTCCTGAAATCACATTATTACTTCAAGACTGCTTTAGAGCTATCCATTGCTCTATCCTCCTGGAGTCATATCATTACTTCAAGACTGCTTTAGAGCTATCCATTGCTCTATCCTCCTGAAGACAAATCACATTATTATTTCAAGACTGCTTTAGAGATATTGATTGCTCTATCCTCCTGAAATCACATTATTACTTCAAGACTGCTTTAGAGCTATCCATTGCTCTATCCTCCTGGAGTCATATCATTACTTCAAGACTGCTTTAGAGCTATCCATTGCTCTATCCTCCTGGAGTCATATCATTACTTCAAGACTGCTTTAGAGCTATCCATTGCTCTATCCTCCTGAAGACAAATCACATTATTATTTCAAGACTGCTTTAGAGATATTGATTGCTCTATCCTCCTGAAATCACATTATTACTTCAAGACTGCTTTAGAGCTATCCATTGCTCTATCCTCCTGGAGTCATATCATTACTTCAAGACTGCTTTAGAGCTATCCATTGCTCTATCCTCCTGGAGTCATATCATTACTTCAAGACTGCTTTAGAGCTATCCATTGCTCTATCCTCCTGGAGTCATATCATTACTTCAAGACTGCTTTAGAGCTATCCATTGCTCTATCCTCCTGAAATCATATTATTTCTTCAAGACTGCTTTAGGGTTACCATTATTGATTGCTCTATCCTCATGAAGACATGCTGTTACATCAGTATTACTCCAAACTCCTGACAACTCTCATTATACTGCTGAAGAACTTTCCCCTAGTGGCATCTTTAAGCCCACTCAATCATGTTCAACCAACCATCAATATCACTCTATGCACTGGTGAGTGCAAATTTTTGGGCTTTTGTGTTCAATCCCTTTCAACCTTCCAGGTCACGACTGGTAAATATACCAATCTAACCCCTTAGGTTTCAGAAAATTGAACAGGGGCAGCTGTTGCACCCCAAAATTTGCCCTCACAATACAAGACTTTGTGTTATAAGAAGGTTCACAAGTTTTCCAACACTTGCATAACCTTTCATGAGGTTCATGAAGTCTACAAGTCACTTTATGAAGGTTCACAAGGTTCACAAGTTTCTCAATACTTTCAATACCTTTCATGAGGCTCAGGAAGTCTACAAGTAACTTCTTGAAGGTTCACAAGGTTCACAAGTTTCTCTACATTTATAAAACCTTCCTTGAGATTCATGAAGTCCACAAGTTACTTTATGAAGGTTCACAAGGTTTACAAGTTTCATAATGATTACAAAGCTTTCCTGAGGTCCATGAGGTCTACAAAGCCACTTCAGGAGGTTCACAAGCTTCACAAGCTTCACAATACCTCCCATTAGGTTCACAAGACAGTTTATGATGATCCACAAGGTTCACAAAGTTCACAATTGGTCAAAGGAGTTGACAATTCCCTCAGACAATGCACCTCCTAAGCAGTGCATCCAAAACTAGGGTTTTGACTTTAATCAGGCTAAATGGACTTCCAATACCTCAAGTGAGTTTCATAACATCTTATATGTGTGTAAGAATCCCCATGTCAAGTTTCAAGACTTTTCTCAAAAGTTTGCTCAGTCAGATGATCAGATAAGTCAAAATCAGTCAATGCAGTTAAAAAGTCAAACTGAGGTCAACTGTGGTCAAACCAAAGTCAAACTTCATGATTTTTTTCCCAACATCAAGTATATGAAGTAAAATTCATCATTTGATCAAGGGTTGATCATGATTCATCAAGGAGATTCCAGATCATCAATAATCAGGAGTTTCTAAATTAGGGTTTCCTCAGTAAAAGTCAACTGAACTTTGACCAGGCATAACTTTCACATACTTCATCACCAAGTTTCCATCCAAAGCTCATTTTGAAGGAAATTGAATTCCCTACAACTTTGATGTTGAAGGTTAAGCCCAAAAATGCTTCATTTGAAAGATATGATCTAGGACATTATAGGTCATTTCAAAAGTCAACAAAAAGTCAACAACTTCAAAAGGGCATAACTTGAGATTGGTAAATGATATGGACCTGAAACCAATGGGGTTGTTTAGAGGACTCTTCAAGCTTTCCAAAAAGTCCAAGAACACCCTCATACCTTTAAAATTGAGGGAGATGTGCCTTTGCAAAGTTGGGAAATTTTGTGATGGTTTATGTTGAAAATGGAGGCTTAAAAGTATTTCTTTCCAAATGGGCTGCCCAAGTCATGACCCAACCCATACAATAATAACATGCACGAAATTTCCATGATATTTTCATATTTTTTATTTTATTTAATTAATTTATTATGATTTATTACATTTAAAATCATTTTAAATTAAAATAAAATATTAAACATGAAGATATATTTTTGTGATTGAATCTAGAAAGTCTTAAAGGGTGATTGGAGTCAAAGAGGAATGAAATCATGTGAATTATCCCAAAATAGCAAGCACTCATGATCAAATATTTGAAATTTACACTATGATCTTTTTGAATATTTTTTGGATCAAATTTTCACATAACCCATCCATGTTTCTGACCTAAATCAATCACACATATATACTAAGCATAACCCTAGTCCTCATTCACGAATTTCCAGCAGCCACAAGTAAGTTCACAAAGTCAAAAAATCTTCCAAAAACTCACTTTCGGTTTCTGATTTCTAGGTCTCCACAAGGTATTTTGAAGACATAGCAAGCTTCCTTGGACTCTTCTGATCATAAATCATCATCCATATGCATCTCATATGCACCCAATTGCTTAACCCGAATTCATCTTGACCTTGAATATATTTTTTTCGAATCCATTGATTTACTATGTTTAAACTGTTTTTGATTGTTGTATGATGTTTAGAATGGACTATAGAACGATTCTGGGTGGTTCAATTGGATTTTCCTTACAGGTACAAGAATCCACCATGATTAGGGTTTTCGGCCCTCTTTAGGGTTTCACGATTTCCAAATGATAAATGGATTTGAAAGACATAGGACGATTGCAAAACTCATTAGCAATTCAATAATATAATCAATTTGGTAAAATTTTGTTGTTTGGATTGAGTTTGTGATTCGCAGGGATGAAGAACTCGTAACAATATTCGCAGGAAAATTCAAAAGAAAATTCGCAGCAAATTTGAATGAAGAAGACGAAGTTTGGCGCGCTGATAGAATTTGAATATTCGTTTTAATATTTTATGATTTTGTTTGTTATTTATTTCACAGAAGCAACACAGCTCAGTTGGTATGCATATGCGTGTGTGGAGCAAAAGGTCATGGGATTGAAACCAGGCTCCAGCAATTTTTTTGTGTAAATTCATTTATGCAATGGACTTAAAATATAATGATTAGTAGCGCATGTATTATCAGGATAGCTCACCCAGCAGGATTGGTCATATGCGTGTCTCTTTGCCTAATAGGTCCTGGGTTCGATTCTATACCCAGGCCTTTTGTTGTTTTTTATGAATTTCCAGGTTTAAAGAACAAAGCCAATGGACGCTCATCCTTCTTGCACTAATTGCGTGCAGCCTAGTTGGTAGCCTCTCTCATTATCCAGGTAAAGGACCTGGGTTCAAATCCCAGGTCCTGATTTTGTTTAATTTTTCATTCTTTTTATTTTTGGTTATTATTTTCCTATATTATTCCCTATATTATTTTCATAAATAAATTCAAAATAAATTTCTAAATGACATATGCATGTATATACCATTTTCTCAAAAAATCCAAATTAACTTTATAGTTCTCCTTATATTTTTTAGTAGACTATTATTATAAATTAAATCCTAATATTTTTTATATACATTAAAACCTTATTTAATTTTCAAAACCCTAATTTTTAAAACCCTAAAAAATATTTTCTAACATAAAACCTAATTCTAATTTTTTATATAATTTTATGTATATATATCTATTATAATTCTTGTAAATATATTTATAATTCAAATTAATTTTTCTTTTAATGTTTAGAAATAATTTAATTTAGGATAATTATATTTTTGTATATGGTTAAAAATAATTTGTAAATATAATAACTAATAGAATTAAATTTTAAATATGATATTTAAAATCTATCCTTTTTTTCTTATAATATGGATATAAATATGAATATATGTTAATAATAATTAAAATTTTGTAATACATTTGAAAATAATTTAATAATTAGTATATGAATTAAAAATTATTTAGTTGTGTATGTTAATTTCTTCTTATATTGTTTTTGGTTTCTATTATTACTATTAACTATGTTGTTACTAATTTTTGCTTATTATAATTTTATTAACCTTTTAATTAATTTTTATTATTATTAACCATATTATTATTTATTTTTATGTCTCTAACCTTATTTATTATTTCTAATTGTTATTATCACTAACCCATTTATAATTTAATTATGCTTATTTTTATTATTTTGCTAATATTACTTATTATTATTTACTAACCCCTTATTTATTTATTGTTAAATTATTATTATTTGCTTATTATTTATTTTGCTTATTATTATAATTATGTAACTGTTTCCTGGTTGTAATTTTGTAATTATTTTAATTATTTTTGTTATGGTTAGTAATTAGGGAGTGACAAAACCTGTTTGTTATTTAAAAATAAATTTAGATAATTTTAATCATGAGATAATTAAATTAAACACGTCACACACGTAAGTCGATTTTTAATCGCCATCTCACTTTCTAAGGTTATCCCTCAAGTTGCCTACGAATAATGGTCAAGTGGGGTGTATAAAGCAAGTCCCTTCAAAAGATAAATCATAAAGTCCCTCATGGTTGCCTATACGAATCGAGTCCCTTTCGAAAAATGATGATAGTCCCTTATATGTGCTTAATACACCCCACAATGGCCTTCAAAAATCAAATTGTCCCTCACATGTCCCTTAACATCCAAGGCAATGACTACCTACTTCTTAATAGTAGGGATAGTCTTACCAAGGAAAAGAAAAAAAGAACAAGAAAGACTTTAAACATTAGGGTAGGTTCCTCTTATGTACTTGCTCACTTCAAAAATTTTTCAAACTTAAACAAATTTCAAACAAATTTTCAAACAAGTTTCTTACACATCCGTACATGGGTTATTATTAAACTATTCTGAAAATTTTTCTATTCACACACTACATTTTCAAAAACAATTTAAAGTGAGCTTAAGTACCTAAGAGCCCATGGATAACCATGGATGAAAAGGGTGCTAACACCTTCCCTTTTCATAACCTACCCCCCGGACCCAAAACATTCTCTCTAAGGTCTTTCCTGTTCTTTTATACCCTTTCCTTATGGATAAAATAAAAGTCGGTGGCGACTCTTGCTATCCGCAACATTACTTAAAGTCAGTTCTCCCACCGTGTTACACCCGCACCGTTACGATTACATCCATCAGCAACCGTTGTTCCTGGCTTGACTATTTTCAACCAAATCACACAGATGTTCCTGATTCTGACCCATTCCAGCCATAAGGGTCATAAAATTGTCCATCCTCAACCTCAAGTCATCTAAATCAGCTTGCATTTGATCCATGAATCTTTCTCGGTTGACCTTTGTGGGCTATCTGTGTGCGACTGGCTGTTCTCGAACTTTCCTTGGAGCTATAGTGCCTGAAACAACAAGAACGTTAGAAACTGAAGCACTACCTGCAAAACAAACAAACACGTGATATGCATGCAATGTAACTGCTCATGTTCCCAAGTTTTAAGCATTTGCATGCCCCAGTTCTGGTATTTACTCCAGACAGCCACTTTGAGTATTAACTTTCAGACTTTCTCTTTGAAGAGTGTTCAGACATTAGCAGTATCAGACAAACGAGCCTTGCATATTCAGAAATGATAATTTGCACATTAACACCGTATATCATGGACAACCCACTGCCGGCAAAAAGTTAGAGCACCAACAGAAATATTCCCCGAAGGGTTACAAGTCATTACATGAATAAAAGACAAAACAATAAAGCAACAACTCCTACAACAAGTCTGTAGGTAGTCTGAATCAAAAATAAACTAAACTAGAGACCCAGGTTCTTCTGCAGCCACCTCTACTCTGTTCTTCTTTACACCCGCTCTCAGCTTGAGCTCTTCAATCTCCTTTCGTGCCTCCTCCAAGGCTAACTGGCTTTGTGCTAACTGCTGAGTCTTTTCCCTTCGAATGTTATGGACTTGCTCCACCTCTTCCTTCTTGAAGGCCATTTGCACCTCGAAAAACTCTTCTTTTTCTTTGAATTTCTTTTGCTCTTCCTCCCTTTGGCCTTGCAACCAAACAATGGACTGGCGAGCTTCCTTGAGAGTTTTCAAAGTCTTTTTACGTTCAGCTTCTCTTTTTGCCTCCATCAGACCCATCCTTTGAAAGTGAGATTCCCTTCCAGCAAAGTCCTTCTCTTTAGCTTCTAAGGAGGCTTGCATCTTCTACAGCTTTCCCTCTACTTCATTTTTGGCCCTGTTGGCAAGATGGTACAGGTTGACCATTTCATCATTCTCCACTCGAACTTCATGCAGCTGAGCTTCCAATTTCTTGTACTCTTCCAGGGAGACAGTACTCTGGCTTGGCACTTCTTTATGATAAAGGGGAGCTTCTATTGAGAAAGGCATGAGAACTTCTTCTACATGTTTTTGCAACCACGTAGCAAAAGGAGGATACGTCTTGGGATCTACTCTGCCAAAGTCTTTCTTACCCTTCCTTATCCTGTGAGCCCAAGCTTGAGATGCTTGTAAAAATAACTCCTTGTTTCCTTCCACAGGAAAATACAAAGACTCAGCAAACTCTTCCATCTGTGGTGGATCTCCGAAAGGATAACCAAATTGTTTCCTGGCTAATGTTGGATGATAACTGATCACACCCTTCCTTCCCAGCAAAGGCACTCCAGCAAACCTTCCACAACTGACCAGCAATTCTTTTCCTAGCAGATCTCTATCATATCCCCAGGCTATATCTTCAGCAGTTAACCCCATCAGCCTTCTAGACCATCTCCACTCATCCCTCATTTCCTTGAAAGCACCTGATTTTGGCAATTGTCTGGAAAACCACTCAGCAAACAATGAAGCACATCAACCCACTGGTCCACCTCTACCTTTCTCATTCTGGTAATGAACGCTGTAATAGAAATCTCCCAACAGAATTGGCACAGGATTACCCTTAGCAAATATAGAGATCACTTCCAAGCTCACAAATTCTTTCTCTCCCGGGAACAAGCTAGACCCATACACCATCAAAGCCAGCAAAGCACCAAAGTCACCCCATTTACCCTCTTTAGCATATTCCTCTGCCTCTGGTATGAGCACACTCCAAGGGAGTCCTTTGCCTTCACTATCCTTCAGCGCCTTCTTGACTGTAGCAGCTGGCAAACGACAAACTTTTGCTATGTCTTCCTCTTTAAGCACCACCTCAGATCCATAGAAAGGCAAGGTCTCTCTGACTGGAACATTCAGAATGCTGGAAACTTCCTCCAAGGTAGGAGCCAAAATGTAATCTGGAAACACAAAGCAACGCAATAGGGGATCATAAAACTGAAGCAAGGTATGCAAACTGTCCTTCTGGTCTGCAGTGGGCTTGTCCACATACTTCAATATCTGGCCATATCTCTTTCTGAAATTTCCTAAGACTTGGTCATTCATCAAACCTGCTAATTTTTGAACACTTCTGACTTCAGGTTGAAGAAAAGTATAGTGAACATTCTTTTTCCTTGTAATTCTTCTGATTTCTGCCATCTGGATATAAGATTTACCAGAACTGGGAGCTGACTATGAATAATAACCTGAAAAATGGAAACATAAACAGTTAATGCAAGAATGATGCAAATGCAAATGCAATGCAGGCATATGATCAATCTGGGACCATCTGGATACTGGACACTGAACATAAGGACCCTCTGATCAACTGCAAACCAAAATCCTCTGAGTCACAACCCTCTGATAGCAAAATCTCAGAACCATAGTACCAAGAAAACCAGAACACCAGAACCATAGGACCAGAAATCATAACAAGGACCACTGATAATGAGGGCATGTAGAGGCCAAGGGCTCCTGCAAACCTGTAAACTCCTCCCAATCTCACTGGTATGCTCCGGGTCAAACATCACAGACTCTCAAAGTCGAATAGCAATAATAAATTCACCATTTCCGAGAAATGGCTCATGAACAAATCAGGGAATCGATTTGGCATTATATACTACGCAGGGAGGCCTCAGCTGAGTCCGGGAAACAAGGTCATCCTATGTAAGTCCCAGGTGGGCCCTCGGATGCGAATGGGTTTGCCACAAAATGTGGTCTGCCACTGTCATCACTAGAGAGGGATGTTTCCACAAGGTTCTCAATGATCGGTCCCCAGCTACACATAATTGTCAAGGTTATGAAAAGAAAGAGGAAGATCCCCAAATCAAAACATTTCCAAGACGATCGCAAATCTGGGCGTGGAACTCACTACTACCCCCATGACAAGATCTCATGAGGCCAAAGTGGAACCACTCTAAGTCCTAAGGTGCACTCGAGCCGTGGTAATGAGCTCATCTCTCAGAAACAGTATCACCTAAACCCACCAAACAGAAGATCCAATCCAGACAGTCCAGTAATAATATGATGCGAGAAAATAAATACTGAAAACTGTAAATAAAGCTGTAAATAAAACTGTAAATAAACAACAGTAAAATACAACACACAACATTAAACAATCACCACCCAAAGAAACAGAAACACGCAAGCGCTAGGAGAGAGTCACAGGGGAACCAGAGATTCTGGGTTCGATCCCCAGCAGAGTCGCCAACTGTCACTCCCCGGATTTCCATCCTGGTACAAACACGAAAGTGGCGCGGAAAAAGAATAGAGTCGCCAGCCAGGCATTTTTATCCCGAAGGAACGGGAATGGTAATGCTGCACAAACCAGAAGAAAAGAAGAGGAAGGACACAGGTCCTGCAAACCAAAGAGACTGAGTTTGGGAGTCGGTTACGACCTGGGAAGGTATTAGCACCCAGATCGTCGGCCGTACCCGACGGGATCCACGCTTGCAAAGAAACTGTTTCAAAGGGTGAAGAAATGAAAGCTGCTGCAAAGAAAAGAAACTGAACTGGATAAAAGAAAAGAAAAGGGAACTGAAAAAGAAATGAAAAGGAAAAATGTAGGGAAAATAAAGATTGTGCTCGAACGGGCCCTACCCCGCTGCCTACGTACCTCATCGGGAAAATGAAGATCAGAGACGCCGTAGTTCCCCTAACTAGGGGTGAAAAAGATTGCTTGAATTAAGGCTTGAACTGCCTATGCCAATGCTCAGGTGTTGCAGGCTCGGACGACGAGTGCGTAACCGTCTTGCAAAATGACAAGTAGGAGCAAGTTCGCGTACAGAGCGAAGGAGATGAGAAAAGAATTCCCGAAGGAAAGACGCTTATTGTTTGTTTGTGTTTTTTATGAAACTTTTTAGAAGCGTGTCACAAGGAAGTGAACTCAAGCTCTTTTCCATGGAATGTGCACTTGTCACTACATTCCAAGATGGAATAATAGAACAAGCACACTCAAGTAAGGAGAAGATCCCCAAAACTTGAACCCAGAAATTAGGGCTTAGGCTCACTAACTCATTAACTTATTAAGTGTTTTGTATTCACAATGAAGAATTGCGTTTTATGATTTTCTTTGTGAAGATGATATCTTGATCAGACTTGTGCATCATAAGATAAGCTTGTACTATCCCAAGATGGGAAGACTACAAGTATCTCATGGGATAAGGCTATTGCTCAAGGTATCACTTCAAACTTTATTAAATGTCTTCTTTAGAGCTTTGAGATGAGAAGAGAAAAGAAACCAGAAGGATCGTAAAGGCAAAATTCTAATGGGGGACTAATGAATCCTAATTGTTGTCATGCATGGAAATCCTAGGTTAGTGAGGCTTACTATCCTAAAGAAGAAAGAAAGAAGAAGAGAAAGAGAAGAAAGAAGAATAGAAGAGGGAGGAAGTAAGGCCTAAGCCCAACAATCACAAGGTTAGCACAAGTAAGAATAAGAAGAGAAGAGATAAGATTTGGAGATGTGGGAATCACATCCACACCTCTTACTTACCAAGGCTCCTAAAATGGTTAGCAAAATCCAGCACATGTTCATTAATAAAATCATGGCAATGACATGCTCAAAGTTCACACCGATAAAGATCACACAATTATGTCAAACATGGCACAAATAAGCATTTACGTGTCGAGAACACGGGAGCATGCATCAATCAGCAAGAAAATCACCCAAACAAAAATGTTCAATGATCATACAATGATCCATGGCATTTAAAACAAGTAAGGGGATCAAACATGCTTGAAATAAGGTAAAAATGGCTCACTGCTTCAATGTTAACCGGTTAACCGAAGCGTTAACTGGTTAACCATGTCAAAATCTACATAAACATAACACAATTCAGGTGTGTTAACCGGTTAACCAATCCGTTAACCGGTTAACATTGTTAAGACAACAGCAAAAACCTGCAAAAATCAGCTCACAACCAGCTTATTCCAAACAATCTCATACCAGTCCAGCAAGCATTTGAACATGAAAATAATGCATCAATTCACATTAAATGGCATCATCAAGCTTATGAACATTAATACATAGATCCGGTTACCAATCAATCAATCAAGAAACACAAGCAAATATGCAAACCCGCGGTGGATCTAAAGCTCAATCATGCAAATAACATAAAAACAAAGCTAGATCTGAATTTAACCAACCAACAAAGCTGAGGTATGCTTTGGTAGTTGTTGATTGAGCTGAAAACGATAGATCTCGCGCAAAACTTTGAAAATCCGAGGCTAAGCTTCACACTCCGTGCAAAATAAATGAAAGAACAAGCTCTTGATGCAGAATTTTGGATCCAAAAGCACTTCTAGATCCCAAACTAGATATGAATCACCACTAAAACCAGAAAAAAGATGCAATGGAGTTATGGATGGAGGTCTAGTTCCAAGATCTACACACCTCAAGGCAAGGTTGTGTGATCCTTAAAGAGGAACTTTGAGTGATTTGGAAAATTGGGAGAGAAAAGTGAGAGAATTGTGAGTGAGAGGAGTGAAAATTCAGAAAAATGAGAGTGAAATTGAGGGAGTAGTCTTTGGTTTGGAGAGAAATGATTAAATATGGTTTAGGTTTGGGGCCCAAAAATTAGGCTTGGGATCCAAAATTATGGTTTGGGTAGTGTGATTAGGATGTAGCAATGGGATTAGGCTTGGACAAGGGCTCTAGATCCTTCTCTTTAATTTCCAATTAATCCAAAATGAATAAAATCAGAAAAATGAAAAATGGAGCAAAAATCACACATGCTGAATTGCTGCTGGAAATTCAAAATTCGTGGCCGTTAACCGGTTAACCAATCCGTTAACCGGTTAACGCCAGTGAATTTTGAATTTCCCTCATTTTGGTGGGAACCTTCAAAGATAAGCCGGTGCCAACTATTTTGTTCTGATTTTGATCCTCAATCCTTTCTAATGCTTCGACCCTGGTGTCAACCTTGTAACTTGCTTTGTGAGCTTTGAATTTCCCTGATGATTGATCATATGCTTTATGCTGGAACATGCAAGTGCTATGCCTCATCTTTCCATGCTAAGATGCCAAGAGTATGATATGTTCATGATGAATATGATATGATATGATGCTTAAAAAGAAGAGGGCAAATTTGGGGTGTTACAATGACCAAAGGAAATTCCATCGACTCTTTTGGACGTTTCAATAGTGTATCAGTGGTTTCGCCTATTGCAAGTAGATTATGCAGGTCGACGAAACATGGTTGTATGTCAAGTATAGAGGTACATTGTTGATGGTTGTTGTACAAGATGAGAAAGATAACATTTTCCTCATAGTTTTTCCATTAGTTGAAGGTGAGACAACGAATGGTTGGAGTTTCTTCCTGAGGAATTTGAGAAAGCATGTCACATCGCAGGCTAATTTGTGTCTAATATCTGACATACATGTATCAATTAAAAATGAATATGACGATCCAGAAAATGGTTGGCAACATCCTCCGTCTTCACATGTATATTGCATCAGACACATAACACAAAACGTTAGTCGAGAGATTAGAGACAAGGAACTACGCAAAACATTTGTCAACATGGGTAAGAATCTACATTTATAATTTCCAAATATAGTTAAAGATATTGGTATACTGATTTTAACACAGTTAAGTACAGGATATGTGTTGACGGAGGCAATGTTTAATTACTATTGAGGCGAAATTCGAAATAAAAATATGCAGGCTGTAAGGTGGATAGACAACATTCCTCGGGAGAAATGGGCAAGGGAATTTGATGGGGGACAACATTTGGGACACATGACAACTAATTTTGTTGAAGCAATGAACTTTGTACTTAAGGAGACTCGTAACCTTCCTATAACTTCTTTGGTTGGGTCCACATACTTTCGATTGGGGCGACGTTTGCTAGTCGAGGTCACCAGTGGACAAAGTTATTGGCATTTGGTGAAATTTTCATGAAGAGCTGCAAGAAGGAAATGGATGAGAAGGTGAGTAAAACTACCAGTCATAACGTCATGCATTTCGACCGAGAGCACTTATATTTTATGGTGGCCAAAAAATTAACCAACACAATGGTCGACCATTAGATAATTACAAAGTTGATCTCAAGACGAGGCATTGTGATTGTGGAAAATTTCAAGCATTTCATTTGCCTTGCTCCAATGCTATCGCACCATGTGCTAGTATACGACAAGACCACACAATTCACATACCAGAAGTCTTCACCATTCTAAATCTTTTTAAAGTCTACTAGGAAAGATTTTTTGCACTTCCACATCAGAAAATTGGCCAAAATATGGAGGATTTACTCTTTGCCATGACGAAACTATGCAAAGAAAAAAGAAAGGACGCCCAAATAGTACTCAAATTAGAACCGAAATGGACGAAAATGGAAAGAAAAAAAGATTGTGTGGGATTTGTTGTGGAGTTGGTCATATATGTAGCAAATGTTCAAATGTAGCAGGCCCATCTAATTAACCTCGGCGATAGTGTTTTCATCAGTATTCTAGCAATGTAATATTATGTCTAACTAATTCAACTTTCATTTCAATTTAAAAAACTAACAAAAACTAACAACCAACTTTCATTTCAACAACAATATCATAACAACAACAACCAAACAAAAACTAACAACATCATAAGGTCAACAAATAGACACAAACTAACAACATACACACATAAAACAACACAGTACATCAACATATCTAGGATATTATAACCATCAAGACAACATCATCTAGACCTAACATCATCGTAAGGACACCCGCATCAGTTACCACTTTTCTCCACTTCGTCATGCCTGACTCCACAACCCGTTTCTCAATTTTCCTGATCTTTTCTTTATGACCAATTTCTCCTTCTAGCCATCAGTTCAATTCCCTATGCAAATGCTCCAGAGTCTGCATGTTCCAGAGTAGCTTCTTCATCAGAGGCTTTATTGCTGAAAATATAACCAGAGCATTTTTCTTCATCAGTGGAAATTTTGGAAGCGGTTCTTCTGTTGATGTTGATGCTGATGATGATGAACGCAATGCAGACATACTTTTAGACTGAGTCGAGGATATTAGTGGTAATTGTTGTGGAATAACTACTCTATTCACAACCTTATTTATATATAACAAAAAATTATTAAAATAATATTCTGATATTCCATTGACTGGACGAACTGAAACAAATTTATTAAAAGTATGACATTCGTCAAAAATAATATTCTGGTAGTTCATTGACTTGACGAATTAAAATTTATTAAAATAAAATATTTAATTACATTAAAATATTAAATAATAATTTTTAAATTGTTATTTAATATTTTTTTAATATTAAATAATTAATTTAACTATTTTATATTAATTAATATATTAAAAAACTATTTAAGTATATAAAAAAAAAACGAAGGAAAAAACATACTACAGGGTAAGTCCACCCAATGGACGAACCGGTACAAAACAAGATTCCCCCTTACGGTTTATCCACATTCTGGACGAACCATTTCAAAAAGCATGATATTTTCGTCTTTAATTTTGAAAGTGTGATATTTTGATATATATTTTTTAAAAATGTGATATTTTGGTAAAAAAAAATCTATTATTTATTCCTAAAAAATAATACTTTAAATTGTACACATGTTTGTTAAGTCATGTGGGAATTCGGAGACTCATAAGCCCGATGCGATAATCTAGGACATCCTCATGATTCAACAATGTTATTGTTAGTTATTTGTTACTTTTTATATTATATTTAAAAAATAATTTTTTTTTATATTATTATCCGTCTGATTTTGGTTTGACCTCATCTAGATCTTTAAATTGTAAACTTTTACTAACATGGATTTTATATTTGATCTGATTTTAATTATCTTATGAAATATTAAAAGGTAATAAAATAGAAAATATTTATTTATTTGGATAATCAGGAGATGGGTATTTTTGTCATTTTATTTAAAACTTGTTGAAAAAACTAAAATGTAGAAATCGTAATAACATATATGTTAAGAAAAAAAACTGATTTTAGAATATTAATTAATATTTATGAACTAATATAAGTTACTAAACTAGAATTATCAAAGACATGAAAAGATGGAAGACAGAAAACTTTTGAATTTCATAGTAAGTTTTTGGTGTAAATATTACATAGCCAAAGGTGGTATTTATACTACTTGAAATATTACTATTATAACAATGTAATAATTAGTCATACTATTTTAGATAGATATTTTAACTCTATAATAATATATAGATAAATATGTATGTTATAATAATATTAAAATAATATGTATTTGGAATCTATTTGTCAACAACAAACTTCATTGAAGATATATCTAAGGCCCACTTGTTTAACTTATCCCAAAAATGCATAGGATTGGATACAATAAATGGGCCTTCCATTTAAGAACTAAAACATGACTTGGTCTTTTTTCTTAGATTGACCATTATATTAGAGGATGTCTTTTTCCACCTTATGTATTTCTTGCATACCGTTGTCGTTCCCGGGATTTTCATCCTAGTACAAATGTGAAAGTGGTGCGGAAAAAGTAGAGTCGCCAGCCACACATTTTTATGTCAAATGAATGAGAAAGGTGATGTTGCACAAACCCAAGAGAAAAGGAAAAGGACAAGGTCTTGCGAACCAAAGATCTGGGTTCGGGATTCGGTTACGACCTGGGAAGGTATTAGCACCCCAGACCGTCCGCCGTACCCGACGGGATCCATGCTCGCTTGTCTGTTTCAAAGGGTGAGAAATATGATGCTGCTGAACAAAAGAATTGCTAACTGGAATTAGAACTGAAATGAGAAAGGGAATTGGAAAAGAAAATGGAGAGAAAGGGGAAAATGTAGGAAAAATAAAGAGTGTGCTCGAACGGGCCCTACCCCCGCTGCCTATGTACCTCATCGGGAAAATGAGGATCAAAGTCGACGTAGTTCGCCTAACTAAGACGGGAGCTAATTGTTTGTGTTTTTTTATGAATTGAACTACTTATGCCTATGCTCAGGTGTTGCAGGCTCGTCTGGTACGAGTGCGTTTACTATATTGCAAATGAGACAAGTTGCTGCAAGTTCGCGTTGAGAGTGAATGAGATGAAAAGAGAGTTCCCGTAGGAAGGTCGCTTATTGTTTGTTGTTTTCTTTTTAAGAGTTTTCTATGAATTTTGCCCAAGGAAGTGAATTCAAACTCTTTTCCATGGAATGTGTACTTGCTACTACATTCCAAGATGGAATAGTAGAACAAGCACACCAAGTAAGGAGAATTTATCCAAGACTTGTTTCCAAGGATTAGGGTCTAAGTTCACTAGCTTGTTGAACTTATTACATGTTTTTGTAACTTCTGAAGAAATGTCTTTTCTGTTTTTCTTTGTGAAGATAGTCTCATGATTAGACTTGTAAATCATGCTAGACAAGCCCACACTATTCTAAGATGGAATTAATATTAGTGACCCATGGAATAAGGTTATACACAAGGGACTACTTCCATCCTTTATTAAGTGTCTTTTGGATCTTTTTGTTTGAAGATGAGAAAAGAAGACTCAAATTGCAAAAAGCAAAACTATGGGGGACTAAGACACAATCCTAAGTTGTTTATTGCATGGGATTTCCTATGGTTAGTGTGGTCTTATAATCCTAAAGATAAAGGAAAATAAGAAAAGAGAGTTAGAACTCAACTTACTTCCTAAGGAAGTTAAGTTGGTTCTAAAGAACAAAAGGGAAACCTATAAAAGAAAAGCACAAAGTGCTAAGGCAAACACATTTAGAATGCATAAAATATGGGAATGAAGTAATTCTTACCTCAATCTTCCCCCTACAAAACAAAGTTATCATGATAAAGAAATTTGAACACTTAAGCATCATAACCCAAGGAAAGCTCCTACTAGCCAAGGAAAGGTTTTAATGACCTTCTAAGACTGAGACCTAAGTCTAAGGTACCTTACATGATAAATAACTTCTAGGGGAATTAGTTAACTCATACCAAAGTATTCTAAAGTCATAAGGAGAACTACATCAAACTACACCCTAAAAGAAGGATTAAACCCTAATTGGAGTTACAGTGAAGTTACATGAAGAAATCAGGTGGCTAAGCATGGTAAACTTGCATGAAGTCACAAGTGAATGAAAAATCCAGGAGCTAACACTTAATGAGAGTGTCCTAAGATGTGGAACAAAGTGGGAGAAAAAGGGATTCAAGTGAGAGGTATTCAAACAATATGTTGGATGAAGAAAGAATAAAAAGAATTGAACATATGGCTCCAAAGGAAGAAAAAAGCTTAGAATACAAAGTTAAACATGGTCAAAGGAATTTAAACTTCTCATACAAAAACCAGGGAATTAATGGAATGCTAAGATAAAGCTTAGATCCAAAAATTAGACACACATGACTTAGAATGAATTACATTAGGGTTAAGGAACCAAAAGGTTTGATTTTGAACTCTTAAGACACCACATGACACTAAAAGGATCACAAAGGCTCATGAATTGAAATTAATACATGAAAATGATTATAGAACACTCATAGGATGTATAAAAATTATATAACATGGTTGGCATACTCATAAGGTGGATTTAGAAGTGTGAAGAAGGAAAGAGGAGAAGAATTATGGCAAATGAGCATATATGTGACTTATGGATCAAGTAATCAACAAAAATCAAAGCATGAAGACCTAAAATGGATACTCCTAATTTAAAGACCTCTAACATGACCTAAGAGACTCAAATTAATGACCTCAAGTGAATGACATAAATATCTTACCAAAATTGAGTAAGAAGAAGTGGGAATGAGGACCAAAATGTAACTTGTGACTCAAGATACTTGGAAAAAATATCCAATGGCATTGAAAAATTATGAAAATGGACATATAAGATCTCAAGGAAGAAGGTAACCTATCTCTAAAAAATATCACAAAAAATTACATTTTAACTCAATCAAAAGGAGGTTCAAAGAAGATTAGGGTTTTATGGACACAAATTCAAGGAATGGGCTCAAGAAGGGACTAAACATGACCTAAAAATTATGGAAAAAATGTTTTTAGGATCCCTAGGGTATCCTCTAGATATGGAGAAATGAATGGGGCCTCTACCTATTTTGGTTTGAAAGAAGGAAAATTGAGAAGGCAAAGTGTTTAGAATGAAGAAAATATGAAAGAAATTAAATGGACATTTAATTATGGTCAGAAAATAAATGGAAAATAAAAATAAAATTTGTAGAAAATTTGTGAAAATGTGGAGGATCATGTATGGATTAATTTGGAATTTTTAAAGATCATTTGGTATTTTTATTGAAACAAAAGTGAAATGGTAAACAAATTAAAATGAAAAAAAGAAAATGATGCGCAGGGGTGTATTTAGCATAGAAAACAATTTGAATTGGTTTAGGATGGATCAGAGGGGCTGTGGATAGACACTAAGCCCAAGGCGCCTCACATAAAGACCTCAAGTCAACAAGTCTGACTCTCTCATGGACCATTGGATTGATCCAAGGAAAGGTATTCAGTCAAGACAATAGGAAAGTCATCAAAACGCGCACATGAGATGAGTCCTTAATGGTATGCATATCCTAAGGTTCAGATGAAGTCCTACATCAAAAAAGTAACCAAGATCAAAGGCTATGAATGAAGCTCACGCTGGACCTAAGTCAATGGTCAACATGTTAGGAAAGTCAAGGTTAGAGGTGTTGAAAATTAAGCACATCAATTGGAGGGTACTCATTTATTCGTTGGCAGCATGAGGTGCGTTAGATAGACAAGATCCTAGGGCCAGGACATAATCTTGCATTAAAGCTAGGGCACTCTTCAGATGGCCAGAGATAGTCTCCGGTCATCTTCTTTGTTCACATTCTGGTTAGGGCAAACTCAAACCATCACTAAAACGCAAAATAAAACCATGGAAGGGTTCGTCTCATTGCATAGGTCATTAATCCAGCCTTAGAATTCATTTACCATGCCTAAACAAGACTAAACGAAGAAAAGAAATCCAAGCCTAAAAACTGAATCTAAGCCTGTAAGAGGCCTATCAACTAGCCAGGACCACCATGGCTTCTACCAAGCTCAAACTCATACAAAACAATCAAAATCCATGGAAATCATGCAAGATAGATTAGGGGGAAAACCTGGAAATGCAGAGTGGTTAAGTGTTGAAGAAATCCAGAGGCTTTGATTGCAATCTCTTAGATGCTTGATCTTGAAGCCTTTCCAAGTGAAATAAACACTTGATTGGTGTGAAATTTTAGAGGAAACTGGAATTATGCAGTGAAGTTGCAGAGATAGATCCTTGGAATTTCAAGATGTTGAAGCCATGGATCTTGTGTTGATCATGATGATGAAGCTACAAGGATGATGAATGCAATGTTGTGAATTGAGATCAGTGAGATTCTACTCAATTTGCAGAGAACATATTTGGTTCACTTTGAGAG
This sequence comes from Lathyrus aphaca, assembly GCA_963966055.1. Taxonomy (NCBI): domain Eukaryota; kingdom Viridiplantae; phylum Streptophyta; class Magnoliopsida; order Fabales; family Fabaceae; genus Lathyrus; species Lathyrus aphaca. Next base: position 84,005,951 of record OZ014522.1, read on the forward strand.
TTTCAATTGAATTTCTCCATGGATTTTGCTCCAATGTTGTCAATGGTGATGAGAAATGGAAGGAGAAGAAGGATGCTGATGAAGGTGAAGCTTAATCCTCACATATTTCACTGCAATTTCAGAGAGAGAGAGCAGAGCAAAAAATGATGAACTATGATGTGGAAATCATGCACAATAAAGAAGAAACTCCATTCAGCTTGTCCTTTGGCATTTATAGTGATCTTAACTCCCCTAGTTAGTAGTTAGAACCATGGTTAGATCTAGGTTAACTGAGTTAATTCAGTTAGAGCTGAGTCAAGTTAGTTAAGTGGAGTGCAAGTTAGTTGTGTAAGCTGAAACCCTAGAACCTTCCATTGCTCGAATCTGATCTCATGTGCTATTGAGCATGCTTGTTATGGTAAGCTGAAGTGAAGTGCAATAAGACTGGATGAATCCATGATGCAACAAGGCAATGCAAGTCCTTTGGCTTGTTCTATATGGTAACTAGCATGATCAAGCAAGCATATGATTTATACTTATGATAATTATATCACGTTGGCTTTTCATGAGATGTATGGCAACTATCATGATCATGCAGCCATGTAATCTTGCAATGCTATGTGACATCTGCACTCAAGAGCTTTTCATAATGCAATGCCTTTTGAAGCAAGCAAGCCAATTTGATGTAATGTACTTCCATGGATGATTTCTTCATGACCAAGGCATCAATTGGAATAATTCTTGTGAGCAATTTGAAGATCATACTTCATGGAACAACTTTGATGTTGGCATCAAGGTGAGACAATGTCATTTGGTGTCTTAAAATTTCCATGGAACTCATCATCACAAGACTGCATCATTGGCCTGCACAAGCTTGGCATGCCTAAGGCAAAAATGCCTATGTCTTTCAGTTTGAACCTCTCTACTTCACCCTCTTATATGCCCCAAAAATATAGATCAAATGAAAATTTGGTAAACATGAAACTTGTAGCAAACATGGCGAGGAACAACTTTGATGTTGGACAATTTTCCATTTGAGATCATCTTGATGAAGAAAAATGGCCTTACTTCTTGCCTTCCACCTGTTTGACAAAATGCCTGGTAAGTCACGCGTGCAGGCTTCAGGGCATGCCCTGCCTCTTGCCCTATTTTGCCTTGATTTGTCCAAACTTTGCAAGATCACAACTCACTAAATTTTAATGCTATAGACATGTTCCATCTATGGATTTGAAGCTCAAGATGTCCTCTTTCAAACAGCCCAAGTGGAATTTTCAAATGGCTTTTATTTTGGGAGAAGGCCTCTCTTGAAGTTGGCTACAAAATGGCCAAAACTTGCCATTTTTGGAAACCCTAATTTTCCAAAAATGGTAAGTTTTGGTTTTCTTGTTTTTTCATGATTCCTCCATCATTTCTTGATCAAATTTGGCCCATAGGCTCCTTGACCTCAAAAAATCAGGAGTTGACTTTTTACTCAACATGGTTGACTTTTCCCCAATTCCTTGATTTTCAATCAACTGATCAATATAAGACCTTCCAAAATGATTCCATGGATAAAACTTCAACCCTAGATACTTAATATCATGTAGAAAACATTGAAATCAAGTTTGAACAAAAATTTCCTTGGGAAGCTCAGTTAATCAGAAACCCTAATTTGGCCCCTTTTTGTCAAGAGATGTTGCACTGCTTGAACTCTCTGATCAATTCACTTCTTTCTAGGACTTGTGGCCTCAAATAAAAACTTGTGGGATGTTTTGAACCCTTTTCACAATATTTAGAAGCCATTTTTCCCTTTGATTGTCTTTGGGTGATCATCAACTGCTTCAACCATTGATCACAAGCCTTATGCCTCAGATTATGATGCAATGCTTTAGGTCATGCTATGAATTTTGGTATGCAATATGATATGCTAAATTCCATGAAAATGAGAGAGAAAATTTTGAGGTACTACAGCTGCCCCTTTTCAATCATCTGCAGATCTGAATGAATAATAGCGACGACTTTTAAATATTCAAGGCATGCAGTGATTGAATACTTGAATAATCCTGAAAATTTGCACTCTATGAGAAAATGAGAATGCCCCTATTTTTTTCTTCTCTTTTTTTTATATTATATTTTTTGCTGACCTTTGACAGAAAAAAGAAATGAGCTCATCGTACTTAGATGATAACTCGAAGAGCACGAGGCCATTGTACTTAGACGGACTCGAAGATGAAACCATTGTACTTAAATGGAATCAGAGAGAATGGGATCATTGTACTTAAATGATTACCCATGACACGACCATTGTAATGAAATGGAGACACGAAAAAGTGAGCCTGTTGTACTTAAACAAGACCCAGAGACGAGACCATTGTACTTAAACGAAACTCGGAATGAACGTGATCGTTGTACTTAAACGATGACCCGTGACACGACTGTTGTACTTAAACGAGACACGAGAAAATGAGATAGTTGTACTTAAACAAGACTCGAAGACGAAACCATTGTACGTAAATGGAATCTAGGGGTTGAAATCATCGTACTTAGACGAAGTCAAAGAAGTGGGATTGTTGTACTTAAACGAAAACCCAACACGACACCGTTGTACTTAAATTAAACATGAAAACTGAGTCTGTTGTACTTAAACAAGACTCAAAGACGAGACCATTGTACTTAAATGGAACTCGACGAATACGAAACCATTGTACTTAAATGGAGTCGTAGAAAATGACTTCATCGTACTGAGATGAAGTCAATGGAACAGGATCGTTGTACTTAAATGATGACCTGTTACGCGACCGTTGTACTGAAACGAAACGCCAGAAGTGAGTCTGTTGTACTGAAACGAGACTCAAAGACGAGACCATTGTGCTTAAATGGAGACTCGAAAGGAACGGGGTCGTCGTACTTAAACGAGATCCCGAGATGCGACTGTTATACTTAAATAGAGACGCGAAAAAAATGAGGTTGTCGTACTAAACAAGACTCGACCGAGGATAACAAACATTGACTTGGAAGAGCAATGATGTTTGGGATACAAACTCGGCATTCTCTATGGGGAATATTCATATTAAAAAGATGTCATGGGTTTTTATGTAAGGGACCCAAAACTATCCCATGCTGATGTGCATATGCTTGAATTTTTCGTGGCGCAAATATAATAAAGATTACTTAAATGCAAATTCAAATTCGAAGAGATATCATGATTAGGAGATAACAGGTATCCTAGGTAGCTTGATTGGGGAAATGATGATCACTGCACTGAGCTGGTTAATCCTTGTGAGGAGAAAGCAAATCTGCGGGGGATATTGTTAATGATACATCGGCTCTTAACTGCCGCCATTGCCAAAAATAAATTGGACTTTAAGAGTGGAGAGCAAGGATCCTGTTGGGAATGAACTTGACTTGTGAGGTACGCTACCCGTTGAACTCTGTTGGGGAATGTAAACACCCCAAATCTCCCCTCTTTTTTTCCCACACCATGGCTTATGATCTTTCATATTGAATTGCATAAGCATATTGTCGCTCCCACCAAATGACACCCGACCAGAAGGGGTACAGACACAAACGGTCGGCGAAAGAGAGAACATGAAGATGAACTGAAAAGAATCGCCAACTAGGCATTTTTATCCTGAAGGAAAGGTAATGCTGCATAAACCTAGAAAAGATGGATAAGACGGTCGCGAACTAGAGAAACTGAGAAAGGGGGTTGGTTACAACCTGGGAAGGTATTAGCACCCAGATTGTCCGTCGTACTCGACGGGATCCACGCTTGAAAGTTTGTGTTTAAAGGGGTAGTGTCAATGCTATTCTGTGTGCAAAAGTTGGAAAAAGAATACAAGTGTCAGTGCTGGAAAGAAGTGTGAAGTGAATAAAAGGAGTGTCAGTGCAAGGAAAGAGTGAAATGCTCAAGACAATGAGGCCTAAAAGAATAATGCTGGAAGAGGGGGAATATACAGAGACTTTTGTTCGATAACTGTTAAGTTATGCCTACGTATCCTCTCGTGCAATGAGGAAGTTAGAACACCGTAGTTCGACTCAAAGAGACTGAAAGATAAATTGACTGATGAACTGCTTGCTTGTCTATGCTCAAGTGTATGACCTGTCTGGCTCAGGTGCAAACTGTCTTGCATTAGACGGAAGAAGCGAGTTCTCGTTTATGAGTGAATGAGATGAGAAAAGAATCCCGGAGGAGACGATTATTGTTTTTTTTGGTGTTTTCAATCTTTTATTGCTTTTTGAATTTGTCATAAGTTGATGAGCTTAAGCCTAAACCAAGGGTTAGTAAACTCATCACATCCTCCCTCTGATTAAGGGTAATGAGAATACCTTAAGTGTGAAGTAAGCACCTCACACTTAATCACCATGATGTAGGATTAAGATCATTAACCTACTTGCATTTATTTAGATGTTTTTGGAGTTTTTTTGTTTAGTGTTAAGTAATGAGTTTAAGCCATAATCAAAGATTTAATCGACCCATTACACCATCCTAATAGAAGGATAATAGATGAGAACATTTAAGCTGAGGAAGGCTCCTCAACTTAATCCATGATTAGGGATTAACCTCATGACAAAACAAAGCCTTTATTAAAATGGATTTTAGTTAATGGTAAGATTAAGAAGTGAATTTTATGGTTTGTAAGACAACTTGAGGGGGATTTGTCCATTTACACTAGGGTTAGTCCTTCTTAACCAATTAAGGAAGAATTAGAACCCTAATGCAAGGCCCAAGTTACAAGCTTGATGTCTTAGTGAATATTAGGTGGATTGATTAAGAGATTTAAACACATTAAGGGTTTAACACTTAGGATTAAAGTTATACACTCCATCCTAAGAGAAGGATGCAGGCATAATCTTAATCACAAAGCCTTAAAACCTTGAAGGTTTAGTCCCTGATTATGAGATGAGAAGAGAAGACACAAAAGATGACACAAAGGTAAAACTAAAGGGGGACTAATCAAACCCTAATTGTTATCATGCTTAGGTGTTCCTATGGTTTATGAGGCTTGCAAGAGATCTTCAAGAAGAGCCACCAAGGAGGAAGAAAGATGGAAGGAAGAGAAGCAGAAGAAACAAGTCAACTTACTTCACTTAAGAAGATAAGTTGCTTGAAGAAATAAAGTGAGGAAGTAACATGAATGAGAAAGCTCACTCTAATACAAATACAAAATTCAGAAATGAATGCATAAGAGAGGTGAGAAGAGATTGTGAGAAGTGAAGGCAAATTCACTTCTCAAAGTACTTACCACCTGAAAGGTTAGTAAAAGGAAATGAAATGAATGCATGGATGCAAACCAAAACCAAGAGCATATTCATGATGCAAATGATACTAATAGATGATGCAAAATCAAACCAAGAGTTATGAATGTTCATACAAGAGATGAGAATGCAAATGAAGCATGAAAGGATGCATGAAAGTTCATGAAAGCATATGAAATGAAATGAAGGCATAACATGAAAAATGGATGATGCAATGATCAAACATGAATATAATGAGTCCTATGATGTCTTGTATGTCATGTGAATGCATAAAATGTCATGGCAAGTTCATGAATGCAAGCATATGCAAGATGTATGCAAGAGAAGATGAGAAATTAGGGTTTTCATGCAACATGAGATGCAAAACCTAAAAACAGAAGCAAATGACAAGATAAAAGATTGAAAATGAACTCAAAGGAACCCTAACCTTATACTAGGTTACCATCCAAAGGGGGAGGTCAGAAGCTAAACCTAGAAGGAGTTATGAAATTCCTAAGTTTCTAGGGTTTTTTGGGTGATCCTCAATGTAAAATGCCAAACAAATTGAAAATGAAAGATAAAAATGAAACAAAAATGTTTTTAGAAACTTGAAGTCATGCATAGAACAATGCAAAAAGAATCATTCACAAACTCAACTTGGTTTAAAAGTTATGAATTTTTGAAGTTAGGGTTAGAAAATCAACAATTTTAAGAACCCTAATTCATTGAAAAATGTCAAAGCATGATCAAAACCAAAAAGAAATTTGTATGGTGAGTTTGTAAATGCTTCTAAATGTCTAAGAATGTTCTCTGATTTTTTTGGTGATTTTTAAATACTTAAATGTATTTTTAATTAATTAATTTTCATTAATTAATTAAATAAAACATTTAAATGATTTAAAAATACTTTTTTAATGCAAAAATAAAAAATAAAAATATTTTTGGGCTCTGAAAATTATTAAAAGGTTTGATAAAAATTTTCAGAATTTTTTGATGGTTTTCACCGTTTTAAATAAATATGAGAAATAAAATACAAAAGAAATAAAATAAAAAGAAAAGTATGTTGAAACAAAGGCCCAGATTGAAAGTCAAAGGGATAGAGGGTCAGGATGCAAGGATGCGCTGACTGGGAGTATGCAGAATCTAAGGTTCACATTTAAAGTTTCAAAACGCGCGTGAATGGATGGTCTGGATCTCACCTGGGCTAATTAATTTTGATTAATTTAATTAAACAGAAATTAGGGCTAATGACATGATCTGAGCCATTAAAATGCGCGCGGGAACTCAAATCTAAGGGTCAGAATTCAAAGTTGCTTTAATTACGCAGATTAGGGCTAATGAGTTTCAGATGACTAGAACAGTGCTCCGGTCATCTTCTCCGGTGAGCCAAAAACCTAAAATCTTCTACAAGCCTCTAAACTCCTAATTTCTTGCCCAGAAATGATCCACATACATCACTGAACCTAAATCCCCAAACAAAATTCATTTATCGTGCATTAAAAAGCCAAATCGAAGCAAAACATTTCTAGGGTTAAAACTTTCAGAGACTTCATACATGCTCAATATTCAACCATTTAAAAAAATAAATACATCAGGATCATCAGCACATCATAAGGATTCATTTAGGAACTTAAAAACAAGTTTCTGGAAAAAAAGTTCTTGATAGCTACCTGAGTTGAAGTTCTTGAAACTGGAACTTTCTGGGCTCTTCTTTGGTGCTTTTCCACTCCCCTTGGTCCCCTTATGCTTCTGGAATGCTTGAAAGGAGTTTATATGGAGTGTTTTGAAGGTTTCAGTTCAGAGGTGATGAAAATCGTGTTTTTGTTTGAGGATGTTTCAAGCTATGGTGATGGGTGGGAAATGATCCTGGGATGATGCTGAGTTGATTGGTGGAAGAATTTGTGATTTTTGTTGGCTGAGGAGTGAGTTTCGAAGGAATGAAGTTTTGAGAGGATTTTGGCAATCTGAGTTATGGCTGTGTTTCAGGCTTGTGTGATGTATGAAATGAGTTGCTTTTGATTTGTATAATGTATTGTGATTGGTCAGAAAGTTGGTAATGTCACAACTTGATTGGTATGGCTTGTTTTGCCAAAAATTCAAAAGTTTGTACCATAAGCATGGGCTCGGGTTAGAGGAAATCTAAAGGGTGGATTGGCCTCAGCTGAGTTTGTGGAGGTCCCTTGGATCATTTTTCATGAGCTGTGATGATTGAATGGTGAGATTGAAGAGGTTTTGCAAGTTTCCCTCTTTGACATTTCTTGTGAATCAAGCCATAAAAATGCCAAGTTCGTGGGCCAATTCTGATGTTTAGAAGTCACATAGGCATGTTATCAAGTGTAGAAGTTGATTAGAGGTCATTAGAAAACTTGAACATGCCATTTTGCAAAATCCCTCTTTGACATGAAACTTGAAATTTTAGGATTTTTGCCGACTTTGACAAGCCATAACTTGAGTTCCAAAATGAATTAGATCTTGTTCTTGTACTTTTTGAAAAGGTAATGATACAATCTACAACTTTCATGACCAACAATTTTTCATTTGAAGCATTTTTGGTTGAGAAAGAGGAGGTTGAAAAACTTTCCCAAAATGGAAAGTTTACATTACAAGTCATTTCCATTTTTGGCAACTTTTGGTTTAGCTCACTTTTCTTCAAATTTATGAACTTCTAAACACTTCAATGATCAAATAAAGACCATATAACTTCAATTTGATGAAAAATCCACTTTGGTTCCATGTTGGAGGGCCTCAGATGCCCTGATTTTGCTCTGACTTGCTCAGGAAGTTACCCAGTGATCAGATGACTTCCACAATGAATTTCTTCATAAAACTTGGTAAACATGATACTTATATCATATTGAGACCAATAGAAATAAGAATTACCAAAAAATTTGGAGTTATGGCCTCTGAAACCAAAACCCTAATTTTAGGTCATCTGTGTAGTGAAACCCTAGCTCAACTTCCATGCTTTGCCAGTTCTTGTGATTCTTTGACTTCCTTGATCTTTGGAGGATAAAATATGATGTTTGAACATACATGAACCCTCTTGAGATGATTGAAGGCCTTTGGAGTGGCTCAGATGGATCCTGGATTGCTCAGATCACAAACCCTAAATGCAAATGAACTTGAACCAATGCAGTGAAGCAAAAATGCAATATGAGATGTAATGCTTAAACTAATGCAAAAATGAAAGATCACAAGACATGGTGTGAACTTAATGAGGGAAAATTTGGGGTGTTTACAGCTGCCCCTATTCAAACATGAGTTAGCTGTGCAGGATGTAAGCGCCTGGCTTATCAGACAAACAAGATAACTTGTGGTTGAATACCAAAGACAGTCCAAATTTTGCACTCACTGGGAGAAGAAGAAAAGGGATATAGATTGTAAAAGGGAGTATAGTATGATTATAAAAATGCGGGCGATGGAGGACGACTGACATGTTGGGGAAATAAAGAGATCGTGACGAGGACGGCCATCAAGTAAAGAAACAAGACTCTCTAGGGATTAAAGGTAAGGTCAATGATAGGGACGGTCATCAGGTTTGGAGAATAAATGAAGTAATGATGAGGGACGGTCATCAAAGGTGAAGGATGATCACCTAGCAGGGGACGACTGCTTTGTTGGGGATAAGGATGAGGGACGGTCATCCTGGGTGAAGGACGATCACCTGGCAGGGTACGGCTGCCAAAAGTATCACGACATAGAACGAATGCCGGATAGAAAAAGTCGACGATGGGGATGGCCATCGGATAAGCATGATGAAGGACGATCATCAAGAGGTGAAGGACGATCACCTAGCAGGGTACGGCTGCTCTCGGGGTTTATCATGACATGGGACGAATGTCAGATAACAAGATCAACGATGGGGACGACCATCAGATAAAATGATGAAGGACGATCATCAAAAAGGTGAAGGACGATCACCTAGCAGGGGACGGCTGCTAAAATATCACAACATAGGATGAATGCCAGATAAAAGGGTTCCAATAATGGAGACTCCGCTGGGAGAAGGATGAGGGACGGTCATCAAAAGGTGAAGGACGATCACCTGGCAGGGTACGGTTGCCGAACATATCATGACATATGACGTATGTCAGATAGAAAAGAAATTTTGCTGGGGACTTTGCTGGGGAATAGTAAATACGGACGAGTGTTTACATCCAAGAAATGAAAGGTTTAAGTGTTTGACATTGTGTATAGATTAAAGATGCGGACGAGCATCCTTAAGATTATGATACAGACGAGTATCGGTAAAAACAAACGCTGACGCATGTTCAGAGATGATGATACGGTCGAGTATCAACTGGTTAACAAAGAACACGGACAAGTGTTGAATCTGAGGGGAAATAAGGGGTGTATACAAGATACGGACGAGTATCTGTATGAGTAAAAATAAGCATGAGTGAGACACAGATAAGTGTTCAAGTTACTGGGGAGAGTATGACACGGACGGGTGTCATAAAAAGAAACGCATACGTTATGAACTTATAAGTGTAAAAGGTAATCCGGTGATCTGTGGGAATATGATGACACTGACGGGTGTCAATGAGAGTCTATTATGAGTGTTTGGTTTGCAACCGTGCTAGGGAATGGTGACACGGACGGGTGTATAGATATTTGTTTGTGGTTTACATCTGTAGGAGAATGATATGACACGGATGGGTGTCGAATGAGTATATATTAACATGTATTTGTGTTGGAGAGTGCAAAGGGGACACTTTGGCTTTCTGCTGAGGAAATATGAGATGTCACGGACGAGTGTCGGGACAAACAGGTTATGTATAAGTAACTGTTTGTAGAGAGTGTTCTGGCGACTTTACTAGGGAAAGATGACACGGACGAGTGCCAAAAGGAGCATGTATCTGTATTTTCAGAAGTGCAAAGGGACGCTTTGGCTTTTATGTACAAGGGATGTTGTATTCTATATATTGCTGATGAAGTATCGTTGATATTTACAGGTGACTGATTCAACCTGACTTGTGATTATGCAATATGTTTGATTTTTGCCGTAATGCTCCGTATTAGACGGAATGCTACGCTCTGAGGGAAAAATGATGCAAATGCTATGATTATGCAAAAGATACCGATCCGGGACTCGGATCCCGTTGCTGTGGAGATCTCCGACTGATCTACTTGAAAAAATATCCCAGCTGGGGATGAGAGCATTGGTAGATCTGATATAATGTACGACTCTGCTTGGAGAATTAGATCACTGATAGATCTATCCGATGATGAGATAACCCAGCTGGGGATGAGAAAGCTTTCGTCACTTTGTTGTGTGAGAAATTCAGACATTGCTCTTCCGGGAGAGGCTGGAGCTCTGTGGGAAGATGGTTCCCTGTCTAGTACTCTGTTGGGGGAGGAAGGACCACTGATTGGTCTTCCTAGAGATTTCTGTGGGGATCCTGCTGAGGATGATAATACCTGACAACTCAGCTGGGGAAATGAACACCTTCTGGTACTGCTCTGAAGAAAATGTGCTGGAGAAGTGATGCCTGGCAATCCTGATGGGGAGAGAGCACTTCCGGTGCTGTTTGGAAGATGTGCTGAGGAAACAATGATTTGGTAGCTTTGCTGAGGAAAACCTTTCATGCCCCATGTTGCGCTCTGAATACCTGCAATCCTGTTATGACAAAGAAACGCACAAGTACCCCGAGGTATCCCTTACTGGATTCCATCATAGGAGTTTAGACACTCCCGGGAGTAAGTAATATATTCCCTTCAAGCATGTGATTAGAAAGGCACATCTTTTTTTATGCAACCATTATACCAAGGATATCAGACATTTTTTTGCAAATGAAATAAAATGTACAAGACGGAGTGTGACTGAAAAATCTGATTTTATTAATTTGTGTGCCCTGAATTGGCAAATACAGTCAAAGAAACAGATCCCCTGAAATGAGGAGATTGTTACAAATTGAGAAACAAAAAGGTGCTGGCAATGTTGACGACGCTTTAGTGATCTTCCCTTTACTATAACCTGTATGACCTTGACGTTCTTCTCATCCGGCTATCTGAAGAAGGTTGATTCTGACCGATGCTTTAACCTTTCGAAGCTTGTCGTGTCATGAATGATACAGACAAATTCATAATACAGTTGTTCGCTTATTCCCTTATTTTGCATGGATCACCTTTTCGGGTTTTCAATCCACCGGGATACCCATTTTTGCCTGAGTTGTCTAATGCGGCTTTTCAACTCAGCGGGTGTATATTTTTTTTAGATTTTTCCCTTATTTTTGCCCGAGTCTTTTATTCTGTTTTTGACTCGCCGGGATGCCCTATTTTTTCCTGGACTTACATTCTGTTTTTATGTCCAGCGGGTCATTTTATGCGAAGTATTTTTTAACTGCATCTGAATTCACAGGGGATAAGAAATCTTCACCATCCATAGTAGTGAGCATCAGTGCTCCACCAGAGAAAACTTTCTTTACTATGAATGGACCATCATAATTCGGAGTCCACTTGCCCCTGTGGTCAGTATGAGGAGGGAGGAGTCTCTTCAGTACAAGATCTCCTACTTGGTATTCCCGAAGCCTGACTTTCTGATCGAAGGCTTTCTTCATTCTTTTCTGGTATAGCTGCCCATGACAAATTGCAGCTAATCTATTTTCTTCAATCAGATTCAGTTGATTGTACCGAGATCGGACTCATTCTGCGTCGTTCAGCTTGACATCCATAAGTACCAGTAACGAGGGTAATTCAACTTCAATAGGTAGGACTGCCTCCATACCATACACAAGCTGATACGGTGTTGCCCCAGTAGATGTTCTAATTGAGGTACGATACCCATGCAAGGAAAATGGTAGCATTTCATGCCAAACTTTGTAGGTGACCACCATCTTTTGCACAATCTTCTTGATATTCTTGTTAGCTACCTCTACAACGCCATTCATCTTCGGCTTGTAAGGAGAAGAATTATGATGTTGAATCTTGAAGTCCCGGCACTGTTCTGCCATCATTTTATTGTTCAAGTTGGAACCATTATTAGTAATGATTCGCTCGGGCACTCCATACCGACATATGATGTCTCTCTTCAGGAATCGGACTACCACTTGCCTGGTGACATTTGCATACGAAGCTGCTTCAACCCATTTGGTGAAGTAATCAATGGCTACTAGGATGAATCTGTGGCCATTTGAAGCAGTTAGTTCGATCTTTACAATCATATCAATGACCCACATGGCGAAGGGCCAGGGTGAAGACATCACATTCAAAGGATTCTGAGGCACATGCACTTTGTCTGCATAAATATGGCATTTGTGGCACTTTCTGGCATAAGCACAACAGTCTGCATCCATTGTGATCCAATAGTAACCTGACCTTAGCAATTTCTTAGCCATTGCATGTCCTCCAACATGGATACCGAAAGATCCTTCATGCACCTCGTGCATCAACAAGTCTGCCTCTGCCTTATTAACACATCTGAGAAGTACCATATCAAAGTTTCTTTTGTACAAGGAGCCATCAACATTCAGGAAGAAACTACCAGCCAGCCTTCTTAATATCTTCTTGTCATTGGATGATGCCCCAGGTGGGTATGTTTGATCCTCTAAGAAGCATTTGATGTCATAGAACCAAGGCTTATCATCTTTAGCAATGTCTACTGAGAATACATATGCTGGTCTGTCAAGTCTGGATACTGAAATCCGAGGCACAAAGTTGGCAGCTTGAACTTTGATCATGGAGGAAATGGTAGCCAGAGCATCTACAAACTGATTTTCATCTCGAGGGATATACTCAAGTTTGACTGTGGTGAAGAAAGTCAGTAATATCCTCGTATAATCCCGGTATGGAATCAGATGCTCCTGGTGAGTGTACCATTTGCCGTTGGTTTGATTGATTACCAGAGATGAATCTCCGAATACGGTTAATGTCTTGATCCTGAGGTCAATGGCTTCCTCAAGACCCATGATACAGGCTTCGTATTCAGCTTCGTTGTTAGTGCAGTTAAAAGTGAGTTTTGCCGAGAAAGGCATGTGAACTCCTTTGGGTGTAATGAGTGCTGCACCAACCCCACGACCATTCATATTAACATCCCCATCAAACATCATTGTCCATTCTTCTTCTGGGTCAGGCCCTTCAGTGTGAATAGGCTCTTCATGATCTTTTGCTTTCAAGAACATGATGTCTTCATCAGGGAAGTCAAATCTCATAGGCTGGTAATCATCAATGGATTGCTCAGCCAGATAGTCAGACAGTACACTGCCTTTGATGGCTTTTTGATATGTGTACTGAATGTCGTATTCTGTGAGAATCATTTGCCATCTTGCAACCCGTCCGGTAAGTGCTGGCTTCTCGAATATGTACTTGATTGGATCCATCTTGGAGATCAACAAGGTAGTGTGAGTCAACATATACTGCCTTAGTCGGCGAGCAACCCACGCTAAAGCACAGCAAGTTTTCTCGAGCAGTGAATAACGTTGTTCACAGTCGGTAAACTTTTTGCTTAGGTAGTATATTGCATACTCTTTTCGACCAGACTCGTCATGTTGGACCAGCACACACCCCATTGACTCTTCTAATACTGTCAAGTACATTATTAGAGGTCTTCCTTCAACTGGAGGCATAATGATTGGAGGCTCTTGTAAGTACTCCTTGATTTTGTCAAAAGCCTTATGGCAATCTTCATTCCACCTGACCGTTTGTTCTTTTCTTGACAACTTGAACAAGGGCTCACAGGTTGCTGTAAGATGAGATATGAACCTTGAAATGTAGTTCAATCTACCTAGAAACCCCCGAACTTCTTTTTCAGTCTTTGGTGCAGGCATCTGTTGAATGGATTTGACTTTGTCAGGGTCAACTTCAATTCCCTTTACACTTACAATAAATCCCAGCAGCTTACCAGACCGCACCCCGAATGTGCATTTGTTGGGGCTTAGCTTCAGTTGATACTTCCTCAGACGTTTGAAAAGCTTCAACAGATTTACCAGGTGGTCTTCTTCAGTAAGGGACTTGGCAATCATGTCATCCACATAACATTCAATTTCTTTATGGATCATATTGTGGAATAATGTTACCATAGCCCATTGATAAGTGGCACCAGCATTCTTCAGTCTGAATGGCATTACCTTATAACAGAATGTGCCCCAGGGTATGATGAAAGTTGTCTTCTCCATGTCTTCAGGTGACATCTTGATCTGATTATATCCTGAAAATTCGTCCATGAAGGAGAACACCGAGAACCGAGTTGTATTGTTGACCAATACATCAATGTGAGGTAATGGGAAGTCATCTTTCGGGCTGGCTCTGTTCTGGTCCCGGTAATCCACACACATCCGTACTTTGTCATCCTTCTTAGGCACAGGTACAATGTTAGCAACCCACGGCGAGTAACTAGTTACAGCAAGGAAACCGGCGTCCCATTGTTTTTGTACCTCTTCTTTTATCTTCATGGCCATATCCGAACGAGTACGGCGCAGCTTCTGTTTCACGGGAGGACAGTCTTCCTTTAGAGGCAGCTTGTGCATAACAATGTCGGTATCCATACCTGGCATATCTTGATAAGACCAAGAAAAGACATCAACGTACTCTCGCAGCATGTCAATAAGTTGTTCTTTCACTGAATTTTGCAGACGGGCCCCGATCTTCACCTCTTTCAAGTCTTCTTCGGTGCCAAGATTAACCGTCTCAACTTCCTCCTGATGAGGAGTGATAACCTTCTCCTCTTGCCTTAATAATTTAGCTAGCTGTTCGGGTAGCTCATAATCTTCTTCAACCCCTTCATCGGCTTGATTAATCGGATTGTCGAAGTCATACGAAGTCATAGCAGTGTCGTTGTCGGTGCAGTCTGGAGGGCACTCTCTGCAAGGGTTTAGATTGGTTCATTTTAGTGATCAATTTTACCTTGCTTAGAAAAAGTGAAGATGAAGTTGTTATTTTGAAAAACATTGCCATTTTATTATTTTGTACAAAAAATGAAAAATGAAAAACAATGAGCGGGAAAAAAGAGACTCATTTGCAAAAGATGTCTTGATATTCATTAATTAATCGTTTGCACAAAATACAAGATGGACCGATTACAAAATGAGTCCTGACACCTTGGGCAAGATGCAGGACTTGATGCATGCTTAAAGATAGGAAATAATAATTACTCTACAGGAGTAACTCTTATAATTTCCTAGGAAGACCAGTTTGAGACTTGGTTCCCCGGGATCCTTGGACGTATCTAGTTTTCCAGGTTGCGTTTGTCTTCTTCCTCGTCTTCCAGAATGTTCACAGCATTCGGGGTTAGCATTCCCCTGCTGACAAATTTGGGCTCCGTTGCAGCCTCTGGTTGATCTTGTCGAGTTGGTTTGTAACCCAACCCGAATCTGTCTTCTTTCTTTTCAACTGGCAGCAGCCTGCCCCAGTCTTGAGCGGTACCCTCCTCAACAACCTTTTGGGCCTATTGATATGAAGTGATGGAAGTTCCAGACACAGCAGTTGCTTCATTGATGTTAAGGGCCTCAAATCCCTGACTCATAGTCTCATGGATCTTCCCATCCATCTCTATGTACTTATAAGTAGCCAGCTGGCTAACAAAAATGTCTTCCTCTCCACAGATTGTGATGATCTGGCCTTCCCACTCAAATTTTAACTTCTGGTGAAGGGTAGATGTAACAGCGCCAGCGGCGTGAATCCAGGGTCTACCCAACAGACAGCTGTAGGCCGACTGTATGTCCATCACGAAGAAGGTAGTTTTAAAGGTATGTGGGCCAATCAACACAGGTAGATCAATCTCTCCAAGCACCGATCTCTTAGAGCCATCAAATGCTCTCACCACCAAGTTACTTGGACGCAATGCCAAACCATCATACTCTAGCTTCACCAAGGCCTTCTTTGGCAGGACATTGAGCGAAGACCCAGTGTCTACCAGCACATGAGAAAGAATAACACCTTTGCATTCTGAGGTGATATGTAAAGCCTTGTTATGGTTGCGTCCCTCCGTTGTTAGATCAGCATTTGTGAAGCCCAGCCCATGACTGGTGTTAACATTTGCAACCACTGTTTCCAGCTGATTAACCGTAATCTCTTCCGGAACGTATGCTGTGTGCAGGACCTTCAACAATGCATTCCTGTGAGCTTCGGAACACATTAACAATGATAATATAGAGATTTTGGAAGGTGTCTGATGAAGCTGGTCCACTACTTTGTAATCACTCTTTTTGATTATTCTCACGAACTCGTCCACCTCTTGTTCAAAAGACGTCTTCGGAGTTTCCTTAACTGCTTGCTCTTCAAGTACCACATTCTTCCCTTTTGCCTTAGCAGCAGCTTCTGCTTCAGCATTGGGCCTTGGTGTTTGTGAGGCAAAAAGGCGTCCGCTTCTGGTGAAGCCTCCGCCTCCCCCAACATTGTCAACTTGTGGTGAAGAGGTTGATGAATCTAGAGTGATTTTCTTTCCATCACAGTAGAGATCAGAACCGTAGTGCCAAGGTATGGCATTATTGCTTTCATAAGGAACAGGTCCAGGTACCGTAATGGTGACCGGACTGATTGCTGCAGCGGAAAGAACTGTGATGGTATGCGGGTCGTAGTAGATCGTGACCGGAGATCTGACAGGAGGTGTTGCATTTTGTCGTTGGAAATTGGTTTGGGGATGAACATTTGCTGGGTCATAATAGATCGTGACCGTTGAGACATCTTCATTAGTATTTGTTGCTGTTGTAGGCGTTTCCGTTGATAAAATGGGTGCTGATGTTGTAGAAGCAAATGTTGTTGAACTCTGATCTGTTGAAATAATGGATGGAAGAATTGCTGGAGTTGTGGATGAATCAGTGGGAATGATAGTTGTTGCAATTGTAGGAGTATTTGTTGTTGTTGAAGAAAGAGTTGTCGAAGGAGCCGTTGTGGTAATTTGCAAAATTCCATCTCTGATGAGGCCATCTATGCCAAACCTTAGCTTCTCACAACCATTAATAGCAGTCCTGCACAATTCGCAGCAGGCCTCATAGCCCGAGAACACCTGACATCTTAAGAGTTGAGCTTTGACTTCTGCCAACGGTGTTTGAATTTGTGAAACATCATCAATTTGTGCAGATGGTTGGTCCTCTTCTATGGCATTAATCCTGGGCCCACCATGATTAGGCATAGGATTTCTGTTAACATTCGGAGGAGGTGCAAAATTGAGAGCTTTGGAATCGACCAGATCTTGAACCTTCATTTGCAAGGCTCTACACTTTTCAGTATTATGGCCAGGGGCGTTGGAGTGAAAGGCACACCTGGCATTAGCATCATAATTCTTCGGGAGATTGAGAGGATCTGGTGGAGCCAACGTCCTTAACTCAACCAGGTTAAGCTTCAGGAGTTGTGGCAGTAGAGCGGCATAAGGCATAGGGATGGGGTCAATCACCCTATTTGCCTGAGATGGCCTCTGTTGAAAGGGGCGCTGCTGTTGGTTGCTATTGTTGTTGTTGTACGTTCTTTGTTGCGGAAAATGAGATTGTTGCTGATAGTGATGTTGTTGTTGTTGAGGATATAATGGTTGTTGTGGAACTGGAGCCGGAATAGTAACAGCTGCTACTGATCTGTGAGAATACTGGGGTCTGCCCCTGCCTACATGAATAACATTTGTTTCACCTGCCCTTCGGGGTCCTGCAAAAGGTTTTCTGGGGTTGTTGGAGGAACTGGCACCATTGTCAGAGATTTTGTCCATCTTCAAAAGACTCTCAATTCTCTCACCAGCTATAACTACGTCGGCAAAACTGGTAGAAGAGAAAGCAGCAAGTCTATCAATATAAGTTCCCTGCAAGGTGTTCATAAACATGTCAGCCATCTCTCTTTCTGACATGGGTGGCTGGACAGCAGCAGCAAGCTGTCTCCACCTCTAAGCATAATCCCGAAAGCTCTCCCTTGAAGACTGAGACATGCCCATTAGAAGAGTTCTATTGGGAGCCATGTCTAGGTTATACTGGTATTGCCGGATGAAGGCTTCGGCCAAGTCTTTCCAACATCTTATAGTGGCCCTTGTCAGATGCGAATACCATTCTCTTGATGCCCCAGTCAGGCTGTCCTCAAAATAGAACATCCATAAATTCTCATCCATGGTATAAGCCTTGAGTCTCCCTAAGAAGGATTGTAGATGAGTTCGCGGGCATGAGGTACCATTATATTTCTCAAAGCAAGGGGGTTTGAATTTGTGGGGAATCCTCACCCCATCTACCAGCCCCATATCCATTACGTCAAAGTCTAAAGAATTATGGGATTCCAAAGACCTCAGCTTTTCAGCAATCTCATCCAGTCTTCTGTCATACACCTCATCCCCAGCCCCAATAATAGTGAATTGTTCTTCTTGGGAATCCTCTTGCAGGATTCTGCCCCCAGCAGTATTACCTTGAACATTCCTTGTGCCATTAACATCTGGTTTCAAATGGGGCCCATAGTCTGGTGGGTCAATACGTGGCCGCCCCCGTTCATTATTGTTGGTTCCTCCTGTTCCAAGGTGGGGCTCTTCAGGTGTCTGTCTTTCTACCAGCTCTCTCAGCCTTTCTCTGCTCTGGGCTAAGCCAGTCATCGCAGCCATAAACTGGGTCATTTGGTTTCTCATCTCGATCCTTTCATTTGCCATCAGATTTCTTACTTCATTCAGGTCCTGCTGTACCTGATCCATCTGAATGCCTGGAAGGTTGTTACGCGTTGGGTACCGGTGTGTGCGGTTGACAGGGAACACTCTGCGACGAGCAATGTTTCCTGAAAGCACAACATAGTGAGAAACAAAATAATAAACAAAACCCTACAAAACAAAGAGAATGTTAGTATGCAATGCAATATGCTTATTTGTTTTCCAAGGTATCCAGTTTGGTTCTTGGTTTTGACCTTTCCAGACCTCGAGGAGATGCTCGATGATGTTGAGAGAAAGATCACCAGAATAAAACAAACTGATATATTACAAATGATGAAAATACATAGTCTGTTTACAATACATGCCCATGGTGGGTCAAAAATACAACAAAAAGGAAAAGTACATCAAAAGAAAAGAAATACAAGCAAAAGGAATCAGACATCCAATCCAAAGTCATCTTCCCTGACTTCCTTCAGGAGTGCCTCAGTCACCGGACCAACTGGGTGCTCTGTAATGGTCCTAATGAGGAGGTTCCTGGTAGCAATGGCATTAGTCAGCTTCTTATGCCTGTCCTGATCTTTTGATCTCTTTAACCCCGCCCGGAGTTTTAACTATGATATTTCCTTCTGAGCTGCCAACAAAGCTTCCTACTACTTCTTCTCATTGGCCTACAACTGCTCAATCTTGGCCTGAGTCCTCTGGTCCTCTTGTGCACGGGCTTCGGTGATCCTGATCCACCTAGCCTGGCTCTCTTCTAGGTAATGCTCAGCCCTAGCTTTCTGAATCTTGGCCTCCTTGCAGGCATTCTTCAAAACCAGCTCTCCTGCTCTTGCTTTCCTTATGTAGTCATCTGTCCTCTCAATCTTGGTAAGATGCTCAGTCTTGAGTCTTTCCAATCTTTCAATGTCCAGGCGACCGTCATTCCTTTCCCAAAGAGTCTTCTTCAGGGCCTCAGATAGCTGATTATTCCTCTCTTTCAGCTTTTCAAATTCCTCTAGGCTAACAGTTGTTGCAGGCTGTACTGTAGAAGGTCCAGGTGTGTCTTCCAAGGTGAAAGGCATCCTGGTAATTTGATCTCTAGTACGACACCAGTCAGAGTACTGAGCTGAAGCAACATTATTACACCTTCCAAGGATGGTTGTCCCTTTTGTCTGGATGTTGTCCCAAGCCCAGGCAGCTTGTCTGACAACAACTGAATTAGGTTGTACTTCAAAGTATAGGGTCTCAGCTAAATCCTGTCCTCTAGGAGGGTGAACTAAGGCATATCCCAATTGTCTCTTAAATAGTAAAGGGTTGTAATTGATGCAACCTTTTACTCCTATCAGAGGCACATTAGGGTATTGCTCACAGCTAGTAATAATATCCTTGCCTTTGGTGCTCTGGGTGCACCATCTGATATGATCTGATGTTAAGGCAATGAACCTCTTGGCCCAATTATTCTGCTGGTGTGGGTTCAAGAAAGCATCTGATTTAGGCAGGTGTCTGAGTAGCCAAGAGTAGAATAAGGGAGCACAACATCTAACCAACTTCCCCCTTTGTTTTTCATTTATCTGATGGATGGAGTAGTAAAAATCCCCTGGCAATGTAGGCACTGGGTTCCTCAGCAGGAACAAATGGATGGCATTCTTACTTGCAAATTTAGGCTCATCTGCAAACAATATAACCCCATATATGCTGAGGGCTAAAAGTGCACAGACTGCCCTCCATTCACCCACTGCAGCCTTCAGGATGGCTTGAGAAGTCAAGAAGTCCAGATGTAAACCAGGAATCCCAGCTTTTGTTGTCATATTTTTCTCAATAAGGGAAGGCTCCAAGTACAATGCCCTGGCTATTTCCTCACTTCTGGGAGCAGTCATCTCTGGGTTAAAGGGGATCCCTCCTCTGATAGGCACTCCAATCAACAAAGAAAACTCTTCCAACAGAGGCCCTATCTGAAAGTCGGGAAAGGTGAAGCATCTAAGTGGAGGGTCATAAAACTGCAAGCATGTGTGGATCATGCTTCTCTGAGAAGAATCAAGATCCATGACCATGTCCAAAATACCCCCATAGTGCTCTCTAAATAGTGGGATGTGGTCAGGTGTGATAAGTGACTGGATACCCTGAAAAACAAATAAACAAATGTTAAATGATGCAATGATGATATATGCAAATGATATGCAAGGGTTTGTGACCAAGAGCTGGATCTGATTATCTGTCTTGATATAAGGTCCATGTATGTTCAAAGGTCCAAATGGAGGCTCAGAAATCCAGTAACCAGGGTGGGGGACTCAAATAAAGAGTCACATGTCTAGGGTTAATCACAAGAACTGTCCAAAGTGAAGTACTCTTAAACAAAACAATAACAGGGTATGATGCGGCCAAGGGTTCCTGCAAACCTGTAAACAACCCAGCCCCCCTCACATGTAATGTTCTAGAACAAGGATCCTCAGACTTGGACCAGTTATGAGAAGTTTAAACACTTCTAACCCGGAGGTACAGTGTTTACAATAACCATAAAAGATCCTCCTCTAATTCACCCCAGATTCTGAAGGTCAAAATAAAGGTCATCCAGACTTAGCAGGCTTCCCAAATAGCCCTAGTACTACAGGAAATTTGTAGCACAGAGTTCTCAAGAAGAAACCCACATCTGAACCGTGTTTCATATTCCCGCACCAGACTGAAATGGAATGGGAAAGAACATGAACCACTCTAGCCTAGGTGTCACTCAGGTCCCAGGTATAGGACCTTAATCACTCAGTGGAACCCCACCCACCAAAACAGAAACCAGATCCAGCAATGATAATGACAGTATGATGTATAAAAAACTGTAAAGAAATAAATAAAGCATAATAAATAAACACAAATAGCACATAACACCCCAGTAAACACAAATCAAACAAGCGCTAGGAAGAACCCACAAAAAGAACCAGAAGCCCTGGTTGCAGTATAAGTTTCCCAACAGAGTCGCCAAGCTGTCGCTCCCACCAAATGACACAGGGCTAGAAGGGTTATAGACGCGAACGGTCGGTGAAAGAGAGAACATGAAGATGAATTGAAAAGATTCGCCAGCTAGGCATTTTTATCCCGAAGGAAAGGTAATGCTGCATAAACCTAGAAAAGATGGATAAGACGGTCGCGAACCAGAGAAACTGAGAAAGGGGGTTGGTTACAACCTGGGAAGGTATTAGCACCCAGATTGTCCGTCGTACTCGACGGGATCCATGCTTGAAAGTTTGTGTTTAAAGGGGTAGTGTCAGTGTTATTCTGTGTGCAAAAGTTGGAAAAAGAATACAAGTGTCAGTGCTGGAAAGAAGTGTGAAGTGAATAAAAAGAGTGTCAGTGCAAGGAAAGAGTGAAATGCTCAAGACAATGAGGCCTAAAAGAATAATGCTGGAAGAGGGGGAATATACATAGACTTTTGTTCGATAACTGTTAAGTTATGCCTATGTATCCTCTCGTGCAATGAGGAAGTCAGAACACCGTAGTTCGACTCAAAGAGACTGAAAGATAAATTGACTGATGAACTGCTTGCTTGTCTATGCTTAAGTGTATGACCTGTCTGACTCAGGTGCAAACTGTCTTGCATTAGACGGAAGAAGCGAGTTCTCGTTTATGAGTGAATGAGATGAGAAAACAATCCCGGAGGAGACGATTATTGTTTGTTTTTGGTGTTTTCAATCTTTTATTGCTTTTTGAATTTGTCATAAGTTAATGAGCTTAAGCCTAAACCAAGGGTTAGTAAACTCATCACATCCTCCCTCTGATTAGGGGTAATGAGAATACCTTAAGTGTGAAGTAAGCACCTCACACTTAATCATGGATTAAGATCATTAACCTACTTGCATTTATTTAGAGTTTTTTGGAGTTTTTTTGTTTAGTGTTAAATAATGAGTTTAAGCCATAATCAAAGATTTAATGGACCCATTACACCATCCTAATAGAAGGATAATAGATGAGAATATTTAAGCTGAGGAAGGCTCCTCAACTTAATCCATGATTAGGGATTAACCTCATGACAAAAAAAAACCTTTATTAAAATGGATTTTAGTTAATGGTAAGATTAAGAAGTAAATTTTATGGTTTGTAAGACAACTTGAGGGGGACTTGTCCATTAACACTAGGGTTAGTCCTTCTTAACCAATTAAGGAAGAATTAGAACCCTAATGCAAGGCCCAAGTTACAAGCTTGATGTATTAGTGATTATTAGGTGGATTGATTAAGAATTTAAACACATTATGGGTTTAACACTTAGGATTAAAGTTATACACTCCATCCTAAGAGAAGGATGCAGGCATAATCTTAATCACAAAGCCTTAAAACCTTGAAGGTTTAGTCCCTGATTATGAGATGAGAAGAGAAGACACAAAAGATGACACAAAGGTAAAACTAAAGGGGGACTAATCAAACCCTAATTGTTATCATTCTTGGGTGTTCCTATGGTTTATGAGGCTTGCAATAGATCTTCAAGAAGAGCCACCAAGGAGGAAGAAAGATGGAAGGAAGAGAAGCAGAAGAAACAAGTCAACTTACTTAACTTAAGAAGATAAGTTACTTGAAGAAAGAAAGTGAGGAAGTGTAAACACCCCAAATTTTCCCTCACTAAGTTTACACCATGGCTTATGATCTTTACATTTGCATTAGTTCACTCATATCATCTCATATTGCATTTTTGCTTAACTGCATTGGTTCAAAGTCATCTACACCTAGGGTTTGTGATCTGAGCAATCCAAGATCCATCTAAGCCACTCCAAAGGTCTTCAATCA
This sequence comes from Lathyrus aphaca, assembly GCA_963966055.1. Taxonomy (NCBI): domain Eukaryota; kingdom Viridiplantae; phylum Streptophyta; class Magnoliopsida; order Fabales; family Fabaceae; genus Lathyrus; species Lathyrus aphaca. The sequence continues at coordinate 84,029,427 of OZ014522.1, forward strand.
TGCCAATAGGGTTCATGTATGTTCAAGCATCATATTATATCCTCCCAAGATCAAGGAAGTGAAAAAATCACAAGAACTGGCAAGGCATGGAAGTAGAGCCAGGATTTAACTACACAGATGACCTAAAATTAGGGTTTTGGTTTTAGAGGCCATAACTCCAAATTTTTTGTTCATTCTTGTTTCTATTGGTCTCAATATGTTATAAGGATCATACATACCAAGTTTGATGAAGAAATTCATTGTGGAAGTCATCTGATCACTGGGTAACTTCCTGAACAAGTCAAAGCAAAATCAGGGCATCTGAGGCCCCCATCAATGGACCCAAAGTGGATTTTTATTAAAATGGAAGTTATATGGTCTTTATTTGATCATTGAAGTGTTTGGAAGTTCACAAATTTGAATAAAAGTGGGCTAAACCAAAAGTTGCCAAAAATGGAAATGACTTGTAATGTAAACTTTCCATTTTGGGAAAGTTTTTCAACCTCCTCTTTCTGAACCAAAAATGCTTCAAATGAAAAATTGTTGGTCATGAAAGTTGTAGATTGGATCATTACCTTTTCAAAAAGTACAAGAACAAGATCTAATTCATTTTGGAACTCAAGTTATGGCTTTCCAAATTTGGCAAAAATCACATAATTTCATGTTTCATGCCAAAGAGGGATATTTGCAAAAACCTCATGCCAAGCTATTTTGTGACTTCAAATTGACTTCTACACATCATAACATCATAGTGCATGACTTAAAACTCAGAATTGGCCCAAGAATCCCAAGATTTCATGACTTGTACATGAAGAAATTTCAAAAGGGCCAAAGGTTCACAAATTTGCAAAACCTCCCATAACCTTTCACAAACTTGCTGAATTGCCTCTAAGTGATTTCCATGGACATCCTTGAATCAAGCTGCACCAGACACCCCTTTGTCCTTGGCCTGAAACAGCCCATACCTCAAAGTACACATAATCTTGACTTTTTGCACTTTCACCCATACCAATCACACTATGCCACAACCACTCTCTGAACCAATTGCATTTGTTTATACTAATCAAAAGCAAGAAAAACATAAGAAAAAGTAAGCCTGAAACCACAACATTGCCGTAGTTCACAAAAACTCTCCCTCTTGCATTTTCTATGGAATCACAAAACTCATCCACTCATTCTCAAAACTTCTTCCACCATTCATCTCCAAATTCATCACTGATCATTTCCCACCCTTCACTTTGCCCTAAAAACTACCATACACCAAATACAATTTTCCCCCCTTTGAACTGAGCTTCACTGAACTTCAAAGAAAGGACACAAACACTTCAGCAAAGCATCATGGAAGCTCAAGGGAGGTTATAGGAGGTTGTTTGCATCAAGCAGAAGGCCCAGGCAGCTCCGTTGGCAAAGCTTCATCTCAGGTATCTTCTTGAAACTTTTTTCCAGAAATCCTTCCTTTAGTTATGAGATGGTAGAGTTCGTTCTCCTGATTTCACTGAGCTTTATAGTTTTGAAAATGGTTGAGAGATGAAGTTGTATGGTTGTTCTGAAATTTCTGCCATTTTTTAACTTTGGATCGAATCTTGTTTATGAGTGAAAAGAAATGGAGTTTGAGGGTAGGGTTGATCTTAGGAAGGTGAGAGGAACCAATCTGGAGCTTTAGAGCTCCAGAAATGACCTAGGGAGCGTTTTGGGGAATTTTCAGGGGAGGTGTGGCCGGAGAAGATGACCGGAGGTCATTTCCAGCCACCTGAAAGTGATTAACCTAATTAATTAGGGTTAGGGCATAATTTGAATATGGGCCGTTAGATGGGAGTTCTCGCGCGTGTTTGTGGGGTTAGGATTGATTCACTTAAGTTTAATTAGGTTTAATTAGTTAATTAAATGAGATTAATCAGATTTGAATGTGGGCTGTAGGATTGCGTGCCAGGTCAATGGATTCAAGCCCAGTTTTGATCCTGTCCATCCCTTTTGCATACTTTCAGTTTATTTAATTTTTATTTCATTTTTTCTATTTTATTTTGCACGAATTTTTAAAAATAGGAAAAAACATCAAAAAATTTTGAAATTTTTTATCAAGCATTTTATTAATTTTCAGACCCAAAAATATTTTTATTTTCATTTTTTGCATTAAAAAATATTTTTAAATCATTTAAATGTTATTTTTAATTAGTTAATGAGAATTAATTAATTAAAAATACATTTAGGTATTTAAAAATCACAAAAAAATTCAGAGAGCATCTTTGAACATTTAGAAACATTTACAAACTCACCACACAAATTTCTTTTTGGTTTTGATCACACTTTGACATTTTTCAAATGAATTAGAGTTCTTAAATTTGCATATTTTTAACCCTAACTTCAAAAATTCATAACTTTCAAACCAAGTTGAGTTTGTGAATGATTCTTTATGCATTGTGCTATGCATGGTTTCAAGCATCTAAAAACATTTTTGTCTCATTTTTATCTTTCATTTTCAATTTGTTTGGCATTTTACACTTAGGATCACCCTTAAAACCCTAGAAACTTAGGAAATTCATAACTTCCCTTAGGTTTAGCTTCTGACCTCCCCCTTTGGATAGTGAACTAGTATAGGTTTAAGGTTCCTTTGAGTGCATTTTTCAATTTTTTATCTTATGTTTTGCTTCTGTTTTTGAGTTTTGCATCTCACATGTTCATATAACCCTAATTTTGCATCTTCCCTTGCATTCATGTTGTATAAGCTTGCATACATGAACTTGCCATGGCATTTTGTGCATCCATATGACATATAAGACATCTTAGGATACTTTAGAAACATGTTTGATCATTGCATCATCCATTTGCCATGTTATGCTTTCATTTCTTTTCATGTGCATTCATGAACTTTCATGTTTCTTATATGCTTCATTTGCATTCCCATCCTTTGTATGATCATTTTCATCTCATGACATACATTTATATCATCTTTTTGCATCATTAGCATCATGAACATGTTTCTGGTTTTGGTTTTCATCTTTGCATTTCATTTCATTTCCATTTCATTTCACTTTCTTTCTCTAACGTTTCAGGTGGTAAGTGTTTGAGAAGTGAATTGGCCTTCACTTCTCATAATCTCTTCTCATCTCTCTCATGCATCATTACTGCATTTTATCTTTGTATTAGAGTGAGCTTTCTCATTCATGTTCCCTCCTCACTTTCTTTCTTCAAGCAACTTATCTTCTTAAGTGAAGTAAGTTGACTTGTCTCTTCTGCTTCTCTTCCTTCCATTTCTGCTTCTTCCTTGGCGGCTCTTCTTGAAGATCTCTTGCAAGCCTCATAAACCCTAGGAACACCCAAGCATGATAATAATTAGGGTTTGATTATTCCCCCATTAGCTTTACCTTTGTTTCATCTTTGTGTCTTCTCTTCTCACCTCTTAATCAAGGACTAAACCCTTAAGGTTTTAAGGCTTTGTGATTAGGGTTATGCCTGCATCCTTCTCTTAGGATGGAGTGTATAACTTTAATCCTAAGTGTTAAACCCTTAATGTGTTTAAATCCTTTAATTAATTCACCTAATAATCACTAATAAATCAAGCTTGTAACTTGGGCCTTGCATTAGGGTTCTAATTCTTCCTTAATTGGTTAAGAAGGACTAACCCTAGTGTTAATGGACAAGTCCCCCTCAAGTTGTCTTACAAACCATAAAACCCACTTCTAAATCTTACCATTAACTAAAATCCACTCCAATAAAGGCTTTGTTATGTCATGAGGTTAATCCCTAATCATGGATTAAGTTGAGGAGCCTTCCTCAGCTTAAATGTTCTCATCTATTATCCTTCTATTAGGATGGTGTAATGGGTCCATTAAATCCTTGATTATGGCTTAAACTCATTACCTAACACTAAACAAAAACTCCAAAATAAACATCTAAATAAATGCAAGTAAGTTAATGATCTTAATCCTACATCATGGTGATTAAGTGTGAGGTGTTTACTTCATACTTAAGGTATTCTCATTACCCCTAATCAGAGGGAGGATGTGATGAGTTTACTAACCCTTGGTTTAGGCTTAAGCTCATTTTCTTATGACAAACACCAAAAGCAATAAAAGATTGAAAACACAAAAACAAACAATAATCGTCTCCTCCGGGATTCTTTTCTCACCTCATTCACTCACAAACGAGAACTTATTTCTTCTGTCTAATGCAAGACAGTTTGCACCTGAGCCAGACAGGTCATACACTTGAGCATAGACAAGTAAGCAGTTCACCAGTCAATTTATCTTTCAGTCTCTTTGAGTCGAACTACGGTGTTCTAACTTCCTCATTATCGAACAAAAGTCTCTGTATATTCCCCCTCTTCTAGCCTTATTCTTTAAGCCTCATTGTCTTGAGCTTTGCACTCTTTCCTTACACTGACACTCCTTTATTTCACTTCACACTTCTTTTGCACTGAAACTTGTATTCTTTCCCAGCAGTTGCACACAAAATAGCACTGACACTACCCCTTTTAAACACAAATCTTTTAAGCGTGGATCCCGTCGAGTACGACAGACAATCTGGGTGCTAATACCTTCCCAGGTTTTAACCAACCCCCTTTCTCAGTTTCTCTGGTTCGTGACCATCTTGTCTATATCTTCCTAGGTTTATGCAGCATTACCTTTCCTTCGGGATAAAAATGCCTAGCTGGCGACTCTTTTCAGTTCATCTTCATGTTCTCCTTTCGCCGACCGTTCGCGTCTGTACTTCTTCTGGCCAGGTGTCATTTGGTGGGAGCGACAGCTTGGGGACTCTGTTGGGGATGCTTATACTGCAACCAGGGCTTCTGGTTCTTTTGTGGGTTCCTCCTAGCGCTTGTTTGATTGGTGTTTACTGGGGTGTTATGTGCTATGTGTGTTTATTTATTTTTCTTTATTTATTACTTTATGTACAACTTTATTTATTGCTTTCTTTTACAGTCTTATGCATATTTCATACTGTCATTGTCACTGTGCTGGATCTGGTTTTTTGTTTTGGTGGGTGGGGTTCCATTTAGAGATTAAGGTCCTATACTTGGGACCTGAGTGAAACCTAGGCTAGAGTGGTTCATGTTCTTTCCCATTCCATTTCGGTCTGGTGCAGGAATATGAAACACAGTTCAGATGTGGGTTTCTTCTTGAGAACTCTGTGCTACAGATTTCCTGTAGTGCTAGGGCTATCTGGGAAGCCTGCTAAGTCTGGATGACCTTTATTATTACCTTCAGAAGCTGAGGTGAATTAGAGGAGGATCCTTTATGGTTATTGTAAACATTGTACCTCCGGGTTAGAAGTGTTTACACTTCTCATAACTGATCCAAGTCTGAGGATCTTTGTTCTAGAACATTACATGTGAGGGGGTTGGGTTGTTTACAGGTTTGCAGGAACCCTTGGCCACATCATACCATGTTACTGTTTTGTTTAAGAATACTCTACTTTGGACAGTTCTTGTGATTAACCCTGGACATGTGACTCTTTATTTGAGTCCCCCACCCTGGTTACTGGATTTCTGAGCCTCCATCTGAACCTTTGAACATACATGGACCTTATGTCAAGACAGATAATCAGATCCAGCTCTTGATCACAAACCCTTGCATATCATTTGCATATATCATCATTGCATCATTTAACATTTGTTTATTTGCTTTTCAGGGTATCCACCTCACTGTATCTTGGTTTGGTTTTGACCCCTTCCGTTGCTTAGACCTCAACTTCAGTTATCTTCTTCAGCATCTGCTTCAGTTATCTCCATCATCTGCATCAGTCTGTCAGAGACTTACCTTCAGCTCCTCAGTCAGTGATCTTCATCATCATTTGACTTCAGCTTCTTCAGCAGCACTCATGGCTACTCCCAGGAAGAGCAACATATCTTACCACTTTTTTGAGCCCATTTTGACTGGTATCAAGCAGGTCCAGTCACTCATCAACCCTGACCACATCTCACTGTTCAGAGAGCACTATGGGGGTATCTTGGATATGGTTATGGATCTTGATTCTTCTCAGAGAAGCATGATCCACACATGCTTGCAGTTTTATGACCCTCCACTTAGATGCTTCACCTTTCCAGACTTTCAGATGGGGCCTCTGTTGGAGGTGTTTTCTTTGTTGATTGGAGTGCCTATCAGAGGTTGGATCCCCTTCAACCCAGAGAAGACTGCTCCCAGAAGTGAAGAGATAGCAAGGGCATTGTACTTGAAGCCTGCCCTTATTGAGCAAAACATGACAACAAAAGCTGGGATTCCTGGTATACATTTGGACTTCTTGATTTCTCAGGCCATCCTGAAGGCTTCTTTGGGAGAGTGGAGGGCAGTCTGTGCACTTTTAGCCCTCAGCATATATGGGGCTATACTATTTGCAGATGAGCCTAAATTTGTCAGTAAGAATTCCATCCACTTGTTTCTTCTACGGAATCCAGTGCCTACATTGTTAGGGGATTTTTACTACTCCATCCACCAGAGGAATGAGAAACAAAGGGGGAAGTTAGTCAGATGCTGTGCTCCTTTGTTCTACTATTGGCTACTCAGGCGCTTGCCTAAATCAGATGCTTTGTTGAACCCCCACCAACAAAAGAATTGGGCCAAGAGATTCATTTCTTTAACCTCAGATGATATCAGATGGTGCACCCAGAGCACCAAAGGCAAGGATATTATCACCAGCTGTGGGAAATACCCTAATGTGCCTCTAATAGGAGTAAAAGATTGCATCAATTATAACCCTTTATTGTTTAAGAGACAATTGGGATATGCCTTGGTTCACCCTCCCAGAGGACAGGATTTAGCTGAGACCCTATACTGTGAAGTGCAACCTAATTCAGTTGTTGTCAGGCAAGCTTCCTGGGCTTGGGACAACATCCAGACAAAGGGGATAGCCATCCTTGGAAGATGTAACAATGTTGCTTCAGCTCAGTACTCAGATTGGTCCCGTACTAGAGCTCAGATTACCAGAATGCCTTTTACTTTGGAAGACACACCTGGACCATCTACGGTACAGCCTGCAACAACTGTTAGCCTGGAGGAATTTGAAAAGCTGAAAGAAAGGAATAATCAGCTGTCTGAAGCCCTGAAGAAGACTCTTTGGGAAAGAAATGACGGTCGCCTGGACATTGAGAGATTGGAAAGACTAAAGACTGAGCATCTTACCAAGATTGAGAGAACATATGACTACATAAGGAAAGCAAGAGCTGGGGAACAAATATTGAAGAATGCCTGTAAGGAGGCCAAGATTCAGAAAGCTAGGGCTGAGCATTACCTGGAAGAGAGCCAGGCTAGGTGGATCAGGATCACCGAAGCCCGTGTACAAGAAGACCAGAGGACTCAAGCCAAGATTGAGCAGCTGGAGGCTAATGAGAAGAAGCAGCAGGAAGCTTTGTTGGCAGCACAAAAGGAGATATCAGAGTTGAAGCTACGAGCAGGGTTAAAGAGATCAAAAGATCAGGACAGGCATAAGAAGCTGACTACTGCCATTACTACCAGGAACCTCCTCATTAGGACCATTATAGAGCACCCAGCTGGTCCGGTGACGGAGGCACTCCCAAAGGAGGTCAGGGAAGATGATTATGGATTGGATGTCTGATTCCTCTTTGCTTGTTGTTCTTTCCTTTTGATGTACTTTTCCTTTTGTTGTATTTTTGACCCTCCATGGGCATGTATTGTAAAACAAACTATGTATTCTTCATCATTTGTAATATATTTAGTTTGTTTTCATTGGGCTTCTTTTCTTAACAACATCAAGCATCTTCCTCAAGGTCTGGAAAGGTCAAAACCAAGAACCAAACCGGATACCTTGGAAAACAAATAAGCATACTGCATTGCATACTAACTTTTTCTTTGTTTTGTAGGTTTTTGTTTATTATTATGTTTCTCACTTTGTTGTGCTTTCAGGAAACATTGCTCGTCGCAGAGTGTTCCCTGTCAACCGCACACACCGGTACCCTACGCGTGACAACCTTACAGGCATTCAAATGGAGCAGGTACAGCAAGACCTGAATGAGGTCAGAAATCAGATGGTGAATGAAAGGGTCGAAATGAGAAACCAGATGACCCAGATTATGGCTGTGATGACTGGCTTAGCCCAGAGTCAAGAAAGGTTGAAAGAGCTGGTAGAAAGACAACAATAATGAACAGGGGCAGCCTCGTATTGACCCACCAGAATATGGACCCCATTTGAACCCAGATGTTAATATCCCAAGAAATGTTCAAGGTAATACTGCTGGGGGCAGAATCCTGCAAGAGGATCCCCAAGAAGAACAATTTACTGTTATAGGGGTTGGAGATGAGGTATATGATAGAAGATTGGATGAGATTGCTGAAAAGTTAAGATCTTTGGAGTCTCAGAATTCTTTAGGCTTCGACGTGATGGATATGGGGCTCGTAGATGAGGTGAGAATTCCCCACAAATTCAAACCCCCATGCTTTGAGAAGTATAATGGTACCTCATGCCCGCGTACTCATCTGCAATCTTTCTTAGGAAGACTCAAGGCCTATACCATGGATGAGAAGTTATGGATGTTCTACTTTGAGGATAGCCTGACTGGAGCTTCAAGAGAATCGTATTCGCATCTGACAAGGGCCACTATAAGGTGTTGGAAGGACTTGGCCGGGGCTTTCATCCGGCAATACCAGTACAACCTAGACATGGCTCCCAATAGAACTCTTCTAATGGGCATGTGTAAACACCCCAAATTTGCCCTCACTCATTCACACCATGGCTTGTGATCATTTCATATGCATAAACACAATCATACCATCTCATATCTCAATTTTGAGTCACTGCATTGGTTCTAAGTCATCTGCACCTAGGGTTTGTGATCTGAGCAATCCAGGAGCTTCTTGAGCCACTCCAAAAGCCACCAATCACTTCAAAGGGATCCATGTGTGTTCATCTATCATATTACATCCTCTCAAGGTCAAGATTTCAAAAGAATCACAAGAACTAGGGTTTGTGTGGAAGCAGAGCCAGGTTTGACTGCAGTTGACCTAAAATTAGGGTTTTGGTTTCAGAGGCCATAACCTCAATTTTTTTGGTCATTCTTGTTTCCATTGGTCTCTACATGGTATAGGGAGTATGCATATCAATTTTCATGAAGAAATTCCATGGGGAAGTCATCTGATCAAGGGTTGACTTTCTGGACAAGTCAGTGCAAAATCAGGGCATCTGAGGCCCCCAATGACCCAACCAATGGGTGATCTTCATCATTTTGAATGTATATGATCTTTATTTGATCATGGAAGAAAGTTGAAGTTCACAAAAATCAAGAATTTGGAGTTTTTGCAAAGTTGACTTTTTTGGGCATAGTTGACTTTTCAAGAATGCTTCATTTTAGGTCATTTTTCAAGCCTTGATTCTTGATCCAAAAATGCTCCAAATGGGAAAACTTTGGTCATGAAAGTTGTAGATTACATCTCTCCCTTTTCAAAAAGTACAAGAACATGATCAAACTCTTCTTGGATCAAAAGTTATGGTGTGACAAAGTTGGCAAAAATCATTGATTTTTAAGGCATGCTTCAAATGAGAATTTTGCAAAATCATGAACCAAAGCCAATTGTAACTTCTAATTCACTTCAAACCATGACATAAACATTCTATGTGACATGAAAATCAGATTTGGACCAAAAATCCCTCATGTTCATGGCTTGTGTAGCAAAGTAGTCACATGTGAACCAAAAGGCAACAACTTGCAAAAACACTCATCACACTCCACCAACTTGATGCATTGGATGCTGCACCTTGCTAGCCCTCTCACCTCATCTTGCTGCACCAGAACCATGCCTTGTACTAGCCTAGCACCAAGCCATACTTTCTCTTACACAAAATTTGACAAATTGCAAAAGTGGCCATACCAATCAATAAAGCACATGTCATGTCATCTGACCAATGAGAGAGGTTTATGTGGACAAAGAGCAAGACATTTCATACATGAAGCAAGGCTGAAACTCTCTCAAGCAACATATACACCAAAACACACCATTTTGCATATTCCTTCGAATCTGCCTCCACAAACTTAAAACATCAAAGCCATCTTCACCAATCAACTCACCATGTTTCAGTGAGTAGGAAGCAGCAAGATTCAAGCCTGAAACCAGCCTGAACTGAACTGCACCATTTCTCATCCCTAAAACCAGAACTCTTCGAATCCCTTCATCCAGCCATCAAACACTTCATTTTCCTTCACCAACAAGCCAGGCACACCTAAAGGAGCAGGAATCCACCATTGGAATGGCTTGAAGCCTCCCCATTCCTGACTGTGCCATCTGCTACACCAGAACTGTTCCTCACAAATCAGCCATCCACAAGAGCTTTGAAGCCTTCCATTAGCATCAGGGGAGACAAAGAAGTCCATTTGCACGCAAAGGAAGCTCTGAAAGTTCAGTTTTGAAGCTTTCCAGCTCAGGTATGAACATGGAAACTTTTCTCTCAAAGCTTGATTTTTGAGTTACAAATTGATTATTCATGTCTTGTTGGTTATGGGGTTGGTTTCAGAATCAAAAATGAGTAAAAATTGAGCTTGTATGGTCCCTCTGAAACTTTGCCCGTGATTTTCATTTCTTTCGATTCGTTTGATTTATGATGCATAAATGATGTTTGATCATGGATTTGAGTTATAGGAAGTGTGGGGATTGTTTCTGGGTGTTTAATTTGACTTGGGGTGGCCTAGATAAGAAGCTAGGGTTTTTGGATGGTCGGAGAAGACGACCGAAGCTCATCTCCGGTCGCCAGAATGTAATTAGGGCTAAATCTCATTAATTAGTGAACTTTAAATCTGGTCCCTTGGATGCTGCTTCCCGCGCGCTTGTGGACGGCTCAGATGGGTCATTAAACCCTAATTTTGTTTAATTAAATTAATCATAATTAATTAAGTTAACTTGGAAGCACAGCCATCAGATCACGCGCGTTAGTGAACTTTGAATCTGGGCCTTGGATTGTGCATACCCCCCAGTCTTGTTGACTTGCGCGCAGGGCCCTTTGATCACTCAACTCTCAATCACAGCCACTCATACTGCATACTTCATATTTTATTTTCATTTTTCTTTCATTTAATTTCTACAATTATTTTAAAATAGTAAAAAATGTGTAAAAGTTATGAAACTTTTTCTCATAAGTTTTATTAATTTTTATGACACAAAAATATTTTTATTTTCATTTTTATCATTAAAAAAGTATTTTAAAATATTTAAAAGATTATTTTTAATTGATTAATGGAAATTAATTTATTAAAAATACTTTTAGGTATTTAAAAATCACCAAAAAATTCATGCAATGTTCTAAGACATTTAGAAACATTGTCCAACCTTCAAACCAAATTTCTTTTTTGATCTTGATGCATTTTGAGAATTTTTCATTGAATAAAAATCATTTTTATGCATTAATTTGATCCAAAGTTCAAAAAATCATTTCTGCCTATCTAGGAAGAGTTGGACCTTGATTCATTTTGCATTGCATTGTATTTGGCATGTAGTTTTTGAGATAAAATGGCCATGATTTGATCTTGCATTTTTCATTTGTTTGGCATTTTCTTTTGTTTAGGAACCCTAAAAACCCTAATAACTTGTAAAATTCATAACTTGAGATTGGTTAAGAGTTGAGACCTCCCCTTTGGACCTTGGTTTAGTATAGGTTTAGGGATTCTTTGGATGGAATTTTTCATTTTTTATATTAGGGTTTGCTGCTGTTTTTGGTTTTTGTTTGTTGTTTGATCCATAAACCCTAATTTGGGATTTCTTTTGCATCCCTTTTGCATTCTCTTGCATAACATGACTTGCCATAACATTTCAAGCACCCATGTGATTTATTTGACATCTTAAGACATTTAGAAAGCATGTTTGATCATTGCATCCCATATTTGCCATTTTGTTTGCCATGTATGTTTCATAACTTTTCATGTAAGTTCATGCTCCTTAACTTGCATCACTTGCATCCATGATCTTGTATGAACATCTCCATGCCTTGCCTCATGCTTGTAGCCTCTCATAACATCATTATCATCATCAACATGCTTCTGGTTTTGTTTTTCATCATGTCATTTCATCTCATTTGGCATTGCATTGCATTTCTTTTCTAACATTTCAGGTGGTAAGTGAGGTTGAGAAGTGAATTTGCCTTCACTTCTCATAACTTTTCTTTTCATCTCCCTTGCATCCATTGCTGCATTTTTGTTTGTGTTTGAGATTGAGCTTGCTCATTCTTCTTCTTCTCACTTTCTTTCTTCAAGTGACTTGACTTCTTGAATGAAGCAAGTCACTTTGCTTCTCTTGATCCTGTTCATCTGCTTCCTGGTGGTTCCATTGAAGACTTCTCTTGAAAACCTCACAAACCTTAAGAACAACCAAGCATGACAATGATTAGGGTTTTGATTAGTCTCCCCTCTTAGTTTTACCTTTGTGTCTCTTTTGAGTCTTCTCCTCTCATCTCATAATCAGGGACTAAACCCTAAAGGCTTTAAGGCTTTGTGATTAAGCTTATGCCTGCATCCTTCTCTTAGGATGGAGTGTATAACTTTAATCCTAAGTGTTAAACCCTTAATGTGTTTAAATCTCTTAATCAATTCACTTAATAATCATCAAGACATCACACTTGTAACTTGGGCCTTGCATTAGGGTTCTAATTCTTCCTTAATTGGTTAAGAAGGACTAACCCTAGTGTTAATGGACAAGTCCCCCTCAAGTTGTCTTACAAATCATAAAACTCACTTCATCATCATATCATTAATAAAATCCATTTAATAAAGGTTTGTTTTGTCATGATTTTAATCCCTAACCATGGATTAAGTTGAGGAGCTTTCCTCAGCTTAAACATTCTCATCTATTATCCTTCTATTAGGATGGTGTAATGGGTCTGTTTAATCCCTGATTATGGCTTAATATCATTACTCAACACTAAACAAAAACACCAAAAACATCTAAATAATCACAAATAGGTTAATGATCTTAATCCTACACCAAAGGTGATTAAGTGTGAGAATCTGACTTCACACTTAAGGTAATCTCATTACCCCTAATCAGAGGGAAGATGTGATGAGTTTACCAAATCCATTGGTTTGGACTTAAGCTCATCAACTTATGACAAAAATCCAAAAAACAATAAAAGACTGAAAACACAAAAACAAACAATAATCGTCTCCTTCGGGATTCTTTTCTCATCTCATTCACTCATAACCGAGAACTCGCTTCTTCCGTCTAATGCAAGACAGTTTGCACCTGAGCCAGACAGGTCATACACTTGAGCATAGGCAAGTAAGCAGTTCATAAGTCAATTCATCTTTCAGTCTCTTTGGATCGAACTACGGTGTTCTGACTTCCTCATTGCACGAGAGGATACGTAGGCATAACTTAACAGTTATCGAACAAAAAGTCTCTGTATATTCCCCCTCTTCCAGCTTTATTCTTTTAGCCTCATGATCTTGAACATTATATTCCAGTTCTTACACTGACACTGTATATATCACACTTCACTTCTTTTACACTGACACTTGTACATCCTTTTCCAGCTATTTTATACACAAATTGCACTGATACTACCCCTTTAAAACACAAATCCTTTAAGCGTGGATCCCGTCGAGTACGACGGACAATCTGGGTGCTAATACCTTCCCAGGTTGTAACCAACCCCCTTTCTCAGTCTCTCTGGTCCGCAACCGTCTTATCCGTATCTTTCTAGGTCTATGCAGCATTACCTTTCCTCCGGGATAAAAATGCCTAGCTGGCGACTCTATTCATCTCCAGTGAGTTCACGACTGTGTGTTCTCATTGTCCCTCTCGCCGACCGTTCGCGTCTGTACCTTCATCTGATCCATTTCATTTGTCGGGAGCGACAGCTTGGCGACTCTGCTGGGGACCCTTATATTGCAACCAGGGCTTCTGGTTCTTTTTGTGGGTTCCTCCTAGCGCTTGTTTGATTTGTATTCATTGGGAGTGTTATGTGCTATTTGAGTTTGTATATTTGCTTTATTTATTGCTTTCTGTACAGCTTTATTTATTGCTTTCTTTACAGTTTTTCATATATCATACTGTCATGCTGCTGGCTGGATCTGGTTTTTTGTTTTGGTGGGTGGGGTTCTATTGAGAGTTAAGGTCCTATACCTGGGACCTGAGTGACACCTAGGCTAGAGTGAATCATATTCTTTCCCATTCCATTTCGGTCTGGTGCGGGAATATGAAACACGGTTCAGATATGGGTTTCTTCTTGAGAACTCTGTGTTGCAGATTTCCTGCAGTGCTAGGGCTATCTGGGAAGCCTGCTAAGTCTGGATGACCTTTTAGTATTGACCTTCAGAAACTGAGGTGAATTAGAGGAGGAACTTTTATGGTTATTGTAAACACTGTACCTCCGGGTTAGAAGTGTTTACACTTCTCATAACTGATCCAAGTCTGAGGATCCTTGTTTTAGAACACCACCTGTGAGGGGGTTGGGCTGTTTACAGGTTTGCAGGTACCTTGACCTCAGAATACCCTGTTACTTTGATTGTTTAAGAATGCTCCATTTTGGACAGTTCTTGTGATTCTAAACCCTGGACATGTGGCTCTTTATTTGAGTCCCCCACCTTGGTTACTGGATTTATAGACCTCCAACTGGAATTCTTGAACACACTTGGACCTATATCAGGGCATTTTGATCAGATCCAGCTCAGTCACAGACCCTTGCATATCATTTGCATACATAATCATTGCATCATATTGACATTTGCTTATTTGTGTTTCAGGGTATCCATTTTCATCTGGTTTTGGTTTTGACCCCATCTTCAGTATTGACTTGTCTTCATCAGCTATCTGCTTCAGTTACCACCTGCACCAGCCATTCAGTGGCCCACTTCTTCAGTATTATCATCAGCACCTGTCTCTGCTCAGTCTCAGCATCATGGCTCCTAAAAAGAGCAACATCACCTATCACTTCTTCCAGCCAGAGTTATCAGACATCAGGAGGATTCAAACCCTGATCACTCCAGATCACATACCTTTGTTCAGGGAAAGTTATGGAGATATACTTGATATGGTTATGGATCTGGACCCATCACAGAGAAGCCTGATCCACACCTGCATTCAGTTTTACGATCCCCCACTGAGATGTTTCACTTTCCAAGACTTTCAGTTAGGCCCTTTATTGGAAGAGTACTCCTCATTAGTTGGTATACCCATCAAAGGTGGAATCCCATTCAACCCTGAGATGGTCTTTCCTGCTAATGGAGAAGTAGCAAAGGCTTTGCATCTGGAACCTGTCCTGATTGAGCAGCATATGACTTCTAAAGCTGGGATCCCTGGCTTTCATCTGGATTTATTAATCTCTCAAGCTACCCTGAAAGCTTCTCTAGGAGAGTGGAAAGCTGTTTGTGCTTTACTGGCCTTGAGCATATATGGAATTGTATTGTTTGCAGATGAGCCTCGATTCATTAGCAAGAATGCAATCCATCTGTTCATCCTGAAGAACCCAGTGCCAACTTTATTGGGGGATCTTTACTATTCAGTGCATCAGAGGAATGAAAAGCAGAGGGGGAGATTAGTGAGGTGTTGTGCTCCATTGTTCCACACTTGGCTTCTCAGGCATCTACCCAGGACAGATGCATTTCTGAACCCTCATCAGCAGAGCAACTGGGCTAAGAGACTCACTGTTCTAACTTCAGCAGATATCAGATGGTGCACTCAAAGCACCAAGGGCAGGGATATCATCACCAGCTGTGGGCATTTTCCTAATGTGCCTTTGGTAGGAGTTAAGGGTAGTATTAATTACAATCCTCTGCTGTTCAGAAGGCAACTAGGCTATGCACTGGTCCACACTCCTAAGGCACAGGATTTGGTTGAGACTCTTTATTGTGAGAACAAGATTGATGTGACTGTTGTTAGGCAGGCTGCTTGGGCCTGGGATAATGTTCAAACCAAGGGAGTAACCATTCTGGGGAAGTGCAATAATGTGGCATCAGCACAATACTATGAGTGGTCCCGTGCCAGGGCCCAATTCTCTGGGATGCCCTTTACCATAGAAGACATGCCTGAGTCATCTTCAGCACCACCCCCTGCCACTATCAGTTTGGAGGAGTATGAGAGTTTGAAGGAAAGAAATGAGAAGCTAACCCAGGCCTTGCAGAAGACCCTCCGGGAGAGGAGTGAAGGTATGAGGGAGATTGAGAGGTTGGAGAAATTAAGAGTAGAGCATTTGATTAAGATTGAGAAGTCTGGGGATTATATCAAAAAGTCTAAGGCGGGAGAACAAATTCTGAAGAATGCTTGCAAAGAAGCCCAGTTCCAGAGAGCAAGAACAGACTTGTATTTAAAGGAGAGTCAAGCCCGGTGGGTCAGGATCACCGAGGCTCGTACCCTGGAGGACAAGAGAGTTCAAGACAAGATGGAGCAACTGGAAGCTAGTGCAAGAGAACAGCAAGAAGCCCTGGCAGCAGCCCAGAGGGAGATATCAGAGCTAAAGATCAAAGCAGGTGTGAAGAGGTCAAAAGACCAAACTCAGCACAAGAAGCTAACAGCAGCTGTTACAACCCGAAATCTCCTCATCAGGAATCTCACGGAGCGTCCGGCTGATCCTGTGACCGAAGCACTTCTCAAGGAAGTTCGTGAGGATGAGTTTGGTCTTAGTGTTTGATCATTTGTTTGTTGTTGCTTTCTTTCAATGTACTTTTATTTTCTTGTAATGTATTTTGACCTCTTAGAGGGCTTGTGTTGTAAAAAGAACAAGTTGTATTATTTCACCTTCTGTAATATATTTGTGTTAGTTTGCTTCATCTGAGTTTTCCTCAAGCAACAACAACAGCATCTTCAAGGGTCTGGAAGGGTCAAAACTGAAGGCCAAACCGGATACCTTGAGAACAAATAAGCATAACTGCATTGCATGCTAACCCTTTGTTTGTTTTGTAGGTTTTTGTTTTGTTGTTGCTAACCTCTGTTGTGATGCCTCAGGAACTATTGCTAGGCGCCGAGTATTTCCCCTCAACCGTCCGCACCGTTATCCAACCCGAAACAACCTTCCGGGCATTCAAATGGATCAGATGCAGCAGGACCTTACTGAGGTCAGAAATCAAATGGCAAACGAAAGGCTAGAAATGAGGAATCAAATGACTCAGTTTATGGAAGTTATGAACAACATGGCTCAGAGCCAGGAAAGATTGAGGGCCATGGTGGAAAGGCAGAATCAAGAAGATCCACATATAGGGACTGCTGGTACCAGTAACAATGAAAGAGTCCAACCTCACGTCAACCCTCCGGTATTTGGACCACACCTCCATCCTGAGGTCAACATCCCTGCAAATGTTCAAGGGACTGCCACCGCAGCTAGGGTACTTCAAGAAGACCCCCAAGAGGACCAGTTTACAGTAATGGGTGCTGGGGAAGAAGCTTATGATAGAAGGTTGGATGAGATAGCTGAGAAGTTGAGGTCCTTAGAATCTCAAAACTCTTTGGGCTTCGATGTCATAGACATGGGCTTGGTAGACGGGGTCAGGATCCCCCATAAGTTCAAGCCTCCTTGCTTTGAAAAATACAACGGGACTTCATGCCCCCGGACTCATTTACAATCATTTCTGGGAAGGCTGAAGGCCTATACAATGGATGAGAAGCTCTGGATGTTCTATTTCGAGGATAGCTTGACTGGAGCGTCAAGAGAATGGTACTCTCACTTGACAAGGGCAACTATTAGATGCTGGAAGGACCTGGCAGAGGCCTTCATCAGACAGTATCAGTATAACTTAGACATGGCACCCAACAGGACTCTCCTAATGGGAATGTCACAGTCTTCAAGGGAGAGTTTCCGAGAATATGCCCAGAGATGGAGGCAATTGGCTGCTGCTGTTCAGCCACCTATGTCTGAACGGGAAATGGCAGATATGTTCATGAACACCCTTCAGGGAACTTATATTGACAGGCTGGCTGCTTTCTCTTCCACTAGCTTTGCAGATGTTGTCATAGCCGGGGAGAGAATTGAAAGCTTGTTAAAAATGGGAAAGATCTCAGACAACGGTGCAAGCTCGTCCAGTAGTACAAGAAAGCCTTTTGCAGGCCCGAGAAGAACTGGCGAGACCAATGCCATCCATTCAAACAGGGGCAGGCCCCAATATGTTCAAAGGTCAATAGCAGCAGTCACCATTCCTACTCCAGCTCATCCTCAACCAGTCTATCAACCGCCGCAGCAAAACTATCAACAACAACCTCAGTACCATCAGCAAAATCAGTATCCTCCAAGGAATTACAACAACAGCAGCACCAACAACAACAGTCAACAAAGGCCATTTCAGCAGAGGCCATCTCAAGCTAATAGGGTGATCGATCCAATCCCTATGCCATATGCTACCCTGCTGCCACAACTCCTGAAACTCAACTTAGTTGAGCTAAGGACGCTGGCACCTCCAGATCCCAACAGTCTACCCAGGAACTATGACTCCAACGCTAGGTGTGCCTTTCATTCAAACGCACCTGGCCATAGTACGGAAAAATGCAGAGCCCTGCATATGAAGGTACAAGACCTGGTGGACTCGAAAGCTCTGAATTTTGCACCGCCACCCAATGTCAACAAAAATCCTATGCCAAATCATGGTGGTCCCCGAATTAACGCTATTGAAGAAGAAAAACCGTCTTATTTAATAACCAGTGTGGGACAGATCAGGACACCATTGGTAGAAATCAAGGCTCAGCTCTTGGAATGCAACATGTTCCCAGGATGCGAGTTGGGGTGTGCTTACTGCAATATCTCAGTAAATGGGTGCAATAATTTGAGGAATGGCATAGACAACCTTATTCAGAGTGGCCAGCTTCAGATCACCACATCATTTCCAACAAATCCAGTAATCTCATCAGCAACGGTTTCAGAACCTCCTACAACTGCAGCAACCATTGTTCCCGACAATTCTTCGGCTTCATCAACAAGTACTTCATCTGTCTTCTCAACTGATCAGTTTTCAACAAATTTTCCTGCTACCACTTCAGCTTCACTCCATTTTGAACCTCCTACAACGACAACGTCCATTTTTCCAACAATGTCTCCTACAACACCAGCAACCAATCATGAAGATGTCTCTACTGTCACCATATTCTATGATCCTGAAAGCAACTCCGCCTACAACTCAGAAGGTGCTGCTCCCACTAGGGCACCAGTCACAATTTATTACGATCCACAAACTATCACAGTTCCTTCAACAGCTGCAATCAGTCCAGTCACCATCACGGTGCCTGGACCCGTGCCTTATGAAAGCAGTAATGCCATCCCCTGGCATTACGGCTCCGACTTGTACTGTGAAGGACAAAGAATCACTTTTGAATCATCGACCCCTGCACTGCAAATTGACAATGTGGGCGGAGGCGGAGGCTTCACTCGAAGCGGACGTCTTTTCGCTCCACAAATTCAGAGACCCACTGCCGAAGCAGAAGTTGCTGCCAAGGCAAAAGGGAAGAGCCCTGTGCAGGAAGATCAAGTTGTTAAAGAAACCTTGAAGACACCATTCGATCAAGAGGTTGATGAGTTCATGCGAATCATCAAAAAGAGTGATTATAAAATAGTGGATCAGCTTCATCAGACGCCTTCCAAGATCTCAATCCTATCATTGCTCATGTGCTCCGAAGCCCATCGGAATGCACTACTCAAAGTCCTGCACGCAGCTTACGTGCCTGAAGAGATCACTGTCAATCAGCTGGAAGCGGTAGTTGGAAATGTTAATGCTAGTCACGGACTAGGGTTCACCAATACTGATTTGACAATGGAAGGCCGCAACCATAACAAAGCCTTGCACATAACCATGGAATGCAAAGGTGCTGTCCTTTCTCATGTGCTGGTGGACACGGGGTCATCCCTTAATGTCTTACCCAAAAAGGCTCTGGTGAAGCTAGAGTATGATGGACTGGCATGGAGACCCAGCAACCTGGTGGTAAGAGCTTTTGATGGCTCAAAGAGATCGGTTCTGGGAGAGATTGAGCTGCCCGTAACGATTGGCCCGCAGACTTTCACAACTATCTTCTACGTGATGGATATACAGCCCGCCTACAGCTGTTTATTGGGTAGGCCATGGATTCACGCCGCTGGCGCCGTGACCTCCACCCTTCACCAGAAGTTAAAATATGAGTGGGAGGGTCAGATCGTTACAATCTGTGGAGAAGAGGACATTTTTGTCAGCCACTTGGCAACCTATAAGTACATTGAGATGGATGGGGAGATCCATGAAACAATGAGCCAGGGGTTTGAAGCCTTGAATGTGAATGAAACATCTGCTGTGTCTGGTACTTCAATATCATCATACCAACAAGCCCGGAAGGTTGTTGAGGAAGGAACTGCCCAAGGCTGGGGCAAGCTACTACCGGTGGAGAAGAAAGAAGACAGATTTGGGTTGGGTTACAAACCAACTCAACAAGATCAAGCAGCGGCTGCGAAAGAACCCAATTTTGTGAGTGGGGGGATGCTTACCCCTGATGCTATCAACTGTCTGGAAGACGAGCTGGAAGAGGAGCGCAATCTGGAGAATTGGATTCGTCCAAAGATCCCGGGGAGCAGTATCTCGAACTGGTCTTCCCAGGAAATTATAAGAGTTACTCATGCAGAGTAATTATTATTTCCTGTATTTTTATAAGCATGCATCAAAGTCTTGCATCTTGCCCAAGATGACAAGACTCATTTTGTAATCGGGCCATCTGTACTTTTTGTGCAAACAAGATCAATTAATGAAATATCAGACATCTTTTTGCAAACGAGTCTTTTTCTTTTCGTTCACTGTTTTTCCATTTTTCTTTTTGTACAAAAAATAAATGGCGGTGTTTTCAAAATGACAACTTCATTTCACCTTTCTAAAGAAGACTAAAATCAGATCACTAAAATGAACAACTTAACCCTTGCAGAGAGTGCCTTCCAGACAGCACCGACAACAGCACGGCTATGACTTCGTATGACTTTGACAATCCAATCAATCAAGCTGATGAAGGGGTTGAAGAAGAATATGAGCTTCCTGAAGAGCTAGCCAGGTTGTTAAGACAAGAGGAAAAGGTTATTACTCCTCACCAGGAGGAGGTTGAAGTGATCAATCTTGGTACAGATGAAGACGTGAAAGAAGTTAGAATCGGGGCCTGCCTGCAAGACTCAGTGAAGAGACAACTGATAGACCTACTTCAAGAGTATGTAGATGTGTTTGCTTGGTCGTACCAAGACATGCCAGGGTTGGATACCGATATTGTCGTGCACAAGCTGCCTTTGAGAGAAGAATGCCCGCCAGTTAAACAGAAGTTGCGCCGTACTCGTCCGGACATGGCAATGAAAATCAAAGAAGAGGTACAAAAGCAATGGGACGCCGGGTTCCTTGCTGTGACTAGCTATCCACCGTGGGTTGCTAATATTGTGCTTGTGCCTAAGAAGGACGGCAAGGTAAGGATGTGCGTTGACTACCGGGATCTGAACAGAGCCAGCCCGAAAGATGACTTCCCATTACCTCACATTGATGTATTGGTGGATAACACGGCTCAGTTCTCGGTATTCTCCTTCATGGATGGATTTTCAGGATACAACCAGATTAAGATGTCACCTGAAGACATGGAGAAGACAACCTTCATCACACCCTGGGGCACGTTCTGCTACAAGGTAATGCCATTTGGGCTGAAGAACGCCGATGCAACATATCAACGGGCTATGGTAACATTATTCCACGATATGATTCATAAAGAAATAGAATGCTATGTGGATGATATGATTGCCAAGTCCCTCACTGAAGAAGACCACCTGGTGAATCTGCTCAAGTTATTCAAACGTCTGAGGAAGTACCAATTGAAGTTGAACCCCAACAAATGCACATTCGGGGTGCGGTCTGGTAAGCTGCTGGGTTTTATTGTGAGCGAGAAAGGGATTGAAGTTGACCCTGATAAAGTCAAAGCCATTCAAGAGATGCCTGCACCGAAAACAGAGAAAGAAGTTCGAAGGTTCTTAGGTCGACTGAACTACATTTCAAGGTTCATATCTCACCTGACAGCAACCTGCGAACCCTTGTTCAAGCTGCTAAGAAAGGAACAGACGGTCAGGTGGAATGAAGACTGCCAGAAGGCTTTTGACAAGATCAAGGAATATCTGCAAGAACCTCCAATCCTCATGCCTCCAGTTGAAGGAAGACCTCTGATTATGTACTTGACAGTATTAGAAGAGTCAATGGGGTGTGTGCTGGGCCAGCATGACGAGTCTGGTCGAAAAGAGTATGCAATATACTACCTAAGCAAAAAGTTTACCGACTGTGAACAACGTTATTCACTGCTCGAGAAAACTTGCTGTGCTTTAGCGTGGGCTGCTCGCCGGCTGAGACAGTATATGTTGACCCACACTACTTTGTTGATATCCAAAATGGACCCAGTTAAGTACATTTTCGAGAAGCCAGCTCTTACCGGACGGGTTGCAAGATGGCAAATGATTCTCACAGAATACGATATACAGTACACATCTCAGAAAGCCATCAAGGGCAGTGTACTATCTGAATATCTTGCTGAGCAACCCATTGATGATTACCAGCCTATGAGATTTGACTTCCCTGATGAAGACATCATGTTCATTAAAGCAAAAAATCATGAAGAGCCTATTCACACTGAAGGGCCTGACCCGGAAGAAGAATGGATTATGATGTTCGACGGGGCTGTTAATATGAATGGTCGTGGCGTTGGTGCAGTACTCATTACGCCTAAAGGAGTTCACATGCCTTTCTCGGCAAAACTCACTTTCAACCGCACTAACAACGAAGCTGAATACGAAGCTTGCATTATGGGTCTTGAGGAAGCCATTGACCTCAGGATCAAGACGTTGACTGTATTCGGAGATTCAGCTCTGGTAATCAATCAAACCAACGGAAAATGGTACACCCACCAGGATCATCTGATACCTTACAGGGATTATACAAGAAGGTTATTGACGTTCTTCACAACAGTCAAGCTTGAGTATATCCCTTGGGACGAGAACCAATTTGCAGATGCTCTTGCTACCATTTCATCCATGATCAAAGTTCAAGCTGCTAACTTTGTACCCCAGATATCAGTGTCCAGACTCGATAGACCAGCATATGTATTTGCAGCAGATATTGCCAAAGATGATAAGCCTTGGTTTCATGACATTAAGTGCTTCTTGGAGGATCAAACATACCCACCTGGGGCATCTTCCAATGATAAGAAGACTTTGAGAAGGCTTGCTGGTAGTTTCTTTCTGAACACTGATGGATCTTTATACAAAAGGAACTTTGATATGGTACTCCTCAGATGTGTTGACAAGACGGAAGCAAACTTGTTGATGCATGAAGTGCACGAGGGATCGTTTGGTACCCATGCCGGAGGGCATGCCATGGCTAAAAAGTTGTTAAGATCAGGCTATTATTGGATCACAATGGATGCAGACTGTTGTGCTTATGCCAGAAAATGTCATAAATGCCAGATCTACGCAGATAAGGTGCATGTGCCTCCCAATCCTTTGAACATCATGTCTTCACCATGGCCCTTTGCCATGTGGGGCATTGATATGATCGGCAAGATTGAGCCAACTGCTTCAAACGGCCACAGATTCATCCTGGTCGCCATCGACTATTTCACCAAGTGGGTTGAAGCAGCCTCATATGCAAACGTCACAAGACAAGTGGTAGCCAGATTTCTGAAGAGAGATATCATCTGTCGATATGGAGTGCCCGAGCGAATCATTACTGATAATGGTTCCAATCTAAACAATAAAATGATGGCAGAACTGTGCCGGGACTTCAAAATTCAACATCACAATTCTTCTCCTTACAGGCCAAAGATGAATGGCGCCGTTGAGGCGGCAAACAAGAATATTAAGAAGATTGTGCAGAAGATGGTAGTCACCTACAAAGACTGGCATGAAATGCTACCGTTTGCCTTGCATGGGTACCGCACATCAATCAGGACATCCACTGGGGCAACACCGTATCAGCTTGTGTATGGTATGGAAGCAGTCCTACCTGTTGAAGTTGAATTACCCTCCCTACGGGTATTACTGGATGTTAAGCTAAGTGAAGCAGAATGGGTTCGGGCCCGATACGAACAACTGAGTCTGATCGAAGAGAAAAGATTGGCTGCAATCTGTCATGGGCAGCTATATCAGAAGAGAATGAAGAGGGCCTTCGATCAGAAAGTCAGGCACCGAGAGTACCAAGTGGGAGATCTTGTGCTGAAAAGAATCCTCCCTCCTCATACAGACCACAGGGGCAAATGGACTCCAAATTATGAAGGACCATTCGTGGTAAAGAAAGTTTTCTCTGGTGGAGCACTGATGCTCAGCACCATGGATGGTGAAGATTTCCCGTCCCCTGTGAATTCAGATGCAGTTAAAAAATACTTCGCATAAAAATGACCCGCTGGACATAAAAACAGAATGAAAGTCCAGGCAAAAATAGGGCATCCCGGCGAGTCAAAAACAGAATAAAAGACTCGGGCAAAAATAAGGGAAAATAAATAAAAATGTACACCCGCTGAGTTGAAAAGCCGCATTGGACAACTCAGGAAAAAATGGGTATCCCGATGGATTGAAAACCCGAAAGGGCGATCCATGCAAAATAAGGGAATAAGCGAACAACTGCATTCTGAATCCGTCTGTATCACTTGCAACTTGGAAAGCTTCAACAGAATCAAGCTTCAATCAGAATCAGCCTTTTTCAGAAAGCAAGACGAGAAGAACGTCATTGTCATACGAGTCATAGCAGAAGAGGAAGCTCCTTAAAGCGTCGTCAACACCGCCAGCATTTTGTTTCTCAATTTATAACAATCTCCTTATTTTAGGAGATTTGTTTCCTTGACTGTATCTTGCCTATTCAGGGCACAAAAATTAATAAAATCATATTTTTCAGTCGTGTTTTACATATTTCGTTTGCAAAGAATGTCTGATGTCTCTAAAACTAATTGCATAAGTACAAATGTTTTTCACTAAAAATAGAAACACATGCTTGCAGGGAATATACTTACTCTTGAGAATGCTTAACTCCTATGACGGAATCCAGTAAAGGATACCTCGGGACCTTTTGTGCGTTTCCTTATCTTTGCGAGACTTCAGGTATCCAGAACGCAACCTGGGGCATGCAAGTTACATCCCAGCAAGCTGGCAGATCAACACTCACTCTTGGCACCAGAGGTGTTTTCTCCCCAGCTGAGTTGCCAACAACTTTCCCCAGCCATAGTGCCCATCTTTCTTCCTCAGCAGAATATGAAAAGTCAGGGAATCACCTCCCCACAGAATCATCAGCCTCCGTTCAGAAGAGCAACGCATGAAGGAGTCACAACAGAGTACAGAAGGCTTCTACAAACCCCAGCTGGGTCCTCATTTACTAGGATATGTCAATCAGTGGCCCAGATCCCCAAGCAGATACATCTCATCAGATCTATCAATGATTTCATCCCCAGCTGGGATATTCACTTCAAACAGATCAACCAGAGATCTTCACAGCAACGGGATCCGAATCCCAGATCTGTATCTTTGCATAATCATGGCATTTTGCATCATATTCACCCACAAAGCGTAGCATTCCGTCTAAAACGGAGCATTACGGCAAAAATCAAATACATAGCATAATCATAAGTCATGTTGTGAATCGAACACTTGTGAATAATGACAATCCGTCAGAATGCAGAATACTTTCCTCAAAATCCCCACCAGAGTCCCCGGCAAAAGCAGTTGCCTCACAAATCACAAACGCCAGTATATACTCATTTTGACACCCATCCGCATCATCATTCCCCAGTAAAGTCGCCTGAACACTCTTTACAACAATATCACCCGTATTGCAGATACTTCCTGACACCCGTCCGTGTCATACCCCAGCAGAAAGCCAAAGACATCCTCTTTGCACTCACATATACTTGTATATACACTTTCTTGACACCCGTCCGTGTCATATCCCCAGCGCAGTCGCTTACACTTTCATCACCCATATGCTTGTTTATATTATACTTTTCTCCTTTTGACACTCGTCCGTGTCACTCTCCCCAGCAGTTAAAGTATCCATCTATACAATACTCGTACTCGCTACTCATGTCATACTACTCAGATACTCGTCCGTATCTTGTATATACCTTTTATATCCCCTCAGATTCGACACTAGTCCTTGTTCTTTGTTAACCCGTTGGTACTCGTCCGTACCATCATCTCAGAACATGCGTCAAGCGTTTGTCTCTACATGATACTCGTCTGTATCATAACCTTAAGGATGCTCGTCCGCATCTTTAATCCATACACCATGTCAAACACTTGTATCTTCTTGAATAAAGACACTCGTCTGTATCTACTATCCCCAGAAGAGTTCTCTCAGATTCAACACTCGTTCGTGTTCTCTGTTAACCAGTTGATACTCGTCCGTATCATCATCTCTGAACACGTGTCAGTTTGTTTCTACCTGATACTCGTCCGTATCATAGTCTTAAGGATGCTCGTCCGCATCTTTAATCTATACACAACATCTAAACACTTGTACTTTCTCTTCTTGGATGTGAACACTCGTCCGTGTTTACTATTCCCCAGTAGATCGCAAACAAATTTTCCTTTTTATTTGACACTCATCCTGTGTCATGATAAACCCGAGAGCAGCCGTACCCTGCTGAGTGGTCGTCCTCCACTTCTTGATGGTCGTCCTCCATCATGCTCATCCGATGGCCGTCCCCATCTTTGATTTTAGCAGCCGTCCCCTGCTAGGTGGTCGTCCTCCACCCCTTTGATGATCGTTCTTCATCATTCTATCCAATGGCCGTCCCCATTGTTGATTTTGGTTATCTGACATTCGTCCTATGTCATGATAAGCCCCGAGAGCAGCCGTACCCTGCTGAGTGGTCGTCCTCCACTTCTTGATGGTCGTCCTCCATCATGCTCGTCCGATGGCCGTCCCCATCGTCGACCTTTTCTATCCGATGACCGTCCCCATCGTTGATATTTTCGGCAGCCGTACCCTGCCAGGTGGTCGTTCTCCACCTTTGATGGCCGTCCCCATCATATTTCCTTTATTACCCAACAGAGCAGCCGTCCCCTGCTAGGTGATCGTCCTTCACCTTTGGTGGCCGTACCCCATCATCTGTTTATTTCATTTATTCTTTAACCCGATGGCCGTCCCCGTCGTGGTCCCTTTTCCTTTTCTTTTAGCCCGATGGCCGTCCCCATCGTCGGTTACCTTGCTTTATGAACTTGATGGTCGTCCCCGTCATGTTTCATTAACTCCCAGAAAATTTTACAGCTTTATCCTGATGGCCGTCCCCATCATAATTTGATTTTCCCCAGCTAGTCGGCCGTCCCCGTCTTGGCTTTACCTTTTATCCCCAGCATGCCGGCCGTCCCCGTCATTGCGTTGTATCCCGCTTTGCAATATACTTTATTTTCCTTTTACAATCCATATCCCTTTTCTTCTTCATTCTGTGAGTGCAAATTTTGGACTGTCTTTAGTATTCAACCACAAGTTATCTTGTTTGCCTGTTAAGCCGTTGTTTACATCCTGTACAGCTAACTCATGTTTGAATAGGGGCAGCTGTAAACACCCCAAATTTGCCCTCACTCATTCACACCATGGCTTGTGATCATTTCATATGCATAAACACAATCATACCATCTCATATCTCAATTTTGAGTCACTGCATTGGTTCTAAGTCATCTGCACCTAGGGTTTGTGATCTGAGCAATCCAGGAGCTTCTTGAGCCACTCCAAAAGCCACCAATCACTTCAAAGGGATCCATGTGTGTTCATCTATCATATTACATCCTCTCAAGGTCAAGATTTCAAAAGAATCACAAGAACTAGGGTTTGTGTGGAAGCAGAGCCAGGTTTGACTGTAGTTGACCTAAAATTAGGGTTTTGGTTTCAGAGGCCATAACCTCAATTTTTTTGGTCATTCTTGTTTCCATTGGTCTCTACATGGTATAGGGAGTATGCATATCAATTTTCATGAAGAAATTCCATGGGGAAGTCATCTGATCAAGGGTTGACTTTCTGGACAAGTCAGTGCAAAATCAGGGCATCTGAGGCCCCCAATGACCCAACCAATGGGTGATCTTCATCATTTTGAATGTATATGATCTTTATTTGATCATGGAAGAAGGTTGAAGTTCACAAAAATCAAGAATTTGGAGTTTTTGCAAAGTTGACTTTTTTGGGCATAGTTGACTTTTCAAGAATGCTTCATTTTAGGTCATTTTTCAAGCCTTGATTCTTGATCCAAAAATGCTCCAAATGGGAAAACTTTGGTCATGAAAGTTGTAGATTACATCTCTCCCTTTTCAAAAAGTACAAGAACATGATCAAACTCTTCTTGGATCAAAAGTTATGGTGTGACAAAGTTGGCAAAAATCATTGATTTTTAAGGCATGCTTCAAATGAGAATTTTGCAAAATCATGAACCAAAGCCAATTGTAACTTCTAATTCACTTCAAACCATGACATAAACATTCTATGTGACATGAAAATCAGATTTGGACCAAAAATCCCTCATGTTCATGGCTTGTGTAGCAAAGTAGTCACATGTGAACCAAAAGGCAACAACTTGCAAAAACACTCATCACACTCCACCAACTTGATGCATTGGATGTTGCACCTTGCTAGCCCTCTCACCTCATCTTGCTGCACCAGAACCATGCCTTGTACTAGCCTAGCACCAAGCCATACTTTCTCTTACACAAAAGTTGACAAATTGCAAAAGTGGCCATACCAATCAATAAAGCACATGTCATGTCATCTGACCAATGAGAGAGGTTTATGTGGACAAAGAGCAAGACATTTCATACATGAAGCAAGGCTGAAACTCTCTCAAGCAACATATACACCAAAACACACCATTTTGCATATTCCTTCGAATCTGCCTCCACAAACTTAAAACATCAAAGCCATCTTCACCAATCAACTCACCATGTTTCAGTGAGTAGGAAGCAGCAAGATTCAAGCCTGAAACCAGCCTGAACTGAACTGCACCATTTCTCATCCCTAAAACCAGAACTCTTCGAATCCCTTCATCCAGCCATCAAACACTTCATTTTCCTTCACCAACAAGCCAGGCACACCTAAAGGAGCAGGAATCCACCATTGGAATGGCTTGAAGCCTCCCCATTCCTGACTGTGCCATCTGCTACACCAGAACTGTTCCTCACAAATAAGCCATCCACAAGAGCTTTGAAGCCTTCCATTAGCATCAGGGGAGACAAAGAAGTCCATTTGCACGCAAAGGAAGCTCTGAAAGTTCAGTTTTGAAGCTTTCCAGCTCAGGTATGAACATGGAAACTTTTCTCTCAAAGCTTGATTTTTGAGTTACAAATTGATTATTCATGTCTTGCTGGTTATGGGGTTGGTTTCAGAATCAAAAATGAGTAAAAATTGAGCTTGTATGTGTAACACCCCAAATTTGCCCTCTTCTTGTTTAGCATCGTTATCATATCATAATCATCATGAGCATACCATATCCTTATCATTTAGCATAGAAAAATGAGGCATAACACTCGCATGTTCCAGCATAAGGCATATGATCGGTCATCTGGGAAAATCCGAACCTGCAAGTCAAAATCAAGAGCATGGTGATCTAGCAAGAATCTCGCAGGATCATTTTGCACAAGCCTGGTATCATGTTCAGAGCCCTAGAAAGAGAAGATGGATCAAAATTTGCTTGAAACGGTTGGTGCAGGTCTATTTTTGAAGGTTCCCACCAAAGGGAGGGAAATTCAAATTTTCCATGCGTTAACCGGTTAACGCATATGGTTAACCGGTTAACAGCTGCGAAATTTGAATTTCCAGCAGCAATTTCAGCATGTGTGTTTTGGCCCCATTTTCCAATTTTCTGATTTTTATTCATTTGAATTAAATTTGAATTTGAGAGAAGGATCTAGAGCATTTATCCAAGCCTCATTCCAACCCTAAATCCAAATCACTTTCTAAGCTAATGCCAAGCCACATTTTTGGATCCCAAACCAAAATTTTGGGCCCCAAACCTAAATCATATTTATTCCATTTCCCTCCAAACCAAAGGGGCTCCCTCTCATTTTTCACTCTCATTTCTGAATTTTCATTCCTCTCACTCACAATTCTCTCACTTTTCTCTCCCAATTTTCCAAATCACTCAAAGTTCCTCTTTGAAGATCACACAACCTTGCCTTGAGGTGTGTAGATCTTGGAACTAAACCTCCTTTCATAGCTTCTTTGCATCTCTTTGCTGGTTTTATTGGAGATTCAGATCTGGTTTGAGATTTAGAAGTGCTTTTGGATCCAAAATTCTGCATCAAGAGCTTGTTCTTGCATTTATTTTGCATGGAGTGTGGAGCTTAGCATCGGATCTTCAAAGTTTTGCGCGAGATCTACCGTTTTCAGCTCAATCAACAATTACCAAAGCATACCTCAGCTTTGTAGGTTGGTTAATTTCAGATCTAGCTCTGTTTTTAGCTTATTTGCATGCTTGTGCTTTAGATCCACCATGTGCTTGTGTATTTGCTTGTGTTGTTTGATTTGATTGGTTGATTTGTATCCGGATCCGAATGTTATTGTTCATGAGCTTAATGATATGGATTAATGTGAATTGATCTAATTTTTCCATGTGTAATTGATTGCTGGTCTGGTGCAAGCTTATTTGAATAAGCTGTTTTGAGATGCTGTTTTCTGCAGGATTTGTTGCTGTTTTATCAGTGTTAACCGGTTAACGTATATGGTTAACCGGTTAACGCCCCTGTTTTGTGCGTATTTTGTGCAGGTTTGAGCTGGTTAACCGGTTAACGCATTTGGTTAACCGGTTAACACTGAAGCAGAATGACTTTTTAGTGTTGTTTTGAGCTTGTTTGATCCCTTTGCTTGTTCTAATTGCCATGGATCATTGCATGATCATTAAACATGAGATTTTAGGGTGATTTGCTTGCTGGTTGATGTATGCTTTCATGTTTTCGACGCGTAAGTCGTGTACTTGCAATGTTTGGCATGATGTTTGATTCTTGTTCACAAGAACCTTTGAGCATGACTAATTCCATGATTGTGTTGGTCACTTTGCTGGATTTTTTTTGTGCATACTAACCTTGCAGGGGCTATGGTAAGTGAGAGATGTGGGAATTGAGTTCCACATCTCCAATTCTCATCTTCCTCTTATGTTTATGTTACTAACCCTTTGTTGTTGGGCTTAGGCCTTTCTCATCCCTTCTTCTATCTTCTTCTTTTTTCCTTCATTAGGATAGAAACCTCACTAACCTTTAGGACTTCCATGCATGTGAATACTTAGGATTATTTTAGTCCCCCTTTAGAATTTTTCCTTTAAGATCCTTTGGCGCTCTCTCTTCTCATCTTCAAACTTAATTCTAATTCATTTAATAAAGGTTGAGTACTTTCATGTGACATGAGACTTTGCTATGAGATGCTTACATGCGTTCCATTTCGGGGCGAGGTGTGAGTCATCACTCGTGGTGGATAGGTCTTAACATGAGTACCTCACAAAGAAAAGCTAAAAAACACTTCTTAATCAAAACCACGAAAACACTTAATAATGATAATAGGTTAGTGTGCTTGAGCCTTCACTTGTGGGACTAGCTTTGGGGATTTCCTCCATAGATAGGTGTGCCTCTTGCGCATTCCATTTCGGGATGATGTGAGATGTACACATCCCATTGAGTAAGACTTGGGTACACTTACCTATGCAAACTTTCACTCATAAAAGCTTCTAAAAAACACCAAACAAACAATAAACGTCTTTCCTTCGGGAATTCTTTTCTCATCTCCTTCGCTCCGTACGCGAACTTGCTCCTACTTGTCATTTTGCAAGACGGTTACGCACTCGTCGTCCGAGCCTGCAACACCTGAGAAATGGCATAGGCAGTTCAAGCCTTAATCCACAAGCAATTTCTTTTCTACCCCTAGTTAGGGGAACTACGGCGTCTCTGATCCTCATTATCCTGATGAGGTACGTAGGCAGCGGGGTAGGGCCCGTTCGAGCACAATCTTTATTTTCCCTACATTTTTTTCCTTTCCATTTCTTATTTCAGTTCTTTTCTCATTTTTTCTTTTCCAGTTCATTTTCTTTTCTTTTGCTGCAGTTTTCATACTCTCACCCTTTGAAACAGTATTCTTTGCAAGCGTGGATCCCGTCGGGTACGGCGGACGATCTGGGTGCTAATACCTTCCCAGGTCGTAACCGACTCCCGAACTCAGTCTCTTTGGTTCGCAGGACCTGTGTCCTTCCTCTTTTTTTCTTCTGGTTTGTGCAGCATTACCATTCCCTCTATTCGGGATAAAAATGCATGGCTGGCGACTCTACCTTTTTCCGCGCCACTTTCGCGTTTGTACCAGGATGGAAATCCCGGGAGCGACAGCTGGCGACTCTGCTGGGGAACGAACCCAGAATATCTGGTTCCCCTGTGAGTCTCTCCTAGCGCTTGTGTGTTGTTGTTTCATTGGGTGATGCTTGTTTGATGTGGCTTGTTGTACTGTATTGTTGTTTATTTACAGCTTTATTTACAGCTTTATTTACAGTCTTCAGTATTTATTTTCCGCATCATATATCATACTGGACTGTCTGGACTGGTTTTCTGTTTGGTGGGATGGGTGATACCGTTTCTGAGAGATAAGCCAAGTACCCGGCTTGAGTGCACCCTAGGATTAGAGTGGACATATTGTACTCGCATGTGGCATGATGAGTGGCGATGTGTTTCACGCCCAGATTGCGACTGTCTTGGAAATATCTTGTGTGGGGATTTCCTCCACTTCGGGATAGGACCTTGATGGTTATGTGCATCTGGGGACCGATCATTGAGAACCTTTGTGGAAACAGCCCTCTCCAGTGGTGACAGTGGCAGACCACATTTTGTGGCAAACCCATTCGCACCCGAGGGTCCACTGGGGAACTCGCATAGGATGGCCTGGTTCTCTTATAGGAACTCAGTCAAAGCATCTGGTCGTATGGCATTAGTACTGTATCCTACGGGCTGAATGTACTATTGTTTCTCGATTTCAGCGCTTGAAGCTGGGAACCTGTAAGGGATGCTTGTTTTTCCCGGACTCAGCTGAGGCCTCCCTGCGTAGTATATAATGCCTAACCGATTCCCTGACTTGGTCATGAGCCACTTCTCGGAAATGGTGAAAGTATTATTGCTATTCGGCTTTGAGAGTCCGTGATGTTTGACCTGGAGCACACCCGTGAGATTTGGGATGGGTTTACAGGTTTGCAGGAACACTTGACCTCATCATACCCTTGTTATCAGTGCAGTTCATGTTATGATGCAGTTACTTTGGTTCCGGAGTTCTGGTTTTCTGGTTCTGGTATTCGTGATACTATGGTCCTGAGATTTTCTTCAGAGGGTTGTGGTTATCAGAGAGGGTGACTCAGTGAACTTTTGGTTTGTCAGAGGGATCTTGTCAGTGGCCAGATTCCAGACAGTCTCAGATGACCATATGTCTTTGCATTTGCATCTGCATTGCATCATTGCATCATTAATCATTGTTTTGTTTTCATTCACAGGTTCATATTTCTGCTTCCGGTTCCGGTATTCTCTTCAAAGATGGAAGATCCTCGCAAGCAGAATATTCACTTCAAGTTCTTTGATGTCAAGATTGGTTTGCTGAAGAAGATGGTAAAGCTGATTACGCCCAATCAGGTAGAGAGATTCAGAAAAGCTTATGGGAGTATTCTTGATGTGGTGATAGAGCTAAATCCTTCAGAGAGGAGTGCCATTCATACATTGCTTCAGTATTATGATCCTCAGCTCCGTTGCTTCACCTTTCCTGATTTCCAGTTGGGCCCTATGCTGGAGGAGTATGCTTTGATCCTGGGTGTGCCAGTTCAAGATCAGGTTCCTTTCAACTCTGAGATGAGTAGACCAGCACCGGAGGCTATTGCTAAGGCTCTTTATTTGAGTCCTTCTACTGTGAAGTCTTTGACCATTATCAAAGGAGGTGTGTCTGGGTTTTCTTTGGAGGTTCTGGTAAAGAAGGCGGAAGAATTGGCTGTTGAAGAAGAATGGGATGCGGTCTGTGCTATCTTGGCTCTTTCTATCTATGGCACCATTTTGTTTGCTGATATGGAGAAGTTCATAGATATAAACGCCATACATCTCTTTTTGCTGAAGAATCCTGTGCCTACCTTACTCGGGGATTTGTATTACTCGGTTCATTACAAGACTGAAAAGAAGAGGGGAGGTTTGGTTCGTTGCTGTGCTCCATTATTTCACATGTGGTTCATGAGGCATTTGCCTAGTACGGGAGTGTTTAGTGACCATAGTCTGATATGGGCTCAGAAGCTGGAAAAGTTGCTTGCCAAGGATGTTAGGTGGTTCACTCAGAGGCTGCAAGGTGCACGTTTCATTACCAGCTGCGGAAGTTATCATAGTGTGCCTTTGTTGGGAATAACTGGAGGGATTAATTACAATCCAATCTTGTTAAGAAGACAATTAGGATACGCTTTGAGAGATGTGCCTGAAGATTTGAAGCTGACCCCCATTTTCTACTTTTCCGTGAAAGATAATATGCCCTTAGTGAGGAAGGTTGCGGGGGCTTGGAAAAGCATCAAAGGAGAAGGAATAGCTAGTTTCGGGAAGTGCAACAATCAGACGTTCCCAGGGTACGAAGCTTGGTTGAAAGACAGAGCCAGAAGAGTTTTGTTACCATTTTCAGCACCAGTTGCTGAGTCCATTGATACTGTGCCTTTAGAGGAATTCGAGAAGTTAGAAGCCCAGTTACATGCAGTTAGAGTTGAAAATACCGAGATGGTAAGCTTGTATTACCAAGCTAACAGGGCCAAGAAGGAAGCTGAGGAGAAGTTGCTGAAGATACAGACGACTTTGGAGGCTAAGGAGAAAGACTTTGCAGGAAAAGAAGCGCATTTCCGCAGGTTGGGGATGATGGAAGCCCAAAGAGAAGTTGAGCGCAAGAAGAAGTCAAAGACCCTTAGAGACGCTCGTCAGTCTATTGTCTGGTTGAAGGGACAAAGAGAGCAAGAGTTGAAGCAATATAAGGAAAAAGAGGAGTTCTTTGAGACTCAGATGGCTTACAAGAAAGAAGAGGTGGAGCAGGCCCACAAGATTCGCAGAGAGAAGACCCAACAGCTTGCAGACAGTCAACAAGCCCTCGAAGAAGCACTCAAAGAGATTGAAGACCTCAAGTTGATGGCAGGAGTCAAGAAGGTCAGGTCTGATGATGGAGTTTCAGGATCCTCAGGCGGCGGTTATGCTTCTTAGTTTGTTTTCTTTGTATTTGGATTACCTACGGGCATGTTGTAGGAGTCCTAGTTGTTTGTTTATACTCTGTAAGAACTCGTACTCTATGAGGTATTCTGTTTTTATTGTGCCTAATGGGCTGATCTATGTTAAGATGTTTCTCACTATTTCTTGGTTTGCTTGCTATTATGGTTTGAATGTGGTTTCCCGCAAAGGTTTCTGAAAGTCGAGGATCAGTACCCATCTGGTTTTCTTTGCTAAATACCGGAGCCGGGGCATAAGTGACTTGTGTTTGGAAACATAAACAACTGCATTGCATCCATATAACCTGTTTGTTGTTTTGCAGGTAGTGTCTCGGTTACTAACGTATTTTGTGTTTCAGGCACTATAGCTCCTCGAAAAGCTCGGGGGCAGCCAACAGTACACAGGTACCCAACCAAGGTTAACAGAGAGAGAGCCATGGATCAAATGCAGGCAGATTTGGCAGACCTAAGACAGAGAATGGATAATTTCATGACGTTAATGACCGGCATGGGGCAGAATCAAGAACGGCTGCGAGAGTTGGTTGAGAATCAGAACAGAAACGCTGCTGCTGCTGCAAATGTTGGTAATCATACCGGTGCGGGCGCACGTCAGGGTGGACCTCATGTTATACAACCAGGGGCGACCGTAGTCAATGACGGGATGCATAACATTCATGTGGACCACCAGGAGGACCAGTTCACTTTACTTGATGAGACCGAGGGTCAAGGGGT
The DNA here is from genome assembly GCA_963966055.1 of Lathyrus aphaca. Lineage (NCBI taxonomy): Eukaryota > Viridiplantae > Streptophyta > Magnoliopsida > Fabales > Fabaceae > Lathyrus > Lathyrus aphaca. The sequence goes on from OZ014522.1 coordinate 84,065,204, forward strand.
CGAAATGAATAAGAGATTCGAAGAGATGGCCGAGCAAATCAAGGCTATTCAGTCCCAGAGTTCTTTGGGATTCGATATAACAGACTTGGGTTTGGTTCCGGGAGTCAGAATCCCGTACAAATTCAAGGTTCCTACTTTTGAGAAGTATAACGGCACTGCTTGCCCAAAAACTCATCTGCAATCATATGTGGGGAGAATTGCCGCGCATACAGACGATGAAAAGCTATGGATGTATTACTTTCAGGACAGCTTGGTGGGAGCTTCCCTTGAGTGGTACATGAAGCTCAGCAGGGTCAATGTTAAGAGCTGGAAGGATCTCGCTGAGGCCTTCGTGAAGCAGTACCAGTACAACATGGATATGGCTCCGAATCGCACCCAGTTGCAACATATGGCTCAGACAACAAAAGAAGGCTTTAAAGAATACGCCCAGAGGTGGCGTCAGCTAGCTGCTAGGGTGCAGCCACCCTTGTTAGAGAATGAGATGGCCGATATGTTTATGGGTACCCTCCAGGGGGTATTTCTTGAGAGATTGGCATCAAGTTCTGCTACAAAGTTCAACGATATTGTCATTGCGGGAGAAAGGGTCGAAACGCTGTTGAAAATGGGGAAGATACAAGACCCAGGTGCTAGTAGCTCAAATGGAGCGAGGAAAGCTTTTAGCGGACCTCCAAGAAGGCGAGAAGGAGAGACCAATGCTGTATTCGGCCGAAGCCAGGGCCGTGGTTACAGAAGACCTTATGAACATGTGGCTGCTGTCACTATTCCTGCAGCTCCCGTACAACAGATGCCACCTCCACCACAACAACAACAACAACCTAGAGCCAACTACCAGCAAAGACCTTATCAGCCGAGGCAGACTCGTCCTGCTAACAGGGTGATTGAAGCTATTCCGATGACATATGCTGCCTTGTTGCCGAGACTACTAGACTTGAACCTTATTCAATTAAGGACTTTGGCACCACCACCTCCTGGAGAGCTTCCAGCTGGTTACGACGTCAACGCGCGATGCGCTTTTCATTCAGGGGCACCCGGGCACTCAACCGAGAAGTGCAGGGCGCTACATCACAAAGTTCAAGATCTCGTGGATTCAAAGGCAATCAACTTTGCGCCACCACCGAATATCAACTCGAACCCTATACCTAATCATGGAGGAGCAAGAGTTAATGCTGTTGAGCGTGATGACAAGTTGAGTTTGGTACTGAGAATTGATGAAGTCAAGACGCCGTTGAAGGTGGTGAAAGAGAGACTGTTGAAAGGTCAAGTATTTCCTGGTTGTTCTCTCGATTGTGAAGACTGTATAAGTGTTGTGAATGGCTGCGAGAAATTGAAGACGGGTTTGCAAGAGTTGATTGATGTTGGATCCCTACAATTTAGCAAGATTAGTAATGAAAAGGCTGATGATGTGTCAACCATTACTATCTTCTACAATGAGGCTGACATGCCCGTTCGACAAGAGCCTGTTACCGTTTACGCTCCTCAGATTAGTCCTGTGACTATAACTGTACCTGGGCCAATGCCGTATAATGATGATAGAGCCATTCCGTGGCATTATGGTTCCGATGTCTATGTGGCGGGACAGAAGATGGAAAGTAGACCTGTTGCTGACCCGACTATTGAAAATGTGGGAGGTGTTGGGGGATTTACTCGAAGTGGCCGTTTATTTGCTCCCCCTGCATTGAGAAAGGATCCCGAGGCCGAAGCTTCGTCCAAAGACAAAGGGAAGCAGATTGCGAATGACGAGTCAACTACCCCTGTGGCTGGGCAGGGGACGTTTGAAAAGGAGGTAGAGGAGTTTATGAAGATCATCAAAAGAAGTGACTACAAGGTGGTTGACCAACTGAATCAGACGCCTTCAAAGATTTCTATCTTGTCACTGTTGATGTGCTCTCCCGCGCATAGAGAAGCTTTACTGAAAGTACTTCAAATGGCCTATGTTCCTCAAGAAATCACTGTTAATCAACTCGAAGCTGTTGTTGGAAGTGTTAATGCCAGCCATGGTTTAGGCTTCACTGACCGAGACCTTACTTCGGAGGGAAGGAATCACAATAAAGCACTGCATATCACGATGGAATGCAAGGGCGCTGTTTTGTCTCATGTTCTTGTGGACACAGGCTCTTCCTTGAATGTGCTCCCGAAGAAGGCGTTGATGAAGCTTAACATTGACGGGGTTATTCTGACGCCGAGTGATCTAGTGGTTAAAGCTTTCGATGGTTCAAGAAGATCCGTTTTCGGAGAGGTTGAGTTGCCTGTCAAGATAGGCTCTCAAGTCTTCAAGAGTGTCTTCTATGTCATGGATATCCAGCCTGCGTATAGTTGCTTGTTGGGCAGACCGTGGATACACGCAGCTGGAGCTGTCACCTCAACTCTGCACCAGAAGCTTAAATATGTGGTGGATGGCCAGGTCACCACAGTTTGCGGGGAAGAAGATATATTCGTCAGCCATTTGTCGACATTTAAATATGTAGAAATGGACGGGGAAATTCACGAGACTTTGTGCCAAGCTTTTGAAGCAGATGTCAGTATCCTGACTCCGGTGAAGAAAAACAACGAAGGCACGTCAATTCATTCCTACCGGGAAGCAAAAGAGGCCGTCCAATCAGGCAATGCCCAGGGCTGGGGCAAGCTACTGGAGGTGGAAAAGAAGGGTGATAAATTCGGCTTAGGGTATCAGCCTGGGGGGTCTACTCGGAGTGGTAAAGCTATCTCATTCACAAGTGCTGGGTCGATTGACCGCGATCAAATCTGTATGGCAAGCCAAGACGGGGATAGTGACAGAGACTGGGACAACAATTGGATTCGCCCGTGTGCACCCGGCGAGGAGCTAGGAAATTGGTCTGCTGAGGACATTGTTCAAGTCACCTGGCTCTCAAAGTAATTGTTTTGTTTCCTTTTATTAGCATACTGCATTGTCAAATCCAGCATTCTGCCCAAGATGTTTGGATCCATTGTACTGGGCCACCATGTTTTGTATTGCATCGTTATTTTTGCCATGAAATAAAAGGACATTTTCAGACAAATTGTGCTCTCTTTCTTTGTTTTTAAACTTTTTCACAAAAAACAATATAAAAATGGCAATGTGTTTTTTCATTTTTTGCTTTGTGTTAGCGTCTCTTTTCAAAATAAGCAGATTCTGAATAAGCACATCATTTGTGCAGTATTGATCATCCGGATTCCACGGATAACGTTCCTGCTATGACTATGCATGACTTTGATAATCCAGTCTACCAAGCTGATGAAGGGGTTGAGGAAGATTGTGACCTACCTGAAGAGTTGGTCAGATTGTTAAAACAAGAGGAACGAGTTATTCAGCCTCATCAAGAGGAGATTGAGACCATCAACATTGGCAGTGAAGATGCAAAGAAAGAAATCAAGATAGGAGCCAATCTGCAGGCCGACGTCAAACAAGAGCTGATCAGTATGCTGAGAGAGTGTGTAGATATCTTTGCTTGGTCATATCAAGATATGCCAGGGTTGGATACCGACATCGTGATGCATAAGCTACCTCTGAGAGAAGACTGTCCTCCTGTAAAGCAAAAGTTGAGAAGAACTCGCCCGGATATGGCGATGAAGATTAAAGAGGAGGTGCAGAAACAGTGGGATGCCGGGTTCCTTGCCGTGACTAGTTACCCACCTTGGGTAGCTAACATCGTACCAGTGCCTAAAAAGGACGGCAAGGTCCGGATGTGCGTTGACTATCGAGATTTGAACAGAGCAAGCCCAAAGGATGATTTTCCGTTGCCACACATTGACGTGTTGGTCGACAGTACTGCTCAATTCTCAGTATTCTCCTTCATGGATGGATTCTCCGGTTATAATCAGATAAAAATGGCGCCGGAAGACATGGAGAAGACAACGTTCATTACCCCGTGGGGAACGTTCTGCTATAAGGTCATGCCCTTCGGTTTGAAGAACGCTGGGGCAACTTATCAGCGGGCGATGGTCACGTTGTTCCATGACATGATCCACAAGGAGATCGAATGTTATGTGGAAGATATGATTGCAAAGTCCAAAGACGAAGAGGAGCATTTGGTTAACCTAAAGAAGTTGTTTGACAGATTGATCAAGTACAAGTTGAGGTTGAATCCGAACAAGTGCACTTTCGGAGTGCGTTCTGGAAAGTTGATGGGTTTCATTGTAAGTCAAAGAGGAATTGAGGTAGATCCTGCTAAAGTGAAAGCTATTCAAGATATGCCTGCACCAAAGACAGAAAAAGAAGTGCGCGGGTTCTTAGGTAGATTGAACTACATTTCTCGGTTCATATCTCACCTAACTGCCACGTGCGAACCGATATTCAAACTGCTAAGAAAAGAGCAAACAGTCAGGTGGAATGATGATTGCCAAAGGGCTTTCGACAAAATAAAGGAATATTTGCAGGAGCCTCCAATTCTGATGCCTCCAGTGGAGGGGAGACCGTTAATCATGTACTTGACCGTGCTAGAAGGGTCGATGGGGTGTGTGCTTGGCCAACATGACGAGTCTGGTCGAAAAGAGTACGCCATTTATTACCTTAGCAAAAAGTTTACCGACTGTGAATCCCGATACTCACTGCTCGAGAAAACTTGCTGCGCTTTGGTATGGGCTGCTCGCCGACTGAGGCAGTACATGTTGACCCATACTACACTTCTCATTTCCAAGATGGATCCTGTCAAGTACATCTTTGAGAAACCAGCATTGACCGGAAGGGTTGCTAGATGGCAGATGATTTTAACTGAATACGACATCCAGTACACTTCTCAGAAAGCCATCAAAGGAAGTGTATTGTCGGAATACCTTGCTCAGCAACCTCTTGAGGATGACTATCAGCCGATGAGATTTGATTTCCCTGATGAGGACATCATGTGCCTCAAAACAAACGATTATGAGGAACCACTTCCGGAGGAGGGGCCTGACCCTGAATCCAAATGGAAGTTGATGTTTGATGGGGCTGTCAATATCAATGGTCGTGGAGTTGGTGCCGTACTCATTACTCCTGAAGGTGTTCATTTACCCTTCGCTGCCAAAATTACTTTTGGCTGCACCAACAATGAAGCGGAATACGAGGCGTGTATAATGGGAATAGAGGAGGCAATTGATCTTCGGATTAAGAACCTCGACATATTCGGAGATTCAGCCCTCGTCATTAACCAAATTACCGGCAAGTGGTATACACATCAAGAGCATCTAGTTCCGTACAGGGATTATGCTAGAAAACTGTTGACATTCTTCACGACAGTTGAGCTCAAATACATACCACGTGACGAAAATCAATTTGCCGATGCTTTGGCCACTCTCTCTTCGTCAATTAAAGTCATATGTTGGAATTTTGTGCCCAGAATTGACATCTCTAGGCTTGACTCTCCGGCTTATGCTTTCTCTGTAGACGCCGTGTCTGACGAGAAACCTTGGTATTTTGATATCAAGTTGTTCCTGGAGAAGCAAGAATACCCAACAGGGGCATCTTCCAAAGACAAGAAGACCTTGAGACGACTTGCTGCTAGTTTCTTCTTGAACACAGACGGGGTTTTGTACAAGAGGAACTTCGACATGGTCTTGCTCAGATGCGTGGATAGACACGAAGCAAGCCTGTTGATGCAGGAAGTCCATGAAGGATCTTTTGGTACCCATGCAGGAGGGCATGTTATGGCAAAGAAACTGTTGAGATCAGGGTATTACTGGATGACAATGGATGCAGATTGTTGTTCGTTCGCTCGTAAATGCCACAAGTGCCAAATATATGCAGATAAAGTGCATGTTCCTCCTAACCCGCTCAACATCATGTCATCTCCTTGGCCTTTCTCTATGTGGGGCATTGACATGATCGGGAAGATCGATCCAACTGCTTCGAATGGTCATCGCTTCATCCTGGTCGCGATTGATTACTTTACCAAGTGGGTAGAAGCAGCGTCTTATGCCAATGTCACTCGTCAAGTGGTGGCAAGATTTCTGAAAAGAGATATCATATGCAGATATGGAGTGCCCGAAAGGATCATTACTGATAATGGTTCTAATCTCAACAACAAGATGATGGCAGACTTATGTCGGGACTTCAAAATACAGCATCACAATTCTTCTCCTTACCGACCAAAGATGAATGGTGCGGTAGAGGCAGCTAACAAGAATATCAAGAAGATTGTGCAGAAAATGGTTGTCACCTACAAGGATTGGCATGAGATGTTACCGTTTGCTTTGCATGGGTACCGAACGTCGGTCAGGACATCAACAGGGGCAACTCCCTTCTCTCTAGTGTATGGCATGGAAGCAGTCCTGCCTGTTGAAGTAGAGATTCCTTCACTGCGCGTGATGATGGATGTCAAGCTGGATGAGGCTGAATGGGTGCGTGCTCGTTACAATCAGCTATGTCTAATTGAGGAAAAGAGATTAGCGGCTATCTGTCATGGTCAGCTTTATCAGAGGAGAATGAAGCGGGCATTCGACCAACGAGTACGTACTCGAGAGTATCAAGTGGGAGAGCTTGTATTGAAGAGGATCGTTCCTCCAGGTTCAGATAACAGGGGCAAGTGGACCCCAAACTACGAAGGACCATTCATAGTGAAGAAAGTATTCTCAGGAGGGGCACTGATGCTCACCACTATGGATGGAGAAGACTTCCCATCCCCTGTTAACTCGGACGCAGTTAAAAAATACTTCGCATAAAGAGACCCGCTGGACACAAAAACAGAATGTAAGTCCAGGCAAGAAAAGGGCATCCCGGCGAGCTAAAAACAGAATAAAAAGCTCGGGCAAAAATTAGGGAAAATAAACAAAAAAAAATGTATACCCGCTGAGTTGAAAAGCCACATTGGACAACTCAGGCAAAAAAGGGTATCCCGGTGGATTGAAAACCCGAGAGGGCGATCCACGCAAAATAAGGGAATAAGCGAACAACTGTGATCCAAGTTATCTGAACCACGTCATCGTTTCGTACGGTTTGACAATATCAGAAGGATAGGAAACAGTCCCCTTGTTCTCTCAGAAAGCCAAAGCAGAATGGAGAGTCTTGAAGACATGCAGGTCATAGCAGAAATGGAACTCCTTGGAATGCCGTGTACATTGCCATTAGGATAGTTTCTTTTCTCAATTTTTATAGTGGCTACCTCTTTCCAGGTGGTTGCTTCTTGATGTAAATCTTTGCCTATTTAGAGGCCATTCAATAAAAATAATATTCAGTCAAAAAGCTGTGTGTGTTTATTTTTGTTTGCAAAATGTCCTGAATTTTTGGCAAAAATAGCATTGCATCTAAACATGGTGATAATCTTGAAAAGAAAACTGACATGCAGGGAAACTGTAACCCTCTTTGAGTGTCGGGTGATAATGGATGAACAGATCACGCCATGCAAATCCCCGGGACACACGTGTGTTTTCTGTTGTTGCAAGTTGCAGGATGGCGTCACATCGAGCAATTTACTCTCCCCCAGTAGAGTATCTCCCCAAGCAGAGATTTTTCTTCTCCAGCAGGTAGCTGAAAGCCTGACTTGTCTAAATAGATATTTTCCTCCAACTAAGTCTTGGCAGCAGCCCAAGCAGGTTCTTCTTCCCAAGTGAAGTAGTAGTCCATTCTTCCCCAGCGGAGTGTGCCTAGCAAGTACCTGAGAGCATGTCATCATCAGAGGTGGAATTAACAGTATTTTATCATCAGCAAGAGTCCTTCCCAGTAGGCGTGATTGAGGGCCTGATATCCCCTCAGAGTCTTGAATCATCGGATGCTCTCCCCAGCCAGAGTATTTGCCCAGGAAGCTTCCCCAGCCAAGTCTGAAGATGATCTGTCCCCCCACAGAGTTCATATTTGATTTTCACCTCCGTCCGTGAAATATTTCCCAGCAAAGTTGCCCTATGGTTGGTTCATATGGTGATGCGGCCAGGTATTCATCACCTTAGTCGGAGTGGGTATCCAGACCTCTTGACTTGTCTTCCCTTGCAGAGTCGTATCTCTTGTTGCCGATCAGGCATTCGTTTGTTGCTCGTCTGCAATCTTCAACACGCGTATGTGTTATCCCTAAGCAAGTTTCCCCAGCAAGGACATATCACTGCTTTATGGCTGCTCGACTGCATCTTTCAACACTCGTCTGTGTTAGCTCTGTGTTGCTGTTTGCTCGTCTGCAATTTTCGGCATTCGTCTGTGTTTTGAAGTGATTACCTTATTATTGCTCGTCTGCAATTTCCAACACTCGTCTGTGTCATGATGCCTCCGTTGTTGCTCGTCCGCAACTCCTCAACACTCGTCTGTGTTCTGAGATGATATTTGCTGTTGCTCGTCTGCAACCTTCCAACACTCGTCTGTGTTTGGTATTGGATCCTTCGCTGCACTCGTCTGTGCCTTGATATGTATTCTCTGTTGTTGCTCGTCTGCAACTGTCCAGCACTCGTCTGTGTGTGTTTGAAGCTCGTCTGCTTTTATCCCCCAGAAGTCGTTTGTGTTCTGAAGCTCGTCTGCTTTGCCTGGATACTCGTCTGTATCATCCTCAGCACTCGTCTGTGCTAGCTCGCACCTGAATGTGAAGATTTGTCGTTCATCCTGATATTGCTGTTGCTACTTCAAATGCTCGTCTGTGTTTGAACTTCTGGTATTCGTCTATACCAGTGGCTGATACTCGTCTGTATCATCGCCTGAAGCACTCGTCTGTGTTTCTCAGATCATCGTCCGATACTCGTCTGTATCTTTGACTATTGGCACTCGTCTGTGTTCTCTTGATGATCATCCAATACTCGTCTGTATTGAAGAGGTTTAAAATCCTGACAGTGGGAATTAAATGTCGAAATGGTTACCGGGCCTGGCGTAACAGGTAAATCCGAGGGAGGCTCGTCCGTCTCAAGCACCAATTATTATGGTTGCTGCACCTGGCGTAACAGGTTTGCTCAGAAGACTCGTCTGTCTTATGCCATATATCCGCGGATAATATATGAGGAAGGTTCGTCTACCTTGATTGCATGTCTATCCCACAGACTTATATGCATTCCCGGAGCCTGCGTAAGGGTTATCCGAAGAAGACTCGTCCGTCTTATTCCACTTATTTGCGTAAGGATTAGTGAAGGAGATTCGTCCATCTCAGGTCACTTTGAAGATCCTTAAGGGCTCGTCCGCTCTCTGCACCTGGCGTCACAAGTCATGCGAAGACTCGTCTGTCAGCATGATAGTATTCCAGATATCAGTTTCAACTTGGAAGAAGCTCGTCTGCTTTTTCTCTCCTTCTTATCCCCAGAGCGTCATCTGGTTGGGTTTATTTCCCAGTGTTGCATTCTTCGTCAGAGTGCAAATTTCAGGTCTTCTTGGTATTCAATCACAGTTTATCTCGAATGTCTGATAGCCGTTGCTCTCATCCTTTTCAGATTAACAGTTGATTGAATAGGGGCAGCTGTAACACCCCAAATTTGCCCTCTTCTTGTTTAGCATCGTTATCATATCATAATCATCATGAGCATACCATATCCTTATCATTTAGCATAGAAAAATGAGGCATAACACTCGCATGTTCCAGCATAAGGCATATGATCGGTCATCTGGGAAAATCCGAACCTGCAAGTCAAAATCAAGAGCATGGTGATCTAGCAAGAATCTCGCAGGATCATTTTGCACAAGCCTGGTATCATGTTCAGAGCCCTAGAAAGAGAAGATGGATCAAAATTTGCTTGAAACGGTTGGTGCAGGTCTATTTTTGAAGGTTCCCACCAAAGGGAGGGAAATTCAAATTTTCCATGCGTTAACCGGTTAACGCATATGGTTAACCGGTTAACAGCTGCGAAATTTGAATTTCCAGCAGCAATTTCAGCATGTGTGTTTTGGCCCCATTTTCCAATTTTCTGATTTTTATTCATTTGAATTAAATTTGAATTTGAGAGAAGGATCTAGAGCATTTATCCAAGCCTCATTCCAACCCTAAATCCAAATCACTTTCTAAGCTAATGCCAAGCCACATTTTTGGATCCCAAACCAAAATTTTGGGCCCCAAACCTAAATCATATTTATTCCATTTCCCTCCAAACCAAAGGGGCTCCCTCTCATTTTTCACTCTCATTTCTGAATTTTCATTCCTCTCACTCACAATTCTCTCACTTTTCTCTCCCAATTTTCCAAATCACTCAAAGTTCCTCTTTGAAGATCACACAACCTTGCCTTGAGGTGTGTAGATCTTGGAACTAAACCTCCTTTCATAGCTTCTTTGCATCTCTTTGCTGGTTTTATTGGAGATTCAGATCTGGTTTGAGATTTAGAAGTGCTTTTGGATCCAAAATTCTGCATCAAGAGCTTGTTCTTGCATTTATTTTGCATGGAGTGTGGAGCTTAGCATCGGATCTTCAAAGTTTTGCGCGAGATCTACCGTTTTCAGCTCAATCAACAATTACCAAAGCATACCTCAGCTTTGTAGGTTGGTTAATTTCAGATCTAGCTCTGTTTTTAGCTTATTTGCATGCTTGTGCTTTAGATCCACCATGTGCTTGTGTATTTGCTTGTGTTGTTTGATTTGATTGGTTGATTTGTATCCGGATCCGAATGTTATTGTTCATGAGCTTAATGATATGGATTAATGTGAATTGATCTAATTTTTCCATGTGTAATTGATTGCTGGTCTGGTGCAAGCTTATTTGAATAAGCTGTTTTGAGATGCTGTTTTCTGCAGGATTTGTTGCTGTTTTATCAGTGTTAACCGGTTAACGTATATGGTTAACCGGTTAACGCCCCTGTTTTGTGCGTATTTTGTGCAGGTTTGAGCTGGTTAACCGGTTAACGCATTTGGTTAACCGGTTAACACTGAAGCAGAATGACTTTTTAGTGTTGTTTTGAGCTTGTTTGATCCCTTTGCTTGTTCTAATTGCCATGGATCATTGCATGATCATTAAACATGAGATTTTAGGGTGATTTGCTTGCTGGTTGATGTATGCTTTCATGTTTTCGACGCGTAAGTCGTGTACTTGCAATGTTTGGCATGATGTTTGATTCTTGTTCACAAGAACCTTTGAGCATGACTAATTCCATGATTGTGTTGGTCACTTTGCTGGATTTTTTTTGTGCATACTAACCTTGCAGGGGCTATGGTAAGTGAGAGATGTGGGAATTGAGTTCCACATCTCCAATTCTCATCTTCCTCTTATGTTTATGTTACTAACCCTTTGTTGTTGGGCTTAGGCCTTTCTCATCCCTTCTTCTATCTTCTTCTTTTTTCCTTCATTAGGATAGAAACCTCACTAACCTTTAGGACTTCCATGCATGTGAATACTTAGGATTATTTTAGTCCCCCTTTAGAATTTTTCCTTTAAGATCCTTTGGCGCTCTCTCTTCTCATCTTCAAACTTAATTCTAATTCATTTAATAAAGGTTGAGTACTTTCATGTGACATGAGACTTTGCTATGAGATGCTTACATGCGTTCCATTTCGGGGCGAGGTGTGAGTCATCACTCGTGGTGGATAGGTCTTAACATGAGTACCTCACAAAGAAAAGCTAAAAAACACTTCTTAATCAAAACCACGAAAACACTTAATAATGATAATAGGTTAGTGTGCTTGAGCCTTCACTTGTGGGACTAGCTTTGGGGATTTCCTCCATAGATAGGTGTGCCTCTTGCGCATTCCATTTCGGGATGATGTGAGATGTACACATCCCATTGAGTAAGACTTGGGTACACTTACCTATGCAAACTTTCACTCATAAAAGCTTCTAAAAAACACCAAACAAACAATAAACGTCTTTCCTTCGGGAATTCTTTTCTCATCTCCTTCGCTCCGTACGCGAACTTGCTCCTACTTGTCATTTTGCAAGACGGTTACGCACTCGTCGTCCGAGCCTGCAACACCTGAGCAATGGCATAGGCAGTTCAAGCCTTAATCCACAAGCAATTTCTTTTCTACCCCTAGTTAGGGGAACTACGGCGTCTCTGATCCTCATTATCCTGATGAGGTACGTAGGCAGCGGGGTAGGGCCCGTTCGAGCACAATCTTTATTTTCCCTACATTTTTTTCCTTTCCATTTCTTATTTCAGTTCTTTTCTCATTTTTTCTTTTCCAGTTCATTTTCTTTTCTTTTGCTGCAGTTTTCATACTCTCACCCTTTGAAACAGTATTCTTTGCAAGCGTGGATCCCGTCGGGTACGGCGGACGATCTGGGTGCTAATACCTTCCCAGGTCGTAACCGACTCCCGAACTCAGTCTCTTTGGTTCGCAGGACCTGTGTCCTTCCTCTTTTTTTCTTCTGGTTTGTGCAGCATTACCATTCCCTCTATTCGGGATAAAAATGCATGGCTGGCGACTCTACCTTTTTCCGCGCCACTTTCGCGTTTGTACCAGGATGGAAATCCCGGGAGCGACAGTATGGTCCCTCTGAAACTTTGCCCGTGATTTTCATTTCTTTCGATTCGTTTGATTTATGATGCATAAATGATGTTTGATCATGGATTTGAGTTATAGGAAGTGTGGGGATTGTTTCTGGGCGTTTAATTTGACTTGGGGTGGCCTAGATAAGAAGCTAGGGTTTTTGGATGGTCGGAGAAGACGACCGGAGCTCATCTCCGGTCGCCAGAATGTAATTAGGGCTAAATCTCATTAATTAGTGAACTTTAAATCTGGTCCCTTGGATGCTGCTTCCCGCGCGCTTGTGGACGGCTCAGATGGGTCATTAAACCCTAATTTTGTTTAATTAAATTAATCATAATTAATTAAGTTAACTTGGAAGCACAGCCATCAGATCACGCGCGTTAGTGAACTTTGAATCTGGGCCTTGGATTGTGCATACCCCCCAGTCTTGTTGACTTGCGCGCAGGGCCCTTTGATCACTCAACTCTCAATCACAGCCACTCATACTGCATACTTCATATTTTATTTTCATTTTTCTTTCATTTAATTTCTACAATTATTTTAAAATAGTAAAAAATGTGTAAAAATTATGAAACTTTTTCTCATAAGTTTTATTAATTTTTATGACACAAAAATATTTTTATTTTCATTTTTATCATTAAAAAAGTATTTTAAAATATTTAAAAGATTATTTTTAATTGATTAATGGAAATTAATTTATTAAAAATACTTTTAGGTATTTAAAAATCACCAAAAAATTCATGAAATGTTCTAAGACATTTAGAAACATTGTCCAACCTTCAAACCAAATTTCTTTTTTGATCTTGATGCATTTTGAGAATTTTTCATTGAATAAAAATCATTTTTATGCATTAATTTGATTCAAAGTTCAAAAAATCATTTCTGCCTATCTAGGAAGAGTTGGACCTTGATTCTTTTTGCATTGCATTGTATTTGGCATGTAGTTTTTGAGATAAAATGGCCATGATTTGATCTTGCATTTTTCATTTTTTTGGCATTTTCTTTTGTTTAGGAACCCTAAAAACCCTAATAACTTGTAAAATTCATAACTTGAGATTGGTTAAGAGTTGAGACCTCCCCTTTGGACCTTGGTTTAGTATAGGTTTAGGGATTCTTTGGATGGCATTTTTCATTTTTTATCTTAGGGTTTGATGCTGTTTTTGGTTTTTGTTTGTTGTTTGATCCATAAACCCTAATTTGGGCTTTCTTTTGCATCCCTTTTGCATTCTCTTGCATAACATGACTTGCCATAACATTTCAAGCACCCATGTGATTCATTTGACATCTTAAGACATTTAGAAAGCATGTTTGATCATTGCATCCCATATTTGCCATTTTGTTTGCCATGTATGTTTCATAACTTTTCATGTAAGTTCATGCTCCTTAACTTGCATCACTTGCATCCATGATCTTGTATGAACATCTCCATGCCTTGCCTCATGCTTGTAGCATCTCATAACATCATTATCATCATCAACATGCTTCTGGTTTTGTTTTTCATCATGTCATTTCATCTCATTTGGCATTGCATTGCATTTCTTTTCTAACATTTCAGGTGGTAAGTGAGGTTGAGAAGTGAATTTGCCTTCACTTCTCATAACTTTTCTTTTCATCTCCCTTGCATCCATTGCTGCATTTTTGTTTGTGTTTGATATTGAGCTTGCTCATTCTTCTTCTTCTCACTTTCTTTCTTCAAGTGACTTGACTTCTTGAATGAAGCAAGTCACTTTGCTTCTCTTGATCCTGTTCATCTGCTTCCTGGTGGTTCCATTGAAGACTTCTCTTGAAAACCTCACAAACCTTAAGAACAACCAAGAATGACAATGATTAGGGTTTTGATTAGTCTCCCCTCTTAGTTTTACCTTTGTGTCTCTTTTGAGTCTTCTCCTCTCATCTCATAATCAGGGACTAAACCCTAAAGGCTTTAAGGCTTTGTGATTAAGCTTATGCCTGCATCCTTCTCTTAGGATGGAGTGTATAACTTTAATCCTAAGTGTTAAACCCTTAATGTGTTTAAATCTCTTAATCAATTCACTTAATAATCATCAAGACATCACACTTGTAACTTGGGCCTTGCATTAGGGTTCTAATTCTTCCTTAATTGGTTAAGAAGGACTAACCCTAGTGTTAATGGACAAGTCCCCCTCAAGTTGTCTTACAAATCATAAAACTCACTTCATCATCATATCATTAATAAAATCCATTTAATAAAGGTTTGTTTTGTCATGATTTTAATCCCTAACCATGGATTAAGTTGAGGAGCTTTCCTCAGCTTAAACATTCTCATCTATTATCCTTCTATTAGGATGGTGTAATGGGTCTGTTTAATCCCTGATTATGGCTTAATCTCATTACTCAACACTAAACAAAAACACCAAAAACATCTAAATAATCACAAATAGGTTAATGATCTTAATCCTACACCAAAGGTGATTAAGTGTGAGAATCTGACTTCACACTTAAGGTAATCTCATTACCCCTAATCAGAGGGAAGATGTGATGAGTTTACCAAATCCATTGGTTTGGACTTAAGCTCATCAACTTATGACAAAAATCCAAAAAACAATAAAAGACTGAAAACACAAAAACAAACAATAATCGTCTCCTTCGGGATTCTTTTCTCATCTCATTCACTCATAACCGAGAACTCGCTTCTTCCGTCTAATGCAAGACAGTTTGCACCTGAGCCAGACAGGTCATACACTTGAGCATAGGCAAGTAAGCAGTTCATAAGTCAATTCATCTTTCAGTCTCTTTGGGTCGAACTACGGTGTTCTGACTTCCTCATTGCACGAGAGGATACGTAGGCATAACTTAACAGTTATCGAACAAAAAGTCTCTGTATATTCCCCCTCTTCCAGCTTTATTCTTTTAGCCTCATGATCTTGAGCATTATATTCCAGTTCTTACACTGACACTGTATATATCACACTTCACTTCTTTTACACTGACACTTGTACATCCTTTTCCAGCTATTTTATACACAAATTGCACTGATACTACCCCTTTAAAACACAAATCCTTTAAGCGTGGATCCCGTCGAGTACGACGGACAATCTGGGTGCTAATACCTTCCCAGGTTGTAACCAACCCCCTTTCTCAGTCTCTCTGGTCCGCAACCGTCTTATCCGTATCTTTCTAGGTCTATGCAGCATTACCTTTCCTCCGGGATAAAAATGCCTAGCTGGAGACTCTATTCATCTCCAGTGAGTTCACGGCTATGTGTTCTCATTGTCCCTCTCGCCGACCGTTCGCGTCTGTACCTTCATCTGATCCATTTCATTTGTCGGGAGCGACAGCATGTCTCAGTCTTCAAGGGAGAGCTTTCGGGATTATGCTCAGAGGTGGAGACAGCTTGTTGCTGCTGTCCAGCCACCCATGTCAGAAAGAGAGATGGCTGACATGTTTATGAACACTTTACAGGGAACTTATATTGATAGACTTGCTGCTTTCTCCTCTACCAATTTTGCCGATGTAGTTATAGCTGGTGAGAGAATTGAGAGTCTTTTGAAGATGGTCAAAATCTCTGACAATGGTGCAAGCTCCTCCAGCAACCCCAGAAAACCTTTTGCAGGACCCCGAAGGGTGGGTGAAACAAATGTTATCCATGTAAGCAGGGGCAGACCCCAATATTCTCACAGATCAATAGCAGTTGTTACCATCCCGGCTCCGGTTCCACAACAACCATCATATCCTCAACAACAATAACAATATCACTATCAACAGTCTCATTTTCCGCAACAAAGAACTTACAACAACAGCAATAGCAACCAACAGCAGCGCCCTTTTCAACAGAGGTCATCTCAAGCAAATAGGGTAATTGACCCTATCCCTATGCCTTATGCTGTTTTATTGCCACAACTCTTGAAGCTTAACATGGTTGAGTTAAGGACGTTGGCACCACCAGATCCCCTCAATCTCCCAAAGAATTATGATGCTAATGCCAGGTGTGCCTTTCACTCCAATGCCCCTGGTCACAATACTGAGAAGTGCAGAGCCTTACAAATGAAAGTTCAAGATCTGGTCGATTCCAAAGCTCTCAATTTAGCACCTCCTCCGAATGTTAACAGAAATCTTATGCCTAATCATGGTGGGCCCAAGATTAATGCCATTGAAGAGGACCAACCATCAATACTGATTGATAATGTTACACAGATTCAAACACCACTGGCTGAAGTCAAAATTCAACTTTTAAGATGCCAAGTGTTCCCGGGCTGTGGGGCCTGCTGTGAAATATTGGAGACTCCTATTAATGGTTGTGAGAAGCTAAGGTTTGGAATATATAGCCTCATCAGAGACGAAATCTTGCAAATTACTTCAACAGCTCCTTCAACAACTCTTTCTTCAGCAACAATGGATTCTCCTACAACATCAACATTTCTTTCTTCAGAGACAACAGATACTCCTACAACAGCAACCACTATCATTCCCACTGATTCATCCACAACTCCAGCAATTCTTCCATCCATTATTTCAACAGATCAGAATTCAACAACTTGTTCTTCTACAACATCAGCACCCATTTTATCAACGGAATCATCTACAACGCCAACAAACATTCATGAAGATGTCTCAATGGTCACGATCTATTATGACCCCGTATATGTTCATCCCAACAACAATTTCCAACAACAAACTGCAACACCTCCTGTTAGATATCCAGTTACGATCTACTACGATCCGCACACCATCACAGTTCCTTCCGCTGCAGCAATCAGTCCAGTTACCATTACGGTACCTGGGCCTGTTCCTTATGAAAGCAGTAATGCCATACCTTGGCACTACGGCTCTGATATCTACTGCAATGGGGAGAAAATCACTCTAGATTCATCAACCTCTTCACTACAAGTTGATAATGTTGGGGGAGGCGGAGGCTTCACCAGAAGCGGATGCCTTTTTGCCTCACAAACACCAAGACCTAATGCTGAAGCAGAAGCTGCTGCTAAAGCAAAAGGAAAGAATGTGGTATCTGAAGAGTCAGCTGTTAAAGAGAATCCGAAGACGTCTTTTGAGCAAGAGGTAGACAAATTCATGAGGATAATAAAGAAGAGTGATTACAAGGTGGTGGACCAGCTTCACCAAACCCCCTCAAAGATCTCTATATTATCATTGCTAATGTGTTCCGAAGCCCACAGGAATGCATTGTTGAAAGTCCTGTATGCAGCATATGTGCCGGAAGAGATTACTGTTAATCAGTTAGAAACTGTAGTTGCAAATGTCAACACCAGTCACGGACTGGGCTTTACAAATGTTGATTTAACAAAGGAGGGGCGTAACCATAACAAGGCTTTACACATCACCTTGGAATGCAAAGGTGTTGTTCTTTCTCACGTACTGATGGACACTGGGTCTTCACTCAATGTTCTCCCAAAGAAAGCCCTGGTGAAGTTGGAGTATGATGGCTTGGCATTACGCCCAAGTAATTTGGTGGTGAGAGCATTTGATGGCTCTAAAAGATCGGTGCTTGGAGAGATCGATCTACCTGTGGTGATTGGCCCGCAGACCTTTAAAACTACCTTCTTTGTGATGGACATACAGCCAGCCTACAGCTGTCTGTTGGGTAGACCCTGGATTCACGCCGCTGGCGCTGTTACGTCTACCCTTCATCAGAAGTTAAAATTCGAGTGGGAAGGCCAAATCATCACCATCTGTGGGGAAGAAGATATCTTTGTTAGCCAGCTGGCTATGTATAAGTACATAGAAATGGATGGGGAGATCCATGAGACCATGAGTCAGGGGTTTGAGGCCCTTAACATCAATGAAGCATCTGCTGTGTCACGGACTTCCATCACTTCATATCAACAGGCCCGGAAGGTTGTTGAGGAGGGTACCGCTCAAGGCTGGGGCAAGATGCTGCCAATTGAAAATAAAGAAGACAGATTCGGGTTGGGTTACAGACCAACTCGACAAGATCAACCAGAGGCTGCAATGGAGCCCAAATTTGTCAGCGGGGGAATGCTTACCCCGGATGCTGTGAAGAGTTTGGAAGACGAGGAAGAAGACGAATGCAACCTGGAAAACTGGATACGTCCAAGGATCCCGGGGAACCAAGTCTCAAACTGGTCTTCCCAGGAAATTATAAGAGTTACTCCTGCAGAGTAATTATTATTTCCTGTCTTTAAGCATGCATCAAGTCCTGCATCTTTCCCAAGATGTCAGGAATCATTTTGTAATCGGGTCATCTTGTATTTTGTGCAAATGATCAATTAATGAATATCAGGACATCTTTTGCAAATGAGTCTTTTCTTTTTCCGCTCACTATTTTTCATTTTTTTATTTTTTGTACAAAAATAAAATGGCAATGTTTTTCAAAATAATAATTTCATTTTCACTTTTTCTAAGCAAGATAAAACTGATCACTAAAATGAACCAATCTAAACCCTTGCAGAGAGTGCCCTCCAGACTGCACTGACAACAACACTGCTATGGCTTTATATGACTTTGACAATCCGATTAATCAAGCCGACGAAGGGGTTGAAGAAGATTATGAGCTACCCGAAGAACTAGCCAGGTTCTTGAGACAAGAGGAGAAGGTAATCACTCCTCATCAAGAGGAAGTGGAGACAGTTAATCTTGGTACCGAAGAAGACTTGAAAGAGGTGAAGATCGGGGCCCGTCTGCAAGATTCAGTGAAAGAGAAACTTATTGACATGCTTCGGGAGTATGTGGATGTTTTTGCCTGGTCTTATCAGGATATGCCAGGTCTGGATACCAACATTGTTATGCACAAGCTGCCTCTAAAAGAAGATTGTCCACCAGTAAAACAGAAGATGCGTCGTACTCGTCCAGATATGGCCATGAAGATAAAAGAAGAGGTACAAAAACAGTGGGACGCCGGTTTCCTTGCTGTGACTAGTTACCCGCCGTGGGTTGCTAACATTGTACCTGTGCTTAAGAAGGATGGCAAAGTACGGATGTGTGTGGATTACCGGGACCTGAACAGAGCCAGCCCGAAAGATGACTTCCCATTACCTCACATTGATGTATTGGTCGACAATACGGCTCAGTTCTCGGTGTTCTCCTTCATGGATGGATTTTCAGGATATAATCAGATCAAGATGTCACCTGAGGACATGGAGAAGAAAACTTTCATCACACCCTGGGGCATATTCTGTTATAAGGTAATGTCGTTTGGACTGAAGAATGTTGGTGCCACTTATCAACGGGCTATGGTGACATTATTCCACGACATGATCCACAAAGAAATTGAATTTTACGTGGATGACATGATTGCCAAGTCCCTCACAGAAGAAGACCACCTGGTGAATCTGTTGAAGCTATTTAAACGTCTGAGGAAGTACCAGTTGAAGCTAAACCCCAACAAATGCACATTCGGGGTGCGATCTGGTAAACTGCTGGGATTTATTGTAAGCGAAAAGGGAATTGAAGTTGACCCTGACAAAGTCAAAGCCATTCAAGAAATGCCTGCACCAAAGACTGAAAAAGAAGTTCGGGGGTTTCTAGGTAGATTGAACTACATTTCAAGGTTCATATCTCATCTTACAACAACCTGTGAGCCCTTGTTCAAGTTGTTAAGAAAAGAACAAACTGTCAGGTGGAATGAAGACTGCCAAAGGGCTTTTGACAAAATCAAGGAATACTTACAAGATCCTCCAATCCTCATGCCTCCAGTTGAAGGAAAACCTCTAATAATGTACTTGACAGTATTAGAAGAGTCAATGGGGTGTGTGTTGGGCCAGCATGACGAGTCTGGTCGAAAAGAGTATGCAATATACTACCTAAGCAAAAAGTTTACCGACTGTGAACAACGTTATTCACTGCTCGAGAAAACTTGCTGTGCTTTAGCGTGGGCTGCTTGCCGACTAAGGCAGTATATGTTGACCCACACTACCTTATTGATCTCAAAGATGGATCCAGTCAAGTACATATTTGAGAAGCCAACACTTACCGGACGGGTTGCAAGATGGCAAATGATTCTCACAGAATACGACATTCAGTACATATCTCAGAAAGCCATCAAAGGCAGTGTATTGTCTGATTATCTTGCTGAGCAACCCATTGATGATTACCAGCCTATGAGATTTGACTTCCCTGATGAAGACATCATGTTCATAAAAGCAAAAGATCATGAGGAGCCTGTTCACACTGAAGGGCCTGACCCAGAAGAAGAATGGACTATGATGTTCAATGGGGCTATTAATATGAATGGTCGTGGTGTTGGTGCAGTACTTATTACACCTAAGGGAGTTCACATGCCTTTCTCGGCAAAGCTCACTTTTAACTGCACTAACAACGAAGCTGAATACGAAGCTTGTATCATGGGTCTTGAGGAAGCCATCGACCTCAAGATCAAGACTTTAACTGTATTCGGAGATTCGGCTCTGGTAATCAATCAAACCAACGGCAAATGGTATACTCACCCGGAGCATCTGATTCCATACCGGGACTATACGAGGAGATTGTTGACTTTCTTCACAACAGTCAAGCTTGAGTATATCCCTCGAGATGAAAACCAGTTTGCAGATGCCCTGGCTACCATTTCATCCATGATCAAAGTTCAAGCTGCCAACTTTGTGCCTCGGATTTCAGTATCCAGACTTGACAGACCAGCATATGTGTTCTCAGCAGACTTTGCTAAAGACGATAAGCCTTGGTTCTATGACATCAAATGCTTCTTGGAGGATCAAACATACCCACCTGGGGCATCTTCCAATGATAAGAAGACATTAAGAAGGCTGGCTGGTAGTTTCTTCCTGAATGCTGATGGCTCCTTGTACAAAAGAAACTTTGACATGGTACTTCTCAGATGTGTTGATAAGGCAGAAGCAGACTTGTTGATGCACGAGGTGCATGAAGGATCCTTCGGTACCCATGCTGGAGGACATGATATGGCTAAGAAATTGCTAAGATGAGGCTACTACTGGATCACAATGGATGCAGACTGTTGTGCCTATGCCAGGAAGTGCCACAAATGCCAGATTTATGCAGACAAGGTGCACGTGCCTCCAAATCCTTTGAATGCAATGTCTTCACCTTGGCCCTTTGTCATGTGGGGCATTGATATGATCAGGAAGATTGAACCGACTTCTTCAAATGGCCACAGATTCATCCTGGTAGCCATTGACTATTTTACCAAGTGGGTCGAAGCAGCTTCGTATGCAAATGTCACCAGGCAAGTGGTAGCCCGATTCCTGAAGAGAGACATCATATGTCGGTATGGAGTGCCCGAGCGAATCATTATTGATAATGGTTCCAATTTGAACAACAAAATGATGGCAGAAATGTGCCGGGACTTCAAGATTCAACACCACAACTCTTCTCCTTACATGCCAAAGATGAATGGCGCTGTTTGTAACGCCTTAATTTTTATATTTATTTTTGTGAAATAAATATTAAATAATTTAATGGCAAAATTGAATATTTGGTGAAGAAAGTATTTTTATGATAATAATAATAATATAAGGTGTATTATTATAATGTTGTTATTATTTAAATAAAATAAAAATAAATAAATGGTTAGTTAGAGGTTTAAGGGGCAAAGGTGGAATTGTTGTTTTCATAAAAAGGGGAAATAGGGAAACAAACCTCATTCATCGTATTTTGACGAAGAACAGAGAGGTCTGGAGAAGAGGAGAAGAAAGGCAAGGTCAAGGATCGTAGATCACCAAGACCCAAAGGTTGTGAAGGAAAGCTTCGATTTTAAGGTAAGGGGGGAGAAAAGGGTTTATGATTGGTGATAGGACATAGAAGGGTAATTGGGAGTTCCTTCCTCCCTTAGGTATTTTAAGATATTATAATAACAATGATTGAATTGATGCAATATTGTGAAATTGTTGATGAATATGATTATACGATGTATTTTGAAAATATATTTGGTGTCGTATGTTGGGTATTGGGAAGATTGATATATGAAGGTTGTGGGGGTTATGATGAACAAAGAAGAGGATTAAACCTCATAGATTCCTTAATTGATCTAGGAAAGTTATTAGTAAAACTAGTTGATGTTATATGTATAAATGGATAATAAACATGTGAATTGGTTGGTTTTGAGTGTCAAATTTGACTTAGAATGGTTGGGATTCGTGCATGTGAGGAAGAGGGAAGAAATTGGGACTTTTGGAAAAATTGAATTTTTGGGGTACAGGTGCCACAACACGGGCAGTGTTGTACAACACGGGCGGCCGTGTTGTGCTCCTGGAAAATGAGTTTTGGATGATTTTGCCACAACATTGGCAGTGTTGTACAACACGGGCGGCCGTGTTGTCCCCCTGGAAAATGAGTTTTTGTGGATTTTGAGGGGCGTGTCCCAGGCCACCTGACACGGGCCGTGTCAGGCAACACGGGCGGCCGTGTTAGGCCCCTGTAAATGTAATTTTTCGCCTGTTTTAAGGTAGATTTGATTCATTCTTCTAATGTAGGGTGATATTAGTGAAATAAGACTTTGAGGGTGTTCTAATGATGGATATAGGACTTGATGAGTAGTCGCATAAGAAATCCTAAGTGCTTAATTGATTTATATGAATATATAGATTGTTATAATTGTGAACAACATGAGATATGTGTATGCCTTGTGTATGAATGAATAAGATGCACTGATGATTGGTTGATGAGATCATGATGATCGTAAAGCATGATGTGTTCATGTGTATTGTGATATGGTATGCGTTGTTGTGTCTGCATGCATATACATTTGATGGAATAATCATGTCGTGGATGTGATTATTCGGGATTCGTTGAGAATCGTGGTTGCAGGGATGATCGTGTCTTGTTGTAGACGTTAACGATGCATTCGGGGTTCTATTGATGAACCGTTATTGTGAGTCGGTACCGCATTTGCATTGTGCATTGGAGTCACATTGCATTATGATTGATTAAATGATATGATTTGATTGAATGATATGATTGATAACTTGGTGTGATTAGGGGTGAATTACTTCTTCATATATGTCGTATGCACCGTTATATTATGAATCTATTTCTCACCCCTCTGTTTGTTTTGTTGCGTCTGTGCTTCTTCGGAAGTGCAGACAATTCAGGTACTTGAGAAGTACGTTGGTGTGATGTCTGTGTCCTAGGAGCTCTGATATGTAACGGGAACGGGGGTCTTTTCCGCAATTACTTTTATTGTTTAGAATAACTCATCTTTATGATTAAACTTGAATTGAAGAACTTTTTATGTGTGATTTACTTAGCCTTTGAGCTATTGACGTTAAATGTTTGAATTCCGCTGTTTTCTTTTATTAATGATCTTGATGAACGATGATGATGTAACATTTCACTTTGGACAAATAACTCTGATTATATTAAAGATTTATAATAATAATTTTTTGGGAAAAGTGGGTGTTACAATTGGTATCAGAGCAGGTCGGTCCAACTGGCCAGATTGAGTCAGTCCTTAGAATAAGAGTCGTGTGTTTCCTAACCTGAGTTGTTTGTTGTATCAGTATGGCAGGAAGGAATGATGCTGCTCTTGCTGCGGCTATGCAAGCCATGGCGCAGACGGTTGAGAACGTTGTTCAGGTCGTTCAGGGTGGAGGAAATGCTCAGTCTCGTGCATTGGAGCAGTTCCGGAATAACAAGCCGCCGACGTATGAAGGTGGAATTCTGGATCCAGAGGCTGCGCAGAGGTGGTTGAAAGCTGTTGAGAAGATCTTCAGAACCATGGGATGCTCTGATGATCAAAAGGTGAGATTTGGTACTCACATGCTGGAATGCGAAGCTGAAGTCTGGTGGGACAACAGTCGCCAAAGGATGGAAGACGCGGGTACGGCTATCACTTGGGTG
This sequence comes from Lathyrus aphaca, assembly GCA_963966055.1. NCBI lineage: Eukaryota > Viridiplantae > Streptophyta > Magnoliopsida > Fabales > Fabaceae > Lathyrus > Lathyrus aphaca. The sequence goes on from OZ014522.1 coordinate 84,089,230, forward strand.
GTATTTCGCAAAGAATTCTTGGAAAAGTATTTCCCGGAAGACATCCGCAGTGCTAAGGAGGTTGAGTTCTTGGAACTCAAGCAAGGTAATATGACAGTGGCGGAGTATGCTGCCAAGTTTGAAGAACTAGTGCAATACTGTACGCACTACAATACTGAAGAGGCAATGACTTCCAAATGTCTGAAGTATGAGAATGGACTGCGTCCTGAGATTAAGTTGGGTATTGCTTGCCAGAAGATCAGGAATTATCCAGAATTGGTAAGTAGAAGCAGGATTTATGATAATGACAACAGGGCGCGGATTGCACACTACAAAGCTGTGAATGATAAGAAAGGGAAGCATAGATTTGGTGGTACTCCGTACAGTGCTCCAGCTGACAAAGGGAAGCAAAAAGCTGGTAATGAAAAGAGACCAAGTGGGGGAGGAAGTACTCCCGGTGTGCTCAAATGCTACAGATGTCACGGCGTGGGACATCGTGCCAATAATTGTCCTACCGAAGAAAAGAAGTGTTTTAAGTGTGGAAAGGCGGGTCATGTGATGGCCAATTGCAGAGGGAATGTGCCTATTTGCTATAATTGTGGAGAGCAGGGCCACATTAGCACTAGTTGTCAGAAACCAAAGAAGCAGAAATCTGATGGGAAAGTGTTTGCATTAGTAGGAGCTCAGCCTACTAGTGAAGATCGATTGGTCAAAGGTACTTGCTTTATCAATGATATTCCTTTATTTGTGATTATTGATACTGGTGCAACACACTCGTTTATTTCTTTGGAATGTGTGAAAAAGTTAGGATTGGAACCTTCTCAGTTAAGTCGAGGGATGGTTATTGATACACCATCTATAGGGTCTGTGACTACTACCTTGATATGTCGTGATTGTGTGTTGTCTATTTCTGGTAAAGAGTTTAGAGTGGATCTCATATGTCTACCACTCAGTAATCTTGATATAATCTTGGGTATGAACTGGTTGGAATCCAACCGAGTTTATATTGATTGCTTTAGGAAGAGATTGTTATTCCTGACTCCAGAAGAAGAAATTTTGGCCAATTCAGTTTCTACTAAAGAACTGAGGACCTTATTGGAAGACGAAGCGAAAATGTTTGTTGTGTTTGCTTCATTATCTATAGAAGAAAAGGTCGTTGTTGAAGAGTTACCGGTGGTGAATGAATTTCTTGAAGTATTTCCCAATGATATTACAGAGTTACCTCCGACGCGTGAAGTGGAGTTTACTATTGACTTGATTCCTGGTACCAGGCCTATTTCTATGGCACCGTACAGGATGTCTGCTACTGAGTTAGCTGAATTGAAATCGCAGATTGGTGATTTACTTGATAAGAAGTTCATTCGACCCAGCGTATCTCCATGGGGTGCTCCAGTGTTATTAGTTAAGAAGAAGGATGGTAGTATGCGCTTGTGCATTGACTACCGACAACTGAATAAGGTTACTATTAAGAATAAATATCCACTTCCTAGGATCGATGACTTGATGGATCAACTTGTGGGAGCTTGTATTTTTAGCAAGATTGATTTGAGATCAGGATATCATCAAATCAGAGTGAAAGAGGAAGATATCCAGAAGACGGCATTTAGAACTCGATATGGTCATTACGAATATGCAGTGATGCCTTTTGGAGTGTCTAATGCGCCGGGTGTGTTTATGGAATATATGAACCGGATATTCCATTCTTACTTGGATCAATTCGTCGTAGTATTTATTGATGATATATTAATATACTCGAAGTCTGAAGAAGAGCATGAGAAACATTTGAGAATTGTGCTGCAAGTGTTAAAAGATAACAAATTGTTTGCTAAATTTTCCAAGTGTGAATTCTGGTTGAAGAAAGTGAGCTTTTTGGGACATGTAATATCTGGTGAAGGTATAGCGGTAGACCCTTCGAAGGTCAGTGCTGTGCTTGATTGGGAACCTCCGAAGACGGTAACGGAAATTAGAAGTTTTCTTGGTTTAGCTGGTTATTATCGAAGGTTTATTGAAGGATTTTCTAATTTGGCGTTGCCATTGACTCAATTGACCCGGAAGAGTCAAGCCTTTATTTGGGATGTAGCTTGTGAGAGAAGCTTTGAAGAATTGAAAAAGAAATTGACTTCGGCACCGGTATTGATTTTACCGAATCCGAATGAAGCTTTTGTTGTGTATTGTGATGCATCTAAAATGGGTTTAGGTGGCGTGTTAATGCAGGTTGGTAAAGTAGTAGCCTATGCTTCAAGACAGTTGAGGATACACGAGAGGAATTATCCTACTCATGATTTAGAATTGGCTGCAGTGGTATTTGTGTTGAAAATTTGGAGGCATTATCTCTATGGATCGCGATTTGAAGTCTTTAGTGACCATAAGAGTCTGAAATATTTATTTGATCAGAAGGAACTTAATATGAGACAGAGGAGATGGTTAGAATTTTTGAAAGATTATGATTTTAATTTAAATTACCATCCGAGAAAGGCAAATGTAGTTGCGGACGCATTAAGCCGGAAAACAGTTCATATGTCGGCTATGATGATGAAAGAGATGGATTTAATTGAGCAATTTAGAGACTTGAGTATGGTGTGTGAGATAACACCTGGAAGTGTCAAGTTGGGCATGTTACGAATAAATAATGAATTTCTTGATGTAATTAAGGAAGGCCAACGACAAGATGTGAAATTGGTGGACTTAATGCCTACCGAAAGAAATGATCAAGGCGGTGATTTTAGTTTGGATAATAATGGTATTTTGAGATTTCGGAAGAGAATTTGTATACCCGATAGTGTTGAACTAAAGAAAGCAATTCTGGAAGAGAGTCATCGGAGTAGCTTAAGTATTCACCCAGGAGCTACAAAGATGTACCATGACTTGAAGAAATTATTTTGGTGGCACGGTATGAAACGAGATATTGCACACTTTGTTTATGCTTGTTTAGTATGTCAGAAATCAAAAGTAGAACATCAGAAGCCTTCGGGGCTGATGCAACCTTTAGAGATCCCAGAGTGGAAGTGGGATAGTATTGCTATGGATTTTGTGACAGGTTTGCCGAATACTATGAGAGGACTGGATGCTATTTGGGTGGTGGTGGACCGGTTGACTAAGTCCGCGCATTTTATTCCGATAAACATCAGTTACCCGTTAACTAAGTTGGCGGAGATTTATATCCGAGTTGTTGTGAAATTGCACGGTGTACCGTCAAGTATAGTATCGGATAGAGATCCGCGATTTACTTCCGAGTTTTGGAAAAGTTTGCATGAGGCTTTGGGTTCTAAGTTGAAATTGAGTTCGGCTTACCACCCACAGACAGATGGACAATCCGAGAGGACTATTCAGTCATTAGAAGATTTGTTGAGAACTTGTGTGCTAGAAAAAGGTGGTGCGTGGGATACACATTTGGCACTGATTGAATTTACTTATAATAATAGCTATCATTCGAGTATTGGAATGGCGCCGTTTGAAGCTCTTTATGGTAGAAGATGTAGAACACCTCTGTGTTGGTATGAGACAGGTGAAAATGTTATGCTTGGGCCTGATATTATTCAGCAGACTACTGAAACTATTCAGATGATCAAGGAGAAAATGAAAGCGTCTCAGAGTCGGCAGAAAAGTTACCATGATAATAGAAGGAAAGACTTAGAGTTCAATGAGGGTGACCATGTATTTTTGAGAGTCAACCCGATGACCGGTGTTGGACGTGCGTTGAAGTCTAAGAAGCTGGATCCTAAGTTCATTGGACCGTATCAGATTATGCAGAGAGTAGGCAAGGTTGCTTACAGAGTGGCATTACCGCCAGAACTTTCGAATTTGCACGAAGTGTTTCATGTATCGCAACTCAGGAAATATGTGTCTGATCCGTCACATGTAATTCAGAGAGATGAAGTGCAAATCCGTGACAATCTTACGGTGGAAACTTTACCATTGAGGATTGAAGATCGTAAGATGAAGCAACTTCGAGGCAAAGAGATACCTCTTGTGAGAGTAGCTTGGGGAGGAGCTGCTGGTGGGAGTGTTACCTGGGAACTGGAGAGCAAGATGCGGGAATCATATCCAGAGTTATTCCATTCAGGTACATTTTCGAGGACGAAAAGAATTAAGTGGGGGAGAGTTGTAACGCCTTAATTTTTATATTTATTTTTGTGAAATAAATATTAAATAATTTAATGGCAAAATTGAATATTTGGTGAAGAAAGTATTTTTATGATAATAATAATAATAATAATATAAGGTGTATTATTGTAATGTTGTTATTATTTAAATAAAATAAAAATAAATAAATGGTTAGTTAGAGGTTTAAGGGGCAAAGGTGGAATTGTTGTTTTCATAAAAAGAGGAAATAGGGAAACAAACCTCATTCATCGTATTTTGACGAAGAACAGAGAGGTCTGGAGAAAGAGGAGAAGAAAGGCAAGGTCAAGGATCGTAGATCACCAAGACCCAAAGGTTGTGAAGGAAAGCTTCGATTTTAAGGTAAGGGGGGAGAAAAGGGTTTATGATTGGTGATAGGACATAGAAGGGTAATTGGGAGTTCCTTCCTCCCTTAGGTATTTTAAGAGATTATAATAACAATGATTGAATTGATGCAATATTGTGAAATTGTTGATGAATATGATTATACGATGTATTTTGAAAATATATTTGGTGTCGTATGTTGGGTATTGGGAAGATTGATATATGAAGGTTGTGGGGGTTATGATGAACAAAGAAGAGGATTAAACCTCATAGATTCCTTAATTGATCTAGGAAAGTTATTAGTAAAACTAGTTGATGTTATATGTATAAATGGATAATAAACATGTGAATTGGTTGGTTTTGAGTGTCAAATTTGACTTAGAATGGTTGGGATTCGTGCATGTGAGGAAGAGGGAAGAAATTGGGACTTTTGGAAAAATTGAATTTTTGGGGTACAGGTGCCACAACACGGGCAGTGTTGTACAACACGAGCGGCCGTGTTGTGCTCCTGGAAAATGAGTTTTGGATGATTTTGCCTCAACACGGGCAGTGTTGTACAACACGGGCGGCCGTGTTGTCCCCCTGGAAAATGAGTTTTTGTGGATTTTGAGGGGCGTGTCCCAGGCCACCTGACACGGGCCGTGTCAGGCAACACGGGCGGCCGTGTTAGGCCCCTGTAAATGTAATTTTTCGCCTGTTTTAAGGTAGATTTGATTCATTCTTCTAATGTAGGGTGATATTAGTGAAATAAGACTTTGAGGGTGTTCTAATGATGGATATAGGACTTGATGAGTAGTCGCATAAGAAATAAGTGCTTAATTGATTTATATGAATATATAGATTGTTATAATTGTGAACAACATGAGATATGCGTATGCCTTGTGTATGAATGAATAAGATGCACTGATGATTGGATGATGAGATCATGATGATCGTAAAGCATGATGTGTTCATGTGTATTGTGATATGGTATGCGTTGTTGTGTCTGCATGCATATACATTTGATGGAATAATCATGTGGTGGATGTGATTATTCGGGATTCGTTGAGAATCGTGGTTGCAGGGATGATCGTGTCTTGTTGGAGACGTTAACGATGCATTCGGGGTTCTATTGATGAACCGTTATTGTGAGTCGGTACCGCATTTGCATTGTGCATTGGAGTCACATTGCATTATGATTGATTAAATGATATGATTTGATTGAATGATATGATTGATAACTTGGTGTGATTAGGGGTGAATTACTTCTTCATATATGTCGTATGCATCGTTATATTATGAATCTATTTCTCACCCCTCTGTTTGTTTTGTTGCGTCTGTGCTTCTTCGGAAGTGCAGACAATTCAGGTACTTGAGAAGTACGTTGGTGTGATGTCCGTGTCCTAGGAGCTCTGATATGTAACGGGAACGGGGATCTTTTCCGCAATTACTTTTATTGTTTAGAATAACTCATCTTTATGATGAAACTTGAATTGAAGAACTTTTTATGTGTGATTTACCTAGGCTTTGAGCTATTGACGTTAAATGTTTGAATTCCGCTGTTTTCTTTTATTAATGATCTTGATGAACGATGATGATGTAACATTTCACTTTGGACAAATAAATCTGATTATATTAAAGATTTATAATAATAATTTTTTGGGAAAAGTGGGTGTTACACTGTTGAGGTAGCTAACAAGAATATCAAGAAGATTGTGCAAAAGATGGTGGTCACATATAAAGACTGGCATGAGATGCTACCATTTGCCTTGCATGGGTACCGTACCTCAATCATAACATCCACTGGAGCAACACGGTATCAGCTTGTGTATAGTATGGAGGCAGTCCTACCTGTTGAAGTTGAATTACCCTCTTTACGGGTACTGATGGATGTCAAGTTGAACGAAGCAGAATGGGTCCGATCCCGGTACAATCAACTGAATCTGATCGAAGAAAAGAGATTAGATGCAATCTGTCATGGGCAGTTATATCAGAAAAGAATGAAGAAAGCCTTCGATCAGAAAGTCAGGCTTCGGGAATACCAAGTAGGAGATCTTGTGTTGAAAAGACTCCTTCCTCCTCATACAGACCACAGGGGCAAGTGGACTCCGAATTACGATGGTCCATTCATAGTGAAGAAAGTTTTCTTTGGTGGAACACTGATGCTCACCACTATGGATGGTGAAGATTTCTTATCCCCTGTGAATTCAGATGCAGTTAAAAAATACTTCGCATAAAATGACCCGCTGGACATTAAAATAGAATGTAAGTCCAGGAAAAAATAGGGCATCCCGACGAGTCAAAAACAGAATAAAGACTCGGGGAAAAATAAGGGAAAATAATAAAAAAATGTACACCCGCTGAGTTGAAAAGCCGCATTGGACAGCTCAGGCAAAAATGGGTATCCCGGTGGATTGAACACCCGAAAGGGCGATCCACGCAAAATAAGGGAATAAGCGAACAACTGCATTCTGAATTACTTACAACATGGCAAGTTTCCAAAGGTTAAAGCATCGGTCAGAATCATCTTTCTTCAGATAGCAGGATGAGAAGAACGTCAAAAGTCATACGAGTCATAGCAAAGGGAAGCTCACTGAAGCGTCATCAACATTGGCAGCACCTTTTGTTTCTCAATTTTGTAACAATCTCCTCATTTCAGGGGATCTGTTTCTTTGACTGTATTTGCCAATTCAGGGCACCTAAATTAATAAAATCAGATTTTCAGTCACACTTCGTCTTGTACATTTTTATTTCATTTGCAAAATGTTTGATATCCTTGATATAAAGTTTGCATAAAAACGGATGTGCCTTTCTGTAAACACCCCAAATTTTCCCTCACTAAATTCACACCATGGCTTGTGATCTTTTCATTTGCATTGGTTCAATCATATCATCTCATATTGCATTTTTGCTTCACTGCATTGGTTCAAAGTCATCTGCATCTAGGGTTTGTGATCTGAGCAATCCATGAGCTATCTGAGCCACTCCAAAGGTCTTAAATCATCTCAAGAGGGTCCATGTATGTTCAAACATCATATTATATCCTCCCAAGATCAAGAAAGTCAGAAAATCACAAGAATTGGCAAGGCATGAAGGCAGAGCCAGGTTTAACTGCACAAATGGCCTAAAATTAGGGTTTTGGTTTCAGAGGCCATAACCCCAAATTTTTTGGTCATTCTTGTTTCTATGGGTCTTTATATTATATAAGGATCATGCATACCAAGTTTGATGGAAAAATTCATTGTGGAAGTCATCTGATCATTAGATAACTTCTTGAGCAAGTCAGAGCAAAATCAGGGCATCTGAGGGCCCCCATAATGGAACCAAAGTGGATTTTTTTATCAAAATGAAGTTATATGGTATTTATTTTATCATTGAAGTGCTTGGAAGTTCACAAATTTGAAGAAAAGTGGGCTAAACCAAAAGTTGCCAAATATGGAAATGACTTGTAATGTAAACTTTCCATTTTGGGAAAGTTTCTCAACCTCCTCTTTCTCAACCAAAAAAGCTTCAAATGAAAAATTCTTGGTCATGAAAGTTGTAGATTGGATCATTCCCTTTTCAAAAAGTACAAGAACAAGACCTAATTCATTTTGGAACTCAAGTTATGGCTTTCCAAAGGTTGCAAAAATCACTTAATTTCATGTTTCATGCCAAAAGGGAGTTTTTGCAAAACCTCGTACCAAACCATTTTGTGACTTCTAAATGACTTCTATGCATCATTACAACTTTCCAAAATCAGAATTGCACCAATTCACAAAGCGTCATGCCTTGAATCACAAGCTACCATAAGGCATTTTTCATAAATTCTCAAGAAAGGTATTTTTTGCAAGAAGGACTTCTAATGATTGGTTTGGTTGCTAATTGATCTCAAAGCATCATAACAACTTCATATGGTTCATTTTGATGCAAATTGTCCAAGAAGTTCATAAGTTTCCTTGCCTTGATTCACAAGAAATTCCAAAGAGGGAAATATGCAAGAACATTGGAAACTCTTGATCAAGGCCATCCAACTCACAAAAATTGATCCAAAGGCCTTCCTTGATCCAAGCTGAAGCAAGACAAGCCCTAAGATCTTCTCTGACCCGAGCCATACCTATGGTACACAAAAATATTGACTTTTTCATCCTTGCCCATACCAATCAAACTGTGACATTACCAACCCTCTGGCCAATTAGAACATGTTAGTGGACCTCAAGGACTAGAAACAAACACACACACAAGCCAGAACTCTCCAAGAAGCCAGGATTCACAAAAACTGTCAATTTCTTCATCTCTTCGAAACTCCTCCCACAGCCATCAAACCTCAAATTTTTCTTCACCAACAAGTCACATATCATCCATAGAACCATAATCAACCATCAAAACAGCCAAAAACATCACATATCAAAACCTCAAAACCTGCTACACCAGAGCTGGAACTTCAAAGCCAGTCACTCTCAAAGCTTTCTAAGCTTCATTTCATCACCAGGAGGTTCATAGGAGTGGACTTGCATCAAAGGAGGATCCAGAAAGCCCAGAATCAGAAGGTCCAATCTCAGGTATAGCTCAAGAACTTTTTTTCCAGAAGCTTGTTTTTAAGTTCTTGAATGATTCCTTGTGCTCCCCTGATCATAGGGATGTGATTATTTTTGAAAATGGTTGAGAAACCATGATGTATGCATGTTATGAAATTTTTCCCGTTTTCACGTTTTGGTTCGAATCTTGTTCATGGTGCAAAATAATGATTTTTGATTGGGGGTTTAGGTTCAGGGATGTTAGGGGGTCATTTCTGGGCAAGAAATTTGGAGATTAGAGGCTTAGGGAAGAAGCTAGGGTTTGTGCTCACCGGAGAAGATGACCGGAACACTGTTCCGGTCACCTGAAAGTAATTTGCCCTAATCCCATTAATTAGGCTGAGTTTGAATCATGACCCTTAGATCCTGTGTTTGCCGCGCGTATGGACGTTCCAGATTACATGATTAAACCCTAATCCACCATTTATTTAATTAATTATATTTAATTAGTCAGGACAAATCCCAACCATCCAAAAACACGGCAGTCAACCCTGGAGCCTCAGTTTCAAATCTGGACCTTAGGATCTTCATACTTTTCATTTTTATTATTTTTATTTATTTTTCTTTGTATTTCTTTATACGAATTATTAAAAATAGCAAAATTAGCCAAAAAAATCTGAAATTTTTTATCCAAACTCTAATTAATTTTCAGAACCCAAAAATATTATTATTTTTATTTTTTTGCATAAAAAAATATTTTTAAATCATTTAAATGATTATTTTTAATTAGTTAATGGAAATTAATTAATTAAAACTACATTTAGGTATTTAAAAATCCCAAAAAATTCAGAGAGCCTTTTCAAACATTTAGAAACATTTACAAACTCACAACACAAATTTCTTTTTGGTTTTGATCACACTTTGACAATTTTCATTTGAATTAGGGTTCTTAAATTTGAATATATTTAACCCTAACTTCAAAAATTCATAACTTTTAAACCAAAGTGAGTTTGTGAATTATTCTTTTTGCATTGTGTTATGCATGGTTTCAAGCATCTAAAAACATTTTTGTTTCATTTTTATCTTGCATTTTCAATTTATTTGGCATTTTACCTTTAGGATCACCCTTAAAACCTTAGAAACTTAGAAAAATCATAAGTCCTTCTAGGTTAAGCTTCTGACCTCCCTCTTTGGGCAGTGAACTTACATAGGTTTAGGGTCCCTTTGATTCCATTTTCAATTTTTTATCTTACCATTTGCTTCTAATTTTGAATTTTGCATCTCATATGATCATGTAACCCTAATTTGCATCTTCATTTGCATCCATCTTGTATAAGCTTGCATACATGAACTTGACATGACATTTTGTGCATCCACATAACATGTAAGACATCTTAGGACATGTTGAAATCATGTTTGATCATTGAATCATTCATTTGCCATGTTTTTGCTTTCATTTGATGTCATATGCATTCATGAACTTTCATGTCTCTTGTATGCTTCATTTGCATTCTCATCCTTTGTATGAACATCTCCATCTCATGATATACATTTGCATCATCTCTTTGCATAATTAGCATCATGAACATGCTTCTAACTTTTGTTTTCATCTTTGCATTTCATTCCATTTTCATTTCATTTCATTTCCTTTTGCTAACTTTTCAGGTGGTAAGTGTTTGAGAAATGAATTTGCCTTCACTTATCATAATCTCTTATCATCCCTTTTATGCATTCATTGCTGCATTTTACTTTTGTATTAGAGTGAGCTTGATCATTCATGCTCCTTCCTCACTTTCTTTCTTCAAGCAACTTATCTTCTTAAGTGAAGTAAGTTGACTTACATCTTCTGCTTCTCCTCTTTCTATCTTCTGCTTCTTCCTTGGTGGCTTTTCTTGAAGATCTCTTGCAAGCCTCATAAACCCTAGGAACACCCAAGCATGATCACAATTAGGGTTTGATTAGTCCCCCATTAGTTTTACCTTTGTGTCATCTTTGTGTCTTCTCTTCTCATCTCTTAATCAAGGACTAAACCATAAAGGTTTTAAGGCTTTGTGATTAGGGTTATGCCTGTATCCTTCTATTAGGATGGAGTGTATAACTTTAACCCTAAGTGTTAAACCCTTGATGTGTTTAAATCCTTTAATCAATTCATCTAATAACCACTAAGACATCAAGCTTGTAACTTGGGCCTTGCATTAGGGTTCTAATTCTTCCTTAATTGGTTAAGAAGGACTAACCCTAGTGTTAATGGACAAGTCCCCCTCAAGTTGTCTTACAAACCATAAAATTCACTTCTTAATCTTACCATTAACTAAAATCCACTTTAATAAAGGCTTTGTTTTGTCATGAGGTTAATCCCTAAGCATGGATTAAGTTGAGGAGCCTTCCTCAGCTTAAATGCTCTCATCTATTATCCTTCTATTAGGATGGTGTAATGGGTCCAATAAATCCTTGATAATGGCTTAAACTCATTACCTAACATTAAACAAAAACTCCAAAAAAACATCTAAATAAATGCAAGTAGGTTAATGATCTTAATCCTACATCATGGTGATTAAGTGTGAGGTGCTTACTTCATACTTAAGGTATTCTCATTACCCCTAATAAGATGGAAGATGTGATGAGTTTACTAACCCTTGGTTTAGGCTTAAGCTCATTTTCTTATGACAAACTTCAAAAAGCAATAAAAGATTGAAAATACCAAAAACAAACAATAATCGTCTCCTCCGGGATTCTTTTCTCATCTCACTCACTCATAAACGAGAACTCGCTTCTTCCGTCTAATGCAAGACAGTTTGCACCTGAGCCAGACAGGTCATACACTTGAGAATAGGCAAGTAAGCAGTTCATCAGTCAATTTTTTCTTTTCAGTCTCTTTGAGTCGAACTACGGTGTTCTGACTTCCTCATTGCACGAGAGGATACGTAGGCATAACTTAACAGTTATCGAACAAAAGTCTCTGTATATTCCCCCTCCTTCCAGCACTATTCTTTGAGCCTCATAGTCTTGAGCTTTGCACTCTCTCCTTGCACTGACACTTCTTTATCTCACCTCACATTTCTTCAGCACTGACACTTGTATTCTTTTCCAGCTTTTGCACACAAAATAGCACTGACACTACCTTTTAAGCATAAATCTTTTCAAGCGTGGATCCCGTCGAGTACGACGGACAATCTGGGTGCTAATACCTTCCCAGGTTGTAACCAACCCCCTTTCTCAGTTTCTCTGGTTCGCAACCGTCTTATCCATCATTTCTTAGGTCTATGCAGCATTACCTTTCCTTCGGGATAAAAATGCCTAGTTGGCGACTCTTTTCAGTTCACCCTTTGTGTTCTATCCTCTCGCTGATCGTTCGCGTATGTACCCCTTCTGTCCATGTGTTATCAGGTGGGAGCGACACTTTCTAATCACATGCTTGCAGGAAATATATTACTTACTCTCGGGAGTGTCTAAACTCCTATGATGGGATCCAGTAAGGGATACCTCGGGGTACTTGTGCGTTTCTTTGTCATAACGGGATTGCAGGTATTCAAAGCGCAACATGGGGCATAAAGGTTTCTTCCCAGCAAAGCGGCCAAATCTTTATTTCCTCAGCATCTTCCAAAACAGCACCAGGAATGCTCTCTCCCCATCAGAGTTTTCGGGCATCACTTCTCCAGCACTTTCTTCAAAAGCAGCATCAGAAGGAGTTCATTTCCCAGCTGAGTTGTCAGATATTATCATCCTCAACAGGATCCCTACAGAAATCTTTAGGAAGATCATTCAGTGATTGTTCCTCCCCAGCCAAGTGTTAGACAGGGAATCATCCCCCCATAGAGCTCCAGCCTCTCCAGAAGAGAAATGTCTGAATTTCCCGCACAACAAAGTGATGAAAGCATCCACAACCCCAGTTGGGCTCCTCATTACCGGATAGGTCTATCAATGACCTATTTCCCCAAGCAGAATCATCTGTATCAGATCTAACAATGATCTCATCCCCAGCTGGGATATCCTTTCAGGCAGATCAGTCGGAGATCTTCGCAGTAACGGGATCCAAATCCCGGATCGATATCTTTGTATAATCATAACATTCGCATCATATTTCCCCTCAGAGTGTAGCATTCCATCTAATACGGAGCATTACGGCAAAAATCAAACATATTGCATAATCAAGTCATGTTTTGAATCAGTCACCTATAAATACCAACATTCCCTCAGCAATGTATATAAAGACTCACAGTCCCCGCAGAAAGCCAAAGCGTCCCTTTGCATTCCTACGAATACAGATACATGCTCCTTTTGGCACTCGTCTATGTCATCTTTCCCCAGTAAAGTCGCCAGAATACTTCCTGCAAACAGATACTTGTACATAACATGTTCTTCTCGACACTCGTCCGTGTTATCTCATGTTTCCTTAGCAGAAAGCCAAAGCATCCCCTTTGCACTCACAAATGCATATTAATATATACTCTCTTCGAAACCTGTCTGTGTCATATCATTCCCCTACAGATATAAAACCACAAACAGATATATCTATATACATTCCATTGACACCCGTCTGTGTCACCACTCCCCAGCATGGTTGCCTAAACACTCATTGTAAACCAAACACTTGATTATAATACACTTCTTTTGACACCCGCCTGTGTCATCTCATCCTCACAGATTGTCAGGATATCTTTGGCACTTATAAGTTCTTAACTTGTACACTTTCTCTTTTGACACCCGCCCGTGTCATACTCTCCCCAGCAAGTTGAACACTTGTCTGTGTCTCACTCATGCTCATTTTCACTCATACAGATACTCGTCTGTATCTTGTATACACCAATCTTTTCCCCTCAGATTCAACACTCGTCTGTGTTCTTTGTTAACTAGTTGGTACTCGTCCGTATCATCATCTCTAAACATGCGTCAACGTTGTTTCTACCGATACTCGTCCGTATCATAGTCTTAAGGATGCTCGTCCGCATCTTTAATCTATACACTGCGTCAAACACTTATACCTTTTATTTCTTGGATGTAAAACACTCGTCCGTGTTTACTATTCCCCAACAAATCTCTAGTAAATTATTTCTTTTTATCTGACATTCGTCCTATGTCATGATACGTTCGGTAGCCGTACCCTGCCAGGTGATCGTCCTTCACCTTTGGATGACCGTCCCTCATCTTTCTCCCAGCGGAGTCTCCATTATTGGAACCCTTTTCTATCCAGCATTCGTCCTATGTCGTAATATTTAGCAGTCGTCCCCTGCTAGGTGATCGTCCTTCACCTTTTGATGATCGTCCTTCATCATTTTATCCGATGGCCTCCCCCATCGTTGATCTTGTTATCTGACATTCGTCTTATGTCATGATAAACCCCGAGGGCAGACGTACCCTGCCAGGTGATCGTCCTTCACCTCGTGATGATCGTCTTTCATCATGCTTATCCGATAGCCGTCCCCATCGTCGACCTTTTCTATCAGGAATTCGTCCTATGTCGTGATACTTTTGGCAGCCGTACCCTGCCATGTGATCGTCCTTCACCTTGGATGACTGTTCCTCATCTTTATCCCCAACAGAGCAGCCGTCCCCTGCTAGGTGATCGTCCTTCACCTTTGATGACCGTACCTCATCATTTATGTTTCGCAAACCTGATGGTCGTCCCCATCATTGCCTTTACCTTTAATCCCCAGAGAACTTTGCTTGATGGTCGTCCCCATCATAATCACTTTACTTCCCCATCATGTCGGTCGTCCCCGTCATTGCTTTATCCCCAGCAGTCGTCCTCTGCTCGATGGTCGTCCTCCATCGCCCGCACTTTATAAGCATACTTTACTACCTTTTACAATCTATATCCCTTTTCTTATTCACACCCAGTGAGTGCAAATTTTGGACTGTCTTTGGTATTCAACCACAAGTTATCTCGTTTGTATGTTAAGCCCGTCGCTTACATCCTGCCCAGCTAACTCATGCTTGAATAGGGGCGGCTGTAAACACCCCAAATTTTCTCTCACTAAGTTCACACCATGGCTTGTGATCTTTCCATTTGCATTAGTTCACTCATATCATCTCATATTGCATTTTTGCTTCACTGCATTGGTTCAAAGTCATCTGCACCTAGGGTTTGTGATCTGAGCAATCCAAGATCCATCTGAGCCACTCCAAAGGTCTTCAATCATGCCAAGAGGGTTCATGTATGTTCAAGCATCATATTATATCCTCCCAAGATCAAGGAAGTCAAAAAATCACAAGAACTGGCAAGGCATGGAAGCAGAGCCAGGATTTAACTACACAGATGACCTAAAATTAGGGTTTTGGTGTCAGAGGCCATAACTCCAAATTTTTTGGTCATTCTTGTTTCTATTGGTCTCAATATGTTATAAGGATCATACATACCAATTTTTGATGAAGAAATTCATTGTGGACGTCATCTGATCACTAGGTAACTTCCTGAACAAGTCAGAGCAAAATCAGGGCATCTGAGGCCCCCATCAATGGACCCAAAGTGGATTTTTCATCAAATGGAAGTTATATGGTTTTTATTTGATCATTGAAGTGTTTGGAAGTTCACAAATTTGAAGAAAAGTGGGCTAAACCAAAATTTGCCAAAAATGGAAATGACTTGTAATGTAAACTTTCCATTTTGGGAAAGTTTTTCAACCTCCTCTTTCTTAACCAAAAATGCTTCAAATGAAAAATTGTTGGTCATGAAAGTTGTAGATTGGATCATTCCCTTTTCAAAAAGTAGAAGAACAAGATCTAATTCATTTTGGAACTCAAGTTATGGCTTTCCAAAGTTGGCAAAAATCACATAATTTCATGTTTCATGCCAAAGAGGGATTTTTGCAAAAAACCTCATGCCAAGCTATTTTGTGACTTCAAATTGACTTCTACACATCATAACATCATAGTGCATGACTTAAAACTCAGAATTGGCCCAAGAATCCCAAGATTTCATGACTTGCACATGAAGAAATTTCAAAAGGGCCAAAAGTTCACAAATTTGCAAAACCTCCCATAACCTTTTACAAACTTGTTGAATTGCCTCTAAGTGATTTCCATGGACATCCTTTAATCAAGCTGCACCAGACACCCCTTTGTCCTTGGCCTGAAACAGCCCATACCTCAAAGTACACATAATCTTGACTTTTTGCATTTTCACCCATACCAATCACACTATGCCACAACCACTCTCTGAACCAATTGCATTTGTTTATACTAATCAAAAGCAAGCAAAACATAAGAAGAAGTAAGCCTGAAACCACAGCATTTCCCTAGTTCACAAAAACTCCCCCTCTTGCATTTTCTATCGAATCACACAACTCAGCCACTCATTCTCAAAACTTCTAACACCATTCATCTCCAAATTCATCACTGATCATTTCCCACCCTTCACTTTGCCCTAAAAACCACCATACACCAAATACGATTTTTCCCCCTTTGAACTGAGCTTCACTGAACTTCAAATAAAGGACACAAACACTTCAGCAAAGCATCAAGGAAGCTCAAGGGAGGTTAGAGGAGGTTGTTTGCATCAAGCAGAAGGCCCAGGCAGCTCCATTGGCAAAGCTTCATCTCAGGTATCTTCTTGAAACTTTTTTCCAGAAATCCTTCCTTTAGTTATGAGATGGTAGAGTTCGTTCTCCTGATTTCACTGAGCTTTATAGTTTTGAAAATGGTTGAGAGATGAAGTTGTATGGTTGTTCTGAAATTTCTACCATTTTTGAACTTTGGATCGAATCTTGTTTATAAGTGAAAAGAAATGGAGTTTGAGGGTAGGGTTGATCTTAGGAAGGTGAGAGGAACCAATCTGGAGCTTTAGAGCTCCAGAAATGACCTAGGGAGCGTTTTGGGGAATTTTCAGGGGAGGTGTGGCCGGAGAAGATGACCGGAGGTCATTTCCGGCCACCTGAAAGTGATTAACCTAATTAATTAAGGTTAGGGCATAATTTGAATATGGGTCGTTAGATGGGAGTTCCCGCGCGTGCTTGTGTGGTTAGGATTGATTCACTTAAGTTTAATTAGGTTTAATTAGTTAATTAAATGAGATTAATCAGATTTGAATTAGGGTTGTAGGATTGCACGCCAGGTCAATGGATTCAAGCCCAGTTTTGATCCTGTCCATCCCTTTTGCATACTTTCAGTTTATTTAATTTTTATTTCATTTTTTCTATTTTATTTTGCACGAATTTTTAAAAATAGGAAAAAACATTAAAAAATTCTGAAATTTTTTATCAAGCATTTTATTAATTTTCAAAACCCAAAAATATTTTTATTTTCATTTTTTGCATTAAAAAAATATTTTTAAATCATTTAAATTTTATTTTTAATTAGTTAATGAGAATTAATTAATTAAAAATACATTTAGGTATTTAAAAATCACAAAAAAATCAGAGAGCATCTTTGAACATTTAGAAACATTTACAAACTCACCACACAAATTTCTTTTTGGTTTTGATCACACTTTGACATTTTTCAAATGAATTAGGGTTCTTAAATTTGCATATTTTTAACCCTAACTTCAAAAATTCATAACTTTCAAACCAAGTTGAGTTTGTGAATGATTCTTTTTGCATTGTGATATGCATGGTTTCAAGCATCTAAAAACATTTTTGTCTCATTTTTATCTTTACTTTTCAATTTGTTTGGCATTTTACACTTAGGATCTCCCTTAAAACCCTAGAAACTTAGGAAATTCATAACTTCCCTTAGGTTTAGCTTCTGACCTCCCCCTTTGGATAGTGAACTAGTATAGGTTTAGGGTTCCTTTGAGTGCATTTTCAATTTTTTATCTTATGTTTTGCTTCTGTTTTTGAGTTTTGCATCTCACATGTTCATATAACCCTAATTTTGCATCTTCCCTTGCATTCATCTTGTATAAGCTTGCATACATGAACTTTCCATGGCATTTTGTGCATCCACATGACATATAAGACATCTTAGGATACTTTAGAAACATGTTTGATCAATGCATCATCCATTTGGCATGTTATGCTTTCATTTCTTTTCATGTACATTCATGAACTTTCATGTTTCTTATATGCTTCATTTGCATTCCCATCCTTTGTATGATCATTTTCATCTCATGACATACATTTATATCATCTCTTTACATCATTAGCATCATGAACATGCTTCTGGGTTTGGTTTTCATCTTTGCATTTCATTTCATTTCCATTTCATTTCACTTTCTTTCTCTAACTTTTCAGGTGGTAAGTGTTTGAGAAGTGAATCGGCCTTCACTTCTCATAATCTCTTCTCATCTCTCTTATGCATCATTGCTGCATTTTATCTTTGTATTAGAGTGAGCTTGCTCATTCATGTTCCCTCCCCACTTTCTTTCTTCAAGCAACTTATCTTCTTAAGTGAAGTAAGTTGACTTGTCTCTTCTGCTACTCTTCCTTCCATTTCTGCTTCTTCCTAGGTGGCTCTTATTGAAGATCTCTTGCAAGCCTCATAAACCCTAGGAACACCCAAGCATGATAACAATTAGGGTTTGATTAGTCCCCCATTAGTTTTACCTTTGTGTCATCTTTGTGTCTTCTCTTCTCTCCTCTAAATCAAGGACTAAACCCTTAAGGTTTTAAGGTTTTGTGATTAGGGTTATGCTTGCATCCTTCTCTTAGGATGGAGTGTATAACTTTAATCCTAAGTGTTAAACCCTTAATGTGTTTAAATCCTTTAATTAATTCACCTAATAATCACTAAGACATCAAGCTTGTAACTTGGGCCTTGCATTAGGGTTCTAATTCTTCCTTAATTGGTTAAGAAGGACTAACCCTAGTGTTAATGGACAAGTCCCCCTCAAGTTGTCTTACAAACCATAAAACCCACTTCTTAATCTTACCATTAACTAAAATCTACTCCAATAAAGGCTTTGTTATGTCATGAGGTTAATCCCTAATCATGGATTAAGTTGAGGAGCCTTCCTCAGCTTAAATGTTCTCATCTATTATCCTTCTATTTGGATGGTGTAATAGGTCCATTAAATCCTTGATTATGGCTTAAAATCATTACCTAACACTAAACAAAAACTCCAAAAAAACATCTAAATAAATGCAAGTAGGTTAATGATCTTAATCCTACATCATGGTGATTAAGTGTGAGGTGTTTACTTCATACTTAAGGTATTCTCATTACCCCTAATCAGAGGGAAGATGTGATGAGTTTACTAACCCTTGGTTTAGGCTTAAGCTCATTTTCTTATGACAAACACCAAAAGAAATAAAAGATTGAAAACATAAAAACAAACAATAATCGTCTCCTCCGGGATTCTTTTCTCACCTCATTCACTCACAAACGAGAACTTGTTTCTTCCGTCTAATGCAAGACAGTTTGCACTTGAGCCAGACAAGTCATACACTTGAGCATAGATAAGTAAGCAGTTCACCAGTCAATTTGTCTTTCAGTCTCTTTGAGTCGAACTATGGTGTTCTGACTTCCTCATTACACGAGAGGATACGTAGGCATAACTTAACAGTTATTGAACAAAAGTCTCTGTATATTCCCCCTCTTCTAGCCTTATTCTTTAAGCCTCATTGTCTTGAGCTTTGCACTCTTTCCTTACACTGAAACTCCTTTATTTCACTTCACACTTCTTTTGCACTGATACTTGTATTATTTCCCAGCTTTTGCATACAAAATAGCACTGACACTACCCCTTTTAAACACAAATCTTTTAAGCGTGGATCCCGTCGAGTACGGCGGATAATCTGGGTGCTAATACCTTCCCAGGTTGTAACCAACCCCCTTTCTCAGTTTCTCTGGTTCGCGACCGTCTTGTCCATATCTTCCTAGGTTTATGCAGCATTACCTTTCCTTCGGGATAAAAATGCCTAGCTGGCGACTCTTTTCAGTTCATCTTCATGTTCTCCTTTCGCCGACCGTTCGCGTCTGTACCCCTTATGGCCAGGTGTCATTTGGTGGGAGCGACAGGAAGGAACATGAATGAGCAAGCTCACTCTAATACAAATACAAAATGCAGAAATGAATGCATAAGAGAGGTGAGAAGAGATTGTGAGAAGTGAAGGCAAATTCACTTCTCAAAGTACTTACCACCTGAAAAGTTAGTAAAAGAAAATGAAATGAAATGAATGCAAGGATGCAAACCAAAACCAGGAGCATATTCATGATGCAAATGATGCTAAGAGATGATGCAAAAGCAAACCAAGAGTTATGAATGTTCATATAAGAGATGAGAATGCAAATGAAGCATGAAAGGAGGCATGAAAGTTCATGAAAGCATATGAAATGAAATGAAGGCATAACATGAAAAATGGATGATGCAATGATCAAACATGAATCTAATGAGTCCTATGATATCTTATATGTCATGTGAATGCATAAAATGTCATGGCAAGTTCATGAATGCAAGCATATGCAAGATATATGCAAGAGAAGATGAGAAATTAGGGTTTTCATGCAACATGAGATGCAAAACCTAAAAACAGAAGCAAATGACAAGATAAAAGATTGAAAATGAACTCAAATGAACCCTAACCCTATACTAGGTTACCATCCAAAGGGGGAGGTCAGAAGCTAAACCTAGAAGGAGTTATGAAATTCCTAAGTTTCTAGGGTTTTTTAGGTGATCCTCAATGTAAAATGCCAAACAAATTGAAAATGAAAGATAAAAATGAAACAAAATTTTTTTTAGAAACTAGAAG
This sequence comes from Lathyrus aphaca, assembly GCA_963966055.1. NCBI lineage: Eukaryota > Viridiplantae > Streptophyta > Magnoliopsida > Fabales > Fabaceae > Lathyrus > Lathyrus aphaca. Next base: position 84,109,757 of record OZ014522.1, read on the forward strand.
TCATGCATAGAACAATGCAAAAAGAATCATTCACAAACTCAACTTGGTTTAAAAGTTATGAATTTTTGAAGTTAGGGTTAGAAAATGAACAATTTTAAGAACCCTAATTCATTGAAAAAGGTCAAAGCATGATCAAAACCAAAATGAAATTTGTATGGTGAGTTTGTAAATGCTTTTAAATGTCTAAGAATGTTCTCTGATTTTTTGGTGATTTTTAAATACTTAAATGTATTTTTAATTAATTAATTTTCATTAATTAATTAAATAAAACATTTAAATGATTTAAAAATACTTTTTAATGCAAAAATAAAAAATAAAAATATTTTTGGGCTCTGAAAATTAATAAAAGGTTTGATAAAAAATTTCAGAATTTTTTGATGGTTTTCACTATTTTAAATAAATATGAGAAATAAAATACAAAAGAAATAAAATAAAAAGAAAAGTATGCTGAAACAAAGGCCCAGATTGAAAGTCAAAGGGATAGAGGGTCAGGATGCAAGGATGCGCTGACTGGGAGTATGCAGAATCTAAGGTTCACATTTAATGTTTCAAAACGCGCGTGAATGGATTGTCAGGATCTCACCTGGGCTAATTAATTTTGATTAATTTAATTAAACAGAAATTAGGGCTAATGACATGATCTGAGCCATTAAAATGCGCGCGGGAACTTAAATCTAAGGGTCAGAATTCAAAGTTGCTTTAATTACGCAGATTAGGGCTAATGAGTTTCAAATGACCGAAACAGTGCTCCGGTCATCTTCTCCGGTGTGCCCAAAACCTAAAATCTTCTACAGGCCTCTAAACTCCTAATTTCTTGCCCAGAAATGATCCCCATACATCACTGAACCTAAATCCCCAAACAAAATTCATTTATCATGCATCAAAAAGCCAAATCGAAGCAAAACATTTCTAGGGTTAAAACTTTCAGAGACTTCATACATGCTCAATATTCAACCATTTTAAAAAATAAATACATCAGGATCATCAGCACATCATAAGGATTCATTTAGGAACTTAAAAACAAGTTTCTGGAAAAAAAAGTTCTTGATAGCTACCTGAGTTGAAGTTCTTGAAACTTGAACTTTTTGGGCTCTTCTTTGGTGCTTTTCCACTCCCCTTGGCCCCCTTATGCTTTTGGAATGCTTGAAAGGAGTTTATATGGAGTGTTTTGAAGGTTTCAGTTCAGAGGTGATGAAAATCGTGTTTTTGTTTGAGGATGTTTCAGGCTATGGTGATGGGTGGGAAATGATCCTGGGATGATGCTGAGTTGATTGGTGGAAGAATTTGTGGTTTTTGTTGGCTGAGGAGTGAGTTTCGATGGAATGAAGTTTTGAGAGGATTTTGGCAATCTGAGCTATGGCTATGTTTCAGGCTTGTGTGATGTATGAAATGAGTTGTTTTTGATTTGTATAATGTATTGTGATTGGTCAGAAAGTTGGTAATGTCACAGCTTGATTGGTATGGCTTGTTTTGCCAAAAAGTCAAAAGTTTGTACCATAAGCATGAGCTCGGGTCAGAGGAAATCTAAAGGGTGGATTGGCCTCAGCTGAGTTTGTGGAGGTCCCTTGGATCATATTTCATGAGCTGTGATGATTGAATGGTGAGATTGAAGAGGTTTTGCAAGTTTCCCTCTTTGACATTTCTTGTGAATCAAGCCCTAAAAATGCCAAGTTCTTGGGCCAATTCTGATGTTTAGAAGTCACATAGGCATGTTATGAAGTGTAGAAGTTTATTAGAGGTCATTAGAAAACTTGAACATGCCATTTTGAAAAATCCCTCTTTGACATGAAACTTGAAATTTTAGGATTTTTGCCAACTTTGACAAGCCATAACTTGAGTTCCAAAATGAATTAGATCTTGTTCTTGTACTTTTTGAAAAGGGAATGATCCAATCTACAACTTTCATGACCAACAATTTTTCATTTGAAGCATTTTTGGTTGAGAAAGAGGAGGTTGAAAAACTTTCCCAAAATGGAAAGTTCACATTACAAGTCATTTCCATTTTTGGCAACTTTTGGTTTAGCTCACTTTTCTTCAAATTTATGAACTTCTAAACACTAAAATGATCAAATAAAGACCATATAACTTCAATTTAATGAAAAATCCACTTTGGTTCCATGTTGGAGGGCCTCAGATGCCCTGATTTTGCTCTGACTTGTTCAGGAAGTTACCTAGTGATCAGATGACTTCCACAATGAATTTCTTCATCAAACTTGGTAAACATGATCCTTATATCATATTGAGACCAATAGAAACAATAATGACCAAAAAATTTGGAGTTATGGCCTCTGAAACCAAAACCCTAATTTTAGGTCATCTGTGTAGTGAAACCCTAACTCAGCTTCCATGCTTTGCTAGTTCTTGTGATTCTTTGACTTACTTGATCTTTGTAGGATAAAATATGATGTTTGAACATACATGGACCCTCTTGAGATGATTGGAGGCCTTTGGAGTGGCTCAGATGGATCCTGGATTGCTCAGATCACAAACCCTAGATGCAAATGAACTTGAACCAATGCAGTGAAGCAAAAACGCAATATGAAATGTAATTCTTAAACTAATGCAAAATTGAAATATCACAAGCCATGGTGTGAACTTAATGAGGGAAAATTTTGGGTGTTTACACATATCATCTCACATTGCATAAACAACTTCATCAAATCATTGCATGACTGCACAACTAGGGTTTGTGATCAGATGAATCTAAGAAGTGGTATGAGCCATCTCAAAGGCCTTGAAGCTTGTCAAGAAGGTCCATGAGTGTTCTATGATCATCTTATGCTCTCCAAAGTTCATTAAAGTCAAGAGATCACAAAGCATTGCATAGGTGTTCAGGCAGGATAGGGTTTTCTACACAAATGACTTAAAATTAGGGTTTTGGGTTTGAGGCCCTTAATCTCAAATTTTTTGGTCATTCTTGATTCCATTGGTCTTAATATGTTATAAGGAGCATGTGTACCAAATTTGATGAAGAAATTCATTGTGGAAGTCATCTGATCAACTGGTAACTTATTGTGCAAGAAAAGTCAGAATCAGGGCATTTGAGGCCACCACCAATAGTACCAAAGGGTCATCTTCATCATTTTGAGGTTCTATGATCTTTATTTGATCTTAGAAGTGGTTAGAAGTTCACAAGATTGAAGAATTTCAAGCCATTTGCAAACTTTCCATTTTTGGACATGACTTGTAATGAAAACTTTCCATTTTGGGAAAGATTTTCAACCTCCTCTTTCTTGATCAAAAAGGCTTCAAATGAAAAATCTTTAAACTTGAAAGTTGTATATTGGATCTTCCCATTTTCAAAAAGTACAATAACTCCTCATGATTCATCCTAGAACTCAAGATATGATGTTTCAAAGTTGGGAAAAATCTTATAATTTTCAAGTTCATGCTAAAGAGGGATTTTTACAAAATCAAGTTCCAAGACTTCTTGTGACCTCTAATTGATCTCTAAGCATCATAACAACATAAAACAACTTGCCTTGATCAGAACTATGCCAAGAACCACAAGATTTCATGCCTTGCACTTCAAGAAATTTCAAAGTTGGAAATTTGCAAAACATATGATATCTTTTGATCCAAGTGCTCCAGCTCATGTAATCTGATCCAATGGCTCTCCACAAACTCAGCTAAGGCCAATCCACCCTTTAGATCTCCTCTGACCCGAGCCCATGCTTGTGGTACAAAAATCTTGACTTTTTGCAAAATACACCATGCCAATCAAATTGTGCCACACCAACTCTCTGAACCAATCATATTGCCTTATACAAACATCATGGACCTCATTTCATATATCACACAAGGCTGAAACCTCTCATATGATCAGAATCACAAAAATCCTCCATAAGCTTCACCTTTTCGAAACTCAACACACAACCATCAAACCTGAAAACTTCTTTCACCATTCAATCATACACACCATAAGGATCTAAAAACACCCATTGCCATGGCCTGAAACCTCCCCTACAAGAACTCCATTTTCTGTCAAACCAGAACCACACACCTCAAAATAGCCCATATAAACTTGTTCTAAGCATCACAATATCCTCAGGGGGTCCATTGGAGTTGGTTTACACAAGAAAGAAGGTAAGAAAGCTCAAAATTGCAAAGCTTCAGTTCAGGTAGCTTCTTCAAAAAAAATTCCAAAACTCTTATTTCAAGTTATAATATGAATCTACATGCTTCTCTGGTTGCCATGATGTGATTATTTTTTAAAATGAGTGAGAGATGAGTGTGTATCATGCTTCTGAAAGTTTAACCCTAAAACGTGCTCTTCTTCGATTCCCCCTTTTGATGCAAAATAAATTGGTTTTGAGACTAGATTCATGTTTAGGGAGGTTAGAAGAGTGATTCTGGAGCTTTAGAGAGCTTGGGGTGGCCTAGGGAGAGATATAGGATTTTGGGGTAGCCAGAGAAGACGACTGGAACACTGTTCCAGTCGCCTGAAAAAGATTATGGCTAATCATGTATTAATTAGGCTAGTTTGAATTTAGGCCATTGGATTTTGTTTCCCGCGCGTGTGGACGGCGCAAATCAACTCACTTAACCTTAATTTTTAATTAATTAATTTAATTAGGTTAATTAGCCAGAAACAATCCCAACCACTCATTCACGCGCGCAGTCAACCCCACTTTGAATCTGGACCATCAGATTGTATTACTTTCATTTTCTTTTGTTTTATTTTCATTTTATTTCTTTTGTTTTCTCATAATTATTAAAAATAGCAAAAACACTTTTAAAAATACCATTTTATGCATTTTCACTTCAAATATTTTTCTAAACTCAAAAACATTTTTAGTTTTAATTTTTGCATTAAAAACGTATTTTTAAATCATTTAAATGTTTTATTTAATTAAATAATTGATTTTAATTAATTAAAAATACATTTAGGTTTCTAAAAATCACAAAATATTCATGAAGCACTCTCATACATTTAGAAACATTTACAAACTCATCACACAAATTTCTTTTTAGGTTTGATCACATTTTCACAATTATCTTTGAATTAGGGTTCATAAATTTCACATTTTTTGACCCTAACTTGAAAAAATCACTTTTGATCAACCATGATGAGTTTGAACTTTATTCTTTTTGCATTCTTTCACACATTTCATATAGTATCTAGGTTATTTGATTTATAATTTTTCATTGCATTTTCAATTTGATTTGCATTTTTCCTTTAGAATCACCCAAAAACCCTAGTTAACTTAGGAAATTCATAACTTCCTCTAGGTTTAGCTTATGAGCTCCACCTTTGGGGAGTGACCTTGTATATGTTTAGGGTTTTTTTGAGTTCATTTTCAATTTTTTATCATGATGTATGCTTCAGTTTTGATCATGTGCATCTCATGTTGTCTTAAAACCCTAATTTCTCCTGTTCATTTGCATCCATCTTTGCATATCTCAATCATATGAACTTGCCATGACATTTCAAGCATTTGTATGACATCTTAGACATATTAAGACATACTTGAACATTGATTTATCATTTATTCATACATTTGGTATGCTTTGCATTCATTACATTCCATGTACATCCATGTGTTTTCAAGCTTCTAACTTGCTTCCATTGCATCTCATCCTTGTATGAACATTCATAAGAATTATGTATGACTTTGCATCATCTCATAACACATTTTCATCATTTTTACACTTCTGGTTTTGGTCTTTGTACCTTCATTTATCTTATCAACTTTTGCTTTGCATCTTATGCATTCACACTAACATTTCAGGGGCTTATGGTAAGTTGATTGGGATGTGGATTTGCCTTCACATCCCACCTCTTCTCATCTTTTCATATGCATCTTCTATTTGTCTTTGAAGTGAACTTGTTTCACATGTTCTCCCTTGATCCTTTTATTTCTCTTAGGTTACTTATCTTCTTCAGGAAGTAAGTAACCTATTCTTCTTTCTCCTCCTCTTTTCATCTGCTTCTCTTCCTTGGTGCTTCCTGAAGATCTTCTCTTATGCCTCACAAACCATAGGATATCCAAGAATGATAATTTTTAGGGTTTATATAGTCCCCCCTTAGATTTTACCTTTGAGTCTCCTTGAGTCTCTCTTCTCATCTCATAATCAGAGGCTAAACACTTAAAGCTTTAGGACTTTGAATTAGGGTATTGCTTGCATCCTTATCTTAGGATGGAGTGTATAACTTTAACCCTTAGTGTTAAAACTTTAATTTGTTTACACCTCTTAATAAAAACACCTAATAATGATCAATACGTAAGCTTGTAACTTGGGCCTTACATTAGGGTTCCATCTCTTCCTTTTGGTTAAGAGGGACTAACCCTAGTGTTTAATGGACAAGTCCCCCTTAAGTTGTCTCACAAACATAAAATCCACTTCTTAATCTCACCATTTAATTAAAATCCATTTAATAAAGGCTTGTTATATAATGAATTTAGTCCCTAACCATGGATTAAGTTGAGAAGTCTTCCTCAGCTTAAGTGTTCTCATATATCATCCTTCTCTTAGGATGGTGTAATGAGTTCACTAATCCCTGATTAGAGCTTAAACTCATTACTTAACACTAAACAAAAACCCAAAAACACTTAATAATAATCATAAGTAGGTTAATGATCTTAATCCTACATCATCATAATAATTAAGTTGAGTTGCTTATCTCACACTTAAGTAGGATCATTATCCCTAATCAGGGAGGATATAATGAGTTTATAACCTTTGATTTAGGCTTAAGCTCATTATCTTATGCAAAACACCAAAAACAATAAAAATCTAAAAACAGAAAAAACAAACAATAATCGTCTCCTCCGGGATTCTTTTTCTCATCATACTCATTTTATAAACGATAACTCGCTTCTTCCGTCTAATGCAAGATAGTTAGCACTCGAGCCAGACGAGTCACACACTTGAGCATAGACAAGCAAGTAGTTCACAATCAAAATCATTCAGTCTCTTTGAGTCGAACTACGGTGTTCTGACTTCCTCATTGCACGAGAGGATACATAGGCATAACTTAACAGTTATCAAACAAAAGTCTCTTTTTCATCCCTCTCTTTCAGATTTTTTTCTAAGCCTCATTCTTGAGCATCTCACCCTCTCTTTTGCACTGACACACTGTACATTCTCCCTAGCTTTTCATACACAGTCAACATATACATTACCCATTTTAAACATAATCAAGTAAGCGTGGATCCTGTCGAGTACGACGGACAATATGGGTGCTAATACCTTCCTAGGTTGTAACCAACCCCCTTTCTCAGTTTCTTTGGTTCGCAACCGTCTTATCCATACATCGCCGACAGTCCGCGTCTGCACCGGGACGTAAAAGTCCGGGGAGTGACAGGGAAGTGATAACCTTCTGACTCGGCTGGGGAAGCAGATGTGTTGATATTCAGCCGAGGAAGAAATATGTTGGGGGAATCCCTCAACTACATCACTTTCCTGATCTTTGCTAGGGATGAAGGAACTCCTTGTACTGCTATTGAGCGCTCCTTTGTTGAAAGGCAATATCTGCTTGGGGAGACTCTCAGTATCACTCTACTGGGGATTATCAAAGAAAAGGTGTTGTTGAGGACACCTGTTCAAAGAACCTGCTGGAGGAGACTTCCTGAGGATCTGTTAGGGCTTTACTAGCAACGCCTGTACCTGCACCTGCACAAACACAACTGACAGCGCCTACAACATTAAGAGTTAGTCTGGCCTATATGCCCCAAACTTATGGTATGAATCACCATCCCCGTCACTCAACGCTTTAGAGTGGTATCATATAGTTTTGTCCTCCTTCATGAGTTAGAAAGCATTCAAATGTTCATAATGCAACCTTTATCACAATTTGCTGGACGTTTTTGCAATCAGTCAATGTTAGGTGAAAACAAAACATATGGACACAGGTTTGACTGAAATTGAATTTTATTAATTGGAAAATGGCCCTGAGCAGGCATTACATCAAGAAGCAATCCCTGGAAAGAGTAAATTTCCCAAAAAAAAGGAAAAAAAACTATCCTATTGGCAATGTGAAAAATGGATCTCATCAAGCTCTGACCCGGCTATGACTTGTATATCTTCATGACTCTTCGTTTGCTTCGCCTTTGAGGAAAGTGATTGAATCAGTCTTCAACCCTTGGGATGCCCTTAGTTGCAAATGGATCACAAACCTCGCAGACCGCAGTCGTTCGTGTTAGTCTCTCTTTTTGGTGGATCTCCCTTTCGGGTTTTTAATCCACCGGGATACCCTTTTTTGCCTGAGTTGTCCAATGTGGCTTTTCAGCTCAACGAGTGTACATTTGTTTTAAATATTTCCCTAATTTTTGCCCGAGCCTTTTATTCTATTTTTGGCTCGCCAGGATGCCCATATTTGCCTGGATCTTTATTCTGTTTTTATCCAGCGGGTCTTTTTACACGAAGTATTTTCTTACTGCGTCTATGTTAATAGGGGATTGGAAGTCTTCGCCATCCATGATTGGTAACATCAAGGCTCCGTCCGAGAAGACCTTTCTAACCATAAATAGACATTCATAGTTGGGTGTCCACTAGCCCCCGTGATCATTAAGAGGAGGAAGAATCCTTTTCAACACTAAATCACCTGGTATGTACCGTTGAGGCCGTACTTTCTTGTCGAAAGTCTGTTTCATTCACCTTTGATATAACTGTCCATGGCATAAATCTGCTAGGAGTTTTTCTTCGATGAGGCTCAATTGATTGTACCTGGCTCGGAGCCATTAAGCTTCATGGAACTTGACATCCATCATTATCCTCAACGAGGGGATCTCGACTTCGACTGGTAGGACTGCCTCCATACCATACACCAGCGAGAACGGGGTTGCCCTTGTCGAGGTATGCATAGACGTTCGATACCCATGTAGTGCAAATAGTAGCATCTCATGCCAATCCTTATATGTCACAACCATCTTATGAACGGTTTTCTTGATATTCTAGTTGGCCGCCTCGACATCGCCATTCATCTTCGGGCGATACAGCGAAGAGTTGTGAAGCTCTCTTTTGAAATCCCGGCACAAGTCAGCCATCATCTTGTTATTGAGGTTAGAACCATTATCAGTAATGATCCTCTCGGGAATTCCATACCGGTAAATGATATCTCTTTTGATAAATCGGGCGACCACTTGCTTTGTAACATTGGCATAAGATACCGCTTCCACCCACTTTGTGAAGTAGTCTAAAGCAACCAGGATGAAGCAGTGATTGTTGGAAGTTGTTGGCTCAATCTTGCCAATCATATCAATGCCCACATGGCGAACAACCAAGGTGAAAACAAGACGCTCAATGGATTTGGAGGTACATGGACCTTGTCAGCATAGATCTAGAACTTGTAGCAGTTGCGGGAATATTTACAGCAATCAGATTACATGGTGATCCAATAATACCCCGATCTGAGCTGTTTCTTTTCCATAGCATGTCCTCCAGTATGGGTATCGAAGGAGCCTTCATGAACCTCTTGCATCAACAGGTTTACTTCGTGTCTATCCACGCATCTGAGCAGGACCATGTCGAAGTTTCGTTTGTATAGCACGTCATCCTGATTCAAGAAGAACCCACCTGCTAACCTCTTAAGAGTCTTCTTATATTTACTATATGCCCCAGCTGGATATTCCTGAGTCTTTAGAAATTTCTTGATATCGTAATACCAAGGTTTTCTATCCTCAACACCGTCAACTGCGAAGACATTGGCAGGTCTTTTGAGACGAGATATGTAGATTCGAGGCACATAGTTCTCTTGATGCACGTTGATCATGGAAGATAGAGTTGCCAAGGCATTAACAAATTGGTTTTCATCTCGAGGTATGTAGTTCAATTTGACCTTGGTGAAGAAAGTTAACTACCTCCTGGTGTAATCCATATATGGAGCTAAGTGAGGTTGATGAACCAGCCATTTTCCATTGACCTGGTTGATAACTATAGCAGAATCACTGAAGATCTTAAGATTCTTGATCCTCATACCGATTGCTTCTTTGATACCCATTATGCAGGCTTCATACTCTGCTTCATTATTGGTGCATTCGAATGTCAACCGGGAAGTGAAAGGCATGTGTACCCCATCTGGTGAGGTAAGGACAACACCTACTCCACTACCGTTCATGTTCACAGCTCCGTTAAACATCAATTTCCATTTGGATTTGGGGTCTAGCCCCTCCTCCAGAAGTGGTTCTTCACAGTCTTTCGACTTGAGGATCATGATGTCCTCATCCGGAAACTTGAATTTCATGGGCTGATGATTGTCAATTGGTTGTTAGGCCAAATACTCTGACAATACACTCCCTTTAATGGCTTTTTACGAAGTGTATTGGATATCATATTCTGTCAGAATCATCTACAATCGGGCTACTCTTCCTGTTAGATCCGGCTTCTTAAAGATATACTTTACATGGTCCATCTTGGAAATTAGGAAAGTGATGTGGGTCAGCATGTACTGTCTTAGTCGGCGAGCAGCCCATGCCAAAGCGCAACAAGTTTTCTCGAGTAGTGAATAGCGTGTCTCACAATCGGTAAACTTTTTGCTAAGGTCATAAATGGCGTGCTCTTTTCGACCTGACTCATCTTGCTGACCCAATACATATCCCATTGATCCTTCGAGTATAGTAAGGTACATGATTAGGGGTCTCCCTGACACTGGAGGCATGGGAATCAGAGGTTCTTGCAAGTACTCCTTGATTCGGTCGAAGGCATATTGGCAGTCATCATTCCATTTGATAGCCTGATTCTTCCTCAGAAGTTTGAAAATAGGCTTGCACGTGGCTGTAAGCTGCGAGATGAACCGTGCAATGTAGTTCAACCTCCCTAAGAAGCCCCGTACTTCTTTTTCACTTGTTGGTTTAGGCATCTCTTGGATGGCTTTTACTTTTGCAGGGTCGACCTCAATTCCCCGCTCACTAACAATGAAGCCCAACAGCTTACTGAAGCGCACCCCGAAGGTGCATTTGTTCGGATTCAACCTTAGTCTGAATTTCTAAAGCTTGTCAAACAACTTGGCTAAGTTGACTAGATGATCTCGCAATCATGTCATCGACGTAGAACTCAATCTCGTGATGAATCATATCATGGAATAGTGTCACCATTTCATGTTGGTAAGTTGCATCAGCATTTTTCAAACCAAACGGCATGACTTCATAACAGAAGGTGCCCCAGGGAGTAATGAACGTAGTCTTTTCCAAGTCCTCTGGCGCCATTTTAATCTGATTGTAGCCCGAGAAGCCATCCATGAAAGAGAATACGGAAAACTGAGCGGTGTTGTCAACTAGCACGTCAATGTGAGGCAAAGGGAAATCATCTTTAAGGTTGGCTCGATTCAAATCCTTATAGTCCACGCACATTATGACCTTACCATCCTTTTTGGGGACTGGTACAATATTTGCGACCCATGAGGGATAACTTGTTACAGCCAAGAATCCGGCTTCAAACTGTTTATGCACCTCCTCTTTAATTTTGATAGCCATGTCAGGGCGTGTACGTCTCAACTTTTGCTTTATAGGCGGACACTCTTCCCTGATGGGTAGTTTGTGCACCACGATATAAATGTCCAATCCGGGCATGTCTTGATAAGACCAGGTGTAACACCCCAAATTTTCCCTCTTCACTTTAAGCATCATATCATATCATATTCATCATACTCATATCATTTCCTCAGCATCATATCATGGAAAGATGAAGCATAACATCCCTAATGTCCTAGCATCAAGCATATGGTCATCTGTGGAGTTCCTTGAAGCCTTTCAAGCCATGACAAGGGTCCCAATGAGTTTGTATAAGTTATATGGTGAGTCTACACTCCATTTACAAGATCAAGTCCAATGGCAAAAGCTCAAAAGATTGCATGATCATCAGAGATCTCAGGACAAGGCAAAGCTCCTATGCAGTGCACCCAAATTAGGGTTTGAGATTCAAGCACCAAGATCTCACAAATTTGGCCATTTCTTGTGGGCCAAGTCTTATATATTTCAAGAGGATCCTATGTGTCAAATTTCATGAGAAAATTCCATGTGGAAGTCAGTTAATGCCTCAGTTGCTTGCAAATGAAGCAGAAAGTCAACAGAGCCCATAAAAAGTCAACTGTGCAATTTCAAGGGGTCTAACCCAAATATTTTGGCCAAGAGGGGTCCTTACAATGTTATAAGAGGTTTGGAATTCCTAAAGTTCAAGAATCATGGAGATTTGAGGGGTTTTGCAAAAATGGTACAAAGTTGGTTTTTGAAGTTTTCCAAATTTTGCAAGTTTTGCCCTAATTTTCAAGTGGCCTTAACATGATCAAAAATTCTTCAAATGGACCAAAGTCAAACATGAAAGTTGGAGGGTAAGGGCTCCCATTTTCAAAAAGTACAAGTACATTTTCACCGGATTCCTGGATTGTCCCCTATGGCCTTCGAAAATTTCCTCTCCCTAGGGCAAAAATTGATTTTTCAAAAAGTCACCAAATGCAAGAAGGCTCAAATCTAATTTTTGTGAATTGGTACAGGCCCAATATTTTTTCAAACTTAAAATACATTGCATAAGGACCATTTTGCTCAAGATAATTGGTCATTTTCGTGCACTTTGAAAAAATCCCTCCAAAACATGCAAATTTGCAAAAATCATGAAACAAGTGTGACACTTGAATCTAAGGGCCAGGAATGAATGGATTTGGATCAAGGGTGGGAAATGAAACTTACACATGCTGAGAGGCCCAAGAGAGCATGAGCATGGCATGCTTAGTCCACCAAGTGCACATGATGCATATTCACACTTTTCTCATTCAATTTTCGTGCACTTTCTTTCACACTTTCAGCATTGCTTTCTTACATCATAATAAAGAGAATTAGGGGAAAACCAGATCTGAATCTCTCTCATTCTCTCATTCTCAACTTTCATGCAACCTTGCATTTTGCTTCATATCTCTTTATTCTCTTATATTCTCCACAAACTTCTTCCATATTCTTGATCAGTGAATCATATAGATCAAGAATCATCCATTCATTTGAGCTTAAAGCACAGAATTGGAAGCTTGCCATTTCAAAGCCACTTGTGTTGAAATCTCAGATCCAAGCTATTTCAAGACCTTAGATGAATTTATTTTGCATCTAAGGAGCAAGAGGAGTGATTTGCACGGATTGGTTGGTTTTCTAGCTCAACATTTCAAGATCTCCATCTCAGGTATGACTTGAAACTTCATGTTCTGGAAATGAAATTGAATGGTTGATTTGTGTTCTTTGATATTCCCTGGTCATGCTGCACTTTGTAGAATTGATTTTAATGCATTGTAGTGAAAGATATGTGCATTTCAAGTTTCATGGTGACACTTTATTTTGCTCGATCCGTCCAATCCGTTGAGATTTAGCTTGTTTTGATGCCATATTTGGATTCCTTGATGTTGAATTAGTGGATCTGGACTATTTATTTGCATTATTTGGTTAATTTTTGGATCTGGTTTGGTCTCCGGTGCAGGAGCCCTAGCTCCAGTCACCGGATTTGTCTTGTGTTCATGCTAGGGTTTTCTTTGGAGAAGACGCACTAGAGCCGTTAGATCTAGTATCCAACGCACGTCCTAGCGCCACATGACCGCCATTTTTCGTTCAGCTTCATAAATAATTCTGTTTCTTTTTTAAATCAATTTTTGGTACAGCACACAATACCTAACGTGAGCTCACCATCCACATTGCTTCCTTTGTCCACATCATTTAATGAGTTGGTTAACCACAGCCATCAGATTAATCCTGCGTCCATCCCATTTCCAGCCTTATTTCTTTATTTCATTTAATTCCCACAGCAAGTAACATAATCCAGCATGCGCATATGGGCCTTCAGTAATTGATTTCCGCACCCCAACATAACCAGGCCCGTCCAAATTCAGCATAAAACCTTTGCTTCATACACCTCTCATCAATTCTTTTAATTTTCTTTTTTCTATTTTAATTTCCTTTATAGTCAGTTCCATTCTAATTCATTAAAAATAGTTCCATTCACCTAAAAATTCCCAAAAAAATCATGAAAGTCAATTTGAGTCTCTAGTTTTTTATCGTATTTTTATTTTATTTTTTTTCATTGATCCACGTGTCAGAATGAATTCACCATTGCACCTAGCTTCTTTTATTTCCTTTCTTGACCAGTCTGCCTTGTCTAATTTCCATAGTCTTCAATATTTTGAGTTTTGATCCCATTATTTTTGCTTTGTGCTCTTAATACATTGTAGTTTTCATGTGATTTTTTTCTGAATTTGTAGAAATTTATTTCCTGAGTCTTAGTCTGGTAACTTGTGATGTAAGTTTTCTGCACTAACTTGTGTTCTTGCCTCCATTTAACCTAATTTGCTTCTGAATCTTTGCAAATCCTTTTGGCTAGTTGATATAACATGTTTGAAGGTCATTTTGTTTCAATTGTGGAATTTTTAGATGGCTTTTTGATTTATTGTGGATTTTTATCTTGAACCTTGTCCCATTTTGCTTCCTTTGAACCTTTTGGTCTCTCATAAGCCTAGAAAGGCACTTGTGCCCACTTTTTCTTCTCATTTGGGGTTCCTTTGGGGTGTGGGTACCTTCCTGGTCCTAGGATAGGTCTTGTGTCTTCTGTTGTTTTGTGTTTGCTTCTTCTTTAAGTCATTTGCTTCTTTAAGTGCTTTCACTTCATCTTTTGATTCTTTTGCTTCCATTTTGGTTTTGTTTGGTCTTGTAACTCTCTTATCTTCATCTTGTTGGCTTCTTAAGCCATTCTTCATCTTGTTTTGGTTCTGGTTGTGAGCTTTGTTTCCATATTTTGTGCATTTTTCTTTGTATATTTTATAGGTGTGCATTTGTCTTCATATGTGTTCATGTTGCATCATTTTGTCTCATAAGCCTATTCTCCTCATTTCTTTGAGTTGCATTTGCATTGTGCATTTGTTCATACCATTTCACTTCTGATTGTGTGATGTTAGCATGTTATCTTGCTCATTTTGTTTCATTTATATGCATACTAACCTTGCAGGGGCTATGGTAAGTGTGAGATGTGGGAATTGAGTTCCACATCTCCAATTCTCATCTCTTCCTCTTATGTTTATGTTACTAACCATTTGTTGTTGGGCTTAGGCCTTTCTCGTCTCTTCTTCTCTTCTTCTTTCCTTCTTCGTTAGGATAGAAACCTCACTAACCCTTAGGACATCCATGCATGTTAACACTTAGGATTATTTTAGTCCCCCTTTAGAATTTTTCCTTTGTGATCCTTTTGGTTATTCTTCTCTTCTCATCTCATAACTCTAAAAAACACTTTAATAAGTTTAAAGTGGTGCATTGATCCAATAGCCTTATCCCATGAGGTATACTTGTAGTCTTCCCATCTTGGGATAGTACAAGTTTACCTTGTGATGCACAAGTCTGATCAAGGTATCTTCTTCATAAAAGAAAAGCATAAAAAACACTTCTTCGTTTATAAATAATCAAAACACTTAATAAGTAAACAAGTTAGTGAGCCTAAGCCCTAATATTTGGGTTCAAGTTTTGGGGATCTTCTCCTTACTTGAGTGTGCTTGTTCTATTATTCCATCTTGGAATGTAGCGACAAGTGCACATTCCATGGAAAAGAGCTTGAGTTCACTTCCTTGTGACACACTCATAAAAGCTTCTAAAAAACACAAACAAACAATAAGCGTCTTTCCTTCGGGAATTCTTTTCTCATCTCCTTCGCTCCGTACGCGAACTTGCTCCTACTTGTCACTTTGCAAGACGGTTACGCACTCGTCGTCCGAGCCTGCAACACCTGAGCAATGGCATAGGCAGTTCAAGCCTTACTTCACAAGCAATTTCCTTTTAGTACCCCTAGTTAGGGGAACTACGGCGTCTTTGATCCTCATTATCCTGATGAGGTACGTAGGCAGCAGGGTAGAGCCCGTTCGAGCATAATCTTTATTTTCCCTACATTTTTCTCTTTGTCCTCTTATTCAATTCTTTTCCAGTTCTAGTTTCTTTTCATTTTCATTTCTTTTGCTGCAGTTTTCATACCCTCACCCTTTGAAATAGTTTCTTTTTGCAAGCGTGGATCCCGTCGGGTACGGCGGACGATCGGGGTGCTAATACCTTCCCAGGTCGTAACCGACTCCCGAGCTCAGTTTCTTTGGTTCGCAGGACCTGTGTCCTTCCTCTTTCTTTCTTCTGGTTTGCGCAGCATTACCATTCCCTTTCTTTGGGATAAAAATGCATGGCTGGCGACTCTATTCTTTTTCCGTGCCACTTTCGCGTTTGTACCAGGATGGAAATCCGGGGAGCGACAGCTGGCGACTCTGCTGGGGACCGAACCAAGAGTCTCTTGTTCCCCTGTGAGTCTCTCCTAGCGCTTGTGTGGTTCTGTTTCATTGGGTGATGTTTGTTTGTTGTGGCTTGTTGTATTTTATTGTTGTTTGTTTACAGCTTTATTTACAGTTTTCAGTCTTTATTTTCTGCATCATGTATATATGTTGGACTGTCTGGGCTGGTTTTCTTTGGTGGGATGGGTGTTACTTGTTCTTGAGAGATATGAGCCAAGTACCCGGCTCGAGTGCACCATAGGATTTAGAGTGGTTCCACTTTGGCCTCATGAGATCTTGTCATGGGGGTAGTAGTGAGTTCCACACCCAGGTTACGATTGTCTTGGAAATGTCTTGATTTGGGGATCTTCCTCTCTCATTACATAACCCTGACAGTTATGTGCATCTGGGGACCGATCATTGAGAACCTTGTGGAAACATCCCTCTTTAGTGATGACAGTGGCAGCCCACATTTTGTGGCAAACCCATTCGCATCCGAGGGCCCACTTGGGGATCGCATAGGATGACCTTGTGTACTGGACTCAGCTGAGGCCTCCCTGCGTAGTATATAATGTCAAACCGATTCCCTGATTTGGTCATGAGCCATTTCTCGGAGATGGTGACAGTATTATTGCTATTCGGCTTTGAGAGCCCGTGATGTCTGACCCGGAGCCTTTTACCAGTGAGATTGGGGGGTGTTTACAAGTGTGCAGGAACCCATGACCTCAACATACACTCATCTATTCAGTGGTCCTTGTTATGATCTGTGGTCCTATGATTATGATCTTTGGTTCTATGGTCCTATGGTTCTGGAGTTCTAGTTCTGGAGTACTGGTTTTCTTGGTTCTGGATTTCTTGGTACTGTGGTCCTGAGATCTTCTTCAGTGAGTTGTGATTATCAGAGAGTGTGACTCAGTGGACTTTGGTTTGCCAGTTGTTCAGAGGGGCCCTTGTCAGTGATCCAGTTCAGATGGTCCCAGTTGATCATATGCTTGCATTGCATTGCATTTGCATCATTCTTTGCATTAACTGTTTATGTTTCCCATTTTTCAGGTCATTGCTCATATATGTTCCCAGTTCTGGTAATCTTATCTCCATGGCAGAAATCAGAAGAGTCCCAAGGAAAAAGAATGTGCATTATACCTTTCTTCAGCCTGAAGTTAGAAGTGTTCAGAGGTTAGCAGGTCTAATGAACGATCAAGTCTTGGGTAATTTCAAGAAAAGATATGGCCAGATACTGGAGTTTGTGGACAAGCCCACTGTAGATCAGAAAGACAGTTTGCATACCCTGTTGCAATTTTATGATCCCCTGCTGCGTTGCTTTGTTTTTCCAGGTTACATCTTATCTCCGACATTGGAAGAGATCTCCAGCATGTTGAATGTTCCGGTCAGAGAGACATTGTCGTTCTATGGGTCAGAGGTTGTGCTTAAACATGAAGACATAGCCAAGGTTTATAGGTTGCCAGCTGCTTCAGACAGGAAGGCTCTGCAAGAGAGTGAAGGCAAAGGTTTACCCTGGAGTGTGCTTATCCCAGAGGCAGAGAGATATGCTACAGAGGCTAAGTGGAATGACTTTGGAGCTTTGCTTGCATTGATGGTGTATGGGTCCAGCCTGTTCCCTGGAGAGAAAGAGTTTGTCAGCTTGGAGGTGATCTCAATCTTTGCAAAAGGCAATCCAGTGCCTACTCTATTGGGTGACTTCTACTATAGTGTCCATTACAGAAATGAGAAGGGTAGGGGTGGTCCGGTAGTCTGTTGTGCTCCTTTATTTGCTGAGTGGTTTACTAGATAGTTGCCTAAGTCA
This sequence comes from Lathyrus aphaca, assembly GCA_963966055.1. NCBI lineage: Eukaryota > Viridiplantae > Streptophyta > Magnoliopsida > Fabales > Fabaceae > Lathyrus > Lathyrus aphaca. The sequence goes on from OZ014522.1 coordinate 84,127,762, forward strand.
GGTGCCTTCAAGGAGATGAGGGACGAGTGGAGGTGGTCCATAAGACTGATGGGGTTGACTGTTGAAGACATTGCTTGGGGTTATGACAGGGATTTTCTAGGTAAAGAGTTGATGGTCCGTTGCAGAAGGTTTGCTGGAGTACCTTTGATGGGAAGGAAAGGTGTCATCAGTTACTATCCAACATTAGCCAGGAAACAGTTTGGCTACCCTTTGAAAGATCCTCCTCAGATGGAAGAGTTTGCTGAATCTTTGTACTTTCCTGCTGAAGGGAACAAAGAGTTGGTTCAACAAGCAGTCCAAGCCTAGGCTCACAGGATAAGAAAGGGTAAGAAAGACTTCGGCCGAGTTGATCCCAAGACATATCCACCATATGCTGCATGGTTGCAAAGACATGTAGAATCAGTTCTCATGCCTTTTTCAGTCGAGGCTCCACTTTATCCCAGGGAAGTTCCTAGTCAGAGCAGTACTGTCTCCTTGGAAGAGTACAAGAAGCTAGAAGCTCAGCTGCATGAGGTCAGAGTGGAGAATACTGAGATGGTAAGCCTGTACCACCAAGCCAACAGGGCCAAGAATGAAGCTGAAGACAAGCTGCAGAAGCTCCAAGCCTCTCTAGAAGCCAAAGAGAAGGACTTTGCTGGTAGAGAAGCCCATTTCCACAGGTTGGGTATGATGGAAGCCCAAAGAGAAGCTGAGCGCAAGAAGACTCTAAAGTCTCTCAAGGATGATCGTCAATCCATTGCTTGGCTGCAAAGCCAAAGGGAGGAAGAGCAGAAGAAATTCAGAGAGAAAGAAGATTTCTTTGAAGTTCAGATGGCCTTCAAGAAGGAGGAGGTGGAGCAAGTCCACACCATCCGGAGAGAAAAGACCCAACAGCTAGCACAAAGTCAGTTAGCTCTGGAGGAAGCAAGGAAAGAGATTGAAGAGCTCAAGCTAAGAGAGGGTGCCAAGAAGAGCAGGGAAGAGGTGGCAGATCATGGGTCCTTAGATTTGTTTATTTTTGCATACTACCTACAGGCGTGTTATAGGAGTCTTGCTTTTATTTCTTTTGTCTTTATTTAATGTACTGGCTTGTAACCCTTTGGGGAATATTTCTGGTTGTATTCTGACTTTTAGCCTGCAGTGGTTTGTTCATATACAATATTAATGTGCAAGTTATCATTTTGAATGTGCAAGACTCGTTTGTCTGGATACTGCTAATGTTTGAACACTCATCAAAAGAGAAAGTTTGAAAGCTAACACTGAAAGTGAATGTCTGAGAATAAATGCCAGAACTGGGGCATGCCAAATGCTTTAAATTGGGAACATGAACAGTACATTGCATTGCATATAACCTGTTTGTTTGTTTTGCAGGTAGTGTCTCAGTTACTAACGTGTTTTGTGTTTCAGGCACTATAGCTCCCCGTAAAGTTCGGGAATAACCAGGTGTACACCGGTATCCAACAAAGATTAACAGAGAACGAGCCATGGACCAGATGCAAGCTGACTTGGCAGATCTGAGACTAAGAATGGATAACTTTATGACATTGATGGCCGGCATGGGGCAGAACCAAGAGCGTCTGCGGGAGATGATTGAGAATCAGACCAGGAACACTGCTGCTGCTGCTACTGCTGATAATCTTACCGGTGCGGGCGCATGTCAAGTTGAAGCTCCTGTTACACAGCCAGGGGTGACAATAATCAATGATGGATTGAATAATATTCAGATGGATAATCATGACGACCAGTTCACTCTCCTGGACGAAGCCAAAGGTCAAGGAGCTGAGATGAACAAGAGGTTCAAGGAAATAGCTGAGCAAATCAAAGATATTCAGTCCCAGAGCTCCTTGGGATTTGACATAACATATTTGGGCTTGGTTCCTGGGGTCAGGATCCCATACAAGTTCAAAGTTCCAACCTTTGAGAAGTATAATGGCACTGCATGCCCGAAGACCCATCTTCAATATTTCGTGGGGAGAATTGCTGCTCACACGGATGATGAGAAACTCTGGATGTATTATTTTCAAGACAGCTTAGTTGGAGCTTCGATGGAAAGGTACATGAAGCTCAGCAGAGTTAATATCAAGAGTTGGAAAGATCTAGCTGAAGCCTTTGTGAGGCAGTATCAATATAACTTGGACATGGCTCTGAACCGCACGCAGTTGCAGCACATGGCTCAGACGGCTAAAGAAGGTTTCAAAGAATATGCTCAGAGGTGGCGCCAGATCGCTGCCAGAGTACAACCACTGCTGCTTGAGAACGAAATGGCTGACATGTTTATGGGTACTCTGCAGGGTGTTTTCCTTGAAAGGTTGGAGTCCAGTTCTGCCACTAAATTCAACGACATTGTTATTGCCGATGAGAGAGTTGAGACATTGCTGAAAATGGGGAAGATACAAGATCCTAGTGCTATCAGCTCAAATGGAGAGAGGAAAGTTTTCAGTGGACCTCCTAGAAGACGAGAGGGTGAGACAAACGCTGTATTTGGCCGAGGCCGGGGCCGTGGTTATAGAAGACCTTATGAGCATGTGGCTGCCGTCACAATTCCTTCAGCTCCAGTGCAACAGATGCAACCACCTCCACAACAACATCAACAACAACAACAACCCCGTACCAACTATCAGCAGAGACCGTATCAGCCAAGGCAACCTCGCCCGGCTAATAGGGTGATTGAGGCCATCCCTATGACCTATGCTGCTTTGCTTCCAAGACTGCTAGATTTGAACCTGATTCAACCGAGAACTTTGGCACCACCACCTCCTGGAGAGCTTCCAGTTGGTTATGATGTTAATGCATGATGCGCTTTCCACTCTGGAGCACCCAGGCACTCGACTGAGAAGTGCAGGGCTTTGCATCACAAGGTTCAAGATCTTGTAGACTCTAAAGCAATCAACTTTGCACCACCACCAAATGTTAATTCGAACCCTATGCCTAATCATGGAGGGGCAAGAGTTAATGCTGTTGAGGGTGGTGACAAGTTGAGTCTTGTGCTGAGTATTGAGGAAGTGAAGACTCCTTTGAGGGTAGTGAAGGAGAGACTGCTGAATGGTCAAGTGTTTCCTGGTTGCTGTCTTGATTGTGAAGACTGTATGAGTGTTGAGAATGGCTGTGAGAAATTGAAGATGGGTTTGCAAGGTTTGATTGATGCTGGATCCTTGCAGTTCAGTAAAGTTGGTGATGATAAAGCTGATGATGTGTCAACCATTACTATTTTCTATGATGAAGCTGACATGCCTGTCAGAAGAGAGCCGGTTACAATCTATGCTCCTCAGATTAGTCACGTGTCTATCACCGTACCTGGGCTTGTTCCGTACACAGACGATAAAGCCATTCCCTGGCATTATGGCTCAGATGTATATGTTGCTGGACAGAAGATTGAGAGCAAATCTGCTGCTGTGGACCCGACTGTAGAGAATGTCGGAGGTGTTGGGGGTTTCACCCGAAGTGGTCGTTTGTTCGCTCCCCCTGTGCTGAGAGGGGATCCTGAGGCTGAGGCTTCGTCCAAGGCCAAGGGAAAGCAAGCTGTGAATGATGAATCAACTACTCCTGTGGCTGGGCAGGGTACATTTGAAAAAGAGGTCGAGGAATTCATGAGGATTATCAAAAAGAGTGACTATAAGGTGGTTGATCAACTGAACCAGACACCTTCCAAGATTTCCATCTTCTCACTGCTAATGTGCTCTCCCGCGCACAGAGAGGCCTTACTGAAAGTCCTGCAAATGGCCTACATCCCTCAGGAAATCACTATCAACCAACTCAAAGTTGTTGTAGGAAGTGTCAATGCAAGCCATGGCTTAGGCTTTACAGACAGAGACCTCACGTCGGAGGGCAGAAACCATAACAAAGCACTACATATCACTATGGAGTGCAAGGGCGCCGTGTTATCTCACGTTCTTGTAGACACAGGCTCTTCCCTGAATATGCTTCCGAAGAAGGCACTGATGAAGCTTAATGTTGATGGGATTGTTCTGAGACCAAGTGATCTGGTTGTTAAGGCTTTCGATGGTTCGAGAAGATCAGTCTTTGGAGAGGTTGAGTTGCCCGTCAAGATAGGCTCTCAAGTCTTCAAAAGTGTTTTCTATGTTATGGACATTCAGCCTGCATATAGCTGTTTGTTGGGAAGGCCATGGATACATGCTGCTGGAGCTGTTACTTCAACCCTACATCAGAAGCTTAAATACGTGATTGACATCCAGGTCATCACAGTTTATGGAGAGGAGGACATATTCGTAAGCCACTTGTGGACGTTCAAGTACGTAGAGATAGATGGAGAAATCCATGAGACTTTATGCCAAGCCTTCGAAGCAGTCAACGTCAGCATCCTGACTCCTGTGGAGAAGAGCAGTGAGAAGGAGGGTACATCCATCCATTCCTACAGGGAAGCAAAAGAGGTCGTTCAATCAGGCAGTGCCCAAGGCTGGGGCAAGCTATTGGAGCTAGAAAAGAAAGATGATAAGTTTGGCTTAGGGTATCAGCCTGGTGGATCTACTCCAAGTGGTAAAGCTATCACGTTCACAAGTGCTGGGTTGCTTGACCACAATCAGATCTGTACAGCAAGCCAAGATGGGGACAGTGACGGAGACTGGGACAATTGGATCCACCCGTGTGCGCCCGGCGAGGAGCTAGCAAATTGGTCTGCTGAAGACATTGTTCAAGTCACCTGGCTCTCAGAGTAATTATTTTGTTTCCTTTTATTAGCATACTGCATTGTCAAAATCCAGCATTATGCCCAAGATGCTTGGATCCATTGTATTGGGCCACCATGTTTTGTACTGCATCTTATTTTGCTATGAAATAAAAGGACATTTTCAGACAAATTGTGTTCCCTGTCTTTGTTTTTAAAATGTTTCACAAAAATATAAAAATGGCAATGTTTTTCCTTTTTGTTTTGTGTTAGCGTCTCTTTTTCAAAATAAGCAGATTCTGAATAAGCACATCATTTGTGCAGTGTTGATCATCCGGATTCCACATATAACGTTCCTGCTATGACTATGCATGACTTTGATAATCCAGTCTACCAAGCCGATGAAGGGGTTGAGGAAGACTGTGACCTCCCTGAAGAATTTTTAAGATTGTTGAAACAAGAGGAACGGGTTATTCAGCCTCATCAAGAGGAGATTGAGATCATCAATATTGGCAGTGAAGATGCAAAGAAGGAAATCAAGATTGGGGCCAGTCTGCAGGCCGACGTCAAGAAAGAGCTGATCAGTATGCTGAGAGAGTATGTGGATATCTTTGCTTGGTCATATCAAGATATGCCAGGTATGGATACCGACATCGTTGTGCATAAGCTACCTCTGAGAGAGGACTGTCCTCCTGTAAAGCAGAAATTGAGAAGAACTCGTCCTGACATGGCGATGAAGATCAAAGAGGAGGTTCAGAAGCAATGGGATGCCGGTTTCCTTGTTGTGACTAGTTACCCACCTTGGGTAGCTAACATTGTACCTGTGCCTAAGAAGGACGGCAAGGTCCGGATGTGCGTTGACTACCGGGATTTGAATAGAGCAAGCCCAAAAGATGACTTTTCGTTGCCACACATCGACGTGTTGGTAGACAATACTGCTCAATTCTCGGTGTTCTCCTTCATGGATGGCTTCTCCGGTTATAATCAGATAAAGATGGCGCCGGAAGACATGGAGAAAACAACGTTCATTACCCCGTGGGGTACATTCTGCTATAAGGTCATGCCCTTTGGTTTGAAGAACGCCGGGGCAACTTATCAACGGACGATGGTCACATTGTTCCATGACATGATCCACAAGGAGATTGAATGTTATGTGGACGATATGATTGCTAAGTCCCGAGACGAAGAAGAGCATCTGGTCAACCTGAAGAAGCTATTTGATAGACTGATCAAGTACAAGCTGAGGTTGAATCCAAACAAGTGCACTTTCGGAGTGCGTTCCGGGAAACTGATGGGTTTCATTGTAAGTCAAAGAGGAATTGAGGTAGATCCTGCTAAAGTAAAAGCTATTCAAGATATACCTGCACCGAGGATAGAAAAAGAAGTGCGCGGGTTTTTAGGGAGGTTGAACTACATTTCTCGGTTCATATCTCATCTAACTACCACGTGCGAACTAATATTCAAATTGCTAAGAAAGGAGCAAACGGTCAGGTTGAACAATGACTGCCAAAGAGCTTTCGACAAAATAAAAGAATATTTACAGGAGCCTCCAATTCTAATGCCTCCAGTAGAGGGAAGACCATTAATCATGTACTTGACCGTGCTAGAAGGGTCAATGGGGTATGTGCTAGGCCAACATGACGAGTCTGGTCGAAAAGAGTATGCCATTTATTACCTTAGCAAAAAGTTTACCGACTGTGAATCCCGATACTCACTGCTCGAGAAAACTTGCTGCGCTTTGGTATGGGCTGCTCGCCGACTGAGGCAGTACATGTTGACTCAAACCACACTGCTCATTTCCAAAATGGATCCTGTCAAGTACATCTTTGAGAAACCAGCGTTAACCGGAAGGGTTGCTAGGTGGCAGATGATTTTAACTGAATACGACATCCAGTATACTTCTCAGAAAGCCATCAAGGGAAGTGTATTGTCGGATTACCTTGCACAGCAACCTCTTGAGGATGATTATCAGCCAATGAAGTTTGATTTCCCTGATGAGGACATCATGTACCTCAAAGCAAATGATTATGAGGAACCACTTCAGGAGGAGGGGCCAGACCCTGAATCCAAATGGAAGTTGATGTTTGATGGGGCCGTCAATATCAATGGTCGTGGAGTTGGTGACGTACTCATTACTCCTGAAGGTGTTCACTTACCCTTCGCTGCCAGAATCACTTTTGGCTGCACCAACAATGAAGCGGAATACGAGGCATGTATAATGGGAATAGAGGAGGCAATTAATCTTCGGATTAAGAACCTCGATATATTCGGAGATTCAGCCCTCGTCATTAACCAAGTTACCGGCAAGTGGTATACGCATCAAGAGCATTTAATTCCATACAGGGATTATGCTAGAAAATTGTTGACGTTCTTCACGACAGGTAAACTTCAATACATACCACGTGATGAAAATCAGTTTGCCGACGCATTGGCCACTCTATCTTCGTCAATTAAAGTCTTGTGTTGGAATTATGTGCCCAGAATTGATATATCCAGGCTTGACGCTCCAGCTCATGCCTTCTCTGTAGACGCCATGTCTGACGAGAAACCTTGGTATTTTGATATTAAGTTATTCCTGGAAAAGCAAGAATACCCAGCTGGGGCATCTTCCAATGACAAAAAGACCTTGAGGCGACTTGCTGCTAGCTTCTTCTTGAACACAGATGGGGTTTTGTACAAGAGAAACTTCGACATGGTCTTGCTCAGATGCGTGGATAGACACGAAGTCCACGAAGGATCTTTCGGTACCCATGCAGGAGGGCATGCTATGGCAAAGAAATTGCTGAGATCAGGGTATTACTGGATGACAATGGATGCAGACTGTTGTTCATTCGCTCGTAAGTGCCACAAGTGCCAAATATATGCAGACAAAGTGCATGTTCCTCCAAGCCAGCTCAACATCATGTCATCTCATTGGTCCTTTTCTATGTGGGGCATTGACATGATCGGAAAGATTGAGCCAACTGCTTCAAATGGTCATCGCTTCATCCTGGTCACGATTGATTACTTCACCAAATGGGTAGAAGCAGCATCTTATGCCAACGTCACTCGTCAGGTGGTGGCAAGATTTCTGAAAAGGGATATCATATGCAGATACGAAGTGCCCGAAAGGATCATTACTGATAATGGTTCTAATCTCAACAACAAGATGATGGCAGACTTGTATCGGGACTTCAAGATACAGCATCACAATTCTTCTCCTTACCGACCAAAGATGAATGGTGCGGTAGAGGCAGCTAACAATAATATCAAGAAGATTGTGCAGAAAATGGTTGTCACCTACAAAGATTGGCATGAGATGTTACCATTTGCTTTGCATGGGTACCGAACGTCAGTCAGGACGTCAACAGGGGCAACTCCCTTCTCTCTGGTGTATGGCATGGAAGCAGTCCTGCCTATTGAAGTAGAGATTCCTTCACTGCGCATGATGATGGATGTTAAGCTTGATGAGGCTGAATGGGTGCGTGCTCGATACAATCAGCTATGTCTAATTGAAAAAAAGAGATTAGCAGCTATCTGTCATGGTCAGCTTTATTAGAGAAGAATGAAGCGTGCATTCGACCAACGAGTACGTACTCGAGAATATCAAGTGGGAGAGCTTGTGTTGAAGAGGATCGTTCCTCCAGGTTCAGATCACAGGGGCAAGTGGACCCCAAATTATGAAGGACCATTCATAGTGAAGAAAGTCTTCTCAAGAGGAGCATTGATGCTCACCACTATGGATGGAGATGACTTCCAGTCCCCTGTTAACTCGGACGCAGTTAAAAAATACTTCGCATAAAAAGACCCGCTGGACACAAAAACAGAATTATAGTCCAGGCAAAAAAGGGCATCCCGGCGAGCTAAAAACAGAATAAAAAGCTCAGGCAAAAGTTAGGGAAATAAATAAATAAAAAATGTACACCCACTGGGTTGAAAAGCAGCATTGGACAACTCAGGCAAAAAAGGGTATCCCGGTGGATTGAAAACCCGAAAGGGCGATCCACGCAAAACAAGGGAATAAGCGAACAACTACGATCCGAGTTATCTGAACCACGTCATCGTTTCGTACAACTTGACAATATCAGAAGGATAGGAAACAGTCCCCTCATCCTCTCAGAAAGCCAAAGCGGAATGGAGAGTCTTGAAGACATGCAGGTCATAGCAGAAATGGAACTCCTTGGAATGCCGTGTACATTGCCATTAGGATAGTTTCTTTTTCTCAATCTTTGGTGGCTACCTCTTTCCAGGTGGTTGCTTCCTGATGTAAGATCTTTGCCTATTCAGAGGCCATTCAATAAAAAGAATATTCAGTCAAAAAGTTGTGTGTGTTTATTTTTGTTTGCAAAATGTCCTGAATTTTCAGCAAAAGTAGCATTGCATCTAAACATGGTGATAATTTTGAAAAGAAAACTGACATGCAGGGAAACTGTAACCCTCTTTGAGTGTCGGGTGACGATGGATGAACAGATCATTCCATGAAAATCCCCGGGGCACACTTGTGTTTTCTGTTGTTGCAGGTTGTAGGATGGCGTCACATTCTCAAGTAATTTACTCTTCCCCAATAGAGTATCTCCCCAAGCAGAGATTTCTTCTCTCAGCAGGTATCTGGAAGCCTGGCATCTCCAGCAGAGATTTTATCCAGCTAAGCCTTGGAAGCAGCCCAAGCATTTTCTTCTTCCCCAGTGAAGTAGCAGTCCATTCTTCCCCAGTGGAGTATGTCCAGCAGGTATCTGAAAGCCTGACATCACCAGAATTGGAATTATCAGTATTCTATCCTCAGCAAGAGTTCTTCCCAGCAGGTGGGACTGAAAGCCTAATATCCCCTCAGAGTCTTGAATCATCAGATGCTCTCCCCAGCCAGATTATTGTTCAAGTAGATTCCCCAACTGAGTTTGAAGATGATCCTGTCCCCACAGAGTTCATATTTGATTTTCACTTCCGTCAGTGAAATATTCCCCAGCAAGGTTGCCATACTTTTGGGTATTTTGATAATACAGTCAGGTATTCATCACCTCAGTCAGAGTTAGGTATTCAGACCTCTTAACTTGTCTTCCCCTGCAGAGTTGTATCTCTTGCTAGCCAATCAGGCATTTGTTTACCGCTCGTCTGCGTTTTTCAACACTCGTCTGTGTTATCCCTAAGCAAAGTATTCCCCAACAGGGACATATTACTGCTTTATTGTTGCCCGTCCGCATCTTTCAACACTCGTCTGTGTTGACTCTTTGGTATTGCTCGTTTGCTTTCCCCAGCAGTGGTTTATGATTACCTTGATTTTGCTCGTCTGCAATTTCAAACACTCGTCTGTGTTTGGTTATATCAGTTGTTGTTTGCTCGTCTGCAATTTGCCAACACTCGTCTGTGTTCCGATATGATATTTGTTGTTGCTCGTCTGCAACTTTCCCAACACTCGTCTGTGTTTGATATGGGATCCTTTGCTGCACTCGTCTGTGCCTTGATATGTAATTTCAATTGTTACTCGTCTGCCACTTTCCAGCACTCGTCTGTGTTTGGTATGCTTGATATTTGCGGATACTCGTCTGTATCATTTCCAGCACTCGTCTGTGTTGTTTGCCCGTTGAAGCTCGTCTGCTTTGCTTGGATACTCGTCTGTATCATCTCCAGCACTCGTTTGTGTTATGCCTATATCTATATGTGAGGATTTGCTGTTTATCCTGGTATTCTTCTGTTGCTACTTCAAATGCTCGTCTGTGTTTGAATTTCTGGTATTCGTCTGTACCAGTGGCTGATACTCGTCTGTATCATTGCCTGAAGCGCTCGTCTGTGTTTCTCGGATCATCGTCTGATACTCGTCTGTATCATTGACTTTTGGCACTCGTCTGTGTTATCCTGATGATCATCCAATACTCGTCTGTATTGAAGAGGTTTCAAATCCTGACAGTGGGAATTAATGTCAAAATGGTTACCGGTCCTGGCGTAACAGGTAAATTCGAAGGAGGCTCGTCTATCTCAGGCACCAATTATTGTTGTTGCACCTGGCGTCACATGTTTGCTCAAAGAAGACTCGTCTGTCTTATACCATATATCTGCGGATAATATATGAAGAAGGTTCGTCTACCTTGATTGCATGTCTATCCTACAGACTTAAGTGCATTACCGGTCCTGGCGTAACAGGTAAATCCGAGGGAGACTTGTCAGTCTCATGTTATATGAAGTGTTTGAGGACTCGTCTATCTAGTTCCTGGCGTCACAATATTGTTTGAAGACTCGTCTGTCTCAGATTATGTTGTTTGATGTGTTTTGAGGACTCATATGTCCAGTTCCGGGCGTCACAGGATTGTTTGAAGACTCGTCTGTCAACGCATTCTTATTCTAGATATCGGTTTCAACTTGGAAGAACTTCGTTTGTTTTTTCTCTCCTTCTTTTCCACAGAGCGTCATCTGGTTGGGTTTATTTCCCGGTGTTGCATTCTTCGTCAGAGTGCAAATTTCTGGTCTTCTTGGTATTCAACCACAGTTTATCTTGAATGGTCGATAGCCCGTACTATCGTCCTTTTCAGATTAACTGATGATTGAATAGGGGCAGCTGTAACACCCCAAATTTTCCCTCTTCATTTTAAGCATCATATCATATCATATTCATCATACTCATATCATTTCCTCAGCATCATATCATGGAAAGATGAAACATAACATCCCTCATGTCCTAGCATCAAGCATATGGTCATCTGTGGAGTTCCTTGAAGCCTTTCAAGCCATGACAAGGGTCCCAATGAGTTTGTACAAGTTATATGGTGAATCTACACTCCATTTACAAGATCAAGTCCATTGGTAAAAGCTCAGAAGATTGCATGATCATCAGAGATCTCAGGACAAGGCAAAGCTCCAATGCAGTGCACCCAAATTAGGGTTTGAGATTCAAGCACCAAGATATCACAACTTTGGCAATTTCTTATGGTCTAAGTCTTCTATATGTCAAGAGGATCCTATGTGTCAAATTTCATGAGAAAATTCCTTGTGGAAGTCAGTTAATGCCTCAGTTGCTTGCAGATGAAGCAGAAAGTCAACAGAGCCCATAAAAAGTCAATTGTGCAATTTCAAGGGGTCTAACCCAAATTTTTTGGCCAAGAGGGGTCCTTAAAATGTTATAAGAGGTTTATAATGCCAAAAGTTCAAGAATCATGGATATTTGAGGGGTTTTGCAAAAATGGTACAAAGTTGGTTTTTGAAGTTTTCCAAATTTTGCAAGTTTTGCCGTAATTTTCACGTGGCCTTAACATGATCAAAAATTCTTCAAATGGACCAAAGTCAAACATGAAAGTTGGAGAGTAAGGGCTCCCATTTTCAAAAAGTACAAGTACATTTTCACCGGATTCCTGGATTGTCCCCTATGGCCTTCGAAAATTTCCTCTCCTTAGGGCAAAAATTGATTTTTCAAAAAGTCACCAAATGCAAGAAGGCTCAAATCTGATTTTTGTGAATTGGTACAGGCCCAATATTTTTTCAAACTTAAAATACATTTCATAAGGACCATTTTGCTCAAGAGAATTGGTCATTTTTGTGCACTTTGAAAAAATCCCTCCAAAACATGCAAATTTGCAAAAATCATGAAACAAGTGTGACACTTGAATCTAAGGGCCAGGAATGAATGGATTTGGATCAAGGGTGGGAAATGAAACTTACACATGCTGAGAGGCCCAAGATATCATGAGCATGGCATGCTTATTCCACCAAGTGCACATGATGCATATTCACACTTTTCTCATTCAATTTTCGTGCACTTTCTTTCACACTTTCAGCATTGCTTTCTTACATCATAACAAAGAGAATTAGGGGAAAACCAGATCTGAATCTCTCTCATTCTCTCATTCTCAACTTTCATGCAACCTTGCATTTTGCTTCATATCTCTTGATTCTCTTACATTCTCCACAAACATCTTCCATATTCTTGATCAGTGAATCATATAGATCAAGAATCATCCATTCATTTAAGCTTAAAGCACAGAATTGGAAGCTTACCATTTCACAGCCACTTGTGTTGAAATCTCAGATCCAAGCTATTTCAAGACCTTAGATGCATTTATTTTGCATCTAAAGAACAAGAGGAGTGATTTGCACGGATTGGTTGGTTTTCTAGCTCAACATTTCAAGATCTCCATCTCAGGTATGGCTTGAAACTTCATGTTCTGGAAATGAAATTGAATGGTTGATTTGTGTTCTTTGATCTTCCTTGGTCATGCTGCACTTTGTAGAATTGATTTTAATGCATTGTAGTGAAAGATATGTGCATTTCAAGTTTCATGGTGACACTTTATTTTGCTCGATCCGTCCAATCCGTTGAGATTTAGCTTGTTTTGATGCCATATTTGGATTCCTTGATGTTGAATTAGTGGATCTGGACTATTTATTTGCATTATTTGGTTAATTTTTGGATCTGGTTTGGTCTCCGGTGCTGGAGCCCTAGCTCCGGTCACCGGAATTTGTCTTGTGTTCATGCTAGGGTTTTCTTTGGAGAAGACGCACTAGAGCCGTTAGATCTAGTATCCAACGCACGTCCTAGTGCCACATGGCCCCCATTTTTCGTTCAGCTTCATAAATAATTCTGTTTCTTTTTTAAATCAGTTTGTGGTACAGCACACAATACCTAACGTGAGCTTACCATCCACATTGCTTCCTTTGTCCACATCATTTAATGAGTTGGTTAACCACAGCCATCAGATTAATCCTGCGTCCATCCCATTTCCAGCCTTATTTCTTTATTTCATTTAATTCCCACAGCAAGTAACATAATCCAGCATGCGCATATGGGCCTTCAGCAATTGATTTCCGCACCCCAGCATAACCAGGCCCGTCCAAATTCAGCATAAAACCTTTGCTTCATACATCTCTCATCAATTCTTTTAATTTTCTTTTTTCTATTTTAATTTCTTTTATAGTCAGTTCCATTCTAATTCATTAAAAATAGTTCCATTCACCTAAAAATTCCCAAAAAAATCATGAAAGTCATTTTGAGTCTCTAGTTTTTTATCATATTTTTATTTTATTTTTTTTCATTGATCCACGTGTCAGAATTAATTCACCATTGCACCTAGCTTCTTTTATTTCCTTTCTTGACCAGTCTGCCTTGTCTAATTTCCATAGTCTTCAATATTTTGAGTTTTGATCCCATTCCTTTTGCTTTGTGCTCTTAAGACATTTTAGTTTTCATGTGATTTTTCTCTAAATCTTTAGAAATTTATTTCCTGAGTCTTAGTCTGGTAACTTGTGATGTAAGTTTTCTGCCCTAACTTGTGTTCTTGCCTCCATTTAACCTAGTTTGCTTCTGAATCTTTGCAAATACTTTTGGCTAGTTGATATAACATGTTTGAAGGTAATTTGGTTTCAATTGTGGAATTTTTAGATGGCTGTTTGATTTATTGTGGATTTTCATCTTGAACCTTGTCCCATTTTGCTTCCTTTGAACATTTTGGTCTCTCATAAGCCTAGAAAGGCACTTGTGCCCACTTTTTCTTCTCATTTGGGGTTCCTTTGGGGTGTGGGTACCTTCCTGGTCCTAGGATAGGTCTTGTGTCTTCTGTTTTTTTGTGTTTTCTTCTTCTTTAAGTCATTTGCTTCTTTAAGTGCTTTCACTTCATCTTTTGATTCTTTTGCTTCCATTTTAGTTTTGTTTGGTCTTGTACCTCTCTTCTCTTCATCTTGTTGGCTTCTTAAGCCATTATTCATCTTTTTTTGGTTCTGGTTGTGAGCTTTGTTTCCATATTTTGTGCATTTTGCTTTGTATATTCATAGGTGTGCATTTGTCTTCATATGTGTTCATGTTGCATCATTTTGTCTCATAAGCCTATTCTCCTCATTTCTTTGAGTTGCATTTGCATTGTGCATTTGTTCATACCATTTCACTTCTGATTGTGTGATGTTAGCATGTTATCTTGCTCATTTTGTTTCATTTATATGCATACTAACCTTGCAGGGGCTATGGTAAGTGTGAGATGTGGGAATTGAGTTCCACATCTCCAATTCTCATCTATTCCTCTTATGTTTATGTTACTAACCATTTGTTTTTGGGCTTAGGACTTTCTCATCTCTTCTTCTTTCCTTCTTCGTTAGGATAGAAACCTCACTAACCCTTAGGACATCCATGCATGTTAACACTTAGGATTATTTTAGTCCCCCTTTAGAATTTTTCCTTTGTGATCCTTTTCGTTCTTCTTCTCTTCTCATCTCATAACTCTAAAAAACACTTTAATAAGTTTGAAGTGGTGCATTGATCCATAGCCTTATCCCATGAGGTATGCTTGTAGTCTTCCCATCTTGGGATAGTACAAGTTTACCTTGTGATGCACAAGTCTGATCAAGGTATCTTCTTCATAAAAGAAAAGCATAAAAAACACTTCTTCGTTTGTAAATAATCAAAACACTTAATAAGTAAACAAGTTAGTGAGCCTAAGCCCTAATCTTTGGGTTCAAGTTTTGGGGATCTTCTCCTTACTTGAGTGTGCTTGTTCTATTATTCCATCTTGGAATGTAGCGACAAGTGCACATTCCATGGAAAAGAGCTTGAGTTCACTTCCTTGTGACACACTCATAAAAGATTCTAAAAAACACAAACAAACAATAAGTGTCTTTCCTTCGGGAATTCTTTTCTCATCTCCTTCGCTCCGTACGCGAACTTGCTCCTACTTGTCACTTTGCAAGACGGTTACGCACTCGTCGTCCGAGCCTGCAACACCTGAGCAATGGCATAGGCAGTTCAAGCCTTAATTCACAAGTAATTTCCTTTTAGTACCCCTAGTTAGGGGAACTACGGCGTCTCTGATCCTCATTATCCTGATGAGGTACGTAGGCAGCGGGGTAGGGCCCGTTCAAGCACAATCTTTATTTTCCCTACATTTTTCTCTTTGTCCTCTTATTCAGTTCTTTTCCAGTTCCAGTTTCTTTTCATTTTCATTTCTTTTGCTGCAGTTTTCATACCCTCACCCTTTGAAATAGTTTCTTTTTGCAAGCGTGGATCCCTTCGGGTACGGCGGACGATCGGGGTGCTAATACCTTCCCAGGTCGTAACCGACTCCCGAGCTCAGTTTCTTTGGTTCGCAGGACCTGTGTCCTTCCTCTTTCTTTCTTCTGGTTTGTGCAGCATTACCATTCCCTTTCTTTGGGATACAAATGCATGGCTGGCGACTCTATTCTTTTTCCGCGCCACTTTCGCGTTTGTACCAGGATGGAAATCCGGGGAGCGACATCAGGCGAACATGTCAACATACTCTTGAAGCATGGAAATTAGACGAGTCTTGATAGATTCTCCTAACTCAGCCCCGATCTTTACCTCTCTCTTGTCTTCTTCAATACCCAAATTTATCACTTCAATAGCCTCCTCATGTGGTTGAATCATCTTTTCCTCTTATTTAAGCAACCGGGCTAATTCTTTGGGCAGTTTACAATCTTCTTCACCTTCCTTGTCGGCTAGGTAAATCGGATTGTCGAAGTCATACTGAGCCATAGCAAGGTCATCATTAATGAGACCCGAGGAGGAACATATGCATTAATTATGGTTCATGCTAGATTTTAGAAGTGGTTTGAGATGTGAAAACATTGCCATTTATTTTGAATAAAATTTTTATTTTCCAAAACAACACAAAAATGAAAATGAAAGACAAGGAACGACATGTCATGAATGCAAAAACATCCGCTTTATTGATGATTATGAAATCATATTATGAACAAAAGAACCCTTACAATGAGCCATTACACCCTGGGTAAGGCGTATGGCTTGAATACAGGAAAACAAAACAAAAAAAACCATTACTCTTCAAGTCGAGTGACAGAGATGAGCTTTTCCGCCGACCAGTTGTTGAGTTGTCTCCCTGGAGCACAAGGCTTAACCCACTCATCAATATCAAAGTTAATGTCGATCATATCCTCTTGCGCATCACATAAGTTGCCATGATTAACCCCCCAGCACTGGTGAAGGTAATTGGGCCTTTCCGACCTCTAGCACTTTGTCCAGGTGTTGACTGACCAGGCTAGTTGCCAACTCCATACATGTCTTTCTTTTCTGGGATCTCAATTGTTTTTCCCCAGCCTTCCTTCGCACCTAATTCCACTACCTCTAAGGTCTGTTTGTAATAAGCTATAGAATCTCCTTTCTTTGAGTATTTATATAGAACAGCTGATGACGATGCATTCCCAGACTTGACGGGCTCAAAATCTTGGCAGGGAGTCTCGATGATTTCTCCATCCATTTTAACATATTTGAATGAGGCTAGGTGGCTGATGAATATGTCTTCTTCTCCTGACACTGTTACAATTTGCCCTTCCCATACAAACTTTAGCTTTTGATGGAGGGTAGAGGATACTAACCCTGCTGAATGGATCCAAGGCCTCCCCAATAAGCATTTATAGTCTGGCTGAATGTCCATCACGTAGAACGTAGCATTAAAGACTTGTGGTCCCACCTGGATATGCAACTCCACTTCCCCGAATACTGACCTCCTTGAACCATCGAATGCCCTTATGACCAAGTCGCTTGGCCTCAGCACGACCTCATCATAGTTCAGCTTCATGAGGGATTTCTTGGGAAGCACATTTAATGACGACCTTGTGTCCACCAGCACGTGGGAGAGTACATCACCCTTGCATTCCATGGAGATATGAAAGGCGCAGTTGTGATTGCGTCCTTCGGATGTTAAGTCCATTTCTGTGAACCCCAAGCCATGGCTAGAGTTTACACTCGACACCATTGTCTCCAATTGATTTACCGATATATCTTGTGGCACATACGCATTGTTCAGGATCTTCAATAAGGTTTTCCTATGCAGATCCGAACACATTAACAAGGATAAGATCGAGATCTTCGAGGGAGACTGTTGTAAGTGGTCTACGATCTTGTAGTCAATTTTCTTGATGATTCTTAGGAATTCTTCTGCATCCTTATCAAAAGTGATGTCAGGATCTGGTGTTGGCACAGATGCATCATTAGTCATGAGTTATTTTCCCCTGGCCTTCGGTTGAGCCTCAGCAGTATCTTTTGGTGGCAATATATTACCCCTCTGAGTTTCTGGCGCGAATAACCTACCGCTTCTAGTAAACCCTCCAACTCCAATATTTTCAATTTGGCACGGAGAGGAAATGGATGCGGTTAAGTCTTGTTTATGGCCATTATAGTACACTTCACCTCCATAATTCCAAGGAACGATTGTCACTCTGGTATGGGACTGGTCCCGAGGTAGTGATGGTTATTGGTACCACCCTTGCTGCAGCAGGAACCTGTGTTGGGTTGTAATAGATCGTAACAATTGATATATCATCACTTTTCACAACTTTATCAAACTGTATACTTCCTTCATTGATCATCCTTTGTATCCCCGATCTCAGTTGATCGCAACCATTAAGGGAACTAACACAAACTGAGCAATTTTCTCCACAACCCGGGAACATGTCCTTTTTGGCCAAGCAAGTTTTTACTGCCATCAATGGAGTTTTCAAATCATTGACATTGGATATCAAATTCAAACCTTCACTACTATCAATAGCCCTCACAGTCCTTCCATGAGGAGGCATATGATTTTGGATTACATTTGGAGTAGGAGCGAAATTGATTGCCTTGGAGTCAATCAAGTCCTGGACAACATGTTTCAAAGCTTTGCAATTCCCCATAATGGAACTCACAGTGAACATTAGCCTTATACCCCTCAGGGATATGCCCCGGTCTTGGAGGTTGTAGGGTCCTTAATTGGACCATCTGCAGTTGTAGAAGATTCTGTAGGAGCTGGGAATATTATATGGGTGGCGTCTTAAGATGCCTGTCTTTTGTTCAGGGAGGATAATATTGCCTAAGAGCCCTTTATTGTTGGTAGTTTGGTTGACACTGTTGTTGTTGAACTTTTGGTTGGTTTGCTGGAGCAGCAATGATGACAGGAGTTGCTTGATGATACACATCCTGGTTTCCTCTTCTGTTTTGAGTATACACAACCCCGATTTCTCCTTCCCGACGCTTCACAAAAGGCTTCTTTAGATTGGAGGTTGACGCTCCACTATTCTAGATTTTGCCTTGCTTCATCTAGCTTTCTATTCTTTCACCTGTCAGGATAATCTCCGAAAACCCACTAGATGAACAACCTGTTAACCTTTCCATGAAATGCCCCAGGAGGGTATCCATGAAAAGATCCACTATTTCTCTCTCCATCAAGGGTGGTTGTACTCTGGCGGCAACCTCATGCCATCTTTGAGCATAGTCCTTAAAGCTTTCTGAGTTCTTTTGAGATAAACTCTGGAGTTGAGTACAGTTGGGCGCCATATCAATATTGTACTAATACTACTTAAGGAAGGCCTCCCCAAGCTCTTTCTAGTTTCGGACATAATTCTTTTCTAGCTTCATATACCACTCCAATGAGCCCCCTGAGAGGCTGTTCTGGAAGTAATACATCCAGAGTTTTTCATCTTTAGTGTGAGCGGCTATCTTATGGTAAAAATCTGTCGCTCCCCGGATTTCCATCCTGGTACAAACGCGAAAGTGGCGCGGAAAATGAATAGAGTCGCCAGCCAGGCATTTTTATCCCGAAGAAAGGGAATGGTAATGTTGCATAAACCAGAAGAAAGAAAGAGGAAGGACACAGGTCCTGCGAACCAAAGAGACTGAGTTCGGGAGTCGGTTACGACCTGGGAAGGTATTAGCACCCAGATCGTCCGCCGTACCCGAAGGGATCCACGCTTGCAAAGAAAATGTTTCAAAGGGTGAGGGTATGAAAGCTGCAGCGAAGAAATGAAAATGAACTGGGAAAGAAGCCTGAGAAAAGAACTGAATAAGAACAAAAGAGTAAAAATGTAGGGAAAATAAAGATTGTGCTCAAACGGGCCCTACCCCGCTGCCTACGTACCTCATCAGGATAATGAGGATCAGAGACGCCGTAGTTCCCCTAACTAGGGGTACTAAAAGGAAATTGCTTGTGAATTAAGGCTTGAACTGCCTATGCCATTGCTCAGGTGTTGCAGACTCGGACGACGAGTGCGTAACCGTCTTGCAAAGTGACAAGTAGGAGCAAGTTCGCGTACGGAGTGAATGAGGAGAGAAAAGAATTCCCGAAGGAAAGACGCTTATTGTTTGTTTGTGTTTTTTATGAGGCTTTTATGAGTGTGTCACAAGGAAGTGAAATCAAGCTCTCTTCAATGGAATGTACACTAGTCACTACATTCCAAGATGGAATAATAGAACAAGCACACTCAAGTAAGGAGAAGATCCCCAAAACTTGAACCCAAAGATTAGGGCTTAGGCTCACTAACTTGTTTAATTATTAAGTGTTTTGATTATTTACAGATGAAGAAGTGTTTTTTATGCTTTTCTTTTATGAAGAAGATACCTTGATCAGACTTGTGCATCACAAGATAAACTTGTACTATCCCAAGATGGGAAGACTACAAGCATACCTCATGGGATAAGGCTATGGATCAAGACATCACTTCAAACTTATTAAAGTGTTTTTTTGAGTTATGATATGAGAGGAGAAGAAGAACCAAAAGGATCTTAAAGGTAAAATTCTAAAGGGGGACTAAAATAATCCTAAGTATTAACATGCATGGATGTCCTAAGGGTTAGTGAGGTTTCTATCCTAAAGAAGAAGGAGAAAAGAAGAAGATGAGAGGAGAAGCACCATGGTGGCCTAAGCACACCTCAAGCAAGAAAGGAATAGAGAAGGAGGTGAGGAATAAGATAAGAAGATAAGAAAGCGAAATGATATGGAGATAATCAGACAATGCACAAACAGAGCCTACACCAGTAGGACTTCCAGATGCAGCAGCATGCAATAATTAAAATCGGTCCTCAGTGTTACCTAACGAAGGAGGTCCATTGCCTCTTCGATATTTGCAAGAAAAATCAAGAATACTTGTCAGAAGCTTCCCACGATCAAATTAATCATCAAGTGCTCAACATCATGAATCCACATCTACGATCAAATGAAATAATGTACAAAGTTCTAACAAGATAAACACGGAAGTTAGCAAGGACTTGTCAATGGATTAAAATTCTAATCAAGATTAACTAAAATAATAATAACATAGTTAAATCAAACTAATAAAGCATAATTGATTCTAACTAAATTAAAATTAACAAAACTAATTAAACTAGACTAAGATTAAATTCTAAATTAATTAACAATAAAAATGAAAATAGAAAGTAGAAGAAGAAAAAGGCTAAGTAAAAGTGTAATACCTCAAAATTTGCCCTCTCATTTCCTCAACATTTTGCATAGCATTTTTGCATATATGGATTCATAAAATAACCAAAACATTGCATCATATATAGCATAGTCGAGGCATGGGTATGTGATTAGTGATCGGAGCAACCGAAAGTTTTGAAGAGGCTACCGAAGGGCCACAAAGCCTCTCAACCTTGTGCAAAGGGTTCATAATATCCCACAAGTCTTCACTTGAAGCCACAAGTCATGGAAAGTTTTGGTTTGATTGAAGGAGGCAAGCAGTGCAATACTTCTTGAGGGAAAAGAGCCGAATTAGGGTTTCATTTCTACGGGGTTTCCGCATAAATTCTTGAGTCGAAGTGGATTTCTTGGACTTATATATGATGTCAAGTGCCTAGGGTTCAAATCTCATCCACAAATTCATTTTGGAAGGGATTCGACTGGCCGGACGACGGAAAATCGGAGAATCGGAGAAACGGCAACCGAGCTAGGTAAAAAGGGATCGACTCCGGACTTTTAAGATCGAAATCATGAAATTAGGGTTACAATTATCCTATGGTTCATATTTGGTCAAGAAACGATGGAGGAATCATGAAAAAAATCAAAGAAAAATCATTTGAAAGTTAGTTGGTTTTGCATTTCCCTCCACCTTTCCTTCCACTTTCTTTCCACACTTCCTTTCATTCTTTCCATCTCATTTTTCCACTTCAATTCCACTCCATTTCCCTTGGAAACTTCCACCACCTTCCACCATGTTCTAGAGTGTTCCAAGGAATATTCCAAGGAATATTCCAAGGAATATTCCAAGGAATATTCCCTTTTCCAACCCTAACCCTAACTAACTTCCAAACCTAATTTTGGATCCCGAACCTAATTTTTGGGCCCCAAACCCAAACCTAGCTCCTAGCCTAATCTCTATATAACCATTAATCACTTCATTGAAAAGGGTTCCCACCATTTTTCAATTTTTCACCTCTTCCATAATCACTTTTTCTCTCCCACTTTTCCTCTCCCTTTCACCAAAGCTTTTTTCAAATAAGCTCTTCAAGTTTCACATTGAAACTTGAAGATCTTGAAGCTTAAGCCTCCAACCTCCATTAATTGTGGATCATAGAAGAAGAAGCTAGTGATTTTGTTGAGGATTATCGACTTATCGGAAGTGTACGAAGATTCAAGCTCAAGAACGCATTTATTTTGCGATTTCTTGGTTTTCGGTTTTCTCTTCGATTCAAGTTCCGATTCTTGCAACAATCACCGAAGCACTCCTCCGCTTCGTAGGTTGGTGATCTTAATCACTTCTTCTTTAAGTTATTCTCTTCATCTCGCCGTTTCGGCATTCTTTAAGTGCTTTTCGCTTTGCTTGAATTAATTCCGTTCGATTATGTGTTGTTTGCATTTTTGTGATTTTTGTTGAATTAGTATTTTTAATGTGTTAATAGATATAGGTTTTATCATGTGTAGATAAGCTCCGAATAAGTAGAAATTAGTGGTAGCATGTCCCTAGGTATGTTAGGATTGTCTAGAAGCAAGTTTGTGGCCAAAAGCACTTTTTTTTTAAAAGCATTTTTTCAATTCTGTTCAGGGTTAACCGGTTAACGCATGTGGTTAACCGGTTAACGCGTGCGTGTTTTGGCCAAATTGCTTCTGTTTTAGGTCTGTTAACCGGTTAACCTATATGGTTAACCGGTTAACGCTGTGGATTTTTGTGTTCTTGGTTTCTTTGATTGCTCATCCCTAAGTCCTAGTGCCCCTAATGTTCATACTTGTTTAGGTATTGATTTTAGGTAATTTTTGGATCCATTTCCAGTAGCTAGTTCCCCCATTTCGAGTCGTTTCGACACGATTCCGTTTATGTTGCGTTTTATGCGGTTTTTGTGTTCTTTGTGCATTGTTTGAATTCTTGCATGTTGTTACCATGTTCATATATCATTAGACACCTAATAATCATGTAGCATTCTGTTTTTATATGTTCGCATTGCATTAAATCATTTTGCATTATGTTGATGTATGTTGCATTTTGCATAATCACATGTATGTGCATTTGGTTGCATTTAGTTGCATGCTTGATCATAGCATTTGCATAAATTTAAATCTGAATTTTGCATTAGGTTTAGTGTGTTTGTTGAGTAATCATGTTGCATGTTCATATTCAATAATCATCATGCTCATATGATATGTTTAGGTGCTACTTTGTGCATTACTTGTTGCATAATCCATATGATGCATGCTTGCATAATCATTCAATAATGTTCATGTTCTTGCATTGGTGTATGTTGATCCATGTTTAAATGCATGTTTGTGATGTGTTTAGTACATTTTAATTGATTTTGTGCATTAAAAAAATGAAAATAAGCAATTCTGGATTTTGCATTTCATAGCTGTTTTTGCATATAGGTGCTGTAAAATGTGTGCTGTTTGTTATGTGTACATGCTGCATTTGACTTTTTACACCTACCTTTTCATGCTGCATGCTGGCTGTAAAAAGCTGAGTTGTATCTTGCATTGTTTTCAGGGCTGTTTGTGTAATAGGGGCTGTAATAGGTGCTGTATTTTTTTGTCCTAGTTTTTCTAGTTCCCTTAGGATTAAAGTTGGGTCTAGTTTAGGTCCAAGTTTAATTAGGATTTAATTAATGTGTGTTTGCCTTATTATTCTTTCAATAAAAATGCACACTAATAATTTGTTTTGTAGTGGGGAAGATTGAGGTAAGTTTACTTCACTTTATCCTTTATTTTTTATGCATTTCTTTTATGCATTTTATTCATTTCTCCTTCCATATTTGTGTTTGGTAGGATTCCCCATTGTTAGGATCAACTTACCTTCCTTAAGAAGTAAGTTATATCCTATTTTTTCTTTTTCTTTTCCTTTTTCCATTAGGATTAGAAACCTCACAAACCATAGGATTTCCCTTGTAAATAAATCAATTAAATTAGGGTGTGTCTTAGTTCCCTTTAGATTTTCCCTTTATCAATTTGAGTCATTCTCTTTCTCATCTTAAAAGAAAACAATAAAACATTTAATAAAAACCGAACAATCTTGTACGACACGAGACTTTGTTGCGGAGTGTTTATACGCGTCCTGTTTCGGGGCGAGGTGTAAATACTCACCGCGATGGATAAGTCTTAGTACAAGACTGTTCACAAACAAATTCAAAATACTTCTTTTAAAAGCCAAAAACAAATAATAACCGACTATCCTGCGGGAACTTCTTCTCTCATCTCATTCATTCACATCGCGAACTCGCGACTACTTGTCTCGCATGCAAGACGGTAAACGCACTCGTACCAGACGAGCCTGCAACACCTGAGCATAGACATACGCAGTTCCAGCTGTAAAAAACACAAACAAATAGTTCCCGCCTAGGTTAGGCGAACTACGTCGACTCTGATCCTCATTATCCCGATGAGGTACGTAGGCAGCGGGGTAGGGCCCGTTCGAGCACATTCTTTATTTTCCCTACATTTCCCCTTTTCTTTCCATTCTCTCTTCTTATTCCTTCCTCATTTCCATTCCAGTAGCGGTTTTATTCAGCAGCATCTTATTTTCACACCCTTTGAAACAAACAAGCAAGCGTGGATCCCGTCGGGTACGACGGACGATCTGGGGTGCTAATACCTTCCCAGGTCGTAACCGACTCCCGAACCCCGATCTTTGGTTCGCAGGACCTTGTCCTTTCCTTCTTCCTCAGGTTTGTGCAACATTACCTTTCCCATTCATTCGGGATAAAAATGTCTGGCTGGCGACTCTAACCTTTCCGCGCCACTTTCGCGTTTGTACTAGGATGAAAATCCCGGGAGCGACAGCTGGCGACTCTGCTGGGGACTAACCTGATTCTTCCGGTTTCCTTTGTAGAGTCAATCCTAGCGCCTGTTTGGTTTTGTTTCTTTGGGTGTTTATCTATTTGTTGTTGTGTGCTTTAGTTTAGCTTTACAGTTTTATTTACAGCTTTACTTTATCGCATTTATTTACCGCTTTCAGTATTTTATTTTCCATGCATCATATTATACTGGACTGTCTGGCTGTGCTGGTTTTCATTTTTTCTGCGGGTTGGGAGTTACTGTGAGATAAGCCAAATACCCGGCTTGAGTGCACCCTAGGACTTAGAGTGGTTCCACTTTGGCTTCATGGCATCTTGCTATGTTGGTAGTAGTGAGTTCCACACCTTGACTTGCGACCTTCTCGGGAATGTATTGATACCGGAATCTTTCTGGGTTGATGCGCTACCTTGATAGTTATGTGCAGTCAGGGGACCGATCATTGAGAACCTTTGTGGAAACATCCCTCTCCAGTGATGACAGTGGCAGACCACATTTGTTGGCAAACCCACTCGCATCCGAGGGCCCACTGGGAACTCGCATAGGAGGGCCTGGTTCTCTCATAGGAATTCAGTCAAGGCAAACTGTTCGTATGACGATAGTATTGTACCCTTCGGGATGAATGTACTATTGTTTCTCGACTCAGTGCTTGAAGCTGGAGACTTGTGAGGGATGCTTGTTTTTCCGGACTCAACTGAGGCCTCCCTGAGTAGTACATAATGCCAAACCGATTCCCTGATTTGGTCATGAGCCATTTCTCGGAAATGGTGAACGTATTATTGCTATTCGGCTTTGAGAGTCCGTGATGTTGACCCGAGTAGCACACCCGTGAGATTGGGAGGGGTTTACAGGTTTGCAGGAACCCTGGTACCTTCAGCATACCCACTTTGCCTTTGGTTCAGTTTTGTGATCTGGATCTCTGTTCTTAAGTTATGGATCCCGGATCAGAGGGATGATTATTGTGATATATGGATTCTGAGACCTTGCACCGACACCTGATTATATGATTGGAATATCGCAGACACTGCACTGATCACATGCCTGTTGCATACATGACATCATAGCATTTCTGCACACATGTTCAATTATTTCCGAGGATCACATATCTGAATCATGCCATTGGATTTTTCTGTGTCAAAAGGTGAATTAAAGCAGATAGATTCCTCAGAAATAATTGAACATGGCATTTGCATACATCCTTGCATTCTTGACAGGTGTTCAGAGACAAATTATTTTCCTGACTTAATTTCTCATCAGAATGGACAACTTGAATCACAGTCATCAAAGTATATATTTGAAGCAACTCCGGGCGGAGGTAACCGAATGAAGACCCAGCTAGGAAAATTCAGGCAAAGGTGCAAGCTTTATTTCAAAGTCAAAAACTGCTGAAAGAGGAAGTCAACCAGATGAAGACTTAGATGAGATTTGGTTATGGAAATTTTGAACGAAGCTATTTTCATCCCTATTGAGGGGAACTACGCTGCTCTGATTCTCCATTGGTCAATGGAGATACGTAGGCAGGAGATCGTGCAAGATCTTTCCGAGCAACCTTATTTATTAACTTTATCAACCTTTTCCCTCCAGATGTCATTTGTCAGCATCTGACCGGAGCTTCCCAAGAGAGTCCTAGGGCCAGAGAATACGGGTAAAGGCCAAAACAACTTGAGAAGAAGTTTGATCATATTCTGATGACGTACGTGCAACAAGTTTCATCATTTACGCAAATTCGGAGTGGTTTAGCTAATTGCATCAGGATCATCTCCAACAAAACTTCCTTTGGAGTTTCGATGCCAAGCATGATTACCATTCTGGGGCACTTGGCCTTTTAATTGAAGATTGCAAGTATTTCAGAGGCAAAGGTGAAGACAAGGTCCAGAATTTGATCGACTCAAAGGTCATCATGCCAGAAAGTCTGCTCACATATTGAAGTCTCCTCATCAAATGGGTCTCCCAATTTGCAAAGGCATCTTCAGAATCAATAAGTCCAGACGGAGTCAAGTCTCCTCAATGATGGCAATGTTCAGCTTCTTTACTGCATTTTCATTTGTAGTTTATATTGTTTGTTTAAACATTTGTATGCATGCATGAAACTTATTTGTTTTTGAATGATAATCTTAATAAAATGCACATGTTTTTCTTGAAGTAATCCATTCGTATTCACTCATGATTTTGTGTATGTGCATTGCAATACCAACTGTTGTGATTAAACTCTATCAGGGAGGACGACGAAATGAAAACGCAAAATTCTCTAATTGTGTGCTTTTGAGAAAGACCCTGTTGACGATGTACAGGCATTGTTTCAAGTCCTAAACACCGGAGATATAAAGGAGATAGACCCTCGCCAACCCATTTGAGCCTTGAAGTAGGAGTTTATTTTCGCATGAAAAAACCCTTGCATTTAACCCAGGGGCAGGGTAGGTGTCAGCTAGCTGGACCGATCGTTCAAATTTCGAAAAGGAGTGCAAATCTGAGGATCCATTACCTTTCGTTGTACCAAATCAAGAGGTCCAATGACCAGGAATCACAATGGTTATCCCAATCAAGAGGTCCAAAGACCGGAGACCACAATGGTTATTCCTCAACAACAAAGGAGTGAGACAGTCACGATCTTTTCAAAGAAATCAAGATAAACAGTGTCACACGATTTGTTCAAAAAAAAAAAAAAAAAGAAAAAAGAAAAATGAATAAAAAGCCCGCTAAGTCGAGACTTGAAAACAAGCGACTTAGGCAAAAATTAGGGCATCCCGCTGGACTTCACAATCAAAGATTCACAAGAATCAGTCCAGGCAAAAGTTAGGGATAAGCAAAATAATGCAAAAGCTAAAGACGAAAAGGATTACACAAGAAAGATCCTCAAACAAGAACAAAGTCGTGTGGCACAGACACGAAAGACTAAGGGGTGACTGACTCCCAACAACAACCTGTTTGGTGCTTACACCGTTAGTGTAATTGGTTCCTCAACCATCACAAAACCCTTTTTGAGAGGTGAACGCTTGTGAAAGCTAGCTGAAAATAGGAATGGAGAACATCACGAAGATGGGTGGGCACATATAAATTTCGAGCCTATATCTTTTGTTTCTATAACCGTGAACCGGGCCACGATACAACCCTCAAAAGTCCTAACTGAAACAAGGTTATTTTTGAGAGCATACTACCACGAGACCGCGTTCCTGACTCCTATGAGTAGTGTTGAAAGATCCTTGTTGGTGTTGCATGTGCATGCTTTTTATTATTCAAACAAATTTTATGTCGTATCTTAACCAATGACTCGCTCGCGAAGGTTTGCGACATCTTTTTCAGTAAAACTTCAAGATTAACATGTGTGTTGCATTAGAATTTTCATTCTTAGAATAAACATTTTCTGCTTGCATACATCTGTTTGGCATCATAAAAAGTCCATGTATGGAATCTCAGTCCAGAAGCTTAATCTTGCCAAGTTGAGAAGTCTGAAACTTCCGAAGGACAATCTGTCGAGGTGCACTTTTTAAGAAAACTCCATCGAGTAGGGACTTTCCCAACATTCCTGGTAAGAGCCAACTAATCCGGGGCAATCATGTCGAGCAATCTCTTCGAAATTCAGCCAAGCTGGGGCAATCACTTCGAGATTCAAATCTCTCAAAGAGCCATCAGGCGGAAGCATTTTTCAAATTTCAGCCAAACTGGGGCAATCACTTCGAGATCTAATCTCCCGAAGAATAGTTGATCTGGGTGTTTTCTTCAAATCAGTCATTCAGAGGTGATCACTTCAAGACTTGTACTGGGGCAGGCCACCCCAAGAGCACTGGAAGTTACTCTTTCCCGAAGACAGTAAATCCAAAGCACCTATCCAAAGTCCAGAATACTGGGGCAGAATATCTCACAGTGATATGAGGTTTTTCATGAATCCTCACGAGGAAAATTCTTGCACAGACCATGCAGTCTGGGGCAGTTATTTCGAGATCCAACGAATCTCTCCAAGAGTTTGAAGACACTGAGGCGTTTCATATGCCATGTTTTCTGTAAAATCCTCTTGAGACATTTACTTATGATGGACCTTAATTTGAGGCGAGTCGAAAATTGCAAAGAACCATTGTTCACTCATGATTGGTTGGCGATCTATCAACCCAGAGGCTAGAAGCAAAGCCATTGTCAGCACAGTACTTCAAGAGTTATTTCATCAGCAAGTTTCATTGATCAAAATTCCTTAGCAAGTCTCATTAGACAATTCCTTCTCCAGTAGTGCGGCAAATGGAAGTTTGCTTCTTGAGCAGAAGGGTATCATCATCTCTCATTCCCAACATGAGAGGATTTATCTCTTATCCCCAGCAAGTGGCAACTTGAGCTCTTATCTTCAGCAGGAAGCTTTATCATTGACATCCTCCATCATCCCCAGTAGAGGTGGAAGTTGAAAACTCTCTCAGCAAGGCAACAGAAAGTTGGTGTCCTCCCCAGGCAAAAGCTTTCTTACGAATACAGGGGTAATTCCCAGCAGTACAAAGAGTGTCTTTCCTCCCCAGCAAGGTGCTTCCTCAGCAGTGTCATACCTTTGGTTCTCAGCCAAGTCAGGAGGTCTCTACTTCCCCATCAGAGTTCAAGAATGGTCCACCTCCAGCAGGGTCTTGGCGCTCCAATCTCAAAGTCCAATTTATTTTTGGCAGTGGCGGCTATTCAGAGCCAGTGAATTATTAACAACTTTCCCCGCAGAGTTATTTCCTCCTCGTCAGGATGGGCCAGATCAATGCAGTGATCATCGCTCCTCCCCAGTGAAGTCGCCAAGTTATATGGAATTACCTGCAGTCTCCTTATCAGGAGATCTTCTTTGCATTGTCATTCGCATAATCATCATTGCGTCTGCATCTTCCAAAGCGTAGCATTTCCATTATCATGGAGCATTGCGCCATAAATTCAAACATATGCATGCCAGCATGGGCCAGTTTTGAGGTATATCACGTACGACTTATAACGTCTTCTCAACCTGAAGTACTCCGCACAGAGGATATCAATATCATGTTCCAGACATCCTTGTCTTTTCAAGTCAATGTTGGTCACCCATTCCGCGTCTTGTTTGGTACAACAGTCGCGTCGCAGGTTCCCGTTTGGTACAACGGTCCTGTTTGCTTGGGCTCTCGTTTATGTACAACGATCCCGTTCCATCTTGTCCGATTTTCTGGGTGTTTGGTTATCAGTCGAGGCTGGTATACCTTTGCGTCTCCATTCGAGGATGGTTTCGTGTTAGATCCGAGGATCTTTTGATTTGTCATTCGAGGATGGCATTTCTTTTCTTCAAGTCCTTCTGCGGTTGGTCTTGTTGTTGTGGCTATTATTCGAGGATGGTAGTTCACATTTTGAGCTTATTGATCGAGGTCAGTTTGTCTCTTTTGCAAAGTCTGTCTGAGGTCAGCTTTGTGTTTGGTTATCAGTCGAGGCTGGTATACCTTTGCGTCTCCATTCGAGGATGGTTTCGTGTTAGATCCGAGGATCTTTTGATTTGTCATTCGAGGATGGCATTTCTTTTCTTCAAGTCCTTCTGCGGTTGGTCTTGTTGTTGTGGCTATTATTCGAGGATAGTAGTTCACATTTTGAGCTTATTGATCGAGGTCAGTTTGTCTCTTTTGCAAAGTCTGTCTGAGGTCAGCTTTGTGTTTGGTTATCAGTCGAGGCTGGTATACCTTTGCGTCTCCATTCGAGGATGGTTTCGTGTTAGATCCGAGGATCTTTTGATTTGTCATTCGAGGATGGCATTTCTTTTCTTCAAGTCCTTCTGCGGTTGGTCTTGTTGTTGTGGCTATTATTCGAGGATAGTAGTTCACATTTTGAGCTTATTGATCGAGGTCAGTTTGTCTCTTTTGCAAAGTCTGTCTGAGGTCAGCTTTGTGTTTGGTTATCAGTCGAGGCTGGTATACCTTTGCGTCTCCATTCGAGGATGGTTTCGTGTTAGATCCGAGGATCTTTTGATTTGTCATTCGAGGATGGCATTTCTTTTCTTCAAGTCCTTCTGCGGTTGGTCTTGTTGTTGTGGCTATTATTCGAGGATGGTAGTTCACATTTTGAGCTTATTGATCGAGGTCAGTTTGTCTCTTTTGCAAAGTCTGTCTGAGGTCAGCTTTGTGTTTGGTTATCAGTCGAGGCTGGTATACCTTTGCGTCTCCATCCGAGGATGGTTTCGTGTTAGATCCGAGGATCTTTTGATTTGTCATTCGAGGATGGCATTTCTTTTCTTCAAGTCCTTCTGCGGTTGGTCTTGTTGTTGTGGCTATTATTCGAGGATGGTAGTTCACATTTTGAGCTTATTGATCGAGGTCAGTTTGTCTCTTTTGCAAAGTCTGTCTGAGGTCAGCTTTGTGTTTGGTTATCAGTCGAGGCTGGTATACCTTTGCGTCTCCATTCGAGGATGGTTTCGTGTTAGATCCGAGGATCTTTTGATTTGTCATTCGAGGATGGCATTTCTTTTCTTCAAGTCCTTCTGCGGTTGGTCTTGTTGTTGTGGCTATTATTCGAGGATAGTAGTTCACATTTTGAGCTTATTGATCGAGGTCAGTTTGTCTCTTTTGCAAAGTCTGTCTGAGGTCAGCTTTGTGTTTGGTTATCAGTCGAGGCTGGTATACCTTTGCGGCTCCATTTGAGGATGGTTCCGTGTTAGATCCGAGGATCTTTTGATTTGTCATTCGAGGATGGCATTCTTCCCAGCATATTTCCACCTGGTTCTATTTTCGCTGCCTATTCAGAGGTCAAAATTAATCAAGAAAGACATAAATAAATAAACGGGCAGATGGCATTTCCATCATCCTGAGTTCAAATTTTCAGGTTTTATTCGAGTATTCAATCACTCCATACCTTGAACGTCTAAAAGCTGTTGCAATTATCCGTTCAGGTCTGCAGTTGATTGAATAGGGGCAGCTGTAATACCTCAAAATTTGCCCTCTCATTTCCTCAACATTTTGCATAGCATTTTTGCATATATGGATTCATAAAATAACCAAAACATTGCATCATATATAGCATAGTCGAGGCATGGGTATGTGATTAGTGATCGGAGCAACCGAAAGTTTTGAAGAGGCTACCGAAGGGCCACAAAGCCTCTCAACCTTGTGCAAAGGGTTCATAATATCCCACAAGTCTTCACTTGAAGCCACAAGTCATGGAAAGTTTTGGTTTGATTGAAGGAGGCAAGCAGTGCAATACTTCTTAAGGGAAAAGAGCCGAATTAGGGTTTCATTTCTACGGGGTTTCCGCATAAATTCTTGAGTCGAAGTGGATTTCTTGGACTTATATATGATGTCAAGTGCCTAGGGTTCAAATCTCATCCACAAATTCATTTTGGAAGGGATTCGACTGGCCGGACGACGGAAAATCGGAGAATCGGAGAAACGGCAACCGAGCTAGGTAAAAAGGGATCGACTCCGGACTTTTAAGATCGAAATCATGAAATTAGGGTTACAATTATCCTATGGTTCATATTTGGTCAAGAAACGATGGAGGAATCATGAAAAAAATCAAAGAAAAATCATTTGAAAGTTAGTTGGTTTTGCATTTCCCTCCACCTTTCCTTCCACTTTCTTTCCACACTTCCTTTCATTCTTTCCATCTCATTTTTCCACTTCAATTCCACTCCATTTCCCTTGGAAACTTCCACCACCTTCCACCATGTTCTAGAGTGTTCCAAGGAATATTCCAAGGAATATTCCAAGGAATATTCCAAGGAATATTCCCTTTTCCAACCCTAACCCTAACTAACTTCCAAACCTAATTTTGGATCCCGAACCTAATTTTTGGGCCCCAAACCCAAACCTAGCTCCTAGCCTAATCTCTATATAACCATTAATCACTTCATTGAAAAGGGTTCCCACCATTTTTCAATTTTTCACCTCTTCCATAATCACTTTTTCTCTCCCACTTTTCCTCTCCCTTTCACCAAAGCTTTTTTCAAATAAGCTCTTCAAGTTTCACATTGAAACTTGAAGATCTTGAAGCTTAAGCCTCCAACCTCCATTAATTGTGGATCATAGAAGAAGAAGCTAGTGATTTTGTTGAGGATTATCGACTTATCGGAAGTGTACGAAGATTCAAGCTCAAGAACGCATTTATTTTGCGATTTCTTGGTTTTCGGTTTTCTCTTCGATTCAAGTTCCGATTCTTGCAACAATCACCGAAGCACTCCTCCGCTTCGTAGGTTGGTGATCTTAATCACTTCTTCTTTAAGTTATTCTCTTCATCTCGCCGTTTCGGCATTCTTTAAGTGCTTTTCGCTTTGCTTGAATTAATTCCGTTCGATTATGTGTTGTTTGCATTTTTGTGATTTTTGTTGAATTAGTATTTTTAATGTGTTAATAGATATAGGTTTTATCATGTGTAGATAAGCTCCGAATAAGTAGAAATTAGTGGTAGCATGTCCCTAGGTATGTTAGGATTGTCTAGAAGCAAGTTTGTGGCCAAAAGCACTTTTTTTTTAAAAGCATTTTTTCAATTCTGTTCAGGGTTAACCGGTTAACGCATGTGGTTAACCGGTTAACGCGTGCGTGTTTTGGCCAAATTGCTTCTGTTTTAGGTCTGTTAACCGGTTAACCTATATGGTTAACCGGTTAACGCTGTGGATTTTTGTGTTCTTGGTTTCTTTGATTGCTCATCCCTAAGTCCTAGTGCCCCTAATGTTCATACTTGTTTAGGTATTGATTTTAGGTAATTTTTGGATCCATTTCCAGTAGCTAGTTCCCCCATTTCGAGTCGTTTCGACACGATTCCGTTTATGTTGCGTTTTATGCGGTTTTTGTGTTCTTTGTGCATTGTTTGAATTCTTGCATGTTGTTACCATGTTCATATATCATTAGACACCTAATAATCATGTAGCATTCTGTTTTTATATGTTCGCATTGCATTAAATCATTTTGCATTATGTTGATGTATGTTGCATTTTGCATAATCACATGTATGTGCATTTGGTTGCATTTAGTTGCATGCTTGATCATAGCATTTGCATAAATTTAAATCTGAATTTTGCATTAGGTTTAGTGTGTTTGTTGAGTAATCATGTTGCATGTTCATATTCAATAATCATCATGCTCATATGATATGTTTAGGTGCTACTTTGTGCATTACTTGTTGCATAATCCATATGATGCATGCTTGCATAATCATTCAATAATGTTCATGTTCTTGCATTGGTGTATGTTGATCCATGTTTAAATGCATGTTTGTGATGTGTTTAGTACATTTTAATTGATTTTGTGCATTAAAAAAATGAAAATAAGCAATTCTGGATTTTGCATTTCATAGCTGTTTTTGCATATAGGTGCTGTAAAATGTGTGCTGTTTGTTATGTGTACATGCTGCATTTGACTTTTTACACCTACCTTTTCATGCTGCATGCTGGCTGTAAAAAGCTGAGTTGTATCTTGCATTGTTTTCAGGGCTGTTTGTGTAATAGGGGCTGTAATAGGTGCTGTATTTTTTTGTCCTAGTTTTTCTAGTTCCCTTAGGATTAAAGTTGGGTCTAGTTTAGGTCCAAGTTTAATTAGGATTTAATTAATGTGTGTTTGCCTTATTATTCTTTCAATAAAAATGCACACTAATAATTTGTTTTGTAGTGGGGAAGATTGAGGTAAGTTTACTTCACTTTATCCTTTATTTTTTATGCATTTCTTTTATGCATTTTATTCATTTCTCCTTCCATATTTGTGTTTGGTAGGATTCCCCATTGTTAGGATCAACTTACCTTCCTTAAGAAGTAAGTTATATCCTATTTTTTCTTTTTCTTTTCCTTTTTCCATTAGGATTAGAAACCTCACAAACCATAGGATTTCCCTTGTAAATAAATCAATTAAATTAGGGTGTGTCTTAGTTCCCTTTAGATTTTCCCTTTATCAATTTGAGTCATTCTCTTTCTCATCTTAAAAGAAAACAATAAAACATTTAATAAAAACCGAACAATCTTGTACGACACGAGACTTTGTTGCGGAGTGTTTATACGCGTCCTGTTTCGGGGCGAGGTGTAAATACTCACCGCGATGGATAAGTCTTAGTACAAGACTGTTCACAAACAAATTCAAAATACTTCTTTTAAAAGCCAAAAACAAACAATAACCGACTATCCTGCGGGAACTTCTTCTCTCATCTCATTCATTCACATCGCGAACTCGCGACTACTTGTCTCGCATGCAAGACGGTAAACGCACTCGTACCAGACGAGCCTGCAACACCTGAGCATAGACATACGCAGTTCCAGCTGTAAAAAACACAAACAAATAGTTCCCGCCTAGGTTAGGCGAACTACGTCGACTCTGATCCTCATTATCCCGATGAGGTACGTAGGCAGCGGGGTAGGGCCCGTTCGAGCACATTCTTTATTTTCCCTACATTTCCCCTTTTCTTTCCATTCTCTCTTCTTATTCCTTCCTCATTTCCATTCCAGTAGCGGTTTTATTCAGCAGCATCTTATTTTCACACCCTTTGAAACAAACAAGCAAGCGTGGATCCCGTCGGGTACGACGGACGATCTGGGGTGCTAATACCTTCCCAGGTCGTAACCGACTCCCGAACCCCGATCTTTGGTTCGCAGGACCTTGTCCTTTCCTTCTTCCTCAGGTTTGTGCAACATTACCTTTCCCATTCATTCGGGATAAAAATGTCTGGCTGGCGACTCTAACCTTTCCGCGCCACTTTCGCGTTTGTACTAGGATGAAAATCCCGGGAGCGACAAAAAGAAATTAAAAAAACAGGGAAGAGGTATGTTCATTGGATAAGGTGTGAAATCAGCATATTCACCATGGGTTGTAAAAGCCCATTAACGAAATACATAAATCAGAGGGAGCAATTCGCCGGTGGTGAGTGGTGTGAATAGGAAATCAGCATGGGGATCCATGGTTTAAACAAAAAAACTCAATCCATTACAACAAATCTTAAATTAAAATAAGTAATAAAAGAATATAAAACAAAGAAAAGGCAAAAAAAAGGAAAAGGAAAACACGGTCCAAGGAACAGGTCTTCCCCTTCAAAACTCGCTCTCTTCTTCAAACCAACGGCGGCGAATCCATCTTTTGACATCGACGTACGCGACAATGGGAACGTGACCGGCGCGGCGGATCTAGGGTACAAGCGGAAAAATGCTTGCGACAACGATTAGCAATCGGAGCAAAACAACATGTCTCTCTCAATTCAGTTTCGTATCTTCATCTCAGATCTCGCGGTTCACTCTCAATCGACACCGCCTTCGCCTCCAGGCTCATCGATTCAGACTCGCAGCTTTGCTCTTACTCGATTTCAGATCACGGCGTTTTGGGCTCGGTGGCAGCGTGGCGGCTTCTTCGCCTTCCTCTCGGTAATTTTGTTTCGATTCGAACCACCCCTCTTCTTCTTTTGATTCTTTGTTTCTGTGATTTTGTTGGATGTTGGTGAGCGGTTGTTGTTGAAGATGAATGGAGGTTGGGAGTTGAACGAATGGTGGTTTAGTGATGTTGAAGAGGGTTGCTGTTGCGGTTAAGGTTGAAGAAGTAATGGCTTATGGAGTGATGTGGTGATTTGTGGGTGGAGAGTGATGAAGATGGAAATGGTTTGATGATGAGTTTGGCTGTTGTTTGAGAGGTTTATGCTGAATGCAGAGAGGAGTGTGTGTAGACTTTTGAAATTGAAATTAGTTTAGGTGATGTGAGGATGATGAGGAAATGGTTGCTGCGTGCAGATGGTATATCGTTGTGAAAAGTGTGAGTGTTTGCGGAAAATGTGTTGTCCCGCGTGTGTGGTGTAGTGAGGAGAAAAAAAGAAAAAAATGAAGGTTGAAAAAGTGTGATGAAAATAACTGAGAGAGCAAGCCAAATTGAATTCGTTGTTGTTGTGTTGTTTTGTTTAATGAAGGATGAGCCATAAAAATCAGAAGAGAAAGAGAGTATGTTGTGTTAGTTTTTGAGGTGCTGGCTGCGTGTGCGGGATCTTGATGAAAAGAAAAAGTGGAAAAGTGAAATTGTTGTGAGTGAATGATAGTGTAGGTGCGTAATGATGTGATGTATGTGTGGGACCGCAAGTTGTTGCAAAAATGCGTGTGGGCAGATTGAATGAAAAAAAGAAAAAAAAAACTGCAAGTTTGATGGGAGGAAAATTGTGAGGGTTGAAATTGTGTGAATTTGTTGTAAGAATTGGGTGGTGGGGCCAATGGAAAATAAGGAGATTTTTTATGAAATTCCTCTTTGCGTATCATACTGAGAAGTGTTTTTTTTTCTACTTCCCTTATTTATTATTTATTTTTTTGACATGGGTTTGAATGTGGACTTAGGACAACAATTTGTAAAAAGATATGAAGTGGATTAATGATGAAGGGAACAAAAGATATTTGGTTTATGGAATTGAATTCAATGGATAAAAGAAATGATAAGAAAAAATTGGATGAATAATGGTTAATAAAAATAAATGTGTTTATGGAAAGTATGGATTAAAATGGTTATAAAGAAAAAAGAAAAGGGTATTAGGTAAGAATTAATAAAATGGATTAAGAAAAATATGAGAGATAAAATGGATTATTAACTTGAATTCGAAAATATATGGACAAATGATTAGAAAAGATGAAAAGGCTTTGGAATATGGTATAGGTTAAAAATGGATAAAAGAAAATTGGATAATAACAATATTACTATGGTACATAGATGTGAATGGTAAAAATGGAAAATATGGATAGGGATTATAATGATTAAATTGATATTGGATAATAACTAATTAAATGGAAAAATATGGTAAAAGATGGAAATTAATGAAAAGTGGATATTTGTGGGTTATGAATATGAATTTGATTATTATGAATGGTATGGACGATGGGTTTTAGAAAAGGATTTATTTTTGTACCTCCACTAATATTTTCCAACAACATGGCCACAAAACCTTAATTTTCAATTCGGAACCAAACTGACACTTTCCACAAGAATTACTGATCAAGAATAAAACAACCGCCACTGAACAATTCACCACGACTAAGAAATAAGCCAATGACAAACAACTGGTACTTGAAGAAATATCCTGATAGTTTGACCAAGACTAGGTCAAACATCCGCCTAAATTGGATCATGAATGAACAACTGCACCTGAGCCCCAACCAGAACTTTTTTTTGAGAGAGAAATTTCCTGAGATGCTGAGAAGACGAAAATATCCTTGTAACTTGATGAAGGAGAAAATTGCCCAATGACGAGCCAGATGCATAGTGAATAGTCCGTGAAATCTCTGAATACCGCTAAATCAAGGAAATAAACCCTAATTTAGTGACAGGAACAAAGAGAAGATGATGCCACTAATGGCTGCATAGCTGAAACCTTATCTGATAATCTGCAAATAATGACGTGAAATCCTAATTCTCTGACGACGTTGATCCCATGTATTAGGAGCTTATGCAAATGGTATGCGAAATGCGTATGAATCCAAAATGAAGAGCTGACAAAGATAGAAGAAAAAACTAGAGGGAAAATTTAGGGTTTCTACAAAAGCCTATAAATGTGTCTTGGGGAAGGAATTTCCATTGTACTTATTAAAGCTTGGAGGTATGAATTTAGGAGGGATAACCACCCTGGAGACCAAACCCATATCAGATACATCAATTCCAAGAGTGTCCCTACATTCAAGGACCTTAATATTCTCGGCCAACAACTGAAAATCCTGAAAATTCCCACCCGTGACAAAACCCATATCATCATCGCCCGGAGGGAACTGGTCTTCCTGGTGATCTTTAACAAGGATAAGAGTAGGTGTGTCAGTTTCCGGTCCCGGAGGTCCGTCTCCTCTGTTGTTGTTAGGAGGATTTCCCTGGTGTAACACCCCAAATTTTCCTTCTTGTTTCTAGCATCATCTTCATGCCATAATCATCCTAAGCATGGCATATTTTTACCATCTTTGCATAGAAAAATGAAGCATAACATTCTCATGTATTAACATTGGGCATATGATCAATCAATGGTACATGTGAAGCCTTACAAGTCAAAGCAAGAGGTTAAGTGACTTTGGCCAAGTCTCACATGGTGTTCTTATGCCTTATTCAAGCCCAAGATTCTTTACAAGAGCCCCAAGGGTTGGGAGGTTATCAGATGATCCAAGCAAGGGAAAACTCCTACACAAATGATCCTCAAATTAGGGTTTCTTGTCAAGCAGGGATTCTTTGTGACTTTGACCATTTCATGTGGACAAAGTCCTTCATATGATATGAGGATGCTATGGATGAAATTTGGTGATAAAATTCATTAAGGAAGGCAGTTATTTCATCAATTTCTTGCACAAGAAGAAATTGGTCAAACTGATCATTTGAAAAGTCAACTGTGGCAATTCAAGGGTTCCAATCCCATTTTTCAAGCCAAGGGATGTCCTTAGGGTCATGTAAGAGGTTTGGAAAAGTCAAAGATCAAGAATCAAGAGGTTTTGAGAGACTTTCCATTTTTGGCATGTGGCTTGTAATGGAAGTTACTATTTTTGGCAAGTTTTGCCCTAATTTTCAAGCCTTTCTTTCATGACCAAGATGATCTCAAATGAATTTCCATTGAACATGAAAGTTGTAGAGTATGGTCCCCCATTTTTAAAAAGTACAAGTACATTTTCATAGCCTTCATGGTTCAAAAGATATGGCCAATTGAAATTCATCCTTTTTTAGGGTTTTTTCACATTTTCAAGTTTCCACTCTTTGCAAAAGGGCTTGTAATGCATTTTCAGGGCTTGTAATACACCAATGCTGGTCATCACATTCAATAACAACTAACAACAAGCAAGTTTGCCCAAGGAATCCCAAGAATCCGTGCATGGATTAAAGGATATTTCACAAAATGCATTTTTGCAAAATCATGAGGAACGCATGATTCACTTACATCTAATGGCCAAGATTGATCCAAGGGTGCTCATTGAATGAAAGGGAATCAGATCATGCACATGGGCAAGCCAATGCACGCACAAAGTAAGCAATCACACTTCTCATGCCAATTTGCAAAATCACCTCAACCTCATGATTCTCACGTGCTTCCTTTCAAAAACCCTAATCAGTACTCTAGCATCATCATATATAAGCTAAACACATGAATTTCAGAGGGGGAGAGGGACTCAATTGCTCCAATTCACAAAACTTGCAAATTCTTTCTTCTCTTCGAAACTCTTCATCCATAGAGTTTCAGTGATATTTCTTTCCATATTCTTATTCAGTGAGCTCTAAGGAACACAAATCCATCACTTGTTTGGCTTGAAATCAAGGATTTCACAAGGTTCAAATTCAGTGCAAGTTGATTCGGATTTCAAGATCTAGTCATTCTCAAGATGCTAATTGCATTTATTTTGCAATTAGAGTTCATTTGGAGTGGATCTGCAGCTCCTCCTTGGATTTCTGAAGGTGTTTCCAGGTCTGCATAACTTCAGGTACCTTCAAATATCATCATCTTAGATCTTGGTTTTTTGGTATGCATTGTGATCTACGTGTTCTCCTGAGTCTGGTGATATGTTTTGTTTTGGAAATGATTGAGAAATAAGCAAGAACCGTGGATCTGAGTTTTTTAGATTCAAACTTATCTTCTTCGATTTGGCTTGTATGTGTTAGATTAATGGTTTTTGATGCTGAATTTGAGTTTTATGTGGTTTAAGGATCATTTTGATAGCTGGATCATGAGATTTGGTGGCGTTTTAATGTTTTGCAAGTTTTGGTTGGCCGGAGAAGATGATCGGCACTTCTCCGGCCGATAGGGTTTATAATTAGGGTTTTAGATCTCCAGTTTTAATCCTGGGCGTTGGATCTAAATTAATTAGGTTAATTATGTTTTATTATTTTAATTAATCAAGTTTATGATAACTTTAAAACGTGACCTTAGGATTTCATTTAATTAGGAAAATTAATTCATGGCCTTTGGATCTGATGACTTTAAGTCTTGCTGACTCTTGCTTAGGACCTTTGATTACGTTGACTTTGTTTGTGAGCCTTTGGATATGCATACTGTAATTTTTTTTTGGTTGACTGTGCTGACCTTAGGCTTGACTTGCTCTTGGCACCCCCTCATTTTCTAGGCCCAATCCATTTGAACTGAATAACTTACTGACTGCACCCCTCTCATTGTTTCCTTTTATTTTATTTTCATTTTTATTTCAGTTTGCTTTTTAATTTTTAAAAATAGTAAAATGTATCCAAAAATTCCAAATTAATTCATAACTAATCCTTTTAATTTTCTCTAATTTTTGATATTTTTATTTTTAAATTATTTCTATTTTCCACGTAGGAATTAATTTCCCCTTTTATTAATTGTTTTTAATTCATTTTAAATACATGCTGACTTGTAGAATTTATATCTTGAGCATCAATTTGAATTTTTACTTGGTTCTTTTTGCATTTGATTCATATTAAAGTGTAGTTTATGGATGATTTTCCTATAGGTTGTTTAGGTTCCCTTTTGTATGAGATTTGATCCCTGGTGCTTGTATGATGTTTGTATCTTGACTTGCTTTGAATTCCTTGTCTTTGAAGTTTCTCAAAAAAGTATGTATGTTCACTTCACTTTCTTTCTTCATTTGCTCTCCATGATGCTTATGTTTGAGGTGGTATGCTTCTTCCCCATGTTTGATCTTGTTTCCTAGGCACATTTTAACATGTTTAGGCTCCTGGTTTTGAAATAATGCCTATGTCTTGATTTGATGAGCATTTGTTATTCTTACATGCATGCACATGTTCACTTCACTTCTCATGCTTGTGATGATTATATTTGAACTTGTATGACCCTTTCCTTGGTCTTTTGTGTTGTTTGTGCTCTTGCTTGTGGTGATATGATTCTGGTCTTGAGGTACATGATGATTGTTAGGCTTGAATGATGTGGTTGATCTCATGTATGCTTTATTCTTTCATAAGTAGTTCATGTGAACTTGAAATTTCCTGCTTCTCCTTCTCCCTCTTTGGTTTTGTTTGAATCATTTTAGTATGAAAAGTAAGGTGAATCACTTCTGGTTGTGATATGTGGAGTTGATATTTTGCTT
The DNA here is from genome assembly GCA_963966055.1 of Lathyrus aphaca. Classification (NCBI taxonomy): domain Eukaryota; kingdom Viridiplantae; phylum Streptophyta; class Magnoliopsida; order Fabales; family Fabaceae; genus Lathyrus; species Lathyrus aphaca. Next base: position 84,169,235 of record OZ014522.1, read on the forward strand.
GTTTATGCCTCACTTGCTCTTGTGTGATTTCGTCTTGCCATATGTGCTTAGTTCTAACTATTTCAGGGGCTCATGGTGAGTGAAGTGTGGATGTGATCCACATTTCAATTCTTTATCTCCTCTCTTACTTTGTTTTCTATTTTGTAATTGTTGATGTGCCTTGTGCCATCTTGTACTTTCTTCTTTCTTCTTCCTTTAGAGGCAACTTACCTCCTTTAGAGGAGTAAGTTGTTCTCTAATTCTTTCTTCATTCCTTCTTCTTCTTTTCCTTTTTCTTAGGATAGAATTCAAGCCACACTAACCTAGGTTCATCCATGTATGATAACATTAGGATTTGTTAGTTCCCCATTAGATTTTACCTTTGAGATCCTTTTAGTGATCTCTCTTTCTCATCTTCATACAAATCATAAAAAGCATTAATAACAGTTGAGGTGACCTTCCCTTTTGTTATCCTCTCAAAGAAAAGCATAAAAAACACTTCTTCACTTTAATCCACCAAAGCACTTAATAATACAAACAAGCTAGTGAATTTAAATCCTAATCTTAGGAAACAAGTTTGAGGACCTTCTTCATTCTTGATGGACTTGTTACTCATTCTATCTTGGGATGTGGTAATAAGGACATGTCCTTAGAAAAGGCTTTACCTTCACTTCCTTGTGCCACACTCCTAAAATACTTCTAAAAAACACCAAACAAACAATAAGCGTCTTTCCTTCGGGAATTCTCTTCTCACCTCATTCACTCTTTACGTAAGAACTTGTCACTACTTGTCATTTTGCTAGATGGTAACGCACTCATCGTTCGAGCCTGCAACACCTGAGCATTGACATAGGCAGTTCAAGCCTTAAGACACAAGCAATCTTTTCCACCCCTAGTTAGGGGAACTATGGCGACTCTGATCCTCATTGTCCGGATGAGGTACGTAGGCAGCGGGGTAGGGCCCGTTCGAGCATACTCTTTTATTTTCCCTACATTTCCCCCCTTCTTTTCTTTTATCCAGTTCATTTTCTTTTTGCAGCAGCTTTCATTTCTTCACCCTTTGAAACAGATTTCTTTGCAAGCGTAGATCCCGTCGGGTACGGCGGACGATCTGGGGTGCTAATACCTTCCCAGATCGTAACCGACTCCCGAACCTAGTCTCTTTGGTTCGCAGGACCCGTGTCCTTCCTCTTTTTTTCTTCTGGTTTGTGCAACATTATCATTCCCGTTCCTTCGGGATAAAAATGCCTGGCTGACGACTCTAACCTTTTCCGCACCACTTTCGCGTTTGTACCAGGATGGAAATCCAGGGAGCGACAACCGGCGACTCTGCTGGGGACTTCCTAACCAGAGTATCTCTGGTTCCCTTGAGAGTCTCTCCTAGCGCTTGCGTGTTTCTGTTTCTCTAGGTGTTGATTGTTTGTTGTTGTGTGTATATGTTACTGTTATTTTATTTACAGTTTATTTACAGCTTTATTTACAGTTTTAGTATTATTTTCATGCATCATATATTATACTGGACTGTCTGGACTGGTTTTCTGTTTGGTGGGACTTGGGTGTTACTTGTGTGTGGTGAGATGAGACTAGCCAAATACCCGGCTTGAGTGCACCATAGGATTTAGCATGGACAATCACTTCGGCCCTATGTCATCTTGTCATGGGGGTATTAGTGTGTTCACACCCAGATTCGCGACCGTCTTGGAAATGTCTTGATATAGGGATCTTCCCTACTTCATTACACAACCTTGATAGTCATGTGCGGCTGGGGACCGATCATTGAGAACCTTGTGGAAACATCCCTCTCCAGTGGTGACAGTGGCAGACCACATTTTGGGGCAAACCCATTCGCACCCGAGGCCCCACTTGGAACTTGCATAGGATGGTCTGGTTCTCTTATAGGAACTCAGTCAAAAGCATCTGGTCGTGTGACAATAGTACTGTATCCTACGGGCTGAATGTATTATTGTTTCTCAATTTCAGCGCTCGAAGCTGGGAACTTATAAGGGATGCTTGTTTTTCTCAGACTCAGCTAAGGCCTCCCTGAGTAGTACATAATGCCAAACCGATTCCCTGATTTGGTCATGAGCCATTTCTCGGAAATGGTGAAAGTATTATTGCTATTCGGCTTTGAGAGTCTGTGATGTTTAACCCGAAGCACACCAGTGAGATTGGGATGGGTTTACAGGTTTGCAGGAACCCTTCTAACTTCATCATACCCACTGCCAGTACAGTTGTATGTGTTGATCTGACATTTTAACCTGTGGTGTTCTTGATCTAGATGGTTTGGTAGTTTGATCTGAGGATATTTGTGACTCTTTCAAGGGTATATGGGCTGTTATCCAGAGGACTTATAGTTTGTAATCACTTGACTCTTGCAGACAGTACCCAGACAGTTCCAGATTGATCATACTTGCCTTGCATTTGCATCTGCATCATATCATAGCATCCTTAACATCTTAATGTTTTCATTTTTCAGGTTAAATTTTCACACCTTGTTCTGGTATTTGTTGATATCTCATATCCAGATGGCAAGCATCATCACAGCTCACAAAAAGAATAATACACATTATACATTTCCACAACCAGAGGTAAAGAAACTACACCAGCTGAAGGGATTGATGAATGATAATATTTTAGAAGATTTCAGGGCTAGGTTTGGACAGATTCTCAGGTACATGGACAAGCCAACAGAAGATCAAAGGGATAGCATCCACACTCTACTTCAGTTCTACGATGCTCCATTGCGTTGTTTTGTATTCCAAGATTATGTACTAGCACCTACAATGGAAGAAATTGCTAGTTTGCTGCATGTTCCTCTTAGTGGAAGACAACCTTACTACAACTCAGAGAAAGTACTCCATGCAGAGGAGATTGCTCGAAGGTGTCACTTGCCTTTAAGAAAAGTAGAACAGAGCTTGAGGAGCAGCAAAGGGAAGGGGTTGTCTTGCAATATGCTGATTCAGTAAGCTTTGGTATATGCTCAAGATGATCAATGGGCACAGTTCAGTGTACTTTTGGCTTTGATGGTTTATGGAATCAGTCTCTTTCCAAGTGACCAAGGAATGGTAAATCTGAAGGCTGTTGCCATTTTCTTCAGAAGGAATCCCACACCTACTTTGTTAGGCGACTTTTATTATGGGGTCCACTACAGGAATGAGAAGAAGGGAGGTCATGTAAGCTGTTGTGTACCTCTGTTTGTTGACTGGTTTGCTAGGCAGTTGCCTAAAGTGGGACCCTTTAAGTATTTGAGGGGAGAATGGAAATGGTCCCGAAGACTGATGGGATTGACTGCAACCGATATAAGCTGGGGGTATGATAGGGAGGTGTTAGGAAAGGAAATGATTGTAAAGTGTAACTGGTTTCCTAATGTCCCTTTGATTGGTAGGAAGGGAATGATTAATTACAATCCAGTTCTGGCAAGAAGGCAGTTTGGATATCCTCTGAGAGAGTCCCCTTCTGATGAGGATGTAAGAGAATCCTTTTATCTTCCTATTGAAGGGAATGTTGACATGGCCATCCAGGTATTCCAAGCTTGGGATATCAGGACTCAAAAAGGGAAAAAAGAGTTTGGGAGGGTAGACCCCAATATGTATGAGCCTTTTGCATCATGGCTAAAGAAGCGTGTCAAGATTACTTTGTTGCCTTTTTCTCTGGAGCTTCCCTTCTATCCAAAGGAATTAATTTCACAGATTCCTGTAGCACCAAGCACTGTTCCTTTAGAAGACTATCAAAGGCTTGAGGTTCAGCTGAAAGAGTCGAAGTTGGAACACACAGAAATGGTTAGATTACATCATCATTTAGCACTCTCCAAGTTGACTATAGAAGAGAAGCGGCACAAGGTACAGGTAGAACAAGAGGCTAAGGACAAGGAGTTAGCAGAAAGAGAGGCTTACTTCCAAACAAGAGGGTTGATGGACATCAAGAGAGAGGAATTATTCAAGAAAAATAAAAAGGCTCTCAGGGATGCTAGGCAATCTCTTAATTGGGTGTATGGTCAAAGAGAGCAGGATCAAGCAGAGTACGAGAAGAAAGAAGAGATGTTCAAGCTGCAGATTGTGGCTCAAGGAGAAGAGTTAGAACATGCTTACAAGAGGCAGCAGGAGGTGTCTTACCAGCTGCACGAGGCTCTTGAAGAGGTAGCAGATCTTAGAAGAAGAGAAGATGTGAAGAGAACTCGAGCAGAGACGGGGGAAGAGCTAGAGTCTTCTTTTAGCTTGGAGTTCTAGTTTTTCTTTGTATTTCTAATCACCTACAGAATTGTTGTAGGGATCCCATTTGATTACTGTTTTGTCAAAATTCCTCGAGCTGTGTGTTTCCTTTTCATAGATTGTTTGTGGAAATGGGGTGGAAAATAGTGAAAGAAAGGATCATAACAGGTTGATTCCCAATGCCATCTGGATTCCTCATGAGATACCAGAACTAGGGGAAATAGGGGCTTGATAATGAAAACATGAAGATTGCATTGCATATAACGTGTTTGTTTGTTTTGCATGTAGTTCATCAGTTTTCTAACGTTTATATCAATTTCAGGCACTATAGCTCCCAGGAAGGTTCAGAAACAACCAACGGTGCACAGATACCCTACAAAGGTGAACAGAGAGAGCAATGGATCAGATGCAAGCAGATCTGGCTGACCTAAGGACAAGAATGGACAACTTCATGACCCTCATGGCTGGGATGGGTCAAACTCAAGAGCGCCTGCGTGAGATGGTAGAAAACAATCAAGTCAGGAATAATGGAACAGCAGAGGGAGGTAATCACAACGGGGCTGACGCCCGTAACATTGAAATTCCTGTAGTGCAACCAGGGGTCACTGTTGTCAATGATAGAGTGAATAATCTGCAGATGGATGGGCAGGATGAACAATTCACTTTGTTGGACGAGGCAGAAGGCCAAGGAGTTGACATGAATAGAAGGTTAGAAGAAATGGCTGAGCAGATTTGTGCCATTCAATCTCAGAGCTCTCTGGGGTTTGATATCACTGATTTGGGCTTGGTGCCAGGGGTGAGAATTCCCTACAAGTTCAAGGTCCCTACTTTTGATAAGTATAACGGCACGGCTTTCCCGAAAACTTACCTCCAGTCTTTTGTAGGAAGGATTGCCGCACATACAGACGATGAGAAGCTGTGGATGTATTACTTCAAGGATAGTCTTGTGGGAGCCTCCTTGGAGTGGTACATGAAGTTGAGCAGGGTTAATATTCGAAGCTGGAAGGATTTAGCCGAGGCATTTGTGAAACAATATCAGTATAATTTGGATATGGATCCAAATCGTACCCAGTTGCAGACCATGTCTCAGAATGCTAAAGAAGGGTTCAAAGAGTATGCTCAGAGGTGGCGCCAACTTGCTGCTAAAGTGCAGCCTCCCTTACTGGAAAATGAAATGGCCGACATGTTCATGGGAACACTGCATGGGGTGTTTATAGAGAGGTTGGCGTCTTGTTTAGCAACAAAGTTTAATGACATCGTGATAGCCGGGGAGAGGGTTGAAACTCTTCTGAAGATGGGGAAAATTCAAGACACCGGGGCAGGTAGCTCAGGTGGTGTTCGAAAAGCTTTTAATGGACCTCCAAGAAGAAGGGAAGGAGAAACTAATGTTGTGTACGACCGAGGTCGGGGCCGTGGATACAAAGGACCCTATGAGCAAATTGCAGCTGTCACTATTCCATCAAGTCCTGTGCAACAAATCCAACCACAGCAACAACAATAACAACAGCCACAATGCAATAACTATCAGCAAAGACCCTATCAACAGAGACGAGCTTGTTCAGCTAACAGGGTGCTTGAGGCCATCCCAATGACATACACGGCACTACTTCTAATATTGTTGGATTTGAACTTGGTTCAATTGAGGACATTAGCACCACCACCACCTGGAGCACTTCCAGTGGGGTATGATGCTAATGCAAGATGCACTTTTCATTCAGGAGCTCCTGGGCACTCAACAGAGAAGTGCAGGGCACTGCAGCATAAGGTACAAGACTTGATTGACTCAAAAGCAATTAACTTCGCACCGCCTTCAAATGTTACATCCAACCCCATTCCAAACCATGGAGGGGCCAGAATAAATGTTGTTGATAGTGGTGAGAGGTTAAACTTGATCTTGAATGTGGATGAAGTGAAGACTTCATTGCTGGTTGTGAAAGATAGATTGCTGAAAGGGCAAGTATTCCCAGGGTGTGATTATGACTATGAGGGGTGTTTGAATTCGGTTAATGGCTGTGGGAATCTGAAAGTTGGGCTGTAGTGTTTGATTGACGAGGGGTCGCTACAGTTTGATAGAGTTGACGATAGAAGCAATTGTGTGTCTACCATAATAATTTATTTTGATCATGCTGAGGTTCCTGTCCGGAGAGAATCTGTGACTATATATGTTCCAGAAGTGAGTCCTGTTACCATTACTGTTCCGGGACCAGTCCCTTATACTGATGACAAGGCCATTCCCTGGCACTATGGCTCGGACGTGTATGTAGATGGTCAGAAGGTGGAGAATAAAACAATGACAATTGACCCGATTGTGGTGAATGTCAGATGAGTTGGTGGATTTACAAGGAGTGGGCGTCTCTTTGCCCCTCTGGCTCTTAGAGGTGATCCCGAAGCTGAGGTTGATGCAAAAGCTAAGGGTAAGCAGATAGCAACTGAAGAGGTGACAAATCATGCTCCTAGTCAAGGCACTTTTGAAAAAGAAGTTGAAGAGTTCATGAGAATAATTAAGAGAAGCGACTATAAAGTGGTTGAACAGCTGAATCAAACTCCTTCCAAGATATCTATCATGTCATTGTTAATGTGTTCTCAGGCTCACCGGGAGGCTCTGCTGAAAGTACTACAGATGGCATATGTACCATAGGAGATAATTGTTAACCAGTTGGAGGCCGTGGTAGCCAGTGTGAATGCCAGCCATGGGTTGGGATTCATAGATAGAGATCTCACTTCTGAAGGACGCAATCACAACAAGGCCCTACACATCACCATGGAGTGTATGGGTGTTGTTCTATCACATGTCTTGGTAGACACAGGATCTTCTCTTAATGTGCTTCCTAAGAAGGCCCTAATGAAGTTGAATGTTGAGGGTATTGTCTTACGACCCAGTGATTTGATTGTAAAAGCCTTTGATGGGTCCCGGAGGTCTGTGTTCGGGGAGTTAGAGCTACCTGTGAAGATTGGGTCTCAAGTATTCAAGAGTACTTTTTATGTTATGGATATTCAACCCACTTATAGTTGTCTGCTAGGGCGTCCTTGGATTCACGCTACTGGCGCCGTAACATCCACGTTGCATCAAAAGTTGAAGTATGTGGTAGATGGCCAGGTTGTTACTATATGTGGAGAGGAGGATATTTTCGTGAGTCATCTGTCGAATTTCAAGTACGTGGAAATGGACGGGGAGATTCATGAAACACTTTGCCAGGCTTTTGAGACGGTTAATGTTAGTACTTTGTCTCCGGTGGCTGCAGTCCAGAACAATGGAAAGGAAGGGACTCCTATTTACTCCTACAAGCAAGCCAAAGAAGTAGTCCAATCTGGAAATGCACAAGGCTGGGGCAAGTTGCTAGAGATGGAAAAGAAGGATGACAATTTCGGTCTTGGTTATCAACCTGGTGGGTCCAACTGGTCTCAGGGTAGTAAGTTCATAGCATTCACAAGTGCTGGAATGCTCGATTACAACAACATCTGTGCAACAAGTGAAGATGGGGACAGTGACTGTGACTAGGATAGCTGGATTCACCCATGTGCACCTGGGGAGGAGCTCCGAAACTGGTCTGCTGAAGATTTTGTTCAAGTTACTTGGCAGTCAAAGTAATTTTCTTGTTTCCATTTTATCATACTGCATGTCAAATCCTGCACTCTGCCCAAGGTGCATGGATCCATTTGTAGGGCCACCGTGCTTTTAATGCATTTACTTTCTTCCATGAAATAAAGGAAATTTTTCAAACAATTGTGTTTTCTTTCTTTCTTTTTAAAATTTTTCACAGAAATAAAATGGCAATGTTTTTCTTTTTCCTGTGTTTTTATGTGTTTGTGTCTCCTTTGAAGAAAAAATCTTGATTTTGAAATAAGCACATCATTTGTGTAGTGTTGATCATTCATATTCCTGTGATAACGTTCCTGCTATGACTATGCATGACTTCGACAATCCTATCTACCAAGTCGAAGAAGGGGTTGAGGAAGACTGTGAACTCCCGGAAGAATTGGCTAGGTTGTTGAAATAGTAGGAAATGGTTATTCAGCCTCACCAGGAAGAAGTATAGACAGTCAACATCGGGGCTGAGGATGTAAAGAAAGAGATAAAGATTGGGGATAATCTGCAATCCGAGGTGAAGAAGGAATTGATTGGTATGCTACGTGAATATGTGGATATCTTTGCCTGGTCGTATCAAGATATGCCGGGATTAGATACTGACATTGTTGTACACAAGCTGCCACTAAGAGAAAACTATCCTTCGGTAAAACAAAAGTTGAGAAGAACTCGCCCTGACATGGCAATGATGATCAAGGAGGAAGTTCAAAAACAGTGGGATGTCGGGTTCCTTGTTGTAACTAGTTACCCACCTTGGGTAGCTAACATTGTGCCTGTACCAAAGAAAGACGGCAAGGTCCGGATGTGTGTCGATTATAGGGATCTGAATAGAGCGAGTCCAAAGGATGATTTTCCCTTACCTCACATTGATGTGTTGGTAGATAACACCGCTCAGTTTTCGGTATTTTCTTTCATGGATGGCTTCTCCGGGTACAACCAGATCAAGATGGCGCCGAAGACATGGAGAAAACGATGTTCATTACCCTATGGGGTATATTCTGTTATAAGGTCATGCCCTTTGGGTTGAAGAATGCAGGGGCAACGTATCAACGGACTATGGTAACATTGTTCCACGATATGATACACAAAGAAATTGAATGCTATGTGGACGATATGATCGCCAAGTTCCGGGATGAAGAGGAGCATTTGGTCAATCTCAAAAAGCTGTTTGATAGGTTAATAAAGTACAGATTAAGGTTGAATCCAAACAAGTGCACTTTCGGAGTGCGTTCCAGTAAATTGTTGGGTTTTATTGTTAGCCAGAAAGGAATTGAGGTAGATCCTGCAAAAGTAAAAGCAACACAAGAAATGCCTGCACCAAAAACAGAAAAAGAAGTGCGTGGGTTTTTAGGGAGGTTAAACTACATTTCTCGGTTTATATCTCATCTAACGGCCACGTGCGAGCCAATATTCAAATTGTTGAGAAAAGAACAAACGGTCAGGTGGAATGAGGACTATCAAAGAGCCTTTGAAAAGATAAAAGAATATTTGCAGGAGCCTCCGATTCTAATGCCTCCAGTTCCAGGACGGCCACTTATCATGTACTTAACTGTGTTAGAGGGGTCGATGGGGTGTGTGTTAGGCCAACATGAGGAGTCTGGTCGAAAAGAGCATGCAATTTACTACCTTAGAAAATTTTTACCGACTGTGAATCTCGTTATTCACTGCTCGAGAAAACTTGATTCGCTTTGGCATAGGCTGCTCGCCGATTGAGACAGTACATGTTGATCCACACCATATTTCTAATCTCAAAAATGGACCCTGTCAAGTATATTTTTGAGAAACCAGCACTAACCGGAAGGGTTGCAAGGTGGCAAATGATCTTAACAGAGTATGATATCCAGTATACTTCCCAAAAAGCCATCAAAGGAAGTGTATTGTCAGATTATCTTGCACAACAACCACTGGATGACGACTATCAGCCAATGAAGTTTGATTTCCCCGATGAGGACATCATGTACCTCAAGGCTAAAGATTGTGAGGAACCACTTCCGGAGGAAGGGCCAGACCCTGAATTCCAATGGAAGTTGATGTTTGATGGGGCAGTCAATATCAATGGCCATGGAGTTGGTGTTGTTTTTATCACTCCTGAAGGTGTTCATTTTCCCTTCGCTGCCAGAATTACTTTTGGCTGCACCAACAATGAAGCGGAGTACGAGGCGTGCATAATGGGAATAAAGGAGGCTATTAATCTTCGGATTAAAACCCTCGATATATTCGGAGATTCAGCCCTCGTAGTTAATCAGATTACCATCAAGTGGTTTACGCATCAAGAGAACTTAATTCCTTATAGGGATTATGCCAGAAGACTGTTGACGTTCTTCACAACAGTTAAGCTACAATATATACCACGAGATGAGAATCAATTCGCCGATGCCTTAGCTACTCTTTCTTCGTCCATCAAAGTCTTATGTTGGAACTATGTGCCCAGGATTGACATTTCCAGGCTCGAATCACCGACTTATGCTTTCTCTGTAGACGCAGTGTCTAATGAGAAACCTTGGTATTTTGATATTAAGCTTTTCTTGGAAAAACAAGAGTACCCAGCTGGAGCATCATCCAACGACAAGAAGACCCTGAGATGACTCGCTGCCAGCTTCTTCTTGAATGTAGACGGAGTTTTGTATAAGAGAAACTTTGACATGGTCCTGCTCAGATGCGTGGATAGACACGAAGTAGACTTGTTAATGCAGGAGGTTCATGAAGGATCCTTTGGTACTCATGCAGGAGGACATGCAATGGCTAAGAAGTTGTTGAGGTCGGGGTATTATTGGCTAACAATGGATGCAGATTGTTGTTCATACGCCCGTAAGTGCCACAAATGTCAGATATATGCAGACAAGGTGCATGTTCCTCCTAGCTCGCTCAACGTCATGTCATCTCCGTGGCCCTTTTCTATGTGGGGCATTGATATGATCGGGAAAATAGAGCCTACTGCTTCAAACGATCATCGTTTCATCTTGGTTGCGATCGATTACTTCACCAAATGGGTTAAAGCAACATCTTATGCCAATGTCACTCGCCAAGTGGTAGCCAGATTTCTAAAAAGAGACATCATTTGCAGATACGGAGTGCCCGAGCGAATCATTATTGATAATGGTTCCAATTTGAACAATAAGATGATGGCAGAACTGTGTCGGAACTTCAAGATTCAACATCACAACTCTTCCCCTTACCGACCAAAGATGAATGGTGCGGTAGAAGCAGCTAATAAAAATATTAAGAAGATTTTACAGAAGATGGTTGTCACTTACAAAGATTGGCATGAGATGTTACCGTTCGCGCTGCATGGGTACCGAACGTCAGTCAGGACGTCAACCGGGGCAACTCCCTTCTCCTTAGTGTATGGTGTAACACGGTGGGAGAACTGACTTTAGTTATGTTGCGGATAGCAAGAGTCGCCACCGACTTTTATTTTATCCAAAGGAAAGGCATAAAAGAACAGGAAAGACCTTTTAAAAGATTTTTGGGTCCGGGGGGTAGGTTATGTAAAGGGAAGGTATTAGCACCCTTTACATCCATGGTTATCCATGGGCTCTTAGTTACTTAACTCACTTTAAATTGTTTTTGAAAATGTGAAGTGTGTAAATAGAAATTTTCATAAGAGTTTGATAATGATCCATGTACGGATGCGTAAAAAACTTGTGTTTGAAAATTGTTTGAAATTGTGAGGTGTTTGAGAAATTTTTGAGTAGTGAGCAAGTAACTATGAGGAACCTACCCTAAAGTTTAAGTCTTTCTGTTCTTTATCCTTTAAATGGTAAGACTATCCCTATTATTAAGGAATAGGTAGTCATTACCTTGGATGTAAGGGACATGTGAAGGGGCATCTGTTTAATGAAGGCAACTGTAGGGTGTATTAAGCATTTTGGGGGGACTGTCATCATTATTCGAAAGGGACAAGATCATTATGAAGGCAACCATTTAAGGGACTTGATCTTTTATTGTTAAGGGACTAGATGACTTTATTTTTAAGGGACTTTGCTTTATACACCCTACTTGACCTTTTTTATTAGGCAACATGAGAGGTATCCCTAAGGAAGTGAGATGGCGATCAAAGATCGACTTACGTGTGTGAGTGTATAATTTTAATATTTATCTTTTAAATTTAAGTGATCTAAATCAATTTTAAATGACATACATGTTTACACTCCCTATTTTTACTAACCATGGCATAAAATAGATAATTTAAACATTTAAAAAAATATTACATCCAGGAGCAATTACAATAATAATAATAAAAGCAAAATAAGCAAAAATAAATAATAATAATAATAATTGGGTTAGTGAAATAATAATAATAATAATAATAAATCACAATGGGGTTAGTAATAATGATAATAATAAATCACAATATATCTAAATGGGGTTAGTAATAATAAAATAGATATGAAAATAAATAGCATTAATGATAAAATAAATAAGAATATTAGCATAATAATTAAAAGATCAAATTTTTATGAACAATTATTATTTAAGATTAAGAAGAAAATATAAACAATTAATTATCATAAAGTCTTAAATGCTATAAAAATTAAGTTAATTATAAACATATTATGAAAATAAATTATATTAAATTAACAAGTTTTAATTATTTTTTTAAACATGTATTGAAAATTATTTATATACAAGAATTAAATAATAATTATAAACAAATTATAAGATACATACATAGTACAAAGATAAGGTTAATTATAATTAAATAATCATATTATTATATTTTTAGAATCTTATTGTTTTAAGCATGATTTAAAATTATTTACATTATTTAGATAAGATTACATATAATGATAATATAAATAAATGATAATAATAAAAATAGAGAAACATAATTAACATTTATATGAAAATAATTAGGGTTTAAGAAGTATTATTAGGGTTTATATAAAAAATAGGTTTTTTACATATAAAATTTTTAGGGTTAATTAATTAATTTATTTATACAAAACATATAATATTAATAATTTATAATAGAATAAATATTAAATATAATAAATATTAAATAATTTTAGTGATAAAGTTTAATTTTGAAAAAAAAAATGAATTTTGAATTATAGAAAAGAAAAGAATATGAACAATTTATTATTTTTTTATCATTTTTATAATTTATTAAACTAATTATAATATAAACAAAATTAAATAGAATAAGAAAAAGTGACAAAAATACTTACCTGGGGCTGGGATCGAACCCATGTCCTGAGCTTTGCCACCCTTAGACGTACAGAGTTACCACTGGGCTGCCTGCGCGTTGTGAACATGATCCCAACAACAATCCTTTTATTATATGCCCTGCAAAAATCATAAAAACAAAATAACACAAAAAATGGCCTAATGGGAATCGAACCCAGGCCAGAGAGCTTTTACACGCACACATTCACCATCTGAGCTACGCATGCGTTGTGAAACAAACTTCAAACAATTACATAAAATATTAAAACAAATTTTCAAATTAGAAATTGGCGCCTCTGGACTTCATCTTCTCCAAATTACCTGCGAATTTACTTATAATTTTTCCTGCGAAATTACATACGATTTTTGTTTTACAGGTTTTCCTAGGTTCTTCCCAACGATCACCAACCCTGCAATGATTCATCAAATTGGAAACACCATTGTATTCCCCATAACAAAACAAACTTATTTGCGTGTTCAGAAATTATTTATATGGCTTATTGCACGAAACCCCAATTTTAGAGGATGAACCCTAACAATGGCATCTCACGGATTCCTCCATGAAAACTTCCTGTTTTTGTCCAGAAACACTCTATGGTCCATCACAAACATCATCAAACAGTCAAAAACGAATTAGAACAAGCAATTCAATGAAATATAAAAAAACAAAATAAACTTGAAGAACATGATTCGGTTTATGCCATTCATGGAGTTTTGGATGATGATAAGTGTTGCTATGCATTCAGTGAACATCAAGGAACATGTTGAAACCTTTGGTTTGTCTTGAAAAGGGCTCTAAGTGCCAAACCGAATTGGAGTTTTTTGTGTGAATTTTGGAACTTTGCTCTTACCTTTGGAGGCTCAAATTTTTTTTCTTCTTTTGATTGCTAAATGTTCTATATATATGAATGAATGAATTAGGTCAAAAACATTGCTTAAGACTTTGGATTTTTTGGTAGTTTGAGATTGAAAAAGATTGGCCTTTAAAATTTGAATATTCTTGATACAAGCTTGCTATTTTGGGATGATTTTCATAACTCTTGTATCAATTAGATCAAAATATCATTTATGACATTCTAGAAGCAAAATAATTTTAAATCTTCACTATTTTATATTTTATTTGAATTTAAAATGATTTTTAATATAAAAAATAATAATAAATAAAAATAAAATAAATAAAATAATGAAAATATTAAGTTAATTTCGTGCAAGATGTCTTGGTGTGGATTGGGTCATCATATGGCAAGCCCAATTAGAAAAAATTAGTTTTAAACCTCCATTTTCTTCATAAACCAACCAAAAATTTCCCAATTTTGCAAGGGCACACATCCTTCAATTTTAATGCTATGAGGGTGTTCTTGGACATTTTCGAAAGCTTGAAGAGTCATCTAACCAACCCCACTAGTTTCATGTCCATATCATTTACCAATCTCAAGTTATGCCCTTTTGAAGTTGTTGACTTTTTGTTGACTTTCAAAAGGACCTATAATGTCTTAGCTCATACCTTCCAAACGAAGCATTTTTGGGCTTGGCTTGTGAGACACAAAGTTGTAGAGAATTCAATTTCCTTCAAAATGAGATTTGGATGGAGACTTGGTGATGAAGCATGTGAAAGTTATGGCTGGTCAAAGTTCAGTTGACTTTTACTAAGGAAACCCTAATTTAGAAACTCATGATTCTTGATGATCTGAAATCTCCTTGATGAATCATGATCAACCCTTGATCAAATGATGAATTTTACTTCATATACTTGATGTTGGCAAAAAATAATGAAGTTTGACTTTGGTTTGACCACAGTTGACCTCAATTTGACTTTTTAACTACTTTGACTGATTTTGACTTATCTGATCATCTGACTGAGCAAACTTTTGAGAAAAGTCTTGAAACTTGTCATGGGGGTTCTTACACACATATAAGATTTTATGAAGCTCACTTGAAGCCTTGGAAATTCATTTAGCCTGATTAAAGTCAAAACCCTAGTTTTGGATGCACTGCTTAGGAGGTGCATTGTCTGAGGGAGTTGTCAAATCTTCTGACTATTTGTGGACTTTGTGAACCTTGTGAACCATCATAAGATGTCTTGTGAACCTTATGAATCTCATGGGAGGTCTTGTGAACCTTGTGAACCTCATAAAGTGACTTGTAGACTTCATGAACCTCATGAAAGGTTTTGTAAGCATTGTGAATCTTGTGAACCTTGTGAACCTCATAAAGTGACTTGTAAACTTCATGAACCTCATGAAAGGTCTTGTAAGTGTTGTGAATCTTGTGAACCTTGTGAACCTCATAAAGTGACTTGTAAACTTCATGAACCTCATGAAAGGTCTTGTAAGTGTTGTGAATCTTGTGAACCTTGTGAACCTTCTTAGTACACAAAGTCTTGTATTGTGAGGGCAAATTTTGGGGTGCAACAGCTGCCCCTGTTCAATTTTCTGAAACCTGAGGGGTTAGATTGGTATATGTGCCAGTCATGACTGGGAAGGTTGAAGGGGATTGAACATAAAAGCCCAAAAATTTGCACTCACCGGTGCGTAAACTGATACAGAGGGTTGGTTGTATATGCTTGAGTGGGCTTAAAGATGCCACTTGGAAGAACTGGAGATGGGCTTAGAGATGCCATCTAAAGAACTGGATGTGATGATAGCTTTGTGTTGATATTGGATCTCAGTACTAGGTCTTCGTATAGGCCGTCTCTGAATCGTTTATAATTTGAATTTGTTGAATAGACCAGTAGAAATAAATCTTCGTGACGATTATCTCTTCTGGAAATATCTTGGATTAGGGAATAGATCTTTTTACAGACCGTTTGCCTACTCTCCAAGGTCAAAAGAACGTCAGAATTTGTTCTTCTGAAAAATATCTTGAACCAGGGAATGGATCTTTGTATAGACCGTTTTCCTGCTATTCAAGGTCAAAAGAACGTCAGGATTAGTTCTTCTGAAAAATATCTTGAACCAGGGAATGGATCTTTGTATAGACCGTTTTCCTGCTATTCAAGGTCAAAAGAACGTCAGGATTAGTTCTTCTGAAAAATATCTTGAACCAGGGAATGGATCTTTTTATAGATCGTTTGCCTGCTATTCAAGGGCAGATAGATGAAATCTTCTGGAAATATCCTGGATTAGGGAATGGATCTTTTTACAGACCGTTTGCCTACTCTCCGAGGACAAAAAAGTGTCAGGATTAACTCCTGAAAATATCCTGGATTAGGGAATGGATCTTCTTACAGACCGTTTGCCTACTCTCCGAGGAAATAGATTAAATCTTCTGAAAATATCTTGAACCAGGGAATGGATCTTTGTACAGACCGTTTGCCTGCTATTCAATACCAGATAGATGAAATCTTCTGGAAATATCCTGGATTAGGGAATGGATCTTTTTACAGACCGTTTGCCTACTCTCCAAGGTCAAAAGAACGTCAGGATTTGTTCTTCTGAAAAATATCTTGAACCAGGGAATGGATCTTTGTATAGACCGTTTTCCTGCTATTCAAGGTCAAAAGAACGTCAGGATTAGTTCTTCTGGAAAATATCTTGAACCAGGGAATGGATCTTTGTATAGACCGTTTTCCTGCTATTCAAGGTCAAAAGAATGTCAGGATTAGTTCTTCTGAAAAATATCTTGAACCAGGGAATGGATCTTTTTACAGATCGTTTGCCTGCTATTCAAGGGCAGATAGATGAAATCTTCTGGAAATATCCTGGATTAGGGAATGGATCTTTTTACAGACCGTTTGCCTACTCTCCGAGGACAAAAAAGTGTCAGGATTAACTCCTGAAAATATCCTGGATTAGGGAATGGATCTTCTTACAGACCGTTTGCCTACTCTCCGAGGACAAAAAAGTGTCAGGATTAACTCCTGAAAATATCCTGGATTAGGGAATGGATCTTCTTACAGACCGTTTGCCTACTCTCCGAGGAAATAGATTAAATCTTCTGAAAATATCTTGAACCAGGGAATGGATCTTTGTACAGACCGTTTTCCTGCTATTCAAGACCAGATAGATGAAATCTTCTGGAAATATCCTGGATTAGGGAATGGATCTTTTTACAGACCGTTTGCCTACTCTCCTAGGACATCTTGAGTAATGTATGGATCATTTCTGACTTGTTGTGAATTGTTGATGCTGTTTTATCTGCATATAACTATCCTGCAAGGAGAATGTTAGTTTATGCGATATGTATGCATGCATGGTATGATGCACCTAAGTAAATGTATTATGCATTTATGGATATGTATGTTATGGTATGATATAAATGATGTATGTATGATATGATGTTGCCGGAAGAGTCTGGATGTCTTCGTATAACAACTGCTGGCCAGGGAAAATAAATCCCGATTCGTTGTTGAGGAATATGAGGATTTTGTTCCCGTCTTGTTTGATAATAAGGTATACATAACCTTCCGTATGCTGGGGATAACAAGGTATATATAACCTTCATCTTCGTTTGATAGTAGGGTAGATATAACCTCCCGTCTTCGTTTGATAGTAGGATAGATATAACCTCCCGTCTTCGTTCGTCGTACTCTTATTGGAAAGTAAATTCCCGAATATCCGTATGAGGATAAAAGAGATGGATATAAATTCCAAGGGAGACATGACTTTATGAAGATGGATTTGTCCTACTGAGAGTTTTGTAACTGTCTTGTAGAGATGAACCGGCGAAGCTTCGTTGAAATCCTTCCCTCGTTCGTCCTTAGTAAATACTATTACTGCATTTTCATGCATTTCTGGTAAACATCAATCATATTAAGCACACATGCATTCAAGCCCAACTAATGGACGTTTCGCTTATGTAAAATAGGGTAAAAGTAAATCTGGATTCAGAGGGAAAAGTAAAGCTGAACTTGAGAACAGAAACGTTTCAACTTCGAGAGTGTATAACCAATTGGTTTTGGAGCTCCTGAAATTTTTAACTTTCCTGAATACCTTCCCCGAAATCCTCATAGCTGGATCTGAAGACATGATACTGACACCATCTGATACTACTGGCGTAGACAATTAATTTCCATCATGGTTTCAGCTGAGAATCCAATATCAAGGTAATACAACGAGAGGAATGTGTCTTCAAATTGCGATGGACCATATGCGCTCCGGGTATTAGATTTGAAGAGAAAGCATTGCCCCTTGGTTGAGGATGAATTATACCATGATGGAAGTATCTGAATGTAGTTACCTCAAGAGAAATAAACAGAGTGCTTCACAATAATATGTTTCTGACATCATGAAACTCACATATATGAGGAGAGTTGCCTCTGGCTATTAAGCATTGTTGAATCTGGACCTGATTGCCCTGAATGAATGGAACAGTAACTTGGTATGCCCCCTTGATTAGGAAACAATGACCATGCCCCTGGCATTATGAATTCTGTAATGTTACCCTTGGCACTTCAGATAGATGAGGAGATCTGCCTCTGGCTGTTTAAACATAGTTGAATCTTGTCCTGATTGCCCCAAATGAGTTAGGCAGTATCATGGCCTGTCCCCTTGATTGGGAGATAATGACTATGCCCCTTTGTATACATGGGCTTTCATCCAAGAAGCAACTTTGTTTATCAGAAAGACTTTGATTTATTGAACATTCATCCTGTAAGTTTCTCTGTTTATCATACACTCAGGTATATGCAAACAAATATACGCAAAAATGCAATGCTTATGTCTGTCTTGAAGTTTTTTGAAAAAGAGTTATTTTAGAAAAAACAATTTTTATGAAAACTGTGATATTAACTCAAGTTTTATAATAAGCCCTAAAGGAGTCAGGATACCTTTTTGTAGCAGTACGCTTTCAAACTAACCATGCTTCAGTTAGGACTTTTAAAGGGTTATAACGTGGCCTGGTTCATGGTTTAAGAAACAAAGGATAAAGGCTCAAATTTTATTTGTACCCAACCCATTCTCCATGATGTTCTTCAGTCCTATACTCAGTTAACTTGTGCATTGAGGCTCAAATGAGTTTGGAATTGTAACACTGACATTTGTGATGGTTCAGAAACTCTAAATTTATTTGAACATTCAGTCATCTTTCTTTGTTGAGGATTCATAGTGACCTCTTTTTTTTCTTTTGACTTTGTTAGCCCTTCTTTTTTCCTGAACTGTTTATTTCAAAGTTACAGTCAGCGGGATGTCTTAATTTTTTTACTAAGTCTCCTTCATAGGTTTTAACTTAGTGGGTTTTTCTTTTTGCTGGATATTGACTGTCAGGTTTCATGATTATAGAGAACCATCATTAGTTGTGTACAACACAAATAATTGGCATATTTGAGTTAACCGAGTAACTACCCTGCCCCGGGTTATGAATAAAGGTTTTGATTTGTGCGAGAATAAAAGCTCCTACTTCATAGGCTCAAAAGGGTTGACTAGGGATTAACTTCCTTATATCTCCACTGTTTAGGAATTGAAACAATGCCTGTACATCGTCAGCATAGTCTGTTCAAAAGCATACTGCCTAATATTATGGTATTGTTTTCGTCATCCTCCCTCTACAGGCTTATAGCTTTATCAGGAGTTAAATATCACAAGATAGAAATAAGAAGCATAATTCAAAATATAGTGGAACGAATGGATTAATTCAAGACAAACATATGCAATGCATTAATGAAAACAAAAGTTTAACATAATAATAAGTGTTCAAACAAATAAAAGAAATTACAAATGAAAATTCAAATATTCTCAAAGTCTCTTCCTCTAAACTTGTCACTCCAGTTATCTGGAAGCTTTGATGCTTGATGGACGATAGAAGAACTCAACCTGGCCTTCTGGCGTAACCTCGAGTATTCCTTCGTCAATTAGGTCTTGAATCTTATTCTTCAATGCCCAACAGTTATTTGTGTCGTGACCAGGACAGTCGGAGTGATACATACACCTTGCCTTGGGATTATAGCGAGGAGAAGAGGTGTTAGGATTTTTAGGAGAATTTTCCAAGGAAATCAACTTCATCTCCAACAGGCATTGCAAAACTTGTGACATTGGTGTGCTGGACCGGATGAACTGTCTTCTACATTCCTTGTATAGAAGTGGATTAACCTTACCAGGCCTTCTTTCTTCCATTGAAGGATGATCAGTAGTAGCATGTCTCTTTCCTTCTCTTATCCTTACTTTCCTTTCAGCCAAGTCAGCTTGTTTCAATGGAGGTTGACTGATGATTAGATTCCCAACTCTGTTATGCCGAAACTCATTGACAAAGCTTCTCAGCTCTTCTTGCCCCTGGGCCAAACTCTGGATAAGAGCCATTTGGCCATTCATCTGGATCCTCATCTCTACCATCTCAGTTTGTAGTTGTTTCAGCTGATCATCCTTGTTGTCCTCAGGATTCTTCTTCTTCATGTCCTCAGAGAGGAGTGCGTTCAACTCTTCTTGCCCCTTGGACAAATTCAGAATCACTTCTTGAAATTGGGCATTCTGAGCTTGAAGATCTTTGACAAATTGTTCGAGAGCCATTTCTGCTGAAATAAACAGCGAGAAGATGAGAAACCTGTTGTGACAACCTGTCATGCAATGATATGGTATGTAGATGCATATGTAATGTTTTTAAGGACCGCAGAGTTTACATTTGTTAAACAAACGGAAATAAAACTTTTATTAGTAAATGTTAAAATTATTTTGCCCCTTGGGCTTATAATGAAGGGAAATAAGTACAAAAATGGGGTTTTAAGTCTCCCATGGACGTTTCCTCTTTGTGTTGAGGTATGAGTTTAGATTTCGTTCCTCGTGAAGTTGCTTTGTTAGTTCCAGGATTCTTTCTTGGCTTGTTTTGTAATGAGCCTCGAAAGTATACCTTTGCTCCTTCAGTTGGATCCAAGATCTCTGCAAGTCTTCCATGTCAGTAGGCATATCTGGGTGAAGGATGGTATGAGCAGTGTCTCCTTCAGCAACAGGTTCCATGGTAACTGGCAAGATAGCAGGATATGGCATCATGAGAGTCTGAGCACGGGATCGCACCCATCTGAGATAAGCCTCCATAGGAATAGTGTACTTAGGTTCCAGTGTCTTGCTGTCAACCCTGTTTACTTTTCCCCAAGCTCGTATGAATCTCTGACGGTAACCTTGAAGATCGTTGTCGTAGTCAAACACAATGCCCTGAATCAACACGTCATGTGATCCATCACTCCGAGCGTAACCAAACTGTCGTAAAGCTAAAGAGGGGTTGTAGGTGATGCCTCCTCTTATGCCTAGAAGTGGCACATTAGGAAACTCCCCACAACGGTCAATGATAGTGACATTCTCCATGGATCTGGAGCACCAATGAATATCTGAATGCGAGAGTGACATGATCCTTTTGGACCATCTGAACCCTTGCTCATTCTTCATTATTGAGCGAGGAAGGTGAGAAATAAACCACCTAGAAAGCAAAGGTATGCAGCACATCAAAGTTCCTCTTGCCCTTGTAGTACGAGCATGAAGAGAATGTAGGATGTCTCCAAGCAATGTAGGTACTGGATTGTGACCCAGGAATATGTTGATGGCATGAACGTCTATGAACTGATCTGGATTGGGGAACAATACTAAGCCATAAATCAGCAAGGCTAAGATCTCCTCAAAAGCATCATAGCTCATGGCCTTCAAGAGCACCTGAGCCTTATCCATTAGTACCTTAGCAAGAATACCCTTAACTCCGCTTCTCGTTTCTAGAACAATGTCAGACTTCTTTAAATGTAGGGCTGTAGCAATAACTTCTGGTTTAAGCTCCTTCTCCAGGCCTGTGAAGGGTCTTTGATCAAGAACAGGTATACCCAGAATTTTAGAGAACTCCTCCATTGTAGGAACCAGCTGATAGTCAGGGAATGTAAAGCAATGGTGCTTAGGGTCAAAGAACTGAAACAGAACATTCATCATGTCTTCATTAAACCCTGAGGTGACTAGATCCAATAGGTGACCATGTCTCTTGATGAACTGGGAATGATCAGACACTTGAGAAACCAACTCTTTAAGCTTAGAAGGTATCCCTACAAAGTTGATCCTGATGGTGTTTCTACGAGCAAAAGCCATGACCTGCAACAAAGAACAAAGATAAATCCTTTGGTCCTTGAAATGGTTAGTGAAAATGCTATGCTTATGATGCATGATGATGTCATGATGTTATGCTCAATCACAAACATGTGGCACACACAAATAAGTCACACAATAGCCCTAGGTTTAAAGGCTTGCATGAGGTTCAAAGGTAAGTACCCTCCCCTGAAGTTAGTTGGTTCATCCTGTCCTACAAAAGTAACCAGGTTCTAAGGGATCTCAATATCATTGATCCTTCACAAGGGTGGTTATTCAGAAGGCAACTTACTTGCCAACCAAAACCCTCCAAGTTTAAGATCTCAATGAGTGTAGTATCGAGTGTCAACCAACTTCAGTCTGCACCAAAGCCGGTTACCTCACTACTTTTCTAAAGGCCAAGATGGGATAACTAGGGTTCTAAAAGTTAGTTAGTGCATTGACAACATATGGCAGCCTCATATTATCCTCAACTTGACTTAAGGAACATAAGCACCAACCAAGAAGTCACACTAACTATGGCCACCAGATCAACCGTATCGATATACGTCGTACAGTTTCCTTGGTTTATTGCCATTTACCTAAGGTACACTAGATCCGGGTTAGGACCTTTCACACATAAGAGCCCAACAAGTAATATAAAGCAAACAAGGCAAACAATTTAAGTGATCTAATTCCTAAGGGTACCCCTCTTAAATTTAAATCCCCAGCAGAGTCGCCAGTTCTGTAACACGGTGGGAGAACTGACTTTAGTTATGTTGCGGATAGCAAGAGTCGCCACCGACTTTTATTTTATCCAAAGGAAAGGCATAAAAGAACAGGAAAGACCTTTTAAAAGATTTTTGGGTCCGGGGGGTAGGTTATGTAAAGGGAAGGTATTAGCACCCTTTACATCCATGGTTATCCATGGGCTCTTAGTTACTTAACTCACTTTAAATTGTTTTTGAAAATGTGAAGTGTGTAAATAGAAATTTTCATAAGAGTTTGATAATGATCCATGTACGGATGCGTAAAAAACTTGTGTTTGAAAATTGTTTGAAATTGTGAGGTGTTTGAGAAATTTTTGAGTAGTGAGCAAGTAACTATGAGGAACCTACCCTAAAGTTTAAGTCTTTCTGTTCTTTATCCTTTAAATGGTAAGACTATCCCTATTATTAAGGAATAGGTAGTCATTACCTTGGATGTAAGGGACATGTGAAGGGGCATCTGTTTAATGAAGGCAACTGTAGGGTGTATTAAGCATTTTGGGGGGACTGTCATCATTATTCGAAAGGGACAAGATCATTATGAAGGCAACCATTTAAGGGACTTGATCTTTTATTGTTAAGGGACTAGATGACTTTATTTTTAAGGGACTTTGCTTTATACACCCTACTTGACCTTTTTTATTAGGCAACATGAGAGGTATCCCTAAGGAAGTGAGATGGCGATCAAAGATCGACTTACGTGTGTGAGTGTATAATTTTAATATTTATCTTTTAAATTTAAGTGATCTAAATCAATTTTAAATGACATACATGTTTACACTCCCTATTTTTACTAACCATGGCATAAAATAGATAATTTAAACATTTAAAAAAATATTACATCCAGGAGCAATTACAATAATAATAATAAAAGCAAAATAAGCAAAAATAAATAATAATAATAATAATTGGGTTAGTGAAATAATAATAATAATAATAATAAATCACAATGGGGTTAGTAATAATGATAATAATAAATCACAATATATCTAAATGGGGTTAGTAATAATAAAATAGATATGAAAATAAATAGCATTAATGATAAAATAAATAAGAATATTAGCATAATAATTAAAAGATCAAATTTTTATGAACAATTATTATTTAAGATTAAGAAGAAAATATAAACAATTAATTATCATAAAGTCTTAAATGCTATAAAAATTAAGTTAATTATAAACATATTATGAAAATAAATTATATTAAATTAACAAGTTTTAATTATTTTTTTAAACATGTATTGAAAATTATTTATATACAAGAATTAAATAATAATTATAAACAAATTATAAGATACATACATAGTACAAAGATAAGGTTAATTATAATTAAATAATCATATTATTATATTTTTAGAATCTTATTGTTTTAAGCATGATTTAAAATTATTTACATTATTTAGATAAGATTACATATAATGATAATATAAATAAATGATAATAATAAAAATAGAGAAACATAATTAACATTTATATGAAAATAATTAGGGTTTAAGAAGTATTATTAGGGTTTATATAAAAAATAGGTTTTTTACATATAAAATTTTTAGGGTTAATTAATTAATTTATTTATACAAAACATATAATATTAATAATTTATAATAGAATAAATATTAAATATAATAAATATTAAATAATTTTAGTGATAAAGTTTAATTTTGAAAAAAAAAATGAATTTTGAATTATAGAAAAGAAAAGAATATGAACAATTTATTATTTTTTTTTATCATTTTTATAATTTATTAAACTAATTATAATATAAACAAAATTAAATAGAATAAGAAAAAGTGACAAAAATACTTACCTGGGGCTGGGATCGAACCCATGTCCTGAGCTTTGCCACCCTTAGACGTACAGAGTTACCACTGGGCTGCCTGCGCGTTGTGAACATGATCCCAACAACAATCCTTTTATTATATGCCCTGCAAAAATCATAAAAACAAAATAACACAAAAAATGGCCTAATGGGAATCGAACCCAGGCCAGAGAGCTTTTACACGCACACATTCACCATCTGAGCTATGCATGCGTTGTGAAACAAACTTCAAACAATTACATAAAATATTAAAACAAATTTTCAAATTAGAAATTGGCGCCTCTGGACTTCATCTTCTCCAAATTACCTGCGAATTTACTTATAATTTTTCCTGCGAAATTACATACGATTTTTGTTTTACAGGTTTTCCTAGGTTCTTCCCAACGATCACCAACCCTGCAATGATTCATCAAATTGGAAACACCATTGTATTCCCCATAACAAAACAAACTTATTTGCGTGTTCAGAAATTATTTATATGGCTTATTGCACGAAACCCCAATTTTAGAGGATGAACCCTAACAATGGCATCTCACGGATTCCTCCATGAAAACTTCCTGTTTTTGTCCAAAAACACTCTATGGTCCATCACAAACATCATCAAACAGTCAAAAACGAATTAGAACAAGCAATTCAATGAAATATAAAAAAACAAAATAAAATTGAAGAACATGATTCGGTTTATGCCATTCATGGAGTTTTGGATGATGATAAGTGTTGTTATGCATTCAGTGAACATCAAGGAACATGTTGAAACCTTTGGTTTGTCTTGAAAAGGGCTCTAAGTGTCAAACCGAATTGGAGTTTTTTGTGTGAATTTTGGAACTTTGCTCTTACCTTTGGAGGCTCAAATTTTTTTTTCTTTTGATTGCTAAATGTTCTATATATATGAATGAATGAATTAGGTCAAAAACATTGCTTAAGACTTTGGATTTTTTGGTAGTTTGAGATTGAAAAAGATTGGCCTTTAAAATTTGAATATTCTTGATACAAGCTTGCTATTTTGGGATTATTTTCATAACTCTTGTATCAATTAGATCAAAATATCATTTATGACATTCTAGAAGCAAAATAATTTTAAATCTTCACTATTTTATATTTTATTTGAATTTAAAATGATTTTTAATATAAAAAATCATAATAAATTAAAATAAAATAAATAAAATAATGAAAATATTAAGTTAATTTCGTGCAAGATGTCTTGGTGTGGATTGGGTCATCATATGGCAAGCCCAATTAGAAAAAATTAGTTTTAAACCTCCATTTTCTTCATAAACCAACCAAAAATTTCCCAATTTTGCAAGGGCACACATCCTTCAATTTTAATGCTATGAGGGTGTTCTTGGACATTTTGGAAAGCTTGAAGAGTCCTCTAACCAACCCCACTAGTTTCATGTCCATATCATTTACCAATCTCAAGTTATGCCCTTTTGAAGTTGTTGACTTTTTGTTGACTTTCAAAAGGACCTATAATGTCTTAGCTCATACCTTCCAAACGAAGCATTTTTGGGCTTGGCTTGTGAGACACAAAGTTGTAGAGAATTCAATTTCCTTCAAAATGAGATTTGGATGGATACTTGGTGATGAAGCATGTGAAAGTTATGGCTGGTCAAAGTTCAGTTGACTTTTACTAAGGAAACCCTAATTTAGAAACTCCTGATTCTTGATGATCTGAAATCTCCTTGATGAATCATGATCAACCCTTGATCAAATGATGAATTTTACTTCATATACTTGATGTTGGCAAAAAATAATGAAGTTTGACTTTGGTTTGACCACAGTTGACCTCAATTTGACTTTTTAACTGCTTTGACTGATTTTGACTTATCTGATCATCTGACTGAGCAAACTTTTGAGAAAAGTCTTGAAACTTGTCATGGGGGTTCTTACACACATATAAGATGTTATTAAGCTCACTTGAAGCCTTGGAAATTCATTTAGCCTGATTAAAGTCAAAACCCTAGTTTTGGATGCACTGCTTAGGAGGTGCATTGTCTGAGGGAGTTGTCAAATCTTCTGACTATTTGTGGACTTTGTGAACCTTGTGAACCATCATAAGATGTCTTGTGAACCTTATGAATCTCATGGGAGGTCTTGTGAACCTTGTGAACCTCATAAAGTGACTTGTAGACTTCATGAACCTCATGAAAGGTTTTGTAAGCATTGTGAATCTTGTGAACCTTGTGAACCTCATAAAGTGACTTGTAAACTTCATGAACCTCATGAAAGGTCTTGTAAGTGTTGTGAATCTTGTGAACCTTGTGAACCTCATAAAGTGACTTGTAAACTTCATGAACCTCATGAAAGGTCTTGTAAGTGTTGTGAATCTTGTGAACCTTGTGAACCTTCTTAGTACACAAAGTATTGTATTGTGAGGGCAAATTTTGGGGTGCAACATATGGTATTGAAGCAGTCTTACCGGTTGAGGTAGAAATTCCTTCTTTACATGTGATGATGGATGTGAAGCTTGATGAGGCTGAGTGGGTACGTGCTCGATACAATCAGTTGTACCTAATTGAGGAAAAGAGATTAACGGCTATCTGTCATGGTCAGCTTTATCAAAGGAGAATGAAGCGAGCTTTCGACCAACGAGTACATACTCGAGAGTATCAAGTAGGCGAGCTTGTGCTCAAGAGAATCATTCCTCCAGGTTCAAATCACAGGGGAAAGTGGACCCCAAACTACGAAGGCCCATTCATAGTGAAGAAAGTTTTCTCGGGCGGAGCGCTGATGCTCACTACTATGGATGGAGAAGATTTCCAGTCTCCTGTTAACTTGGACGCAGTTAAAAAATACTTCGCATAAAGAGACTCGCTGGACACAAAAACAGAATTAAAGTCCAGGCAAGAAAAGGGCATCCCGGCGAGCTAAAAGTAGAATAAATAGCTCAGGCAAAAGTTAGGGAAAATAAATGAAAAAATATACACCCGCTGAGTTGAAAAGCCACATCGGACAGCTCAGACAAAAAAAGGGTATCCTGGTGGATTGAAAACCCGAAAGAACGATCCACGCAAAATAAGGGAATAAGAGAACAACTGTGGTCCGGGTAATCTGAACCAAGTTACCGTTTCAGGCAATCTGACAATACCAGAAGGGTAGGAATCAGTCCCCTCTTCTTCTTCAGAAAGCAAAGGCAAGAGCAGAAAGTCTTGAAGACATGTTGGTCATAGCAGGAAGGAAACTCATTGGAATGCCATGTACATTGCAATTAGGATAATTTATTTTTTCTCAATTTTATGGTGGCTGCCTCTTTCCAGGTAGTTGCTTTCCGATGTAAAACTTTGCCTATTCAGAAGCCTTTCAATAAATGAATATTCAGTCAAAAGCTGTGTTGTGTTTTGTTTGCAAAAATGTCCTGAATTTTCGGCAAAAAGAACATTGCATTTGAAACATGGTGATTTTCCAAAAAATGAAATGCAAGGAAACATTTAGAATTATCTTTGAGTGTCGGGTGACAATGGATGATCAGCTCATACCATGCAAGTCCCTGGGACACATGTGTGTATACTGTTGTTGCAGGTTTTGCAGTATGGTGTCATGTCTCCTCAAGCAGAGAGTGTTCCCCCAGCTGAGGCAAATCAGAGGGAATTGATCCCCAGCGAATTTCAAAGTTGTTTGAAGAGTTGTTTTTCCCCAAGCGGATTATCTTTCCACAAGTGAAGTATTCCCAGCAGGCAGTCGAAAGCCTGATCCACAGAGTTCATGTTTGGGATTCACTCTCATCATTGAAATATTCCTCAAAGAAGTCGTCAATTTATTTTTGGCCAATGTGATGATACAATAGTTATTCATCCCCTAATCAGAGTTGAAATTCTGTGATCAGGTATGAGATGTCCTAAGAGATGTCCCAACACTTGATAGGACACTTGATAAATTTAGCCAAAACTTAAATAACAAGAAAAGTAAACAACACATAAGTTTGTTAACCCAGTTCAGTGTATAACCACACCTACATCTGGAGGCTACCAAGCCAGGAGGAAATCCACTATAAGTAATATTAATTCTAGACTTAAACCACCATGTTTAATCTATCACTTAATAACTACCCAATACAATTTCTACCTAAGACACACCTTAGATAAGAGTACCCTACTCACTCCCCCTCAATCACACAGTGATCAAGTTTACAAGTTTACTGAAATTGAAGACATCCTTCAAACAATACAGCTTGATCTTACTTCACAGTTTCAATCAAGTCACAAATGCACTTTTGCTTAAAAGCTCATAAAGTGGTACAATTAAAAACACCTGCTATTAAAACACTAGACACCCTATTTGGTCTTCTGAAATTCGTACTCAATTCTATGAGTTTCTGTTAATTAAATAGGTATCTGAATTTTGGGCTTTCTGTAGAATGATCCAGCCCTAATGCGCAACAACTTCCACCTTGAATTAGGGTTTGTTACCTCCTAGATTCTAGGTGCTTTTAGGTCTTCTATTTTAAACTGAATCTTCAATATAAAACTCCCTACAGATGCGCCTTGTTCTGTTTTTATCCATCATTAATTAATTCCAGATAACTCTCCTTAAATATCTCTGATCTGTTAATCAATAATTAATTCTGGTAGCAGGTCTGAGATGTCTCAACATCTGTTGGGACATCCTGAAAAACTGAACTTAAGTTATTTACACAATGTCCCAACATCTGATGAGACATCCTGAAATAAGTTCATATACTCTGTTTGATAATGTCCCAACATCTGATAGGACATTCTGAACTGAATTCAACATTTCTTGTTGGTCAAAAATTTTGCCAATTCAAGACATCTACAAACTCCCCCTTTGGCTAATTTTTGGCTAACATCTTTTCTGGCTTTCAGAGTGCAGCAGAAGTTCTTTTTATCAGAGTATAGCATTACTTTTCTGTTGATTCTTATTTGAGATTACTCCCCCTCAAATATATATGTATCCAATCTTGTTGCAACAGAAAAAACTTATTCAGTTCAGAAGCAAACAAACAGAATTTTTTTCATTCATACTTAAACAGCAATTACAATTTGTTGTTGTTCTCCCCCTTGGTAGACACAAAATTTAGAGCCAAAGACACTAGTCCAGAATTACATTGCTGTCATTACATATGCCTCACTTACATTGATCACTCAGATTCATTACTCTCAGTTTCTTCATCAGCTTCTGTTTCTTCATCAGCTTCACTGTCTTCATTAGAGGCAGCTGTCTGGTCTTCTTCACTCTCCAACCTTTGAATGATTTCCTCAAGCTTCTGCTTTCTAGCTTCAAGCTCTTTGCAGGTGCTTTTGAGTTCAGCAATTAAAGCCTTCTTGGAGATTGGATTCTTAGCAGTTGAAGGACCTGCAGATGTCCCAGAAGGTACTTCAACATCTGATGCATGATGACTGAGGAATAACTTGTAGTGAAAAGCCAGGGGGCTTTCTCTTTTGCATGTTGTATCCTTGTCAGTGAGAATGCCAGGGTATTGATTGAGCACTATACCACACAGCAATGATGGAAAAGCTATTGGAAGCTTTGTTGCAGAGGAGCTGAGACTGTCTTGAATAGTCCTGCAGCAGAGATGAGGTCAATCAGTTCAGTGCACTCAAGTGCATTGCTGCTCAGTTCTCTTTCTAGGGCAACTCTTCTTTGGTACACAAACTTCCACTTGTTCACACTAGAGACATGGTGGAAAGATATGTTGTCTAATGGAGCTTCTGAAACAACTGTTGAAGCCCTAGATGGGGCTGGTCTCTTCTTGGGAGGAGATGTTGGGACATCTGATTCAACATCTGAGTCAGATGGGGTGACAGCTTTCCTTTTCTGAGTTTGGACTTTACTCCATTGTTTTGATGGCCCAAAAGTGGCTTTAGCTTTGCCTTTCTTTGGAGAGGCTTTCTTCTTCTCAGGAATTGCTGCTTCAGCTTGCATCTTGCCTTTCCTGGACCTGAGCCTTTTGGCTATGCTAGGTTTAACAGAGGCTATGATCTCTGTGTCAGAGTCCTGCTCCAGGTTGACCACTAGAGGAGATTGAGCAGTCTCCTCTTCAGCTGGTTGATCAGCAGGGATTTGATCTTCATTTGAGGCTCTGGTCTGATCCTCAGAGACTTCTTCATCATTTTCATTTGAGGCCTTATGCTGGTCCTCAGTTTGTTCCAAATTAGCATCAGATGAGTCCTTTTTCTCATCTTCAGATGTTCCAACATCTATTGGGACATCTTGTTCTGCAGGAGTGTCCTCTGCAGCTTGAGCTTGTTCTTCTTGAGGTGCAGGCATGGTGTTCAAAGGAACAGAGATTCCACTCACCACTCTTTGTTCAAAAAGAATTTGGTTGACAATCTCCTTGATGGAATCATCAACATATTTTGAAGAGTTTGGGGGCCTGTTAGCAGGAGAGGGAATGCCTTTTGCTTTGCTGCGTACCTGATCTTTAGCTCTCTTTGGAGTTCTTGCCTTTTTAGTGTGAGAAACGCTTCCCCTGAGTTCGTCCAATGGGGTTGATTGCATTGGTACTACAGAGATGGGAGTGGCATGAACTACGTCTTCCTTGTTGAGAACTTCCTCAGTTGTGTTAGGGTTTTGAGACATTGTTGAGGAAGATGGATGAACAACTTTAGGGTTTATGATTTCTGGAGAATAGCTAGTTAATGTGATTCGCTTGTGATAGTATGATGAGAATCTTGATAGTTGATTATAAACAGTTACTAAATTAGTAGCCGTTACAGGCAAATGATTAGAGATGGAATTCCCAAGGATCTTGTCCAGACTGGTTTTGCCATCTGGAACTTATGCCATACAATGTCATATGACATGTTGGCACATCTCATTAACTGCTAAATATCACATAAACAGATTCCAAGTTTGCCCCTTAAGTTCTCAAATTGTGAGGCATCCAATGCTTTGGTAAAGATATCAGCTAACTGCAGATTTGTAGCTATATGCTCCAATGAAATCACCTTTTCTTCTACAAGATCCCTGATGAAATGATGTCTGATATCAATATGCTTGGTCCTGCTATGTTGGATAGGATTCTTTGATATGTTTATTGCACTTAAGTTGTCACAGTACAATGTCATGACATCCTGTGGGACATTGTACTCAGTGAGCATTTGCTTCATCCAAACCAACTGAGAACAACTGCTTCCAGCTGCTATATATTCAGCTTCAGCTGTAGATAAGGAGACACAATTTTGTTTCTTACTAAACCAAGAAATCAAATTGTTTCCTAGAAAGAAGCATCCTCCTGAGGTGCTTTTTCTGTCATCAGCACTTCCAGCCCAATCAGCATCACAGAAGCCAGTAAGAATTGGTTTACATCCATGAAAGTACATTATGCCATAGTCACAAGTACCATTAACATATTTAAGAATTCTCTTGACTTGATTGAGATGACTTACTTTTGGATCAGCTTGATATCTTGCACATACACCTACTGCAAATGCTATGTCAGGTCTGCTAGCAGTCAAGTACAACAGGCTCCCAATCATGCTTCTGTATAAGCTTTGATCTACACTCTCACCCTTTTCATCTTTAGTCAGCTTCAAATGTGTGGGGGCAGGAGTTCTCTTATGAGTAGCATTTTCCATTCCAAATTTCTTGACTATGTTCTTGGTATACTTGCTTTGGGAGATGAACATAGAGTCTTCCATTTGCTTTATTTGCAGACCAAGAAAATAGGTTAACTCTCCTACTAGGCTCATTTCAAATTCAGATTCCATCTGCTTGACAAAATGTTTGACCATCCTTTCAGACATCCCACCAAAGACAATATCATCAACATATATTTGAGCAATCATGACATTCCCTTCTTCATCTTTAACAAACAGGGTTTTGTCAATTCCACCTTTTCTGTATCCTTGCTTGATAAGAAATGTGGTCAGTCTTTCATACCATGCCCTTGGATCTTGCTTCAAACCATAAAGTGCCTTCTTTAGTTTGTATACATGATTTGGACAGCTTGGATCAACAAATCCTTTAGGCTGTTCTACATATACTTCTTCATTAAGATAGCCATTTAAAAAGGCACTTTTCACATCCATTTGAAATAGCTTGAACTTCAAGATACAAGCAATTCCCAAAAGTAGTCTAATTGATTCAAGCCTTGCTACTGGTGCAAAGGTTTCATCAAAGTCAACTCCTTCAATTTGAGTGTATCCTTGAGCTACAAGTCTAGCTTTGTTCTTTGTAACAACTCCTTGTTCATTTGACTTGTTCTTATACACCCATTTTGTACCAATTACATTTATGTCATCAGGTCTAGGAACAAGAATCCACACTTCATTCCTTGTGAATTGACCTAATTCCTCTTGCATAGCACAAATCCAGTATTCATCAGTAAAAGCTTCCTTGATGTTTTTAGGTTCTATTTTGGAAACAAAGCAAGAACCTGAAATCACTTCTCTTGATCTAGTGCTCACACCTCTGTTGGGATCACCAATTATCAGATCTTTGGGATGATCCTTCTGTATTCTGATGGAGGGAGGTTTGCTTGATTCTTCTGTTCTTGTATTAGTTTGAGTGAAGTTATAATGATCATTCTTTTCTTCAGCTTCAATCTTGATATCAGCAGATGTTCCAACATCTTCTGGGACATCTGTAGGAGCATCATCAATTATCACATTTATGGACTCCATGATAACCTTGGTTCTAGAATTAAATACTCTATATGCTCTGCTGTTTATGGAGTATCCAAGGAAAATCCCTTCATCACTTTTAGGATCCATTTTTCTTCTTTGCTCCCTATCTGCCAGAATATAACAGTTACTTCCAAATACATGGAAATACTTAACTGTGGGTTTTCTGCCCTTCCAGACTTCATATATTGTGGACAAAGTTCCTTTCCTTAAGGTAACTCTGTTATGAATGTAACAGGCAGTGTTCATAGCTTCAGCCCAGAAGTACAGAGGTAACTTTTTGGCATGGATCATAGCTCTTGCAGATTCTTGAATAGTTCTATTCTTCCTCTCAACAATCCCATTCTGTTGAGGAGTGATTGGTGAAGAGTATTCATGATTGATTCCTTCTGAAGAGCAGAAATCTAAGAACTTTTGATTCTCAAATTCCTTTCCATGATCACTTCTTATTCTGATTACACAGCTGGATTTTTCTCTTTGTAATCTTTGGCATAATTCTTTGAATACATCAAATACATCAGACTTTTCTTTGATGAAATTTATCCATGTATATCTTGAAAAGTCATCAACCACCACATAAGCATACCTCTTACCACCAAGACTTTCAACCTGCATAGGTCCCATAAGATCCATATGCAAAAGTTCCAAAACTTTGGAAGTTGTCAGATGTTGGAGCTTTGGATGGGACATCTTGGTTTGCTTGCCTATTTGACATTCACCACATATTTTGCCATCATCAATCTTCAGTTTAGGAATACCTCTTACAGCATCCATGGATATTATCTTCTTTATGCCTCTGAAATGAAGATGACCTAGTCTTTGGTGCCATAGTTTCACTTCTTCTTCTTTAGCTAAAGAGCAAGTTGAAGTGAAACTGAGATTTTGGGATTCCCACATGTAACAGTTGTCTTTAGATCTGGCTCCTTTCATGACAACCTCTTGTTCTTTGTTAGTCACTATGCATTCAGATTTGGTAAAGTTTACACTGTATCCTTGATCACATAATTGACTTATGCTGATCAGGTTAGCAGTTAAACCTTTAACTAGCAGCACATCATCTAGTCTTGGAACATCTTGACAATCCAAGGTTCCAACTCCCTTGATTTCTCCTTTAGCTCCATCTCCAAAGGTCACATACCTGGATGAATGTGATTTTAAGTTTACTAGAAAATTCTTCAATCCAGTCATGTGTCTTGAACATCCACTGTCAAAGTACCAGTCTTCTTTAGCTGATACTCTCAGTGATGTATGTGCTATGTATGCAGTATTTTTCTTTGACCAGATTAGTTGAGATTTCTTTTGATGCCTCTGCCCTGTGTGTTGTTTATCAGCTGAACTCCAAGCTTGATTATTGATCTTGTTCTTGTAGCTTTGATCAGCTTCAGTGCTAGCTTTTGGTTTCCATACCTTCTTGATGTTTTCTGTCTTCTGCTTAGGAGGTTGTTGATTTCTTTGATGTTTATGCAGCACTTTCTTGGTAACTTCTATTTTCTTCTTGGAAGGTTGCTGATACATCTAATTTGGATATCCATGCAACTTATAACAATGAGGTTTGATATGTCCAAATCTTCCACAGTGATGGCATCTCCATCTTTGATACTTCTTCTTCATTTTGTTCTTTTCAGAATGTTGAGACATCTGTTGGAACATTATGTTTGACTTTGTGTTTCTTTCATGATGTTGAAGCATCTGTTGGGACATCTTGTTAGACTGTATGGATTTTGAAGCTGTTTTGCTAGAGCTAGCTTCATCTTTATTTGCTCTGTTAAATCCCAGTCCACTTTTATCCCCTGAGTGCTTATTGTTGTTGAGAATCACATCCAGTGTATTTGAGCTGCTGTTCAACATTCTAACAGATTTGGACATATGTTCCAACTTGGAGTTGAGAAGACTTACTTCACTTTTCAAGGTATCAATGATTACTTGATCACTTGCTTTTTCATCTTCTAATACCTCATTCTGCTTCTTTAGCTTTATAACCTCACTGCATATTTCAGTGCTTCTCTTGTATAGATCTTTGAAAGCTTGCTCAAGATCTGCATAAGTAAGCTCTCCACAACTGGAATCACTATCATATTCACACAGTCCAGCTAAAGCAGTAATATGCTTAGCTGATTCTTCTTCCGAATCTCCTCCTGAGTCTTCATCAGACCAGGTTACAGATAGTCCCTTCTTTTGTCTTTTTAAGAAGGTAGGACATTCCTTCTTGATATGTCCATATCCTTCACATTCATGGCATTTGACTCCTTTTTCTTGACTGGTCTTTTCAGCATAATTTGACTTTTTATTAGCATCATAATGTCTCCTGTTCTCAGAAGAGTTTGTGAATTTTCCACTGGATTTGGATTTGCCATCCATTCCTCTGAGAATCTGTTTGAATTGTCTTCCAAGCATAGCTAGGTTTTCTGATAAGCTTTTACCATTTTCTGATTCATCATCTTCTTCTTCATCAGTATTTGTCACCAATGCTATGCTTTTGTTCTTTTTAACATTTGTGTCATTCATTCCCATCTCAAAAGTTTGAAGGGAACCAATGAGTTCTTCAACTTTCATAGAGCATATGTCTTGAGCTTCTTCTATTGTTGTGACTTTCATGTCAAATCTTTTTGGCAAAGATCTGAGAATCTTTCTCACAAGCTTTTCATCAGTCATCTTTTCTCCCAAAGCTCCAGAAGTATTGGCTATATCCAAGATGTTCATGTAGAACTCATGAATTGATTCATCTTCCTTCATTCTCAAGTTTTCAAACTTGGTGGTGAGAAGTTGAAGTCTTGACATTTTTACTTTTGATGTTCCTTCATGAGTTGTTTTGAGAGTATCCCACACATCTTTGGCTAGCTCACAATGATGTACAAGTCTGAAGATGTTCTTATCAATGCCATTGAATAAAGCATTTAAGGCCTTTGAGTTTCCTAGTGCTGAATCTTCTTCTTCCTTACTCCATTCTTCTTCAGGTTTCAGCACTTTTGAACCATCTTTGGTATCTTGGACAGGATAATCCCATCCAATGTTGACTGCTCTCCATGCCCTGTTGTCAAGTGATTTTAAGAATGCAATCATTCTTGGCTTCCAGTAGTCATAATTAGATCCATCCAAAATCGGTGGTCTATTTACTGACCCTATATCTCTGTCCATGTTACAGAATTTGTATTCCCTAGATCTCACCCAGTATAAACAGGCAGGGTGCCTGCTCTGATGCCAATTGAAATTCTGTGATCAGGTATGAGATGTCCTAAGAGATGTCCCAACACTTGATAGGACACTTGATAAATTTAGCCAAAACTTAAATAACAAGAAAAGTAAACAACACATAAGTTTGTTAACCCAGTTCAGTGTATAACCACACCTACATCTGGAGGCTACCAAGCCAGGAGGAAATCCACTATAAGTAATATTAATTCTAGACTTAAACCACCCTGTTTAATCTATCACTTAATAACTACCCAATACAATTTCTACCTAAGACACACCTTAGATAAGAGTACCCTACTCACTCCCCCTCAATCACACAGTGATCAAGTTTACAAGTTTACTGAAATTGAAGACATCCTTCAAACAATACAGCTTGATCTTACTTCACAGTTTCAATCAAGTCACAAATGCACTTTTGCTTAAAAGCTCATAAAGTGGTACAATTAAAAACACCTGCTATTAAAACACTAGACACCCTATTTGGTCTTCTGAAATTCGTACTCAATTCTATGAGTTTCTGTTAATTAAATAGGTATCTGAATTTTGGGCTTTCTGTAGAATGATCCAGCCCTAATGCGCAGCAGCTTCCACCTTGAATTAGGGTTTGTTACCTCCTAGATTCTAGGTGCTTTTAGGTCTTCTGTTTTAAACTGAATCTTCAATATAAAACTCCCTACAGATGCGCCTTGTTCTGTTTTTATCCATCATTAATTAATTCCAGATAACTCTCCTTAAATATCTCTGATCTGTTAATCAATAATTAATTCTGGTAGCAGGTCTGAGATGTCTCAACATCTGTTGGGACATCCTGAAAAACTGAACTTAAGTTATTTACACAATGTCCCAACATCTGATGAGACATCCTGAAATAAGTTCATATACTCTGTTTGATAATGTCCCAACATCTGATAGGACATTCTGAACTGAATTCAACATTTCTTGTTGGTCAAAAATTCTGCCAATTCAAGACATCTACAAGAGTTAAGCATTAAGCCTCTTGACCTGGTTCCCCTTGCAGAGTTGTAACTCTTGTTGCCAGTCAGACATTTATGTTGTTGCTCGTCTGCACCCCCCAACACTCATCTGTGTTTGATATTTGCTTATTTCTCGTCTGCATTCCCCAACACTCGTATGTGTTTGATATTTGCTTGTTGCTAGTCTGCATTCCCCAACACTCGTCTGTGTTTGATATTTGCTTGTTGCTCGTCTGCATTCCTCAGCGCTCGTCTATGTTTGTTATCTGTTTGAAGCTCGTTTGCATTGTTTGAATACTCGTCTGTATCATCCCTCACACTCGTCTGTGTTAGCTTATATCCATATGTGTTGACTTGATAATCACTCTGGTACTCGTCTATATTGCTACTCCAAATGCTCGTCTTTGTTTGGTTTCTGGTATTCGTCTGTATCAGTGACTGATATTCGTCTGAAGCGCTCGTCTGTGTTTCTTAGATCATCGTCTGATATTCGTTGGTATCATTGACTTATGGCGCTCGTCTGTGTTCTTTTGATGATCATCCAATGCTCGCCTGTATTGAAGAGGTTTGAAGTCCTGACGGTGGGATTAAACGTCAAAATGGTTACCGGTCCTGGCGTAACAGGTTTATCCGAAGGAGGTTCGTTTGTCTCAGAGACCACTTATCTACGCAAGATTTGTGAAGAGGGTTCGTCAAATCCTAATGTTGCACCTGGAGTAACAGGTTTGCTTGAAGAAGACTCGTCTGTCTTAGACCATATATCCACGGATAATATATGAGGAGGGTTCGTCTATCCTGATTATGCATGTCTATCCCACAGACTTAAATGCATCACCGGTCCTGGCGTAACAGGCTTATCCGAAGGAGGTTCGTTTGTCTCAGATCATATGTTGCAAAATGTATGAAGAGGACTCGTATGTCCAGTCACCTGGCGTAACAGGTGTGTTCTAGGAAGACTCGTCTGTCTAAGTTTTTCTGTCCAAAGTAACAGTTCAGGTTGGAAGGAGCTCGTCTGCTTTGTCCCCGCTTCAGTCGCCAAAGCGTCATTTGGTTGGGTGTATTTCCCGTTGCTTGCATTCTCCCAGCAGAGTGCAAATTTCAGGTCTTCTTGGTGTTCAATCATAGTTTATCTTGAACGGTCAATAGTCGTGCTACCGTCCTTTTCAGATTAACAGTTGCTTGAATAGGGGCAGCTGTAACACCCCAAATCTGCCCTCTTGTTTCTAGCATCATCTTCATGCCATAATCATCCTAAGCATGGCATATTTTTAGCATCTTTGCATAGAAAAATGAAGCATAACATTCTCATGTCTTAGCATTGGGCATATGATCAATCAATGGTACATGTGAAGCCTTACAAGTCAAAGCAAGAGGTTAAGTGACTTTGGCCAAGTCTCACAAGGTGTTCTTATGCCTTGTTCAAGCCCAAGATTCTTTACAAGAGCCCCAAGGGTTGGTAGGTTATCAGATGATCCAAGCAAAGGCAAACTCCTACACAAATGATCCTCAAATTAGGGTTTCTTGTCAAGCAGGGATTCTTTGTGACTTTGACCATTTCATGTGGGCAAAGTCCTTCATATGATATGAGGATGCTATGGATGAAATTTGGTGAGAAAATTCATTAAGGAAGGCAGTTATTTCATCAGTTGCTTGCACAAGAAGAAATTGGTCAAACTGATCATTTGAAAAGTCAACTGTGGCAATTCAAGGGTTCCAATCCCATTTTTCAAGCCAAGGGATGTCCTTAGGGTCATGTAAGGGGTTTGGCAAAGTCAAAGATCAAGAATCAAGAGGTTTTGAGAGACTTTCCATTTTTGGCATATGGCTTGTAATGGAAGTTACTATTTTTGGCAAGTTTTGCCCTAATCTTCAAGCCTTTCTTTCATGACCAAGATGATCTCAAATGAATTTCCATTGAACATGAAAATTGTAGAGAATGGTCCCCCATTTTTAAAAAGTACAAGTACATTTTCATAGCCTTCATGGTTCAAAAGATATGGCCAATCAAAATTCATCCTTTTTTAGGGTTTTTTTTCACATTTTCAAGTTTCCACTCTTTGCAAAAGGGCTTGTAATGCATTTCCAGGGCTTCTAATACACCAATGTTGGTCATCACATTTAATAGCAACTAACAACAAGCAAGTTTGTCCAAGGAATCCCAAGAATTCGTGCATGGATTAAAGGATATTTCACAAAATGCATTTTTGCAAAATCATGAGGAACGCATGATTCACTTACATCCAATGGCCATGATTGATCCAAGGGTGCTCATTGAATGAAAGGGAATCATATCATGCACATGAGCAAGCCAATGCACGCACAAAGTAAGCAATCACACTTCTCATGCCAATTTGCAAAATCACCTCAACCTCATGATTCTCACGTGCTTCCTTTCAAAAACCCTAATCAGTACTCTAGCATCATCATATATAAGCTAAACACATGAATTTCAGAGGGGGGGAGGGACTCAATTTCTCCAATTCACAAAACTTGCAAATTCTTTCTTCTCTTCGAAACTCTTCATCCATAGAGTTTCAGTGAGATTTCTTTCCATATTCTTGTCCAGTGAGCTCTAAGGAACACAAATTCATCACTTGTTTGGCTTGAAAGCAAGGATTTCACAAGGTTCAAATTCAATGCAAGTTGATTCGGATTTCAAGATCTAGTCATTCTCAAGACTCTAAATATTACTATAAAGTCAATAATACATTACTAAAAATGACACAATCAAACTACTAAGATAACCAATGTGAATCGAGAAACATCATCTACAAAAGTAAGAAAGAACCTATGGCCTAAAATTGAATCAATTGCAAAGGGACCCCATAGGTCAGCATGTAGTAATTCAAAGGGAGCATGTGTTTTAGTAATGCTGTTAGAAAAAAACAATTTCTTTAATTTTGCAAGATGACAAGAATCACAAGGATCCATATTATTATTACAAGGAATCAAAGGAAACTGTTTAGACATATGTCTCATACCAGTATTAGAGAGGTGACTTAATCTTAAGTGCCACATTTCAAAAGAATTAGAAACTACAGAGTTACAAGAATTTTGAATAGCATTTGAGTCCATGACATGAAGGCCTCTGTGCAATTTAATTGTACCAATTGTTCTCTTCGAATGGTTCTGCAAAATGTGACACAAAGTTAAAGAAAAATTAAGAGAACAATTATTTGTGTTTGTCAAGCTAGTAACTGAAATTAAATTGACATGAAAATTGGAAAGATATAGAACATTGTAGAGGGCAAGGGATGGAGATAAGACTATTGTGCGAGAGATAGAATCTGTATCACTTGCACCTACTTGGTATCTCATACCTTCAATAAGAAATTCATCTAACAAGTCATTTGTAAGATGAAGCATATCTTCAAGACTTCCTATCCAATTTTGTACAGCTCGATTTTGTTCTTGTTTCTTCAAGACTTCTTAATCCACACTACATGTTCACTAATTTCAACAATGAAAGTTGGTCGGATATGAAGACAACTAGGGAATTCATAGCCATTCCAATTCTTCCATCATTTTCTCCATATACTTTTGTGTAAATGTTTAGAACCCTATCAAAAAACAACAAATCCGAGTTAATATAGAAATAAGTAGAGCCACAAAAGCACTAAATATGGAAGGATAAAACAAAACTAGGAAGCTTAACCTAGTAAAATGATTTTCTGCATCATTGGCTCTTCCTTCTTTCAGTAAAATGAGTTAATATAAATTTTAAACAAGTATTTTTAATGAAAGTATAAAATATACTGTAAAATAATGAAACTATATAATAAATTTGATTAAACTAGTTCAACAAGAACTCTTAAATGTATATATAAATTGCATTTACCTGTGTCAGGCATTTCATTGACAACTCATTATGACATTTGTAGAAGAACTCTTAAATGTATATCTTCTAATATTAGGCTGTGATATCAGAGTTCCCAATTGTCATTATTATGCATGTCAATTCACCATGGGTCAATTCAAGTGGATTTATATAATATATGGTTCAATCATTTTAATCTAACTGTTGCTCAACTTGAACCAGCAGTGTTCAAAATTACTATGGAAAAGAAAGAAGATCACAATTGTATCTTAAAAGGCAGCTTCTGGATTTTAAGGAACTCATGGCTCATTCTCTAAGATGCAAACCAAGTCCAAGGATTGATTTTATTCTAATCACCTTGAGAATATTCTGATTCACTATAAACAATGTCACACTCCGAAACTACTTCCACTAAAACATAACATATGTCCAGATTTTGATTAATTACGGATATTTATTTGTATACCGCCATCACCATTTATTTATTATCAATAAGAAAAAACAGAAATCCAAATGATGAACAGAGTTTTATTGAAAGATGAATGGGCAAAAATTTACCTCATTATCATCCACCCAAACTGAATGAGCTGCCAACAGATTATTTTGAAGGAACTGTATCTTGTCCAAATATGTAACAGTTCCATGATTAACTTTGTGAACATCCACAACTAGTTGATTCTCATAAGGTATCTCTGCAACATGCTGAAAATTATGCAAATTCTACTCAATATGTTTTAAATATGAAATTGAAACATTACAAAATCGAGAGATAAGTTACCAAATTACCTACCGCACGGACACATCGACATGAATACTAGTTTGAAATATATATATATATAAATTAAGCGACACTAACACAGAATATCCATTCCAACAAAATGAGAGAGAAACATACATGTGCAACTTTTTTCTTCACAAACGTTTTAATTTGAACATGAAAATGCAGAACTTAAAATGCTTACAATAGTTGATCTTCTGAGTAGTTGGTGTGCCATTCACATGTCATACTCCACTGTCTGAGACCATAGGTAGCACATTGAGTAGTATAGACAGCAGCTGCAACTAGCTGAGAAGGAAAAAGAAGTTGCAACAAACCTTGACAATACAATCGAGTCGAAAAAGAAGTCGCTTCAGCTGCAGGCTTGATTGTTGGCAACCTTACAACTGAGGCTGCAAT
The DNA here is from genome assembly GCA_963966055.1 of Lathyrus aphaca. Lineage (NCBI taxonomy): Eukaryota > Viridiplantae > Streptophyta > Magnoliopsida > Fabales > Fabaceae > Lathyrus > Lathyrus aphaca. Next base: position 84,211,464 of record OZ014522.1, read on the forward strand.
TTGAGCAAGTAAGGTTACTACCAGAATTAAGAACTTCACTTGTCTTCAAACACAGTTCCTGAATTGAGGCTGCAATTTGAAGAATTTTTCAGGCAACAACCAGTGGGATTTTTCGATCTTACAGCACCACCCATGGTGTAAATATGTTCGACATTCTTCTTTAGGTGCGGATTATTTTCGAGAAAAATAGCTACATTCATATGTGCTCCAATCACAATCAAAGTTATAGGACCTGCAGATACTTTGTCAATCAGAACTTGCTGAGCAGTTTTTTGTCGCAGCGGCCTATATCTCCTTTTTCCTTGCGGAAGAAAAGCTTCACGAATGCCAAGGTTAGAATCGACATCCAAGCGACCTCCGAAACCAACAGGTATAGCCTGTCTGTATCTGCAATTTCCTCCTGTTGTCATTCCCTGATTCAATAAAACACCATTGAACATATTAACCATAAACACAAACATAAGCACTTAATTGAAACACATTTTCGCATTCTGCATAATCCAAACATACCTGTTCTATAATTGGAAGATATCCACCAACAACATCTGGAAGTATGGTACCATTAGGTAGTATTCCACCGTCAATTAAAAATGAGATTTACTTTTTGAAGGAAAAGCTATATTTCTAAGCATAGAAATTTCCATGCTGCCTTTATCATTCATACAACTGAAAACCAGCATCTATCAAAATAATTTCCATCTATACAACACCTATTTTCAAAAAAAAAAAAAAAAATCAGCTCTAACGCATAAGCACTTTTTACCTAATGGAGAAGCAGTTTTTAACTGAAAAGCTACTTTAAGTTAATCCAAACAGAACCTAGGTAAACTATTATAAGAGCTTCACAATCAATATCGTGTATTCTGTAAATAAGCTCAGCATTTCAAATCAAATCAAGGTAAAGTAATCATCAATTTCAATTATAGCAAAATCGAAGCGCAGAGAGAGATGAGAGGGAGTGTGTGAGAACATGAACTCACCTTGATTTCGATCTGAGATTCGAGAAAATGAAAGAGAAATGCAAGTTGAGGTGTAAAAAGCAACATCAGCCAAAAGACGTTAACACCACTGATCCGCGTGTCGCGCACGGATCAAAAACGAGTAATTTTTGAAAACGTAGTATAGCGACAATGACTCGAATCGTTTCACAAGATTCTTGTATTGTTATTAATCGAAGGTAACCGAATTCCTAATTAGGGGGTTTGTTTTAAGGTTGATAAAAAACAGAACAATTAAGTGATTAAAATACGTAATTATAAAATAAGTCAATCTATCGATTCAGTTCCTATTATCATCGATTATTATAATTATAATGCCCTAAACAGATTATTCATTCCTATTCGGATAGGACCTCAATGACAAGCGCGGTGAGATTTGTAAGATGTACGATTCTATTGTCCGAATTAAGCAAACGTGATAAAATCTCATGAATTAAGCAAACGTGATAAAATCTCATGAATTAAGCAAACATGATTGATCAGACACAAAACGAATTAAGCAAACATGTCGTGTCTATGTTAGGATCATGCAATCAACCAAATTGAATCAATATATTTCATGTAATTGAATTAAGCATGCAAGAACACAAAATATAATTGAAAGAAATTAAACTAAAATTAACATTATAATAATCGCAAGTGTTGGAACCTGAATATAGTAGATATTATAATAATCTCAAGTGTTGGAACATGAATGCAGTAGATTGACTCAAGGGCGATTAGTTCTCCATCGTTCTTTCAAGCGTAAGGAATAAAATAAAATCGTGAATAGTGTGTCGAAGAGCAGCTGCGGCTGCTAGATTAAATTAAAAACCTTAAAACCCGTTTACAACCCAACTGGGTCAAATACATAACCCAGGCCCAATTCTAAATGACCCGAAACTGAATAAAACTAATGCAGCAGCTTCAAACGAAATTCTGAAAAATATGACTCTGAATCTGACTTTGACTCCAACACGAAAGTTGTAGCTCTCTCTTAGCTTTCCAGGGTCGGCCCAACACTTTTCGAGGCCTAAAGCGAAATTTAAAACTAAATATTTTTAATATAATAAATTTTTTTTAAAAAAATTATTATATTTTAATTATTTTATGATGTAGAATCATTAAATTATTATAATCAATTTATTTAGTATTTTATTTCAATTGATAATAAAATTAACTCATCTAAACACTCTTCTCATTATTTAAAAAAAAAATCATAATTAAAAAACAATACCAACATTTTAAAAAAAAAATTAATAACAAGTCTTCTATTATATTAAAGAACTCAGAACTTTAATATATGTACATATAATTTTTAAATCAACAAATTAAACAATATATCTATTCTTTCCAAAATAAGTGTCACATTTGAAAAAATATTTTATTTCAAAATAATTGTCGTGTTTAATTTTCAATACAATTTTATATTTTATCTTTCAATATATCATCTAATTAATACTCATAATTTATGATTTCTCTATTATTGTTTAACAATAATTTGAATATACCGACAATAAAAATAATTTAGTGAAATTATTATTCTTTTTTTATTTATAATATTTTTTTAAATGTGTAAAAGTATCATCAATATTATTTTGAAACAAATAGAATATTATTTAATTAATATATAACATGATTTAAAAAAATTATTTAAAAAAACAATTAGTTAAAATCATATAAAAACTAAATACAAATATGAGGCCCAGGCGGTAGCCTTGGTGGCCTACCCCTTGGGCCGGCCCTGTAGCTTTCCATCGACTGGTAGAACGCCTCAATCAGATTCCTAGAACTCCGATTATGATCATTTTCATAAAAGCTGTTAAAGCTGAAAATTAAGTACGAAAATTAAATTAAGCCAAAAATAAAGTAAATTGAAAAAACAAATTAAAATATAAAAATAAACAAATAAAACTAAAGAAATACCTAAGTGCAATAATGTAGGAATGTGCACCAAAATACACTTATTAACCATTATCGAAACTCTCACACATACTCAATGTTTCTTTGTGTATGAGATTTGTGTGATTCAAAAGGGTGAGTGCGAGTGTGTGAGGTTGAGTGTGAGAATAAATTTTTGGGAAAAATCTAATTGTTAGTTTTTGATTATTTATTATTAATAAATTATTTCTTTTTAAAAAACGTCTCTCAGTTTTTATAAAAGAATTATTCAATGGTGTTAATTTATATATTTTTTTTATAAATTAACATTGTAGAATTTAAGTGATGTATGAATAAGTAGTGGTAAATAATTATATTTTTATATGAATTATTATATTACATTATAAAAAATTAATTATTAAATATTATACAATATAAAAATAATTTAATAGATATTATACCATATATTTTTATTTTTTAAATAAACAATAATAATTAATTTATAGTAACTAATTAAATATTATTGATTTCTTATTTTGGTTAATCGGTTAAAATATTTGGATGGAAATTTTAATAGAATAAATTATAGGATTATAATTTAGTATGATTATACCATTAATTTTTTTTTATTTTTACAATAAAAAAAATAAAAAAACCATGTTTCTAAGAAAATAATAATAAAATTAAAATACTTTTAATATTTATTAAATTGTTTCAACTAAAATATAAAATTAAATAAAATTATCTAAAAATAAATTAAATATGATATAATTTATTTTAATTCAAAATAAACAATTAAACATATAAGTATTTATAAATTTAAGACTATATAAAATTTATAACCCAATATATGAAGGTTATGATTATATTATATTATATTATATTATATTATATTATATTATATTATATTATATTATATTATATTATATTATATTATATATTATATTATATTATATTATATTAATTGAAAATATATTTATTTTTTGAATCCAAGAGATTTTTATTAAATGGGTCTCAATTTTAAATAGATTGGATTTTGAATACACATTAGAGTTTCTTTGATGAAAAATTTTCTATTTGATATTCTATTTTCTTCAAATTTTTATTAAGAGAAAAGTAAAACACAAAAAAAAATCCAGTAGTTATATCAAAAATATGGTTTGTGTTTTTATCAGATTATTTAAAATATTCGGTGTGTAGGTATGATTTATCGAAAATTTTATTTTATATTTTTTGCAAGCTTCCTAGAGTATTTTTATTTTATTATCTTTTAAATTGTAAAATTGAGTTGTAAGTTATAAATTTATCTCTATAATAATAATTTAGCTATTAATTGATATATAAATAATTTGTGATAAATAATTATATATATTATTTTTTTCTAAAATTGGTATATAAAACTAAAATATCTTAAAATAAATCATTGGAATAAATATGTCAATTATATTTATTAATATTAAAAATAATACTAAATTTAAAATAAAATTATTAGTAATAAAATAATCGCAGTAAAAGTTGCAGCAAAAGTCACAGTAAAAGTCGTAGAAAAAATCGCAACAATTTCTGCGACTTTTCCAGAAGATTTTGAGTGTTAATAGTTAACTAATTCCTGCGAACCAAACCGCAGTAAAACTCGCAGGAAAATAAAAATAATATTATAAAATTCATAGGTGTATGTAAAGTTTCAAGAATTCCTGCGAATTTTGCTGCGATTTTAATTTTTTTGCAGGAAACAAGTTTTTATATCAAAATTTCGTAACTAATTTTGCAGGAATATCTGCGGATTATTTTTCGCAGAAAAATCCACAGATAAATCGTGTATTTCTAATAGTAGAACAATATAAATTGCAATATGAGACATGAAAAAAATGTATCTAAAGAGATGATAGCATAATTTTTTAAATATTTTGATTAAAAGAGTAGAAGAGTGTATACTTTAATATATATTATTTTACCTTTAAACAAAGTGTATATTATAATATAAAAGTAAATGATACTGTAATTTAAAATTCTCTCTAGATAGAGAAGTATAATTTTCTCTTTATTAAAATGTTTTAGTATATATTAATAACATAGTTTCCTATGTTGTCAACACCACTCAAAACTCAAGTCAAGTCAACCAATGCAAACATACCCAACATAGATTGGCATGAAACACACAAAAAGGGCATTTTGGTCAATAAACACACGATGGTATTTTTTCTTGAGAGTTGAGAGGGAGACTTTTCCATTCGTTTGCGCGTTCCATCCCGTTTACATTGCATGGTGGAATTAATGGATATGCATATGCCAAATACACACTTGACGTGACATGCTTTTCTATTTGAAAATATGTAATTCAAATATATTATTAACAAAATTTTAATAATATATACTTTTTAGAATAAAAATTCAATTATCCATTAGCAAAACTTCGAGAGCAATCCTATTTAATATCTCCTATATAGAATCTACAAATACAAATATGTTTTATAGTCACGAATTCAAAATACAATATGGACATCGGCGGTTCAAAACACATGATTAGAGAAAGATTTGTAAGACAACCACCACCACGAGAGACTGATAACCTTATGGAAGATATCCACCGGGTTCCCAATCGCATCGTTAAATAAGATTTGATTCCTACTCCACAAAATGCTCCAACATACTGCAAAACAAATAATATCTGTCGAAGAATTTGAAGTCATCCCTCTCAAATTTAAGAACGAGGTCAGACATTGCTCGATACAATCACCCCAACCAAAACCTCCACACCTAACCAATCCCCAACCGCCTTCCACACCAATCGAGTAGACGGACTATGAATAAAAATATGCTTTGCGTCTTCCTCAACATTAAAGCAAAACACACAAACTTTCTCATGAACATTAGAAATAATACCTAAAGACGCAAGCTTCAATCTCGTAGGCAACCCGACAACAGAAATTCATCACCGCCGTGAAGCAAAGAGTCGTTGTACGACCGAACCGATAAACAACCTGAATATCACGGGACCAGACGAACCTATTGTGCTTAGCAGGCTGCAACCAAACCTCCATTAGCAACAGCAGTAAGTCAGTTTTATCCTGCAACATTGACTCCGCAGTAGCAGCAGTAGGATCAAAATCAAATTCCCACTACCACTTGTAACATCCCATTTTTACGCGGTAATTATCGACAGAATCAAAGTAATAAAATTCAATTTAATTAAACAAATAGGATGTCACATTTCAACTTTAAAACATATTCGTTTTCATTTCATAAAACATTGATACATAACACTTTTATTCGGATGAAACTGTAACAACATTTTTCATACTTTGAAATAAAACAATGTTCATAACTAAGCAGCGGATACACAATTATTCGACTAAACATAGTATAACATCTTATTCAACTTAGACAACTTAATAACAACATGTTTTAATAGAACAATTTGACATCGCAACAACATGATAAATACAACAATTAAGCAATTATGTGTTCATCCCCCCCCCCCCCCCCGAGTGTTACGTATCAGAGCGACAACCACCGACTTGAACAAAAGGTAACCGACTATTCCTCTTGATTACCTGCATGTTGCCAACATAGGGACAACATTCAAACATAAGGGGTGAGATATCGAATTTTATAAATGAAGTATGATAAATAATACATAGATTGAAATTATACAATTATCACCACTTCATATCAACAACAAAGCAACAATCAACAACAACTTGAAAAATGCAACTTTAAATGCGACTCAACTATGTATGCATGTGGTACCATTCGGATTAAAACTCTCAACTTAAAATTTTCAATTTACCGAGGCATCAAGGCATCAACCTTCAACTTTCAACTTGTGTCAATCTATGCCAACATGGTGTGAGAAACGGCTCCGACATAAAAATGCACACATGATATATGACATGTACTACTCACAGCATAAAAAAACATAACAATATCAACAACGTAAACAACTCAGACAACTTAAACAACTTATTCAACATTGGCTATCAAGCCCACAACTTACAATTGTCCGAAAATCGGAACGAAACTACATATTCAGCTGTACCTGCAAACCAACGTTTCCGACATAATTTCAACAAAAAAATTCAATAAAACCACCTATTAAACCACCCGACTTACCCCAACAATTTTTGATAAATTCCGGACAACTAATCTTTCTGCCTAAATCGGCTAAACCGACTAAAATGGTGTTGTTTCGACATTCTGCGACTAATACGAACTTATTACAAAAATTCAGTCAATTCTATATTTTTCTGATACAATGCTACTTCTAAGCATCACCTACTGTCATAGAAATCCACACGTTTATTTTTCTGTTAAACCTGAAATACAGCTTCCTCTATCAAACTGATTTTTCACAAACTGATAAAAGTGTGTTCTGTTTAGTCCAAATGCATTGACATTATAAGTCCTACTTATTTCATTCTAATTCATTTAATAAGTGAAAACAACATTATAGTTTATTACTACTTTAATTAAAATATTTATAAAGTATAAAAGTATGTATTATATTTATATTACATACACAGGTGGCTCTCAACATGACAATGTGGCTCTCAGCATGTCTTTATGCTATAGTTATTATTTATTAAGATTCTAATTCACTTACATGAACATAATGATATTACTTCGTCTTACAAAATTCATAAAATTTTCATAAGATGAAATGTATGAATTAAAGTATATAAAAAAACAAGTGTCTCCTTCTAATTAATGGGTGGCTTGCGCCACCCTTATACATATCCCAAAGTGCCTTGCGCCACTATGCATGTGAGAGAGGGGTGATGGCTTGCGCCATCCCCCTGTAGCTACCGCTATAATATTTTATTTTATATTGGGTGACCCACGCCACCCCTATGTGTGCGGTGGGTGGCCTGCGCCACCCATACAGCTACACCGATTGCATTTTCGTCTCAAACTAGATTTTTCAGAAACAACAATTTTTACTACAACTTTTACAAAAATCAATCCAACAATAAAATTCAATAACATAGATTTATCAGTATTTTCACATAATCAATCAATATAACTCTATCAACAACACAACATCATAATCAAACTAAATCAACATTAACATCATAGAACTACCTGATCCCAATTTCTACGTATTGATTATCATAACCCGATTATAAAATTCGAACCCCACCCTTACCTTCAATTGATGGACGCTCGAATTTTCCGAATGAATTTTCGAAACTTGGCCCCGACGGCAACAAACCCTCATATCCCTCTTTCTCCCATTTGCCCTCCTTCTCTCTACTGATACACAACTAAATTTTCTATTTCTTTTTCTTTGTTTTACTATAACTAATATTATAATTATAATATCTATTGGGCTTACTAATCAACACCTCCACTAATACTACTACTAACACAACAACTAAGCCCACATTAAATAAAATTACTCTCTTATAGCTTCTAATATTATTCTTCGATTAAACCAACTTAATATCAACTTAGCAACTCAAATCACCGCAACACAAAATCAATCAATAATTCATGAATAATTACTTTCTCCCGACTAAATCGATTAAATCAGCTAATTATCGATTATCAAATAAACAGTCCAAACAACACATTCAACCTATTCCACAATAACCGGAAAATATTCAATATCACTCTCCACAACTTAAATCAATTTTCTTAATTAATCCAACTCAAACCAACATAGAACATCAACGTAACATTCTGATATTTCAGAAATCAACTTAAATCATCACAAATAGCTCAAACAAGCGCAAAACAACACAAGTTAATACAAATATATTTAATTAATCCGATAAAACTACTCCAACTATGTTATTTCATACAACTAATCAACTGTCATCTCCGAAGGCAACCCCACGTATAATTCAAACGACAATTCATAACATCAACGACGAAAACAACCTGAATACTACTTAAGCAACACACTTGACAACTTAACATCACAACACAAAGATTAACCAACTCAAAAATTCACCGGTCAAGAACTAGAACACAACAACATAAGAACACACAACTTAAACACGATATCAACGCAACCAACTACTCACATCGTTGTTATTCATATAGGAACATCTACACTACACCAAGTGTTCGCTATGCACTCTGATTACTTGCAAATTACCAAGTCTACCGAGTTTAACTCCAACTTAAAATCACCAAAATCTACATATCAACAAAGCCTTCGACTTAACTCTTCGGAAATTTTGTTCCAACGGGTATTCTAACTCTTGTAGTTACTAACTTAGATCCATAAGACAACACCTCTGAACATTCCACATAATTACAACGACGACTACTCCAATTATCATCAACATAGACTACAACTTTACCATCTTTCATTAACACATCCTTTAAAATCATCTTAAGTGCATAACATTATTACAACAACATATAACATCTGAGTTCACTTAGCTTCAACAGGATAAATCCTCTTTTTCGCTTCCAACTAATCTAAAAACCAAATCATCGCTTCCTACTTATATTGACTCCATGTTTCATAGATTCTTATCCGAGTCAACACAACCAAGTAATTCATCTTTTTCCAACAAAAAATCGCACTTTAACAAACCAACTTATAATTTCACTTCTTTTTCTACTTGCAATTTAATTCTCAAATTACCCAGAACTCAACTGCGAATTTCCATACTACTCATCAATCCAATCGCAACCTCATGCTACGTCCGCAAACCCAACCAAATATTCTTATTTAAGAATCTACATTCGACAAATTAAACAATCCTCAAGCGCTCGACTTGACTTCAACCAATTCAATGTACATATTATACCTGTTGGCAAGACACATCTATCCATCAATTATGATTCAGTCTACAATCAACAAGAGATTAAGGGTGATCAGTTCCCCAATTTGTCAATAGACATCCGACAACCATAACGGTGGCATAAATCATCATTACCCAGCACAATAGCGTACTTCAACTTGTGCCCCCAAAGTCCGTAAGCATAATGCTTCGCCAACTCTCCAAAGCTTACCAACTTCTTCTTAGTTTCCTTAATTCTGACTTCGTCAATTATACCAAAATGTTCAGAATCTAATACATAATATCTTATACATGCTCGTAGCACAACACAATTATTAAATATCTTTCCAACACCAGAATCGCTACTACATCAAGTACTATCCAACTCAGTGTGCTCCAATTACAACTCTTATCTAAATTAATTTTTTTTAACAACACTAATCAAACATTCGCATTTCTCTCAACATTACCATCACATAACATCATCACTTTAACCATCCTCATTCGACATAAATTGCATCTCTACGCATCCTCCGACACCTTTGCATTCTTTATAATACCAACATTTAATTCCTTATCAATATTTCACACTCGTCTTCATCTTTCTCAGCAATAATCGTTCAACTTCGAACATATTTATCTCTTCCAACACAGACCTCCCTGTCGCTTCCTGGATTTCCATCCTGGTACAAACGCGAAAGTGGTGCAGAGAAGGTAGAGTCGCCAACCAGAAATTTTTATCCTGAAGGAATGGTAATGTTGCAAAAACCGGAAAAGAAGGAAAGAACAAGGTCTTGAAAACCAAAGAGACTGAGTTCAGGAGTCGGTTACGAAATAGGAAGGTATTAGCACCCTAGATTGTTCGTCGTACCCGACAGGATCCACGTTTGCTAACACTGTTTCAAAGGGTGAAGAATAAATTGCTGCTGAACAAAAGAAATTGCTACTGGAAATGAGAAAATAAAGGTAAGGGGGAAAATGTAGGGAAAATAAAAGAGTGCTCGAATAGTCCCTACCCCACTGCCTACGTATCTCATCGAGAAATAAGAATCAGAGTCGACGTAGTTTCCTTAACTTGGGAGAAAACATGTTTGTGTTTTTTTAAGGTTGGATTTCTTATGTCTATACTCAGGTGTTGCAGGCTCGTCTGGAACAAGTGTATTTACCTTCTTGCAAGAGACAAGTCGAAGCGAGTCCTTTCGTTTAGAGTGAAGAGGTGAAAAGAGAATTCCCGAAGGAAAGACTATTATTGTTTATTCTGTATTTTTTAGAAGTTTTTTCTCTGAGGTTTGCACAGGAGAGTGTATTCATGTCCTATTCCTCAGAGCTCCAAGTAAGGAGAAAATCTCCAAGACTTGGTTCCAAAGAATAGGGCTCAATAACACTACCTTATTGGCCTTTATTAAGTGTTTTACCTTTTGAAATGAAGAAGTGATTTTTAGGCTTTTATTTGTCAAAATGACTTCATAATTAGACTTGTACATCATGCTATACAAGCTTGCATTACCACAAGAAAGGATATATGTAAATGCCTCATGGAATAAGTCTATACACACAAGATCACTTCAACCATTATTAAGTATTTTTTAGCTTTTTGTTTGAAGATGAGAGAGAGAGAGAGAGATAGCACCAAAAGGATCTCAAAGGTAAAAGTCTAATGGGGGACTAACAATCCTAAGAGTTATCATGCATGGATGAACCTAAGTTAGTATGGTTTGAACTCTATCCTAATGAAGAAGAAGGAGAGAAAATAAAGAAGAATAATAATAAGAAAAAGAGAAGAAGCAGTTAGAAGACAACTTATTTCTCAAAGAAAATGAGTTGTTTCTAAGAGGGAAGTGATGAAGTTATACAAATAAAGCATAAGGGACTAAGGCAATCACAAATTGAAATCATAAAAAGATAAGAGAATAATTTGGAATATGGAAGCTCATCCACATCCCTCTTAGTTAGCATTAGCCCCTGCATGGTTAGTAAGCAAGCATAAGCATAAGTAAGGAAATGAAGCCTCAAACAAGTTATAAACCAAAGAGAAAAGGTAACAAGCCAAATCACAATCACAAAGTTATAACCTAAACCCTAGAGGTGACCTATAACATCTAATAATCAAACTCACATAAAAAAATGCCAATAAGCTCACAAACTTCAAAGAAGTGCACCAAAGAAGGAGTAGAAGAAGAATGAGTGGTTATGCAAAGTGGTCATGCAAGAATGCTTCAAGTAATGACATAATCAGAATATAAACAACCTAAACATGTGCCTAAACATGGTACTAAAATGTCAAACAAATCATATAATCACATTCCTAAACATTTAGAGTGGACATGAGAAGAGGTGATATGAAGTAAGCATGATTCAAACATGGAAAGTAGGTTACTTGTCATGCAAGTCAATCACAAAACAAGAAGAGATGAAGTTCAATTACCAAAGTCAGAAGCTATATGAAATGTTGATATGAAGATTAGGTGCACAAATTAACCACATATGATTAAACATATACCATCTTGAAGTTAGAGGAGAAATATGCATGTATTTGAAGCAAACAAATGTTCAAGTAGGCAACATGTGACATGAATGGCCTTTGAAATGGATGAGATGATGTAAAGTCAGAATCATACATCATATAAGATGTAAATTAATGTCATGGCATGGCATCAACAATCACATTGTAATTCAAATAGAGGAAAAGGTGAAAAGATATGGAGAAATAGGTCAAAAAGAGCACATATAAATAAACATTGAACATGTAAGTCAAGCTAGCATCAAACTCAATATGGATGACCTAATTGAAAACAAGAGATTTATAAATGTCTAATAGTGACCCCTAATATCAAACAAGATGAACCTAATAGGATGGCATAAATGCCTTCCTCAAACTATGTTAGAAAGAGGAAAGATGGAAGCACAAAAAGTTACTTAAGATGCAAGGAATCAAACACAAAGCAATGGTCATGAAAAAATCATAAAACTAAGTCTCCAAAGACCTCAATCAGAAGCAAGTATTGTGTCAAAACAACTCACAAATATTCACAAGGAAACTCAATCTATTGGTCACACAAAGTCACTTAAGAATACTAAAAAAAATGCACAAAAGGCCTTCTAAAACTATTGATAAAAGGCATAATTAGTCCCGAAGTCCCATAACTTAATTATTGGTTTTGCTTAGTCCCATAACAAAAAAAACCTTTCGAAATAGTCTCGTAATATTTGTTCCGTCAACACATAAAATCCTTTCTGTTGGTTCTAGTGTTCATCCGTTAGTTTTAGCCACGTATGATTGCCAACAATGTGCCATGTCATAAAATAAGTGAATATAGGTGTTTATAAGGTGTATCGTGTGCCTCCCTTGATCCATTGTTAGATTTTCACGACAACTTCATCTTTCTACTACAACTTCATCTTTCTTCACGACAATTTTGTATTTCTTCAAACTTCTTCTTTCATTTTCCTTTGTCGTTGCCATGTCCAAGTTTTCAAGCTCTGATTTAGTCGAAACATCTGGCTCGGTTATTCGCAGAAACAAGTGCAAGGTATGCTTTTTCCAAAATGATTTTGTTCTTCGTACGAAAGGTGATATGAATAGTGTGAATTATGGAAAAAAGTTCTGGGGATGTAGAAATTTCAGAAATAATCTCAATAAAGGATGTAATTTCTTCAAGTAGTTCGACGATGACATTATCGATGAAAGAGATTTGAAGATCCAGAGGCAAAAGAAGAAAATATACAAGTTGAAGGTGGAGATAATGAACACTAGGGGATGGTTGAAATTCGGTGTAATTATTGGGATATTTAGTCTATTGTGTAATGTGATATTTGTAACAAGTTTGTTTTAGGTTGGTTAGGTTTGTACTAGTTGAAATGTATCAATTTTGTACAATTTTGATTATCAATGGAATGTATTAGTTTTTGGCATATTTGTTGAATAGTGGTCAAGCTTTTTTTATTGTTACAGAACAAATTTTTTAAATTTTTACAGAATACAAGCTTGAACTGTATCAGTTTTTCTTGGTTAATACAAAAGTTTTTTATGGTTACTACAAAAGTTTTACATAAGTTTTTGAAGGTTACTACATAAGTTATATAGAACAAAACTTTTTGATGGTTACTACAAAATTATTACATAATTAACAGTCAAAGTAGCCAAAGTAGTAATTATATGTTACATAATTGGGACAATGCCAAGGTACACAAAAGTTGTTATATAAGCATTGGTAGACAAAAGTGGCATTATATGCCCAAGTACAAACACAAAGTACACAAAAGTTGCTTTATAAGCATAAGTAAACTAGTTGTCTATTACACCAGTAGAATTTATAAAAATATAAATTAAACATAAAATCCAGGGTTGGCTAGAAGTAGGCTTTAGACCCCTTTGAAGCCTTTTCCTCTTTAGACCCCTTCCAAGTCAAAAACCCTAGCCTGAGTCTCACCTGCCGGAGAACGACTTCCAGTTGTCTTCTCCAGCCATCTCACCAGATCTACAACCCTAATATTACCATAAATACATCATACTTATAGCAATCGAAAGCTAATCTTAAGAGGATCACAAATCCAACCAAAGCAATGTTGAAGAAAGAATCAAAACAAGTTGAAGAAAGAAACCCTGAATTGGAACTTCTTCAATGCCACAGCAAGAAAACCAAAGAAATGTGCTTGATCTTGAGCTTTATATGGATCCAATTAAAGGCCTGAGTAGTGTGAATTGAAATAAAATTCGAATTGCAGATTGAAAACACCTTCAAGTATGTTATGTTTCCCCTTCAATTCTCTATGTTGTTGATGCTTTAAACTGCTTCATGATGATGATTGAGTGGAAATGAATGAATAAAGGATGAAAATTGGTGAAGAAAAATGAAGAACAATGTGAAAACTCAAAGCAAAAGAAAGAGAATTATGATAATGTGAATGTGTGATCGAAAACAAGATGAACCTAATAGGATGACATAAATTCCTTCCATAAACTATGTTAGAAAGAGGAAAGATGGAAGCACAAAAAGTTACTTAAGAACACAAATCATTGGTCGTGAAAAAATCAGAAAACTAAGTCTCCAAAGACCTCAATCAAAAGCAAACATTGTATCAAAACAACTCACAAATATTCACAAGGAAGCTCAATCAATTGGTCACACAAAGTCACTTAAGAATACTAAAAGAAAATGCACAAAACGCCTTCTAAAACTATTGATAAAATGAGTTCAAAAATATACCAAAAATATTTTTACGTTCTTTTAAGAGTCTTTTAATAGATGCAAAAATAATGGTATCAAAATGTTATTTGAAGTGGGAGAAATAAATTGGACAAGATAGTGTACCAATGTAGAATTCAATTGAAAAATAAAAATGGAAGAAAATGTTGAAAAAATATACAATCAGGATGAAAATTGTAAAATAAAAATTCTAAAAATTATTTAAATGGGTTAGTAATGTTGTGTAATTTTCTTGGAATTTTAGAAAATATTTTGGTATTTTTATGAAATTAAAATGAGAAAGTATTCAAGAAAAACAAAACAAAATAAAACAAAATTGAGGGAGGGGTGCAGCGTGAGCAATTGGCTAGTTAAAACAAGGATTGGGCCTGAAGAAGGGGGTGCAAAGAGCAAAGGAAAAAGGCTCAATCCAATAAGCGCATTTCAGAATCCATACCATAAACCTGGTCAACAATTGACCTAGATCCACATCATACAATACATCCAATGGTTCAAACTCAATCAGTCAGATTCAAAGGTATGCACAATCAATGGCAGTGATGCAAAGAACACACACAACTCAATCAGTCAATGCGCTACATAAAACCATCTGAAGTCAATCTTGTGAGAAAATGAAGCACGTGAGGGACCTCCTCCCTCATTTATGTGTTGGCAACGTTCTTAGCATTAATGAAAAAAGATCCAATGGCTACGTTATGTTCCAAGTCAAAAACCCTAGTCTGAGTCTCACCGGCCGGAGAACGACTTCTGGTCGTCTTCTCCAACCATCTCACTGGAGCTACAACCCAAATATTACCAGAAATGCATCATACCTATATCAATCGAAAGCTAATCTCAAGAGGATCACAAATACAGCCTCAAAAACAACATTAATTGCATATTCAAAGAGAATCGAAGCCAAGAAGATTGCCCCAGATCTAGGTGTTTTGCTCCTATAGAGCCTATAAGTTATCCATCAAGTTCGTTTTAGGTTTAGGCATTCAAATCAGGCAACAACAATCAATTTAAACATCGAAACAATCAAAACAAGTTGAAGAAAGAAACTCTGAATTGGAGCTTGTTCAATGCCACAACAAGAAAACCAGAGGAATGTGCTTGATCTTGAGCTTCCTATGGAGCCAAATAAAGGCTTGAGTAGTGGGAATTGAAATGAAATTTGAATTGCAGATTGAAAACACCTTCAAGTATTCTATGCTTCCACTTCAATTCTCTATGTTGTTGATGATTTAAACTGCTTCATCATGATGATTGAGTGGAAATGAATGAATAAATGATGAAGAATGGTGAAGAACAATGAAGAACAATGTGAAAACTCAGAGCGAGCGAGAGAGAGAGAGAGAGAGAGAGAGAGAGAGAGAGAGAGAGAGAGAGAGAGAATTCTGAGATTGTGAGTGTGTGATCGAAAACAAGATGAACCTAATAGGATGGCAAAAATGCCTTCCTTAAGCTATGTTAGAAAGAGGAAAGATGGAAGCACAAAAAGTTACTTAAGATGCAAGGCATCAAACACAAATCAATGGTCATGAAAAAAAATCAGAAAACTAAGTCTCCAAAGATCTCAATCAGAAGCAAACATTTTGTCAAAACAACTCACAAATATTCACAAGGAAGCTCAATCAATTGGTCCCACAAAGTCACTTAAGAATACTCAAAGAAAATGCACAAAAGGCCTCCTAAAACTATTGATAAAATGAGTTCAAAAATATGCCAAAAATATTTTTATGTTCTTTTATGAGTCTTTTAAATGATTAAAAAAGAATGGTATCAAAATGTTATTTGAAGTGGGATAAATAAATTGGACAAGATAGGGTACCAATGTAGAAGTCAATTGAAAAATAAAAATGGAAGAAAATGTTGAAAAAATATACAAACAGGATGAAAATTGTAAAATAAAAATTCTAAAAATTATTTAAATGGATTAGTAATGTTGTGTAATTTTCTTGGAATTTTAGAAAATGTTTTGTTATTTTTATGAAATTAAAATGAGAAAAGTATGCAAAAAATAAAATAAAATGAAAGAAAATTGAGGGAGGGGTGCAACGTGAGAAATTGGCTAGTTAAAACAAGGATTGGGCCTGAAGGAGGGGGCGCAAAGAGAAAAGGAAAAAAGGCTCAGTCCAATAAGCGCATTTCAGAATCCATACCATACACCTGGTCAACAATTGAGCTAGCTCCACACCATACAATACATCCAATAGTTCAAACTCAATCAATCAGATTCAAAGGTATGCACAATCAATGGCTATGATGCAAATAACACAACTCAATCAGTAAACACGCTACATAACACCACCTGAAGTTAATCTTATGAGAAAATGAAGCACGTGAGAGACCTCCTCCCTCATTTATGTGTTGGCAACGTTCTTACCATTGATGAAAAAAGATCCAATGGCTATGTTATGTTCCAAGTCAAAAACCCTTGCCTGAGTCTCACAGGCTGGAGAACAACTTCCGGTCATCTTCTTCAGCCATCTCATCGGAGCTACAACCTTAATATTACCAGAAATGCATCATACCTATATTAATCGAAAGCTAATCTTAATAGGATCACGAATCCAGCCTAAAAACAACATTAATTGCATATTCAAAGAGAATCAAAACCAAGAAGATTTCCCTAAATCTATGTCTTTTTCTCCTATAGAGCCTATAATCTATCCAGCCAGTTCATTTTAGGATTTGACATTCAAATTAGGAAGTAACAATCAATTTAAACACTGAAATAATCAAAACAAGTTGAAGAAAAAAAGCCTGAATTGGAGCTTCTTCAATACCACAACAAGAAAACCAGAGGAATGTGCTTGATCTTGAGCTTCCTATGGAGCCAAATAAAGGCTTGAGCAGTGTGAATTTAAATGAAATTCGAATTGCAGATTGAAGACACCTTCAAGTATGTTATGCTTCCACTTCAATTCTTTGTGTTGTTGATACTTTAAACTGCTTGATGATGATGATTCAGTGGAGATGAAAGAATAAAGGATGAAGAATGGTGAAGAACAATGTGAAAACTCAAAGCAAAAGAGGGAGAATTCTGAGAATGTGAGTGTGTGATCGAAGCAAAAATGAGAGTGTCTGTGAAATTCTGTTATGTTTGACTCTTATACCCATGGTTAACTGTTAAACAGATTGGTTAACATTTAGAACCAGAGTTAAATTCATGAGAAGTGTTATGGTGTTTCATGGTACATGATATTATGGTGAGCTAGCTGAAGCTTTGCACATGATCATAATGGCATTTCAATTGCAAATGATAGAGGGATGATTATAGAGCAAGTTTTATGTTTGAAATGAAATGGATTAATGACTTAAAGATGAAGAAAATTGTCTCGGAACTCAAAGGCATGAAACTGAATGTGAAAGGCAACATGGGTGGGCACATGGGCTATGGTTCTAGGGCAATCTTTCAGCTTTAACATCCCCACTTTGGACCACCATATGACCATGATAACTTGATCAGATGAAAAAAATGATAAACACCAATCTTGAAGAAAACATGGAGATGAACAACTTTCATGTTGGAAAGTTTTTCATTTGAAGCTTCTTTTTTTGAGAAAAATGGCTATACATCTTGCACACCACATGTTTGTAGAAATTCTGGCCTAGTGACACGCCCATGACTTGCCTTGCCTTAGTTTTTGCCCTACTTTTTTCATACTTTGAACGGTTACACCTCCCTCAATTTTGATCCTATGAAGATGATCCAAGTATGAATTTGAAGCTGAGAATACCCTCTATCAAAAAGTCCAGGTGGAACTTTTATTTGAATCCTGAATTTTGAAAGGGCCTCTCTTGAACATGGCTGCCAAAGTGGTTAGAACTTACTATATTTGGAAACCCTAATTCTTCCAAATTAGGCAAGTTTAGGTTTTCTTGATTTTTGAAGATTCACCCATCATTCCTTGATCAAATTTTGTCTAATGGTCACTTGTAACATGGATTTCATGATTTTGACCTCAAAACGTTACGAGTTGACTTTTTACATTGCACATTTGACTTTTCTCCAATTTCTTGATTTTCAAGTAACTGATCAATTGAAGTACTTCTGAAATGATCCAATGGCTCACCTTCCATCCCTAGATACTTGACATCATGGGGAAAACATTGAAATCAATTTTGAACCAAAATTTCTTTGAGAAACCCTATTAATCAATAACCCGAATTTTAGACCCTTTTGTTATGAGGTATTGCACTGCTTGCATTCTTTAATTAATCCACTTCTTTCAAAGCCTTGAGGGATCATTTGAGATTATGTAGAATGTTAGGAACCCTTTGAGCCTTGTTGAGAGGCATCTAACCTTTTTCATTGCCTTTGAATGATCACCAATCTTTCCAGTCATTGATCATATGCACTATGCCTTAACCATGAGTGTTATGATTCATCTTTCTATGCAAAGATGCAATGATATATATGTTGATGCAATATTGAATATGCCATGAAATGAGAGGGAAAATTTTTGGGTGTTACACTCACAAACATAAAATCATATTCCAAAATGAAGATAATTTCGTGTAGTTTTCATAACTTCAAGAATCGCTTAAATTCGATTTACGAGTAAGAAGTTATCCTCCTTACAATGTGACTGGTTCATAATTCCCGTATATAGAACTTTCCAAAAATCAGCATCAGACCCCAATACTAAAACGCACTTTTCTCCCTTTTCACAAACTTCCTGAAGACAAATCTTATATGCAAACTGTAGGGAATTTTCTGAGCTTTCCAAAAAGTTCAGACTCACTTCAATCAGAATCTTGAGTCAAAAGTTATGCCTCTTTTACCGACAGCTGCTCCAAAATTGCAAAAATCAGAATTCGAGATTGATGAACATAAGTTACATCTCTCTCTCTCTCTCTCTCTCTTGATTCTAAAATTCACCAACATCCTTTCTTTTCATCCAACTCTAAAATTACTCGACTTTAATCCAACTATACTCAAGGCATATTAATCTACCAACTTGATCCATCAATTTATCATTTCCATTGGAATAATTCCTTATTCTTAATCAATTCCTCATCCATATCCTACACACATCTCAAACTTGACCGATACGAGTTTATGAGTCCATGCTCTCGCTGGTCAGCAACAACATCGCTTCAACAACATTTGCACTCTTGCGATTAATATCAACTTGAACCAACTTCTACATACCAATAACATGTCCGAGAGCAAGCCTCTCCCCCACTTAATCCAAACCAACCCTGTAGACAAATACTAGAAACTAACAAACAAGTACCGTTAGTGTTTCACACACATGTCGCACACTAAGGAATAAACGACATTAGACAACATTGGTCGAACGAACCGACCTGCTCTGATACCACTAATGTAACACCCCATTTCTACCCGACAATTATCGACAAAATTAGAGTAGTAAAATTCAACTTAATCAAACAAATAGGATGCCACATTTCAACTTTAAAACATATTCGTTTTCATTTCATAAAACATTGATACATAACACTTTTATTCGAATGAAACCGTAACAATATTTTTCATACTCTGAAATAAAACAGCATTTATAACTAAGCAGCAGATATGCAATTATTCGACTAAACATAATATAAGATATTATTCAACTTAGACAACTTAATAACAACATGTTTTAATAGAACAACTTGACACCGCAGCAACATGATAAATACAACAATTAAGCAATTAAGCATTCATCCCCCAAGTGTTACGTATCAGAGCGACAACCAATGACTCGAACTAAAGGTAATCGACTATTCCTCTTGATTAACTGCACGTTGGCAACATAAAAACAACATTCAAACATAAGGGGTGAGATATCGAATTTTATAAAGGAAGGATGATAAATAATACATAGATTGAAATCATAAAATTATTACCACTTCACATCAACAACAAAGCAACAATCAACAACGACTTGAAAAATACAACTTTAAATGCGACTCAACTATGTATGCATGTGGTACCATTCAGAGTAAAACTCCCAACTTAAAATTCCCAATTTACCGAGGCATCAAGGCATAAGCCTTCAAATTTCAACTTGTGCCAATCCAGACCAACGTGGTGTGAGCAACAACTCCGACATAAAAATGCACACATGCTATTTGACATGTACGACTCATAACATAAATAACATAAAAATGTCAACAACGTAAACAACTCAGACAACTTAAACAACTTATTCAACATTGTCTATCAAGCCTACAACTTACAATTGTCCAAAAATTAGAACGAAACTACATATTCAACTGTACCTGCAAACCAACGTTTCTGGCATAATTTCAACAAAACAATTCAATAAAATCACCTACTAAACCACCCGACTTACCCCGACAATTTTCGTTAAATTCCAGACAACTAATTTTTCCGCTTAAATCGGCTAAACCGACTAAAATGTGTTGTTTCGACATTCTGCGACTAATACGAACTTATTACAAAAATTATATCAATTCTATGTTTTTCTAATACAATGCTACTGCTAAGCATCACCTACTGTCATGGAAACCCACACGTTTATTTTTCTGTCAAACCAGAAATACAACTTCCTATATCAAACTGAGTTTTTTCACAAACTGATAAAACTGTGTTCTGTGTAGTCCAAATGCATTAACACTATAAGTCCTACTTATTACATTCTAATTTATTTAATAAGTGAAAACAACATTATAGTTTATTATTACTTTAATTAAAATATTCATAAAGTATAAAAGTATGTATCATATTTATATTACATACACAAGTGGCTCTCAACGTGACAATGTGGCTCTCAGCATGTCTTTATGCTATAATTTGTATTTATTAAGATTCTAATTCACTTACATGAACATAATGGTATTACTTCGTCTTAAGAAATTCATAAAATTTTCATAAGATGAAATGTATGAATTAAAGTATATAAAAAAAACAAGTGCCTCCTCCTAATTAATGGGTGGCTTGCGCCACCCTTATACATATCCCAAAGTGGCTTGCGCCACTATGCATGTGAGAGAGGGGTGATGTCTTGCACCATCCCCCTGTAGCTACCATTATAATATTTTCTTTTATATTTCCACCCCTATGTGTGTGGTGGGTGGTTTGCGCCACCCGTACACCTACTCCGATTACATTTTTGTCCAAAATTAGATTTTCCAGAAAAAACAATTTTCACCGCAATTTTTACAAAAATCAATCCAACAATAAAATTCAACAAAATCTATTTATCAGTATTTTTCACAGAATCAATCAATATAACTCCATCAACAACACAACATCAGAATCAAACTAAATCAACATCAACATCATAGAACTACCCGATCCCAATTTCTACGTATCGATTATCATAACCCAGTTATAAAAGTCGAACTCCACCCTTATCTTCAATTGACGGCCGCTCGAATTTTCCGACCGAATTTCTGGAACTTGGCCCCGACGACAACAAACCCTCGTATCCCTCTTTCTCCCATTTTCCCTCTTTCTCTCTACTGATACACAACTAAATTTTCTATTACTTTTTCTTTGTTTTATTATAACTAATATTATATTATAAATCTATTGGACTTACTAATCAACACCTCCACTAATACTACTACTAACACAACAATTAAGCCCATATTAAATAAAATTACTCTCTTATAGCTTCTAATATTCTTCTTCTATTAAACCAACTTAATATCAACTTAGCAACTCAAATCACTGCAACACAAAATCAATCAATAATTCACGAATAATTACTTTCTCCCGACTAAATCGACTAATTACCGATTATCAAATAAACATTCCAAACAACACATTCAACCTATTCCACAATAACCGGAAAATATTCATTATCACTCTCCACAACTTAAATCAACTTGCTTAATTAATCCAACTCAAACCAACATAGAACATCAAAGTAACATTCCGATATTTCGGAAATCATCTTAAATCATCACAAATAGCTCAAACCAGCACAAAACAACACAAGTTAATACAAATATATTTAATTAAATATTTAAGTAAATAAACGGGCGTTACACCACTGCTCACCCATCCAACACCCCATTTCATTGATAGCACCCTCTTGATTAGAAGAGGAAGAAAACAGGGAGGGTAATACATCACATAACTTTAAATGACCCAACCACTTAAACATCCAAAATGGAATCCCCCCCATCACCAATCTTACAAGACAGAAAATTGGCAAATCCATCAGTAGCCATATAGTCTTTTAATAACATTAGATCCCTCAACCAAAGCGAGTTGTATCTATTCGTGACATAGCTACAAGAAGACACTATCAAGTGAGCGAGATTACCATACCTGCGAGTTAAAACTCTAGACCAAATTGCACACGGTTCTTGCAAAAATCTCCACAACCATTTTGAAAGTAATGAAAGATTAAACAACTCGACATCCTTAATACCCAAAACACCAAGATTCTAAGGTAAATAAATCCTCCTCCAACTTATCCACGGAATACAAAGCTTATC
Organism: Lathyrus aphaca; assembly: GCA_963966055.1. NCBI lineage: Eukaryota > Viridiplantae > Streptophyta > Magnoliopsida > Fabales > Fabaceae > Lathyrus > Lathyrus aphaca. The sequence goes on from OZ014522.1 coordinate 84,234,681, forward strand.
ACACGAGCCATACCAAAGGAAATTTCGTTGAGTCTCTACTAGATAATGAATAACTTTAGGAGGAGCTTTGTAAAATGATAAATGTGTGGATCAAGAAATATATGGGTGAAGATTTCGAAGCACATAGATGAATAAGGAGTATATAAAGAGAAACCTAAACCTAATGTAATTTGGCTTTTCACAATTTTGTAAAATTAGGGGAAGTTTAGAGTCTTAGATTTTGAGAGTCTCTTTAGTGTGTCTTTGTAAGTCAACCATGTATATTTTGATACATTGAGGTAGACTGAGTGTAAACACCCCAAATTTGCCCTCACCTTTTCTCACATCATGGCTTATGATATCATTTTGCATAAACATCACATTGCATCTGTTGCACCCCAAAATTTGCCCTCCCCAAAAACAAGACATTGTGTACTAAGATGTTCACAACGTTCACAAAGATCACAAGACATCTCATGAGGTTCACAAGGTTCACAAGGTTCACAATTAGTCAGAAAGTTTGGCAATTCCCTCAGACAATGCATCCTCCTAAGCAAGGTATCCTAAACTAGGGTTTTGACTTTAATCAGGCTAAATGGACTTCCAAGACTTCAAGTGAGCTTCATAGCATCCTATATGTTTTAAAGAACCCCTATGTCAAGTTTCAAGACTTTCCCAAAATATTTGCTCAGTCAGATGATCAGATAGGTTAAAATCAGTCAAGGCAGTTAAAAAGTCAAACTGAGGTCAATTGTGGTCAAACCAAAGTCAAACTTCATGATTTTTTGCCAACATCAATTATAGGAGGTAAAATTCATCATTTGATAAAGGGTTGGTCATGATTCATCAAGGAGATTTCAGATCATCAGGAATCAGGAGTTTCTAAATTAGGGTTTTCACAGGAAAAGTCAACTGAACTTTGACCAGCCATAACTTTCACATGCTCCATCAACATTTTTCCATCCAAAGCTCATTTTGAAGGAAATTTAATTCTCTACAACTTTGTGTCTCACAAGCCAAGCCCAAAAATGCTTCATTTGGAAGGTATGAGCTAAGACATTATAGGTCATTTTAAAAGTCAACATCTTCCAAAGAGCATAACTTGAGAATGGTAAAAGATATGGACATGAGACCAAAGGGGTTGGTTAGAGGACTCTCTAATCTTTCTAAAATGTCCAAGAACACCTTCATAGAATTAAAATTGAAGGATTTGTTCCCTTGCAAAGTTGGGAAATTTTTGGGAAGTTTATGAAGCAAATGAGGCCTTAAAACCAATTTTTGCTAAATGAGTCCACCAAATTGCCATCCAATCTTTATAATATCATCAAGCACGACCAAACCCATGCCTTTTCTGATTTTTTATATTTTATTTAGTATTTATTTGAATTTTATTCATTAAAATACAAATTAAATTAAAATAAAATATGAAAATCATATATTTGGATGAGATTATGATTCTAGAAGGTCATAAACATCAATTATAGATGATTGATCTGATCCAAATTCGTGCTAGCTTGATTTGGCAAGGTTGGATGTGATATTTTTCAATATTTGAAAGATAGAAACTTCATGATCAAGCAATCATTAAAAAGCTCATAAATCCATAACTTTTTGACCTAATTTTCATCTCTACATATACTTGAAGACATCCCAATCACAAGGACACGATTTTGCTGCCTCAAGAACACTAAACAAGTTTCAAAATTTTCAACAAAAAACAAGATTCGGTTTTGGATTTAGAGGGACTCTCAAGACAAAATAAAGGTTGCAAATCGTTCCTTGAATGTCACTGAGTGTTTCTGGATCATAAAACCATCCATTCATGCACTGAATCATGCTAACCGAATCACTCTTATTCATGTTTTACATTTTTTTTTTCGATTTCATACTTCCATGCGTTATTAACTAATTTTGCTTGTTGATTCGGGTTTGTTTTGAAGCATAGAAGCTTTCTGGATAAACCAATTGAAGTTTCATGATCTAAATCACATTTCACCATTGTTAGGGTTTGAACGACCAACTTAGGGTTTTGTGATTTAGACAATATAAATAAATTCTAGCAACATAGGAAGATTGTATGATTCATAAGGATCACATTACACTAATCAATTTGAATAAATTTTACTGTTTGCTTGCTGTTTGAGTTTCGTAGGGCAAGAACATGGAAGAACATGCAAGAAAATTCGCAGGAAACATTAAAGAAGAATTCGCAGGAAACCTGGGGAAGAAGATGAAGTTTGGCGCTGAAATCAAATTCAAATATTTGTTTTAAAATATATTGTTTTATTGTTGGTTTAATTTCAAACGCGCGCATGTAGCTCAGTTGGTTGGTGTATTGGCTTGTGAATGAATGGTCCTGGGTTCGAATCCCCCCAGGCCATTTTGGTTTTGCTTCTATTTTTTTGATATTGTGCAGGTTAATAATAAAACAATTGCTACCCAAACCCTATAACATGCGCGCGTTTGACCTGGTGGTAGCAGTGTGAGTCCAGGGGAGGCAGGACCTAGGGCGTGGGTTCAATCCCTGCCCCAGGTAAATTTTTTTTATTCATTTTCTCATTATTTTGTTTTATAATTAATTTTAATTATATTTCTTATAAGAAAATTCTATTTAAATAATAATATGTAAATATATATATAACTTCATATTTTCTAATAAATCCCTAATTTATTTTCTAAACTTTAATTTAGTTTATATTTAATTTGAAATTTGTTTATATTATTATTGTATAAATTTTTTAAAATAATTTAATTAATTAATTATTAAAATATTCAAACCCTAATTTTATTTTCCTAAATTTCTAACCCTAATTTCTCACCTTAATTATTTTTATTTAACTTTAAATATTAAACTTAATAAATTTTTCTAATATATAACTAAATAATTAATCATGTTTTTTTTTTGTAAATTATTATTATAATTGTTTATTATTATTATTTTCTTTTTGAATTCTTCAAAATTATTTGTTTAACTTAAAAATGTTCTTTCAAATTCTACAATATTTTTGTATATTTGTGCTAACCTCTATTCTCTTATGATTATCTTATTACTAACCATTTTAATTATATTTTATTTATTATATATTATTTCTATTATAATGTAATTGCGAAAGCCTTGTAATAGTCGTAGTTTATTATTGTTCTATTGTTTATAAATATTCTTGCCATGGTTAGTAACTATAGGGAGTGATAACATGTTTGTGATTTAAAATTAATTTAGTATCACTTATTTAATAAGATAAATATATGAATATGAACACTCACACACGTAAGTCGATCTTTGATCGCCATCCTACACTTTCTAAGGGTATTCCTCATGTTGCCTAATTATAAGGTCAAGTAAGGTGTCTTAAAGCAAAGTCCTTTTTCATAAAATATCATCAAGTCCCTTTAAGATTATAAGATCAAGTCCCTTCAATGTTGCCTACGGTAAATGATCTTGTCCCTTCGAATAAAAGATGATAAGTCCCTTCGTATTGCTAAGACACCTTACAATTGCCTAAACACAGATGTCCCTTCACATGTCCCTTATAACATCCAAGGCAATGACTACCTATTCCTTAATAATAGGGCTAGTCTTACCATTGAAAGAACATATAAGAACAGTAAAGATTTAACATAGGGTAGGTTCCTCTTAAGTACTTGCTCACTTTTTCAAAATACTTCATTACACTTCATATTTCAAACAAATTTTCAAAACAAAGTCTTTATATACATCCATACGAGGATCATTATAAAGTACTTAGAAATTTTTTATCACACACTACACCTTTCTCAAAACAATTTAAAGTGAGCTAAGTAACTAAGAGCCCATGGATAACCATGGATATAAAGGGTGCTAACACCTTCCCTTTGTATAACCTACCCCCCAAACTCAAAATCTTTTTAAGGTCTTTCCTGTTCTTTTATGCCCTTTCCTTTTGGATAAAATAAAAGTCGGTGGCGACTCTTGCTATCCGCAACATTTAACTAAAGTCAGTTCTCCTACCGTGTTACAGAACTGGCGACTCTGCTGGGGACTTAATAAAAGAGGGGTACCCTTAGGAATTAGATCACTTTAAAATTGTTTGCCTTGTTTGATTTATACTTATCTTGTTGGGTGCTCTTATGTGTGAAAGATCCTAACCCGGATCTAGTGTACCTTAGGTAAATGGCAATAGACCAAGGAAACTGTACGGTGTATACCGATATGGTTGATCTGGTGGCCATAGTTAGTGTGACTTCTTGGTTGGTGCTTATGTTCCTTAAGTAAATTTGAGGATAATATGAGGCTGCCATATGTTGTCAATACACTAACTAACTTTTAGAACCCTAGTTATCCCATCTTGGCCTTTAGAAAAGTAGTGAGATAACCGGCTTTGGTGAAGACTGAAGTTGGTTGATACTCGATACTACGCTCATTGAGATCCTAAACTTGGAGGGTTTTGGTTGGAAAGTAAGTTGCCTACTGAACAACCACCCTTGTGAAAGATCAATGATATTGAGATCCCTTAGAACCTGGTTACTTTATAGGACAGGATGAACCAACTAAACTTCAGGGGAGGGTACTTACCTTTAAACCTCATGCAAGCTTTCAGTAGATGTTTAAGAATTGGCAGAATTTTTGACCAAACAAGAAATGTTAAATTCAGTTCAGAATGTCCTATCAGATGTTGGGACATTATCAAACAGAGTATGTGAAATTATTTCAGGATGTCTCATCAGATGTTGGGACATTGTGTGAATAAATTAAGTTCAGTTTTTCAGGATGTCCCAACAGATGTTGAGACATCTCAGACCTGCTACCAGAATTAATTAATGATTAACTGATCAGAGATATTTAAGGAGAAGTATCTGGAATTAATTAATGATGGATAAAAACAGAACAAGGCGCATCTGTAGGGAGTTTTATATTGAAGATTCAGATTAAAACAGAAGACCTAAATCACCTAGAATATAGGAGGTAACAAACCCTAAATTCAAGGTGACAGCTGCTGCACATTAGGGCTGGATCATTCTACAGAAAGCCCAAAATTCAGATACCTATTTAAACAACAGAAACTCATAGAATTGAGTACGGATTTTTCAGAAGACCAAATAGGGTGTCTAGTGTTTTAAAAGCAGGTTGTTTTTATTGTACCACTTTATGAGCTTTTAAGCAAAAGTGCATTTGTGACTTGATTGAAACTGTGAAGTAAGATCAAGCTGTATTGTTTGAAGGATGTCTTCAATTTCTGTAAACTTGTAAACTTGATCACTGTGTGATTGAGGGGGAGTGAGTAGGGTACTCTTATCTAAGTGAGTCTTAGGTAGAAATTGCATTGGGTAAGTATTAAGTGATAGATTAAACAGGGTGGTTTAAGTCTAGAATTAATATTACTAATAGTGGATTTCCTCATGGCTTGGTAGCCTCCAGATGTAGGTGTGGTTATACACTGAACTGGGTTAACAAACTTCTGTGTTGTTTACTTTTCTTGCTGTTTAAGTTTTGGTTAAATTTGTCAAATGTCCTATTAAGTGTTGGGACATCTCTTAGGACATCTCATACCTGATCACAGAATTTCAATTGGCATCAGAGCAGGCACCCTGCCTGTTTATACTGGGTGAGATCTAGGGAATACAAATTCTGTAACATGGACAGAGATTTAGGGTCAGTAAATAGACCACCTATTCTGGATGGATCTAATTATGACTACTGGAAGCCAAGAATGATTGCATTCTTAAGGTCACTTGACAACAGGGCATGGAGAGCAGTCAATGTTGGATGGGATCATCCTATCCAAGACACCAAAGATGGATCTAAAGTGCTGAAACCTGAAGAAGAATGGAGTAAGGAGGAAGAAGACTCAGCACTAGGCAATTCAAAAGCCTTAAATGCTTTATTCAATGGCATTGATAGGAACATTTTCAGACTTGTGCATCATTGTGAACTGGCCAAAGATGTTTGGGATACTCTCAAAACAACTCATGAAGGAACATCAAAAGTAAAAATGTCAAGACTTCAACTTCTCACCACCAAGTTTGAAAACTTGAGAATGAAGGAAGATGAATCAATTCATGAGTTCTATATGAACATCTTGGATATAGCCAATACTTCTGGAGCCTTGGGAGAAAAGATGACTGATGAAAAGCTTGTGAGAAAGATTCTCAGATCTTTGCCAAAAAGATTTGACATGAAAGTCACTGCAATAGAAGAAGCTCAAGACATATGCTCCATGAAAGTTGAAGAACTCATTGGTTCCCTTCAAACTTTTGAGATGGGAATGAATGACACAAATGCCAAAAAGAACAAAAGCATAGCCTTGGTGTCAAATACAGATGAAGAAGAAGATGATGAATCAGCAAATGATAAAAGCTTATCAGAAAACCTTGCCTTAATTGGAAGACAATTCAAACAGATTCTCAGAGGAATGGAAGGAAAATCCAAACCTAGTGGAAGAAACACAAACTCTGAGAACAGAAGACCTTATGATGCTAACAAAAGATTAAAGTATGCTGAAAAGACCAGTCAAGATAAAGGAGTCAAATGCCATGAATGTGAAGGATATGGACACATCAAGTTTGAATGTCCTACCTACTTAAAGAGGCAAAAGAAAGGACTCTCTGTGGCCTGGTCTGATGAAGACTCAGGAGATTCAGAAGAAGAATCAGCTAAGCATATTACTGCTTTAGCTGGACTGTGTGAATATGATAGTGATTCCAGTTGTGGAGAACTTACTTATGAAGAACTTGAGCAAGCATTCAAAGATCTATACAAAAGAAGCTCTGAAATATGCAGTGAAGTTATAAAGCTAAAGAAACAGAAGGAGGCATTAGAAGATGACAAAGCAAATGATCAGGAGATCATTGACACCTTAAAAAGTGAAATAAGCCTTCTTAACTCTAAGTTGGAACATATGTCCAAATCTGTTAGAATGTTGAACAGCAGCTCAAACACACTAGATGTTATTCTCAGCAATAATAAACATTCAGGGGACAAAAGTGGACTGGGATATAACAGAGATGAAGCCAGCTCTAGCAAAACTACTTCAAAAACTACACAGTCAAACAAGATGTCCCAACAGATGCTCCAACATCAGAACACAAAGACAAACATAATGTTCAAACAGATGTCTCAACATTCTGGAAAGAACAAAATGAAGAAGAAGTATCAAAGATGGAGATGCCATCACTGTGGAAGATTTGGACATATCAAACCTCACTGTTATAAGCTACATGGATATCCAAATCAGATGTATCAGCAACCTTCCAAACAGAAAGTAGAAGGTACCAAGAAAGTGCTGCATAGACATCAAAGAAATCAGCAACCTCCTAAGCAGAAGACAGAGGTCATCAAGAAGGTTTGGAGACCAAAAGCTGAACAACACACAGGGCAGAAGCATCAAAAGAAATCTCAGCTCATCTGGTCAAAGAAAAGTACTGCATACATAGCACATACATCTCTGAGAGTATCAGCTAAAGAAGACTGGTACTTTGACAGTGGATGCTCAAGACACATGACTGGATTGAAGAATTTGCTAGTAAACTTGAAATCACATTCATCCAGGTATGTTACCTTTGGAGATGGAGCTAAAGGAGAAATCAAGGGAGTTGGAACCTTGGATTGTCAAGATGTTCCAAGACTAGATGATGTGCTGCTAGTTAAAGGTTTAACTGCTAACCTGATCAGCATAAGTCAACTATGTGATCAAGGATACAGTGTAAACTTTACCAAATCTGAATGTATAGTGACTAACAAAGAACAAGAGGTTGTTATGAAAGGAGCCAGATCTAAAGACAACTGCTACATGTGGGAATCCCAAAATCTCAGTCTCACTTCAACCTGCTCTCTAGCTAAAGAAGAAGAAGTGAAACTGTGGCATCAAAGACTAGGTCATCTTCATTTCAGAGGCATAAAGAAGATCATATCTATGGATGCTGTAAGAGGTATTCCTAAACTAAAGATTGATGATGGCAAAATATGTGGTGAATGTCAAATAGGCAAGCAAACCAAGATGTCCCATCCAAAGCTCCAACATCTGACAACTTCCAAAGTTTTGGAACTTCTACATATGGATCTTATGGGACCTATGCAGGTTGAAAGTCTTGGTGGTAAGAGGTATGCCTATGTTGTGGTTGATGATTTTTCAAGATATACATGGATAAACTTCATCAAAGAAAAGTCAGATGTATTTGATGTATTCAAAGAATTATGTCAAAGATTACAAAGGGAAAAATCCAGCTGTGTGATCAGAATAAGAAGTGATCATGGAAAGGAATTTGAGAATCAAAAGTTCTTAGATTTCTGCTCTTCAGAAGGAATTAATCATGAGTATTCTTCACCTATCACTCCTCAACAGAATGGGATTGTTGAAAGGAAGAATAGAACCATTCAAGAATCAGCAAGAGCTATGATCCATGCTAAAAAGTTGCCTCTACACTTTTGGGCTGAAGCTATGAACACTGCCTGTTACATCCATAACAGAGTTACTTTAAGGAAAGGAACTTTGTCCACAATATATGAAGTATGGAAGGGCAGAAAACCCACAGTTAAGTACTTCCATGTTTTTGGAAGTATCTGTTATATTCTGGCAGATAGGGAGCAAAGAAGAAAAATGGATCCTAAAAGTGATGAAGGGATTTTCCTTGGATATTCCATAAACAGCAGAGCATATAGAGTATTTAATTCTAAGGTTATCATGGAATCCATAAATGTGATAATTGATGATGCTCCTACAGATGTCCCAGAAGATGTTGGAACATCTGTTGATATCAATATTGAAGCTGAAGAAAAGAATGATCAATATAACTTCACTCAAACTGATACAAGGACAGAAGAATCAAGTAAACCTCCTTCCATCAGAATAAAAAAGGATCATCCCAAAGATTTGATAATTGGTGATCCCAACAGAGGTGTGAGTACTAGATCAAGAGAAGTGATTTCAGGTTCTTGTTTTGTCTCCAAAATGGAACCTAAAAATATCAAGGAAGCTCTCACTGATGAATACTGGATTTGTGCTATGCAAGAGGAATTAGGTCAATTCACAAGGAATGAAGTGTGGAATCTTGTTCCTAGACCTGATGATATAAATGTAATTGGAACAAAATGGGTGTATAAGAACAAGTCAAATGAACAAGGAGTTGTTACAAAGAACAAAGCTAGACTTGTAGCCCAAGGATACACTCAAATTGAAGGGGTGGACTTTGATGAAACCTTTGCACCAGTAGCAAGGCTTGAATCAATCAGACTATTGTTGGGAATTGCTTGTATCTTGAAGTTCAAGCTATTTCAAATGGATGTGAAAAGTGCCTTTTTAAATGGCTATCTTAATGAAGAAGTATATGTAGAACAGCCTAAAGGATTTGTTGATCCAAGCTGTCCAAATCATGTATACAAACTCAAGAAGGCACTTTATGGGTTGAAGCAAGCTCCAAGGGCATGGTATGAAATACTAACCACATTTCTTATCAAGCAAGGATACAGAAAAGGTGGGATTGATAAAACCCTGTTTGTTAAAGATGAAGAAGGAAATGTCATGATTGCACAAATATATGTTGATGACATTGTGTTTGGTGGGATGTCTGATAAGATGGTCAAACATTTTGTCAAGCAGATGGAATCTGAATTTGAAATGAGTCTAGTAGGTGAATTAACCTACTTTCTTGGTCTGCAAGTAAAGCAAATGGAAGACTCAATGTTTATTTCCCAAAGTAAGTACTCCAAGAACATAGTGAAGAAATTTGGAATGGAAAATGCTTCTCATAAAAGAACTCCTGCTCCCACACATTTAAAGCTGACTAAAGATGAAAAGGGTGAGAATGTAGATCAAAGTTTATATAGAAGCATGATTGGAAGCTTGTTATACTTGACTGCTAGCAGACCAGACATTGCATTTGCAGTAGGAGTTTGTGCAAGATATCAAGCTGATCCAAAAGTCAGTCATCTCAATCAAGTCAAGAGAATCCTTAAATATGTTAATGGTACTTGTGACTATGGCATAATGTACTTTCATGGTTGCAAACCAATTCTCACTGGCTTCTGTGATGCTGATTGGGCAGGAAGTGCTGATGACAGAAAAAGCACTTCAGGAGGATGCTTCTTTCTAGGAAACAATCTGATTTCTTGGTTTAGTAAGAAACAGAATTGTGTATCCTTATCTACAGTTGAAGCTGAGTACATAGCAGCAGGTAGCAGTTGTTCTCAGTTGGTTTGGATGAAGCAGATGCTCACTGAGTACAATGTCCCACAGGATGTCATGACATTGTACTGTGACAACTTAAGTGCAATCAACATATCAAAGAATCCCATTCAACATAGCAGGACAAAGCATATTGATATCAGACATCATTTCATCAGAGATCTTGTAGAAGAGAAGGTGATTTCATTGGAGCATGTTGTTACAGATCTGCAATTAGCTGATATCTTTACCAAAGCATTGGATGCTACACAATTTGAGAACTTAAGGGGTAAAATTGGAATCTGTTTATGTGATATTTAGCAGTTAATGAGATGTGCCAACATGTCATATGACATTGCATGGCATAAGTTCCAGATGGCAAAGCCAGTCTGGACAAGACCCTTGGGAATTCCATTCCTAATCATTTGGACTGTAACGGCTACTTATTTAGTAACTACTTATAAGAAGCTATCAAGATTCTCATCATACCATCACAAGCGAATCACATTAACTCTCAATCCTTCAGAAATCATAAACCCTAAAGCTGTTCATCCATCTTCCTCAACAATGTCTCAAAACCCTAAAACAGCTGAGGAAATTCTCAACAAGGAAGACGTGGTTCATGCCACTCCAATCTCTGTTGTGCCAATGTCACCAACACCATTGGACGAGCTCAGGGGAAGCGCCTCTCACACTAAAAAGGCAAGAACACCAAAGAGATGTAAAGATCAAATCAGAAGCAAAGCTAAAGGCATTCCCTCTCCTGCTAACATGTCCTCAAAATACTCCAAATATGTTGATGATTCCATCAAGGAGATTGTCAACCAAGTTTTCTCTGAACAAAGAGTGGTGAGAGGGATCTCTGTTCCTTTGAACACCATTCCTGCACCTCAAGAAGAACCAGCTCAAGATACAGAGGACACTGCTGCAGAACAAGATGTCCCAACAGATGTTGGAACATCTGAAGATAAGAAAAAGAACTCATCTGATGTTGATCTGGAACAAACTGAGGACAAAGCCTCAAATGAAAATGATGAAGAGGTCTCTGAAGAACAGGCTCAAGGCTCAAATGAAGATCAAATCCCTGCTGATCAACCAGCTGAAGAGGAGGCTGCTCAATCTCCTCCAGTGGTCAATCTGGAGCAGGACTCTGATGCAGAGATCATAGCATCTGTGAAACCCAGCATTGCTAAAAGACTAAGGTCCAGGAAAGGAAAGATGCAAGCTGAACCTGTCATCCCTGAGAAGAAGAAGGCTAGTCCAAAGAAAGGCAAGGCTAAAGCCACCTTTGGTCCTACAAAACCATGGAGCAAAGTTCAAACCCAGAAGAGAAAAGCTGCAACACCCTCAGATTCAGATGTTGGATCAGATGTCCCAACATCTCCTCCCAAGAAGAAACCAGCTCCAGCTAGAGCTTCAACTGTTGTTCCAGAAGCTCCCTTGGACAACATATCATTCCATCATGTCTCCAGTGTCAACAGGTGGAAATATGTGTACCAAAGAAGGGTTGCCCTGGAAAGAGAACTGAGCAGCAATGCACTTGAGTGCATAGAACTCATTGACCTCATCTCTGTTGCAGGACTATTCAAGACAGTCTCAGAGTTCTCTCCCTGCTATGAACTTCTTGTCAAAGAGTTCATTGTGAATCTTCAGGAGGATTGCTCAAATGGTAAGTCCTCAGAATTCAGAAATGTATTTGTGAGAGGTAAGTGTGTTGAGTTCTCTCCCCAAATCATTAATCAGTATCTAGGAAGGGACACAGATGGACCCAATGAGCTAGGCAAGACAGATAATCAAATCTGTAAGGTGATCACTGCAAACCAGGTCAAGGCTTGGCCTGTGAAGGGAAAGCTCTCTGTGAGCATGCTTACCAGAAAGTATGCCATGCTTAACAGGATTGGAACTGCTAATTGGGTGCCTACCAACCACACTTCATCAATCTCAACTGGTCTGGCCAGATTCATCTATGCTGTGGGAACTCAAACCAAGCTGGACTATGGAGCATTTATCTTTGATCAAACCATGAAGCATGCCAGATCCTCAGCAACAAAGCTTCCAATAGCCTTCCCATCATTGCTGTGTGGGATAGTGCTCAATCAATACCCTGGCATTCTCACTGACAAGGATACAGCATGCAAGAGAGAGAGCCCCCTGGCTTTTCACTACAAATTATTTCTCAGTCACCATGCTGCAGATGTTGAAGCACCTGCTGGGACATCTGCTGGTCCCTCAACTGCTAAGACTTCAATCTCCAAGAAAGAGTTAATTGCTGAGCTAAAGTGCACATGCAAGGAGCTTGAAGCAAGGAAGCTGAAACTGGAAGAAATCATTCAAAGGTTGGAGAGTGAAGAAGACCAGAAAGCTGCCTCTAATGAACACAATGCCTCTGATGAAGACAGTGAATCTGATGAAGCAAGTGAAGCTGAAACAGAAGATGAGGAAGAAGCTACTGAGAGTGATGAATCTGAGTGATCATTGTAGGTGAGGAAATTGTAATGACAGCACTGCTTTGTACTTTTGGACTAGTATCTTTGGCCCCCATAATTTGTGTCTAACAAGGGGGAGAACAACAACAACAACAAAATATGTACTGCTGTTTAATTAAAATGAAAAATCTGTTTGTTTCTGCTTGAACTGAATCAGTGTGTTTTGATGAATATTTCTGTTGCAACAAAACTGGACACATATATGTTTGAGGGGGAGTAATCTCAAATAAGAATCAACAGAAAAGTAATGCTATACTCTGATAAAAAGAACTTCTGCTGCACTCTGAAATCCAGAAAAGATGTTAGCCAAAAATTAGCCAAAGGGGGAGTTTGTAGATGTTTAAGAATTGGCAGAATTTTTGACCAAACAAGAAATGTTAAATTCAGTTCAGAATGTCCTATCAGATGTTGGGAAATTATCAAACAGAGTATGTGAAATTATTTCAGGATGTCTCATCAGATGTTGGGACATTGTGTGAATAAATTAAGTTCAGTTTTTCAGGATGTCCCAACAGATGTTGAGACATCTCAGACCTGCTACCAGAATTAATTAATGATTAACTGATCAGAGATATTTAAGGAGAAGTATCTGGAATTAATTAATGATGGATAAAAACAGAACAAGGCGCATCTGTAGGGAGTTTTATATTAAAGATTCAGATTAAAACAGAAGACCTAAATCACCTAGAATATAGGAGGTAACAAACCCTAAATTCAAGGTGACAGCTGCTGCACATTAGGGCTGGATCATTCTACAGAAAGCCCAAAATTCAGATACCTATTTAAACAACAGAAACTCATAGAATTGAGTACGGATTTTTCAGAAGACCAAATAGGGTGTCTAGTGTTTTAAAAGCAGGTTGTTTTTATTGTACCACTTTATGAGCTTTTAAGCAAAAGTGCATTTGTGACTTGATTGAAACTGTGAAGTAAGATCAAGCTGTATTGTTTGAAGGATGTCTTCAATTTCTGTAAACTTGTAAACTTGATCACTGTGTGATTGAGGGGGAGTGAGTAGGGTACTCTTATCTAAGTGAGTCTTAGGTAGAAATTGCATTGGGTAAGTATTAAGTGATAGATTAAACAGGGTGGTTTAAGTCTAGAATTAATATTACTAATAGTGGATTTCCTCCTGGCTTGGTAGCCTCCAGATGTAGGTGTGGTTATACACTGAACTGGGTTAACAAACTTCTGTGTTGTTTACTTTTCTTGCTGTTTAAGTTTTGGTTAAATTTGTCAAATGTCCTATTAAGTGTTGGGACATCTCTTAGGACATCTCATACCTGATCACAGAATTTCACTTTCAAACCTAGGGCTATTGTGTGACTTGTTTGTGTGAGCCACATGTTTGTGATTGAGCATAACATCATAGCATCATCATGCATCATAAGCATAGCATTTTCACTAACCATTTCAAGGACCAAAGAATTTATCTTTGTTCTTTGTTGCAGGTCATGGCTTCTGCTCGTAGGAATACTATCCGGGTCAACTTTGTAGGGATACCTCCTAAGCTTAAAAAATTGGTCTCTCAAGTTTCTGAAAACTCCCAATTCATCAAGATACATGGTCACCTACTGGATCTAGTCACTTCAGGGTTCAATGAAGATATGATGAGTGTTCTGTTTCAGTTCTTTGACCCTAAACATCATTGTTTTACATTCCCCGACTATCAGCTGGTTCCTACAATGGAAGAGTTCTCCAAGCTTCTGGGTATACCTATCCTTGATCAGAAACCCTTCAATGGCTTAGAAAAAGAGCCTAAACCTGAAGTCATTGCTGCAGCCCTACATCTGAAGAAATCAGACATTGTCCTAGAAACAAGGAGTGGAGTTAAGGGTATTCTTGCTAAGGTATTGATGGAGGAAGCTCAAGTGTTCCTAAAGGCTATGAGTTATGATGCTTTTGAGGAGATCTTAGCCTTATTGATCTATGGCTTAGTATTGTTCCCTAATCCATACCAGTTCATAGACGTACATGCCATCAACATATTTCTGGCTCGCAATCCAGTGCCTACATTGCTTGGAGACATCTTACACTCTCTTCATACCCGTACTACGAAGGCACGTGGAACTCTGATGTGTTGCATACCTTTGCTATCTAGGTGGTTTATTTCTCACCTTTCTCGATCAGTGATGAAGAATGAACAAGGGTTCAGGTGGTCTAAAAGGATCATGTCACTTTCACATTCAGATATTCATTGGTGCTCTAGATCTATGGAGAATGTTACTATCATTGACGTTGTGGGGAGTTCCCTAATGTGACACTCCTTGGCATAAGAGGGGGCATTACCTACAATCCTTCCTTAGCTCTACGTCAGTTTGGTTACGCTCAGAGTGATCGTCCTCATGATATGCTTATTCAGGGTATTATGTTCGACTACGACAACGATCTGCAAGGTTACCGTCAAAGGTTCATACGAGCATGGGGTAAAGTGAACAAGGTTGACAGCAAGACTCTGGAACCAAAGTACATTATTCCTATGGAAGCTTATCTCAGATGGGTGCGATCTCGTGCTCAGACTCTTATGATGCCATATCCTGCTATCCTGCCAGTTACTATGGAGCCTGTTGCTGAAGGAGATATTTCTTATATCATTCTTCATCCAGACATGCCCACTGACATGGAAGAGCTACAAAGGTCCTGGATCCAGTTGAAGGAGCAAAGGGATACTTTTGAGACTCATTACAAAGCAAGTCAAGAAAGAATCCTGGAGCTAACAAAACAACTTCACGAGGAGCGGAATCTCAACTCATACCTCAACATAAAGAGGAAACGTCCATGGGAGACTTAAAACCCCATTTTTTGTATTTATTTCATTTTTATTGTAAGCCCAAGGGGCAAACAAGTTTATTGTTTACTAATAAAAGTTTACCTTTTTGATTGTTTAAACAAATTTAAATCCCGCGGTCCTTGAAAACATTGCATACACATTTACATACCATATCACTGCATCACAGGTTTCTTATGTACAGGTATCTTATCTTCTCGCTGTTTATTTCAGCAGAAATGGCTCTTGAACAGACTGTCAAAGATCTCCAGGCTCAGAATGCACAATTCCAAGAGTTGATTCTGGACTTGTCCAAGGGACAAGATGAGTTGAAGACACTGCTGGCTAAGAAGAATAAGAAGACTAGAAGACCAGGAGGCTTTATTAATCTTGGAAGAAGATTCAAAGGTCCTGTCAAGACAAAGGAACAGGTTGATGATTATGAGTCTGAAAATTCTGAGAAAGAGGGAGGCAGTCTCCATGATACTGTGGGAGATTCTGATTCTGAAGCAAATTATTATCATGATCCTAGTGAGGATAAGTACAAGATGCTGGTAGACAGGATGAATGCCATGGAGTTACAAAAATCTTCTGGGCTTGATTTTGAAGATCTGAGCTTAATATCTGGAGTGGTTATACCTATTGGTTTCAAGGTTCCTGCTTTTGTGGTGTACGATGGCGTTTCATGTCCCAAGCTGCATCTAAGGTCCTATGTCCGGAGGATTCAACCACATACTGCTGATAAGAAATTATGGATTCATTTCTTCCAAGAGAGCTTGTCTGGAGCTCAATTGGAATGGTACTATCAGTTGGAGAGTGCCAATATTCGTGATTGGAATGATCTTGCTGAGGCATTCTATAGGCAATACCAATATAATGCTGATCTAGCACCAACTCGCATGCAACTCCAAAGCATGTCTATGGGTGCTAAGGAGAATTTCAAGGAGTATGCCCAGAAATGGAGAGACCTGGCTGGCAGAGTTCAACCTCCTCTGACTGACAGGGAGCTGGTGGATATGTTTATGAGTACGCTGAATGGTCCTTTCTATAGTCACCTCATTGGAAGCTCATCATCTGGTTTCACTGAGCTGATAATGACTGGAGAGCGTGTGGAGAGTGGTATAAGAAGTGGTAAGATACAGGTGGGTGCCTCTTCATCAAGCACTGCAAAGAAGCCCCCTAGTGGAAAGAAGGAGTCTAATGTTGTGTATGGTCAACCTAGTCGTAACAGAAGTCACCAATCTGTGGGAGCAGTTCACATCTCCAATCCTACTCATGTAGCATCAGAGCTACCATAGAACAATCAACAAAAGCCTAGAAGAAAATTTACCAAGATCAACATGTCACTGGCCCAAGCCTTGCAACACATGTTGAAAGGGGAACTCATTACTTTGAAGGACCCTCCTCAGAATCCTAATACTTCCTCTCCTCGATACAACCCTAATGCACGATGTGCCTATCATTCTAATTGTCCGGGACATGACACCAACAACTGCTGGGTGTTGAAAAACAAGATTCAAGATATGATTGAAGCTGGGGAGATTGAATTTGACCCTCCTGGGACTCCAAATGTGATTACTGCTCCCATGCCCAATCATGAGAAGACTGTTAATGCTGTTGATGAAGTTTCATATGTTTCCTCAGTAGCAGATGTGACTACTCCCTTATCTATTATCAAGAAGAAGTTGGTGCAGGCTGGATTCTTTCCAGGTTGCAACGAAGACTGTTTTTATTATGCCTACAAACCTGATAGCTGCTGGAAGTTGAAAGATGGTATTCAACGCCTCATGGACAATTACACCATATTGTTTGAGAGGACACCTTCTGTGGAAAGTATGTGTGAACATCTAACTCGAGGTAAGAAGTTTGAAGATGTGGACATGGTTGATAAAGTGCCAGTGAAGATTACCTCCAAAGGCCCTGTCAAGATCTCTTCCAAGGGTCCTATCAAAATTACTACTGAAGGCCTTGTGAAAACTTTTGCTGAAGTTAGAGTGCCTCCCATGATTATTACCACTCCTGGTCCTATTCCCGATACTTCTGATAAAGCTATATCCTGGAATTACGGTTCCGATGTTTATATCCATGGTGTTAAGCAGGAACCTTTAGCTGATACTACTGATGATAACCTTGATGTTGATAATATTGCTGGATCTAGTAAGATCACCAGAAGTGGGAGAATTTTCTCTCCTCCGGCTACCTCAAAAAATACAGTTACTCCAACTACTACCTCCACTTCTGAGCCAAATGCTGATGCTCGGGGCAAAGGTCCTATGGTTGAACCTGTGCAAGCTGAGGCACCGACTGCTGAGAATCTTTCTAAACAAATGGAAGAAGTGATGAAGATCATTCGCAAGAGTGATTATGATATTGTTGACCAGTTGGGGCATACTCCCTCCAAAATTTCCATGTTGTCTTTGTTGCTGTGTTCTGAGGCTCATGCTAAAGCCTTGATCAAGTTCTTAAAGACTGCTCATGTACCAAATGAGATTTCTGTGTATCAGTTTGAAAATTGTGTTGCACATCTGACTTATGATAATGGGTTAGGCTTTTCTGATGTTGACTTGACTCCTGCCAAGAGAAACCATAACAGAGCTTTACATATCTCCATTGAATGTAGGGGCACTACCTTGTCCCATGTGTTGATAGACAATGGTTCTTCACTGAATGTACTTCCCAAAGAGGTTCTGAACAAGCTCAACCCTGAAGATACTGTGTTAAGACCAAGTAATATAGTGGTGAGGGTCTTTGATGGTTCAAGAAGAGTGGTGCATGGAGAAATAGATCTCCCGGTCAAAGTAGGCTCTCAAGTCTTCAATTCTACCTTCTATGTAATGGATATTCGTCCTGCGTACTCTTGTTTGCTTGGGCGCCCCTGGATCCACGGGGCAGGTGATGTGACCTCCACTCTACATCAGAAGTTGAGATACCCAGTAAAGGGAAAGATTTTCACTGTTTATGGAGAGGAAGAATATATGATCAGTCATGTGAATACATTTAAGTATGTTGAAGTGGAAGGTGAATATGTTGAGACTCCTTGCCAGACATTTGAAGTAGTTCCTTGGGTTGTTCCTGCTGCTGAAGCTCCTCCTATTGTTAAAAGAGTTCCTGTGGTTACTAGAGTACCTCCTACAATGGCTTCCCTCAAAGATGCTAGAGCTGTGGTTGAAGAAGGTGGTTGTACTATTTGGGGTCAGCTTCCTGACATTCCTTACAAGTCTGACAAGTTTGGTTTGGGTTTCACTGCAGAGTCCCAGAAGGCTGTTCGTCGTGCTCGTGTTGTTCGTATCACCAATCAAGGGATCATGAAAGATCAAATCAATGTTGTGGGTGACTATAATGAAGACTACAACCTGGATGATTGGATCTTTCCTACTGTGGGTGATGGGCACAACAATTGGAATACTGAAGACGTTATTCCTATCTCCTTTAGTCAGGAGTAAATACTATTACTGTATTTTTATTTTAAGTTTGTAATTTTGAACAATTAAACTTTTAAGCCTTGTGCCTTACCCGGGGCACAATGGTATGCTTGTTTTAGGATGTCATTTCATTTGCATACTTCATTCAATAAAAATCAATGGACGTTTTGTTTTCGTAAATATCGTGCTCTTTGTTTTTTTTTCTTTTATTTTATTTCCATCAGCTATGTGTTCTTACACACACCCACATCACTAAAATGCAGATCCTCATCCACTCTGGATCCTGTTGATAACAGTTCTACTATTGCCAATTATAATTTCGAGAATCCGATCTATCAAGCTGAAGATGGAAGGGAGGAAGATTGTGAAGTACCTGTAGAGCTTGCTAGGTTGTTACAACAAGAAGAGAAAGCTATACAGCCACATGAAGAGCCAATCGAAGTTGTGAATCTGGGAACTGAAGAGAACAGGAAGGAGGTCAAGATAGGGGATGAATTAGAGGATGGTGTTAAGAGCAGATTAATTCAGATGTTACATGATTATGTGGAGATCTTTGCTTGGTCCTATGAAGATATGCCAGGGCTGAATACAGACATTGTGGTTCACCATTTACCGGTAAAAGAAGATTGTCGTCCAAAGAAGCAGAAGGTTCGTCGCATGCGTCCTGAAATGTCAGAAAAGATTAAAGCAGAGGTAATGAAACAATTTGATGCAGGGTTCTTAGCTGTGACTTCTTATCCTCAATGGGTTGCAAATGTGGTACGGTACCTAAGAAAGATGGTAAGGTACGTATGTATGTAGACTACAGAGATTTGAACAAGGCCATCCCTAAAGATAACTTTCCACTTCCTCATATTGATGTTCTAGTAGACAACACTGCTCAGCACGAGGTTTTCTCTTTCATGGATGGTTTCTCTAGTTACAATCAAATTAAGATGGCACCTGAAGATATGGAAAAGACTACATTTGTTACACAGTGGGGCACCTTTTGTTATAAAGTGATGCCATTTGGTTTGAAGAACGCTGGGGCAACATATCAGCGTGCTATGGTGGCTTTGTTTCACGATATGATTCATCATGAGATAGAGGTATATGTGGATGATATGATAGCCAGGTCCCAGAATGAAGAGCAACACCTTGATCATCTGCATAAGTTGTTTGAGAGGTTGAAGAAATACAAGTTGAGATTGAACCCAAACAAGTGTACTTTTGGAGTGAGGTCTGGTAAACTCCTGGGTTTCATTGTCAGTGGAAAAGGTATTGAAGTAGACCCCGCAAAAGTGAAAGCTATACAAGAGATGCCAGCTCCCCGTACTGAAAAGGAAGTTAGAGGTTTCTTGGGACGATTGAATTACATTGCAAGATTTATTTCCTAATTAACTGCTACCTGTGAGCCAATCTTCAAGTTGTTGAAGAAAAATCAGGTAATGGAATGGAATGATGAGTGCCAAACAGCCTTTGATGAAATCAAGAGATATCTTCTAGAACCTCCAATTTTGATGCCACCAGTTGATGGAAGACCCTTGATTATGTACTTAACAGTATTAGACAGCTCAATGGGGTGTGTATTGGGGCAACATGACGAGTCTGGTCGAAAAGAGCAGGCAATCTACTACCTTAGCAAAAAGTTTACCGACTGTGAAACAAGATACTCACTGCTCGAGATAACTTGCTGCGCTTTGGCATGGGCTGCTCTTCGACTAAGACAGTATATGTTGACTCATACTACCTTGTTGATTTCAAAGATGGATCCAATCAAGTACATATTCGAGAAACCTGCTCTCTCCAGACGAATAGCAAGATGGAAAATGATCTTAACAGAATATGATATACAGTATACTACTAAGAAGGCCATTAAAGGAAGTGTTGTAGCTGATCATTTGGCTCATCAAGCAGTGGATGATTATCAATCAATGAGTTTTGAGTTCCCTGACGAAGACATTATGATTATTACCAAAGAACCTGGACAATATGACGGACCTGAACAAGGATCCCGATGGACTATGGTTTTTGATGGAGCTTCCACTACAAGAAAAAAAGAGATTTACGACACTTATGTTGAGACAGTTATCAAAAAACCGTCTTTATTCCTGGATTGCGACGGTTCTCACGACAGTTAGGGTCAACTGTCGCATATTTTTTGCGACAGTTATCACAAAACCGCCCTTATTCCTGGACTACGACAATTGTCACGACAGTTAGGGCCAACCGTCGCATATTGTTTAGGCATGTTTTGTAAAATAATTGCGACAGTTAACAAAGAACCATCCTCTTTCCACATCCACGACCGTTAGGGCGAACTGTCGCGACTACTTTAATCAATCATAATCACTACTTTTTTTATTCCTTTACTTTCCCAACTTTTTTTCTCTTTCATTTTTATTTTCCCACCTTTTCAATTTTATCAATTAATTTCAATAATAATAATTATAATATTAGTAATAATAATTATATTTATAATAATAATAATAATAATAATAATAATAATTAATTATGGCAATATTAATAGTATTTATTTGTTTATAATATAATAACAATATGTATTATATAAAAAATAGAAATATAATAAAAAAATACATGGTTATAGAACAAAAAGATCCCATTGCAGGTTTCTTCATGACCACCACATTTTCATCTCTCTCCATCTCTTTCTCTCTCTAAAAGCCATAAACAACAAACAAGTAATAATAATCAATAATGTAAAAGGGCTTTTCCGAGTTAGATATACGATTTCCATCTATTCTAAAATTGGATATTGATCCAGCAACAAGGGTTTCCAGTTGGAGGATTTCAATATGATTCGGTGCCTTCGAATTCCCATTGAAATCTCGATGAGCCGATTTCTCAGCTCATGTTGTGCAAACCCTTGTCTGATCTAGAGGTAAATCTGATTTCCCTGACTCTTTAGTTTCTCTACACATTTTTTAGAGAGTAATTCTAGGTTTTACGGAATTCATTTCAGTAGTTCTAGGTTTTGGATAACCGGTTACCAACATAACAATGGCTAAAAAGGTTTGTTGATATGTAGGCTAGATGCTTGTTGTGCAGTTTTGTTGGATTGGTAGCAAAAGGAATTGATAGTATTAGGTGCTGGTTAATTCAAACAATCAGGTTAGAACTAAACTATAACATTAATATTATGAGTTAACTCATTCAATTCATAAACATAATATTTTATATCTATATGTTTGTTTCATGTCACTATTTCAGGGAAATCAAAGGCAGTTGGTTCTTGAGCAATCATAATTGTAATACAACTTAATACACCAGTGTCTAGTTACAAACACTATATTAGAGTAGACAACTGAACAAAATGTTGTGTGCATGTGCTATGTTTTATAGGCGTCAACTTAGGCTTACAACCAAACTCAAATTTAACAGTATGAAACGTTTTATGTTTGTTGGCTCCCAAATGAACTTTCTCATAGACTAGCTTGGACAATATTGTAATAAGATCATATCCTTTTACTTTCATGTAATGAGAAAAAAAAATTACTGATTAATGTAACTAATCTGCAACTAACTTTTATATCTCCAATACATGATACATATGCATTATTGTGTCAACATGGGAAGTCAAGTGTTGGTTATGTTGTAAGTTATGCAGCTTGTCAAGGTGGTCTTGGTCCTAATTATTGGTACATAGGATTACAATCCCTTCATGCAACAAAATACAATATAAAACAAAGTTGCATAAACAGTTAAAAATTAGGCTTGTTGATGTGTCAGATATTCAGGTCAGATTTATGAACTACCCTAGTTACTTACTTGTCTATATGAAACATTAGTTATGCATCTATTTACCTCAATTCCATGTTTACCTTTGTGCTTTTTGATTTTGTAGGAAGGTGAAGATGTTGATTGGATCAAGGCAAAATTTTTGATTAATAATAGAGATAAAGATAATATGGAACTAATAAGCTGTAGTGCCAAGGGTTTCGTTGTAAGTCATGTTGAATACGACATTGTTATGGATTCCGATGGAAATGTCATCGACGAGGTTAGTTAGGAAAAATAGAATATTTAATTATGTTGAGTTTATGTTAGAGAAAGTGATTAATCCTTAAGTATTCAATACATCAGTTTTGGTTATGAGGTTCTAAATAATGTTCTAGGTGAAATGACGTTTGTTATGTTGGCAGGGTTGACAGGGTCACACAAGTGTTGACATTAAGAATTTGTAGCTAAAGAAATTAGGATAAAGTTTGGTGAGAGACATAGTTAAGCTTTGTAGGGTGGAGTATAGGTGGAAATGGATTTACTATGATTTTATTATTTATTATATTAATCTAATGGAAGGGAAAAATTTCCATACTATTCATGCATCAAACATTTTTATTGATGTAAGAGATTTGTGTTTTTATTGATGCAACTCCCTTATACATATAGGCTCACAAATGATTGAAGTGAGTTTTTCGTGCTATATATGTAATACACATACCATTCTAGCACATGAGAAGTTGAAAAATGCTATGCATGAGTCATATAGTAGAGAGATGAGGAGGTATTATCAATTGTCTATCAATGTCTTTTCCTAATCATTTTTGTAATCTAGATTATATAATTCATAATCTATGTTTTCTAAATACATATATCATCATAATTATATCGGTGACCTTTGAAAAAGATGTGTATTCCTCAAAGCACTAAGATTTAAATTAAGATATGGCTTATACTATTTTCTTATTTATATTCTATGCGCCTGTTATATAGACTAATAATAGTATATGGTTGATTCATGAAAAGATAATGGTACTATATATCATAGGTAGCCTAATAGGAATCAGCGTCAGAGAATGAGAAGATATAGAAGACTTCTCAAGATCTTGGTTACATAGCCTTTTCCTACATTAATCAAAACAATTGTGAGGTTATTATAATGACATTTATGTTATTGATGTTTGAAAATGGGGATTAATGCTTTTGTCTTATGTTCAATTTTTATGTTACTTTTCAGTTCTGCGACACATATACTTAATTGAATGACCATGTGCCATAACGACAAAGGTTTGCTAATTAATTCAAGGTAATATGTCATGATACAACATAATAAAATAATTATGCTATAAGAAACAACATTGTAAGCCTTGTTTTGTTTTGGTTTCCTTTGCTTTTTACATTAATATATTTTTCGAAAAGTGATGACTCTAATTAGGTTCTTAACAGATTGATCCTGTCGACAACCTTCCATTAGAGTGTTTGATTCAGAGAGTATTTAAAAGCTCTGAGAAGGAATGTTGATACCTAAGCACTAGTTTGTCCTGTTGATACCTAAGCACTTCAAATTTCTCTATTGCTTAGATGATATTATGAATATTTCAAAATAAGTCTATCAAATTTTATTCATGTTAGTCCTTTTAAGAGTTCAGGTACGGGATACGGCATTTAAAAAAAATCAAGGTACACGTACTTTAATAAGAAATAAGAATTTTCTATAAAATGTATGAGTAGAGAACTAAATTGTTTGGTTCATAACAAAATATAACTATACAAATTTGAAAAAACAAAAAATAATGATAAGATATAATAACAAAAAAATTAAAACACATAAATATACTATATTAATATTTGAGAAAACTAAAAATTTCATTCAATACCCAATAATAAGAAAAAAATGAAGTACCACGAGTATGGTACGAGTACCCGATAAGGGTGCATACCCGGTACCGGTACTTCACTATTTTAGAAGTACCCATGCTAGCAAAAATGGTGAATGTTCTAATTTGTCCATTAACTTATGTGGTCCCTTAAATTAACAAGAATATCTTTGAAATGGAAATTATGGTTATTTAGTCCAGACAGTAGTTTAAATTATTCTCTTAAGCTAAATACTTAAAAAATGAAACTGGTCGCTTAAAAAAATACTCATGATGAATGTCAGTTAGTTAGTTCTTATATTTGTTAGGTAAAACTCAAAATGTATCTGGCAAAATGACGATAATTTTGGTCTAGCTTGCTAACATCAAACAATCTGCTATCTTGTTCACTATGTTGTTTGTAATTTAACAAATTTTGAATGGTGGTGGAATGTATCCTACCCTTGAAGCTTTGTATTCAAATATAGTCTAATTTTGTCTACGGTATGTGAATGTTCATAATTATTTTGTGTAGTACAATGGATGAATTTTCCCCGTCGGCGGTGACACCTGCTCCAACATAATCAATAGTGATTACGCCGCCGTTTTTGGTATCGTCTCTTTGCCTAACTATCTAATTTGTCAGCAAATTCTATCCTATACATTTTGATTGGATGCAAACAATTATGCCTAAGATTTATGCTTAAGTTTTTGTTTATATGAACTGCATATGTTGTGTTTGAAACATTGTGTGAATGAGAGTGATTTTCATTTTTCAGGTGTACCTCTTCATTTGATTGGAATGGTTGCATTTAGTTTTGTAGTTGCTCTTAGTCTTTAGGGCCTGTAGGGGGAGTGCATTTTAATTTCTTAACTTTTAGTCATATACATAAAACATCATGCTATTCTATATCAAAAACACATTCTCTTGATTAACTACTGTGTGCTTAGTTGTTTTGTTTGACTGTGTTCAAAAAAAATTATTTTCCTTTATTTTGGATTTATCTTTTACTAGTTCAGATTGACAAAAACATCCATTACCACAGGTGAATTATTTACTGATGTCCCACATGTAATGTTTCTTAAATATTACTTTTGACGTTTTTCAATACATTTGTATCGATAATGTAAATCTGATTGCTTGTTAGTATATGTGGATGTACGTACAGGTTGAAGACATTGTTCGTGCTGCGAAGAGGGTATGCCACAGATCCGTGCCTCCGACTCAGTTGCCTAAGATAATCAATTTAGGTCCAAAAATATTTATGTCGTGGTTTGTTTGGTAATACTTAATGTTACCAAAAATAATTTCCCCCCAAATTTTAACCACAACATCATAAAGAAAGAGGTTTTACTCACTGATTCTGTTAGGATTTGGTTTTAAAAATTGTGATGTAAGCATATAATATTGTCCAAATTTTGAGGAGCAATAGATTCTATATATTTTTTCAATCCTTCAAACCATTTCTGAGAGGAATTCCAGGTTTAATAACAATGGCACATTACCACACAAGTCGGAAAGTTCTATGTACTCTATCTTTGATTAATTGTAATATTGGAATCTCCAAAGGGCTCCAAGTGTTGTCAATTGGGATTAATAGAGTAACTAGTGAACTCTAAAGAGATCAATTAATTTATTAAAGAGTCAGATCAATATTAATTTGTTGAAGATAAGATATTTTTGGTAACTCTAATAATTGATCATTTGGTGTTGGATGAAAAAATATCAATTGGAGATATTTTACCATATTATATATATATATATATATATATATATATATATATATATATATATATGTGTGTGTGTGTGTGTGTGTGTGTGTGTGTGTGTGTGTTTTTAAATGAAGAATGTGATTTTCTGTCCTAGTTTACATTTCTACAAACAACTTTTTTTTTTAATTTTAAAAATAAATTACCTGCGGATTTACATGTGGAAAGGAAATTTCCTACGGATTTACCTGAAACAGAAAGTTGCAACGGTTGGAACCGCCGTAATCAATAATTAAAACAAAAATCAAATGGAAGGTTACGACGGTTGTAACCGTCGTAATCAATATTGAAAATCAAAATCAAATGGAAACTTATGACAGTTATAACCGTCGTAATGTGCAAATTACGCCAGCTCTCCACCCGTCGTGAGAGATAACGACGGTTGGTGTGACGGTTTTGACAACTGACATAATATGGCCTCGCAACGCACGTTTCTGCGACAGTTCTGCAACCGTTGTGACTTGCAAATTACGACGGTTTTAACCGTCGTAACCTACCAAAATAACCGTCACAATCTGGCAATTTTCTTGTAGTGTTCTAATGCACTTGGTAATGGTGTTGGTGTTGTGATCATTTCCCCTGAAGGTTGTCATACCCCGATTACTGCAAGACTTTGTTTCTATTGTACGAATAACATGGATGAGTATGAGGCATGTATCCTGGGTATCAAAGCTGCCATTGATATGAAGATTCAGTTCCTGGACGTATATGGAGATTCAGCCCTGGTAGTGAGTCAGATTAAAGGGGATTGGGATACCAAGCATGAAAATCTCATTCCTTACAGAGAACATGTGTTATCTTTGATCCCACATTTTGAAGAGATTACCTTTGAACATATTCCACGAGGAGAGAATCAGTTGGCAGATGCATTAGCCACCATGGCATCTATGTTTGAGATTAGTTGGGATGATGAAGCTCCCAAGATTACTATTGATAGATTTGAGAAGCCTGCATACTGCAATGAGATTGATACTGAAGAAGTAGAGGGGAAGCCTTGGTTCTATGAAGTGAAAAGATATCTTGAAGCTCAGGAGTTCCCTGAAGGGGCATCTGGCAAAGATAAGAAGTTTTTGAGGAGGTTTTCTGCTAAGTTCTTCTTGAGTAATGGAATTTTGTACAAGCGCAATCATGATTCAACTTTGCTTCGTTGTATGGATAAGAAAGAAGCAACAGAAATTATGGAAGACATGCATGATAGGATCTTTGGCACTCATTCTAGTGGTCATATCATGGCAAAGAAGATATTGAGAGCAGGTTACTATTGGTCTACCATGGAAGCTGACTACTATCAACATTCCAGAACATGTCACAAGTGTCAAATCTATGCTGATAAAGTACATATACCTCCATCACCGTTGAATGTGTTGACTGCTCCTTGGCCTTTTGCCATGTGGGGCATTGATATGATTGGTGAGATCAAGCCTACTGCTTCTAATGGGCATCGTTTCATCCTGGTTGCTATTGATTACTTCACAAAGTGGGTGGAGGCAGCTTCATTTGCATCTGTTACTAAGAATGTGGTGGCTCGATTCATTAAGAATAATCTCATATGTAGGTATGGCATCCCTGAAAGGATTATTACTGAAAATGGCTCTAATCTGAACAACACCATGATTACTGATCTCTGCACACAGTTCAAGATTAAGCATCACAACTCTTCTCCGTATCGTCCGAAGATGAATGGGGCAGTAGAAGCTGCTAATAAGAACATCAAGAAAATTCTACAGAAGATGACTGTTACTTATAAGGATTGGCATGAGATGTTACCATTTGCTCTTCATGGTTATCGCACTACAATACGTACTTCAACATGGGCAACCCCGTTCTCTTTAGTCTATGGTATGGAAGCAGTTCTGCCCATTGAAGTTCAGATACCCTCCTTAATAATCATGAAGGATGTAGGCTTGGATGAAGATGAGTGGATTCAGACTCGATTTGACCAGATAAATTTGATTGATGAGAAGAGGCTGGCAGCTGTTTGTCATGGTCAGATGTACCAGAAACGGATGATCAAGGCTTTCAATAAGAAGGTTAAACCAAAGGTATATCCGGCTGGTGACTTGGTAATCAAGCGTATCCTACTACCACAGGGTGATCCTAGGGGCAAGTGGACTCCTACATACGAAGGACCATTTGTAGTCAAGAGAGTATTTTCAGGAGGTGCCATGATGCTTACTACTATGGATGGTGAAGACTTCCCACAGCCCGTAAACGCGGACATAGTTAAAAAATACTACGCATAAAAAGAGACCCGCTAGGTTGACTGGCCTAGGTAAAAATAAGGGCATCCCGGCGAATCAAAAGGGTTCGGGCAAAAATTAGGGATATATATAAAAAAAATGTACACCCGGCAAGTCGAAAACCTGAAAGGGCGGCTTGGGCAAAAAAGGGTATCCCGGTGGATTGAAAACCTGAAAGGGCAATCCAGGCAAAAGTTAGGGATTAAAGCGTATGGCTATATCTCGTTTGGATCACTCATGTAACTTCAACTGATGGTGCTACCTAAATCAAGTTCAAACAGATAAAGCTCAATCCAATCGTTTCCATCTCAACAGCAGAAGATGAGATACTTGAAGAAAATGGCAATAGTAGAATTGAAACTCAATAGGATTATTTCTCACATAGCTGATTTTCTTGGTTATGTAAAAAAGTTTCACGACGAATTCCTCTTACTAGGATTTCTGTCTCCTTGTACAAACTTGCCTATGTATAGGTCACTTTGTGATATAAATAAAATTTCATCTTTGAATCCAGATTTACTTTTACCCTATTTACATAAGCGAAAACGTCCATTGGTTGTGTTTGAATGTATGTATGCTTTTGAATATGATTGATGTTTACCAGAAATGCATAAAATGCAGTAATAGTATTTACTAAGGACGAACGAGGGTAGTAGTTCAACGAAGCTTCGCCGGTTCATCCCCACAAGGCAACTACAAATCTCCAGTAGAGCAAATCTATCTTTCGAGTTATATCTCCCCTTGAATTTATGTCCATCTCTTTTATCCTTGGTCGGGATACTCAGGAACTTATTCCTTCAATGAAAGTATGACGAACGAAGACGGGAGGTTATAAATACTATACTATCAAACAAAACGGGACCAAGGTCCTCATATTCTTCAGCAACAAATCGGGATTTATTTTCCCTAGCCAGCAGTTGTTATACAAAGATATCCAGACGCTTCAGGCTGCATAATTCATACATACATCATTTACATCATGCCATAACATACTCATAAAGGCATAATACGTTTACATAGATGCACCATGCCATGCATGCATACATATTGTATAAACTAACCTTTTCTTTGCAGGATAGTTATATGCAGATAAAACAATATCAACAATCCACAACAGGTCAGAAGAGATCTATACATTACTCAAGATGCCCTTGGATATTAGGCAAACGGTCTGTACAAAGATCCATTCCCTAGTCACGGATATTTTCAGGAGACTTAATCCTGATACTCTTTTGTCCTTGGATATTAGGCAAACGGTCTATACAAAGATCCATTCCCTAGTCCAGGATATTTTCAGGAGATTTAATCCTGACACTCTTTTGTCCTTGGATATTAGGCAAACGGTCTGTACAAAGATCCATTCCCTAGTCCAGGATATTTTCAGGAGACTTAATCCTGATACTCTTTTGTCCTTGGATATTAGGCAAACGGTCTATACAAAGATCCATTCCCTAGTCCAGGATATTTTCAGAAGATTTAATCTATTTGTTCTTGGATAATAGGCAAACGGTCTATACAAAGATCCATTCCCTAGTTCAAGATATTTTCAGAAGAATTAATCCTGATATTCTTTTGTCCTTGGAGAGTAGGCAAACGGTCTATACAAAGATCTATTCCCTAATCCAGGATATTTCCAGAAGAGATAATTGTCACGAAAATTTATTTCTACTGGTCTATTCAACAATTCAAATCATGTTGCATAAACGATTCAGAGACGGCCTATGCGAAGACCTAGTACTGATATCCAGTATCAACATCAAGATATTATCACCTCATGATATTATGGATGGCATCTATAAGCTCATCTCCAGTTCTTCCAAGTGGAATCTTCAAGTCCACTCAAGCACATACAATTAATCATCAGCTTTACTTTACGCACCGGCGAGTGCAAATTTTTGGGCTTTTGTGTTCAATCCCCTTCAACCTTCCAGGTCACGAATGGCATATATACCAATCTAACCCCTCAGGTTTCAGAAAATTGAACAGGGGCAGCTGTTGCACCCCAAAATTTGCCCTCCCAACAACAAGACATTGTGTACTAAGAGGTTCACAAGGTTCACAAAGATCACAAGACATCTCATGAGGTTCACAAGGTTCACAATTAGTCATAAAGTTTGGCAATTCCCTCAGACAATGCATCCTCCTAAGCAAGGCATCCTAAACTAGGGTTTTGACTTTCATCAGGCTAAATGGACTTCCAAGACTTCAAGTGAGCTTCATAGCATCCTATATGTGTTCAAGAACCCCTATGTCAAGTTTCAAGACTTTCCCAAAAGATTTGCTCAGTCAGATGATCAGATAGGTTAAAATCAGTCAAGGCAGTTAAAAAGTCAAACTGAGGTCAACTGTGGTCAAACCAAAGTCAAACTTCATGATTTTTTGCCAACATCAAGTATAGGAGGTAAAATTCATCATTTTATAAAGGGTTGATCATGATTCATCAAGGAGATTTCAGATCATCAGGAATCAGGAGTTTCTAAATTAGGGTTTTCACAGGAAAAGTCAACTGAACTTTAACCAGCCATAACTTTCACATTCTCCATCAAATTTTTTCCATCCAAAGCTCATTTTGAAGGAAATTTAATTCTCTACAACTTTGTGTCTCACAAGCCAAGCCCAAAAATGCTTCATTTGGAAGGTATGAGCTAAGACATTATAGGTCATTTTAAAAGTCAACAAAAAGTCAACATCTTCCAAAGAGCATAACTTGAGAATGGTAAAAGACATGGACATGAGACCAAAGGGGTTGGTTAGAGGACTCTCTAATATTTCTAAAATGTCCAATAACACCTTCATAGCATTAAAATTGAAGGATTTGTGCCCTTGCAAAGTAGGGAAATTTTTGGGAAGTTTATGAAGCAAATGAGGCCTTAAAACCAATTTTTGCTAAATGAGCCCACCAAATTGCCATCCAATCTTTATAATATCATCAAGCACGACCCAACCCATGCCTTTTCTGATTTTTTATATTTTATTTAGTATTTATTTGAATTTTATTCATTAAAATACAAATTAAATTAAAATAAAATATGAAAATCATATATTTGGATGAGATTATGATTCTAGAAGGTCATAAACATCAATTATAGATGATTGATCTGATCCAAATTCGTGCTAGCTTGATTTGGCAAGGTTGGATGTGATCTTTTCAATATTTGAAAGATAGAAACTTCATGATCAAGCAATCATTAAAAAGCCCATAAATCCATAACTTTTTGAACTAATTTTCATCTCTACATATACTTGAAGACATCCCAATCACAAGGACACGATTTTGCTGCCTCGAGAACACTAAACAAGTTTCAAAATTTTCAACAAAAGACAAGATTCAGTTTTCGATTTAGAGGGACTCTCAAGACAAAATAAAGGTTGCAAATCGTTCCTTGAAGGTCACTGAGTGTTTCTGGATCATAAAAGCATCCATTCATGCACTGAATCATGCTAACCAAATCACTCTTATTCATGTTTTACATTTTTTTCGATTTCATACTTCCATGCGTTATTAACTAATTTTGCTTGTTGATTCGTGTTTGTTTTGAAGCATAGAAGCTTTCTGGATAAACCAATTGAAGTTTCATGATCTAAATCGCATTTCACCATTGTTAGGGTTTGAACGGCCAACTTAGGGTTTTGTGATTTAGACAATATAAATAAATTCTAGCAACATAGGAAGATTGTATGATTCATAAGGATCACATTACACTAATCAATTTGAATAAATTTTACTGTTTGCTTGCTGTTTGAGTTTCGTAGGGCAAGAACATGGAAGAACACGTAAGAAAATTCGCAGGAAACATTAAAGAAGAATTCGCAGGAAACCTGGGGAAGAAGATGAAGTTTGGCGCTGAAATCAAATTCAAATATTTGTTTTAAAATATATTGTTTTATTGTTGGTTTAATTTCAAACGCGCACATGTAGCTCAGTTGGTTGGTGTATTGGCTTGTGAATGAATGGTCCTGGGTTCGAATCCCCCCTGGCCATTTTGGTTTTGCTTCTATTTTTTTTGATATTGTGCAGGTTAATAATAAAACAATTGCTACCCAAACCCTATCACATGCGCACGTTTGGCCTGGTGGTAGCAGTGTGAGTCCAGGGGAGGCAGGACCTAGGGCGTGGGTTCAATCCATGCCCCAGGTAAGTTTTTTTTATTCATTTTCTCATTATTTTGTTTTATAATTAATTTTAATTATATTTCTTATAATAAAATTCTATTTAAATAATAATATGTAAATATATATATAACTTCATATTTTCTAATAAATCCCTAATTTATTTTCTAAACTTTAATTTAGTTTATATTTAATTTAAAATTTGTTTATATTATTATTGTATATATTTTTTAAAATAATTTAATTAATTATTAAAATATTCAAACCCTAATTTTATTTTCCTAAATTTCTAACCCTAATTTCTCACCTTAATTATTTTTATTTAACTTTAAATATTAAACTTAATAAATTTTTCTAATATATAACTAAATAATTAATCATGTTTTTTTTTGTAAATTATTATTATAATTGTTTATTATTATTATTTTCTTTTTGAATTCTTCAAAATTATTTGTTTAACTTAAAAATGTTCTTTCAAATTCTACAATATTTTTGTATATTTGTGCTAACCTCTATTCTCTTATGATTATCTTATTACTAACCATTTTAATTATATTTTATTTATTATATATTATTTCTATTATAATGTAATTGTGAAAGCCTTGTAATAGTCGTAGTTTATTATTGTTCTATTGTTTATAAATATTCTTGCCATGGTTAGTAACTATAGGGAGTGATAACATGTTTGTGATTTAAAATTAATTTTGTATCACTTACTTAATAAGATAAATATATGAATATGAACACTCACACACGTAAGTCGATCTTTGATCGCCATCCTACACTTTCTAAGGGTATTCCTCATGTTGCCTAATTATAAGGTCAAGTAAGGTGTCTTAAAGCAAAGTCCCTTTTCATAAAATATCATCAAGTCCCTTTAAGATTATAAGATCAAGTCCCTTCAATGTTGCCTACGGTAAATGATCTTGTCCCTTCGAATAAAAGATGATAAGTCCCTTCGTATTGCTAAGACACCTTACAGTTGCCTAAACACAGATGTCCCTTCACATGTCCCTTATAACATCCAAGGCAATGACTACCTATTCCTTAATAATAGGGCTAGTCTTACCATTGAAAGAACATATAAGAACAATAAAGATTTAACATAGGGTAGGTTCCTCTTAAGTACTTGCTCACTTTTTCAAAATACTTCATTACACTTCATATTTCAAACAAATTTTCAAAACAAAGTCTTTATATACATCCATACGAGGATCATTATAAAGTACTTAGAAATTTTTTATCACACACTACACCTTTCTCAAAACAATTTAAAGTGAGCTAAGTAACTAAGAGCCCATGGATAACCATGGATATAAAGGGTGCTAACACCTTCCCTTTGTATAACCTACCCCCCGAACTCAAAATCTTTTTAAGGTCTTTCCTGTTCTTTTATGCCCTTTCCTTTTGGATAAAATAAAAGTCGGTGGCGACTCTTGCTATCCGCAACATTTAACTAAAGTCA
Source organism: Lathyrus aphaca (assembly GCA_963966055.1). Taxonomy (NCBI): domain Eukaryota; kingdom Viridiplantae; phylum Streptophyta; class Magnoliopsida; order Fabales; family Fabaceae; genus Lathyrus; species Lathyrus aphaca. The sequence continues at coordinate 84,268,632 of OZ014522.1, forward strand.
GTTCTCCCACCGTGTTACAGCATCTCACATTGCATAAACAACTTCATCAAATCATTGCATGACTGCACAATTAGGGTTTTGTGATCAGATGAATCCAAGAAGTGATATGAGCAATCTCTGAGGCCTTGAAGCATGCCAAGAGGGTCCATGAGGGGTCTATGTTCTTATTATATCTCCAAGATTGATTGGAAGTCACAAAATGTCAAAGGATTGCACAGAAGTCCAGGCAGAGCTAGGGTTTTCCTACACAGATGACCAAAATTAAGGTTTTGGTTTCAGAGACCTTAATCTCAAATTTTTTGCCCATTCTTGTTTCTAATGGTCTTAATATGTTATAAGGATCATGTGTACCAAATTTGATGAAGAAATTCACTATGGAAGTCATTTGATCATTGGGTAACTTCTTGAGCAAGTAAAGTCAAAATCAGGGCATTTGAGGCCTCTATCAAGGGTACCAAAGGGTCATCATCATCAGTTTGAGTCTCTATGATCTTTATTTGATCATTTAAGTGGTTGGAAGTTCACAAAGTTGAAGAATTTTGAGCCAAATGCAAACTTGCTATTTTTGGAAATGACTTGTAATGGAAACTTTCCATTTTGGGAAAGATATTCAACCAATTCTTTAATGACCAAAAATGTTTCAAATGAAAAATAATTAAACATGAAAGTTGTATATTATGTCTTCCCATTTTCAAAAAGTATAAGAACATGTTTTGATTCATCCTAGAACTCAAGATATGGCCTTTCAAAGTTGGCAAAAATCCTATAATTTTCAAGTGTGCACCAAAGAGGGATTTTTGCAATTTCACTTGCCAAGCCATTTCATGACCTCTAATCAACTTCTAAGCATCATAACAATATAATGCAACGCATTTTGATCAAGATTGCACCAAAAATCACAAGATTCTATGCCTTATTTCTCAAGAAACTTCAAAGTTGCCAAATTGCATAAACTATGAGAACTCTTGATCAAGGCCATCCAGCTGCATAAAGATGATCCAAAGGCTCTCCATGAACCATGCTGAAGCTATCCAGCCACAGAAACCAGCTCTTCCATGGCCCATACCTATGGTACACCAATCTTGACTTTTTGGCCAATGGAGCCATACCATTCCCACAGTGTATATCTAATGTTCTGACTCATTCCAATAGTTTAGGGATTACCTCAAGTTCATAAGATAAGCATGCCAAGAGGTCAGAGGACACACAACATCAGTTTTCACAAAAATTGCAAAAAAACTTCCCTTCTTCGATTCTCTCAAACAACCCATCAAACCTCAGAAATTCTTTCACCCTTCATTCAGAAATCATCCATAGAACACAAAGCAACCATTACCATGGCCTGAAACCTCATAAGCCAAAGCCTTCATTTCTGCCATATCTGAATCGAGCCACTCAAAATAGCCACTTTCAAAGCATTCTAAGCATTCCAATAGCTTCAGGAGGATCAAAGGAGTTCACTTGCACAAGTGGGAGGTTCTGAAAGCTCACATTTGGAGGTTTCCAGCTCAGGTATACTCAAGAACATTTTTTCTCAAAGCATTGATTTCTTGTTATAAAATGAAACTGCATGCTCTAAGGATCACAATGATGCTTTTAGAATTGAAATGGTGAAAGAATGAACATTTTATGATCTTCTGAAATTTTGCCCGTATTTATGTTTTGATTCGATTCAGCTTGTTCATGAATGATAAATGTTGTTTGATGTTTGATTTGAGTTGCTAGAAGTATGGGGATCATTTCTGGGCAGGTTAGAGGTCTTGATTTTGCCTAGGGAAAATTTTAGGGTTTTTGGTCCACCGGAGAAGATAACCGGAGCTTGTCTCCGATCACCTGAAAATGATTAGCCCTAATTAGGGTTTAGTTGCCCATATTGAATCCTGTCCCTTAGATCTTGATTAGGTTAACGCGTGAATGGCGCAGATTAATTCATTAACTTTAATTCTGGATTAATTAAATAAATCATAATAAATTAGCCAGAAACCATCCTGACCATTCATTTGTGCGTGCAGTCAACATAGGTTTGAATATGGACCTTTAGATCAGTTGACTTCCCATTTTAATTGATTTTTATTTCATTTTATTCCATTTCTTTCCATATTTATTTTAAAATAGCAAAAGAATTTCAAAAAATATTATTTTCTGCATTTTTGTTTCAAATAATTTTCTTTACCCAAAAATATTTTTTATTTTAATTTTTGCATTAAAAAAGTATTTTTAAAACATTTAAATGTTTTATTTAATTAATTAATTAAATATGCATTTAGCTTTCTAAAAATCACCAAAAAATTCATGAAGAATTCTTAAACATTTAGAAACATTTTCAAACTCACCATACAAATTTCTTTTTTAGGTTTGATCACATTTTCACAATTTCCTTTGAATTAGGGTTCTTAAATTTTACATTTTTTAACCCTAACTTGAAAATTTCATTTCTTCCTAACCATGATGAGTTTAAACTTGATTCTTCTTGTATTGTTTCACATATTGCATATAGTTTCTAGGTTATTTATCTCATATTTTTATCTTGCATTTTCAATTTGATTTTCATTTTCCCTTAAGAATCACCCAAAAAACCTAATTAACTTAAGAAATCCATAACTTTGCCTAGGGTTAGCTTCTGACTTTCTTCTTTAGGGGTGTGATCTTGTATATGTTTAGGGTTTGTTTGAGTTCAATTTCAATTTTTTATCATGATGAATGCTTCTGTTTTGGTCATGTGCATCTCATGTCGCTTTAAAACCCTAATTTTGCATCTTCATTTGCATTCTTCTTTGCATATCATGAACTTGTGAACTTGTCATGCCATTCCATTATTTTGTATGTCATCTTAGACATTTTAGGACATTTTTGAAACAATGCTTGATCATTGTTGCATCATTTTGGCTTGCTTTGCATTCATTTTGTTTCCTGAACTTCTATGTTTTTTCATGCTCCTAACATGCTCCATATGCACTCATTCTATTGTATGATCATATACATGACATGTTTATGCCTTTGCATCATTTCATACACCATTTTCATTGCATTTACACTTCTGGTTATGGTCTTTGTACCTTCATATGCTTTGTTTCCTTTTGCATTTACTTTTTATGAATCTTGTGCTAACATTTCAGGAACTTTTGGTAAGTTGTCTGGGAGGTGGATTTGCCTTCACTTCCCACCTCTTCTTTCCTTTGCATTTGCATCCTTTAATTGTCTTTGGAGTGGCTTTCTTCACTTGTGTTTATCTTTCTCCTTTCCTTTCTCCTAAGTTACTTATCTTCTTCAGGAAGTAAGTAACTTATTCTCTACTCTCTTCTCTTTTCATCTGCTTCCCTTCCTTGGTGGCCTTGAAGATCTTTTCTCTTAAGCCTCACAAACCATAGGATATCCAAGCATGATAATTTTTAGGGTTGTGTATAGTTTCCCCTAGATTTTTACCTTTGAGTCTCCTTGAGTCTCTTTTCTCATCTCTTAATCAGAGGCTAAACTCTTAAAGCTTTAGGACTTTGGAATTAGGGTTATACCTGTATCCTTATCTTAGGATGGAGTGTATATCTTTAATCCTTAGTGTTAAAACTTTAATTTGCTTACACCTCTTAATCAAAACACATTAATAATTACTAAGACTTTATCTTGTAACTTCGGCCTTACATTAGGGTTATATCTCTTCCTTATGGTTAAGAGGGACTAACCCTAGTGTTTAGTGGAGAAGTCCCCCTCAAGTTGTCTTACAAACCATAAAATCCACTTCTTAATCTCACCCTTTAACTAAAATCCATTTAATAAAGGCTTGTTATCTAATGAATTTAGTCCTTAACCATGGATTAATTTGAGGAGTCTTCCTCAGCTTAAGTGTTCTCATCTATCATCCTTCTCTTAGGATGGTGTAATGAGTTCACTAATCCCTGATTAGAGATTAAACTCATTACTTAACACTAAACAAAAACCCAAAAACACTTAATAATCACAAGTAGGTTATTGATCTTAATCCTACATCATCATGGTAATTAAGTTGGGATGCTTATCTCACACTTAAGTAGGCTCATTATCCCTAATCAGGGAGGATATAATGAGTTTACAACCCTTGATTTAGGCTTAAGCTCATTATCTTACACAAAACACCAAAAAACAATAAAAAACTGAAATCACAAAAACAAACAATAATCGTCTCCTCCGGGATTCTTTTCTCATCACATTCACTCTGAAAACGAGAACTCGCTTCTTCCGTCTAATGCAAGACAGTTAGCACTCGAGCCAGACGAGTCATACACTTGAGCATAGACAAGCAAGCAGTTCACACAAAAACACCAAGTCTCTCTGAGTCGAACTACGGTGTTCTGACTTCCTCATTGCACGAGAGGATACGTAGGCATAACTTAACAGTTATCAAACAAAAGTCTATGTGTCTTCCCCCTCTTTCAGCCTTCTTGTTAAGCCTCAGTTCCTGAGCAATTCACACCTTTTGCACTAACACTCTGTACATTCATTCCTAGCTTTTCATACACAGTCAGCACATACAATATCCCCCTTTAAACACAATCTTGTAAGCGTGGATCCCGTCGAGTACGAAGGACGATCTGGGTGTTAATACCTTCCCAGGTCGTAACCAACCCCCTTTCTTAGTTTCTTTGGTTCGCAACCGTCTTATCTATACCCTTCCAGGTTTATGCAGCATTACCTTTCCTTCGGGATAAAAATGTCTAGCTGGCGACTCTATTCAACCTTAACCTCCAACATCGCCGACTGTCCGCGTCTGCACCGGGATGAAAATTCGGGGAACGACAGCTTGGCGACTCTGCTGGGGAACCTTTGCAACCAGGGCTTCTGGTTCTTTTTGTGGGTTTCTCCTAGCGCTTGTTTGATTTGTGTTTATGGGGGTGTTATGTGTTATGTGTGCTTTTTGTTTATTTGCTTTATTTATTGCTTTCTATATAACTTTATTTATCGCTTTCATTTATTGTTTTTATGCATTTCATATTATTATCATATCATATATGTGTTGGATTTGTTGGTTTGCCTTGGTGAGAGGGGTATTTGATCACACTAAATTTCACCGTGTTTCTGACTCCGATTTCGCATGCATTCTTAGCTTTTATTGTTATTTTGTTATGTTATTACTTTGTTTTCTTATGTTTTCAAGTTTTTATAATAATCGGGGCTTGAATCGAGAAAAGGAGCGAAAAAGGAGTGAAAACGGACGTAAACCTAGAAATTCAGCGTTTTGCACTTACGGCACCCACCGTGGCGGGCGCCATGGGGTTAGCCATGACGTGGCCACGTCTCAAGACCACTCCACAACTGCCAAGACCCACGATCCCCACTCTCCAATCCTCTGTCAGCACCATGGCGGGCGCCATGACCTTGTGGCGGGCGCCACAAGGAAAATTTCAGTAACCTCCACTTTTTAGTGGAGGGGCATCCCAGTCTTTTCATGCTTTTAGTTTTCCTATAAATAGGACTTTAGTTTTTCGTTTTTCTTCATCCAAAATTAGATTTCTCTAGGCATATATCAGTTTCAAAGCAGTTACCATTCCACATCGGGGTGTTTCTGCAATCGAGTGATCGAGTCTGTAATCTGTCTGTGCGATCGAGTTTTGGAGCACTCTGGAGGAAGTTAATCCTGCCGCCATTTTAATTCAAGTTCGTATTTTACTTTATTTATTTCTGCATTGCTTTACTTTTATTTATTTCTCGCATTGCTTTACTTTCTTTATTATCCGCACTCGCACTTTATTTCGTTTATTTCCCGCACTCGCACTTTATTTCGTTTATTTCCCGCACTCGCTTTAAATTACTTTATTTCTCGGACTCGCACTAAATTCATTTACTTTCCGCACTCGCACTAAATTACTTTTATGAAAAACTATAAAAAGAATCTTTACTTTATCATGTCTAACTAATTCCATAAAGGTTAGAATGTAAGGATCGTAATTAAACCAGTAATCCGTATAATTGTTCGTAGAAACACTTAAAGGGCTATTTTATCTTTCAATCAATCTAATTGTTTTTAAATACTTCAAAAACAGCCAAAAGCGCTTTGTCTAGTTCATTAGGAGTTTTTAGAATAAAAAGAAAAGAGATTTTAAAACGATTTTCGGACGCGTTATGAAGTTTAGAGTCTGGTTCATAAGAACCTCTTTTTGCTAAGAAGTCCAGGTTAAAATACTTTTCAACTTAGTTAAGATACTACATTTCTTAAAAATAGGTTTACTACTCTAACGCAGTACGCACCTTTTTATCCGTGACAATAGGAGGGGTTGATTAGAGAGTACAAATCGGTTCTGAATACGCGAAAGCGACAGTTCCTGTTAAATTAGTTCTTTTCAAAGGAGAAAACATTGCCCATAAGTAGTTCCATTAACAAGTACTGGATTATCATTGATTACGTGAATTACATTCGAGCCTGTCTTTTATTTATTATTTAAAATTATTATTTTATTTACCATTGCACCCTTACTAAAACCCTTATATTTAGTTGCCTTAGATACACACCATAACAACAGGTACGATAGATTGACACTTGGTCTCTGTGGATTCGACAATCTTTTATATTACTCTGACGTGTTCGTACACTTGCGAAAAACACGCATCAAGTTTTTGGCGCCATTGCCGGGGACCAATTTCGTCAAATTTCATTACCCTGTAGTTATACCGTTTAGACTAAGGTTGTTACCCACCGATCAATGCGAAAGACTCGCAGTGCCGGAAGTTTAGTAGACCCTCTAGCTGAACCTGAATGTTACGCTCGCGCACGTTTGTTTTTCCATAGGAATAGGAGAGCTATGGCCGAAGATCAAAACCGAAGACCTCTTAAGGACTTCGCCCAACCATCAAACGAGAAACCTAGTTCTAGTATAGTAAACCCCGCTATCCCAACAAATAATTTCGAACTTAAACCATCCCTGCTGCAATTAGTGCAACAGAGACAATTCGCAGGTCTCGCTACTGATAACCCGAACCAACATTTAAAAAACTTTCTTCAGTTAGCAGACACCTTTAAAACCAATGGAGCTTCTCCTTAGGCAATACGCTTAAGATTATTTCCCTTTTCCCTCAGAGATAAAGCTCTATCATGGTTAGATTCCCTTCCACCCAATTCAATAACAACTTGGGATGACCTTAGAAAAGTTTTCCTTGCTAGATATTTTCCCCCAAGTAAGACCGCTCTTCTTCGAAACCTAATAACTAGATTTACCCAACACCAAGGAGAGTCGTTGTTCGAAGCCTGGGAGAGATATAAAGAACTATTAAGAGCATGCCCACATCATGGCTTAGAGAATTGGCTAATCATCCAAACCTTCTATAATGGACTTCATTATAACACTAAGATGACCATCGACGCTGCCGTTGGTGGCGCACTGATGAACAAACCTTACCCTGAAGCTAGTGCCCTTATCGAGGAAATGGCCCAAAACCATCAATCATGGGGAGTAGAACGAGCGACAGTGGAAAAAAAACTAGCCCAAGGAGGAATACATGAGCTAAGCTCTATAGACATGATGCAGGCTAAAATGGACGCGTTGGCCCTTAAAGTCGAACATATGTGTACAACTCCGAATACTGTAGCCGCAGTTTCGCCGAATTGTGAGATATGTGGAACGCAAGGACACCAATCCGCCGAATGCAATCTGTTGAATGATACCAACATTGAGCAAGTAAACTATACCCAAGGGAACCCATTTTCAAACACATATAACCCTGGATGGAGGAATCACCCAAACTTCTCCTACAAAAATAATAACCCTATTCAAAATACCGCACCTCCGAGACAACAAGGTTACCAAGCCCCAAGAACAAATCAACCTATGCAACCTGTACCACCAAGTCCGAGATTTGATGAAGTTGTAAAAAACTTTATCACTGCTCAAGCAAAACAAAACAAAGAGTTCATGAACCAAAACGTCCATGTTAACGAACTAATTACCCAGTTAGGAACCAAGGTTGATCAAATCATTACTCATAATAAGATGCTTGAAACCCAGATCTCTCAGGTAGCGTTAAACCAAGCCCCACAGACTACACCTGGAGGACAGTTCCCTGGACAACCTCAACAAAACCCGAAAGGAAAAGCTAATGCCATTACTCTATGAAGTGGAACCGCTTATAAGGAACCTTTAAACCCTAGATTGAGTGAGCCCGAAACTTCTGAGAGGAATGAGGAGAAGGAACCAGAGAAGTCTGAAACCCCGGAAAGTCAAGAAAAAGGAGAAGAACCTAAAAATAAAACCTATGTACCACCACCGCCATACAAACCACCAATACCATACCCTCAAAGATTAAAGAAAACCCAAATCGATAATCAATATCAAAAATTCGTTAAGGTTATAGAAAAACTTCACGTAGAAATCCCCTTTACAGAAGCCATCACCCAAATACCTTCTTATGCTAAGTTTCTCAAAGACATACTTACGAATAAACGTAGACTTGAAGATCCGAAACCCGTGGAATGTAATTCTATTTCCGAAAATAGGTTAGCAAAGAAAGATAAAGATCCCGGAAATTTTTCCATTCCTTGTATTTTGGGGAATCATGTCATCGAAAAAGCTTTTCTAGACTTAGGAGCTAGTGTAAGCTTAATGCCTTTAGCAGTTTGTGAGAGATTAAACTTAGGAGAATTACAACCTACTAAGATGTCACTTCAATTAGCCGATAGATCCGTCAAATACCCTATAGGCATACTTGAAGACGTCCCTGTTAGGATAGGTCAGCTGTTTATACCTACTGATTTTGTTGTCATGGACATTAAAGAAGATGACGACATACCAATCCTCCTAGGTAGACCATTCTTATCAACTGCTGGAGCCGTGATAGATGTCAAAAAAGGAAAACTAACTTTTGAGGTAGGTGACGAGAAGATAGAATTTATACTTTCAAAATTTCTTATGGCACCTGTGATAGGAGATGCTTGTTATGCCTTAGATATCATCGAAGAATGCATTAGGGAATTAGAACAAGAAGAAGAAACTGAATCTATAAAATTGCCATCAACCCTTATTTTGGAAGATGACAATTATAAAAAACCCTACATTGATGATAACCTTCACGAATGTTTATCTCTTACCCCAGATCCTATGCCTTGCCCTATGAAACCGACCGTAAAACTTAAGGAACTGCCTAAAAACCTGAGATATGAATTTCTTGATGAAGATATGAACCGTCCAGTTATAGTCAGTGCTACCTTAAACCAAGAAGAAACCGATCAATTATTAGAAGTTTTACGTAGGTACCCCTCAGCCTTAGGATATAAGATCTCTGATCTAAAAGGAATAAGCCCATCCGTATGCATGCATCGGATTTTGCTTGAAGAAGATTCAAAACCTTCCAGAGAACATCAACGAAGAATAAATCCTATAATGAGTACTGTAGTTAAGACTAAAGTTCTTAAGTTACTAGAGGCAGGTATAATATATCAGATCTCGGACAGTAAATGGGTGAGTCCTGTGCATGTAGTACCTAAAAAGGGAGGCATCACAGTCGTGCAAAACGAGAAGGGCGAACCTGTAGCAAAAAGAACCGATGGAGGTTGGCGTATGTGCATAGATTATAGAAAATTAAATAAAGCAACTAGGAAGGACCATTTCCCATTACCATTCATAGACCAAATGTTGGAGCGCCTAGCCAGACACTCTTACTTTTGTTACCTAGATGGATATTCAGGATTCTTCCAAATACCTATTCACCCCGAAGATCAAGAAAAAACTACCTTTACATGCCCAGTTGGAACTTTTGCCTATAGAAGAATGCCTTTTGGACTTTGTAATGCTCCTGCCACTTTCCAACGCTGCATGATGTCTATCTTTGCTGATTATTTAGATGGAATTATGGAAGTATTTATGGACGATTTCTCAGTTTGTGGATCAGATTTCAAAAATTGTCTTGTCAACCTTGAGAAAATCCTGGAGAGATGTGTGGAGGTAAACCTTGTGCTAAATTGGGAAAAATGTCATTTCATGGTCACCGAAGGGATTGTTTTAGGACATATAGTTTCCGAAAAAGGTATAGAGGTAGATAAAGCAAAAATAGAAGTCATAGAGAATCTAAAACCGCCGAAGACTATCAGGGAGATAAGAAGTTTTCTTGGACATGCCGGATTTTACCGACGTTTTATCAAGGATTTCTCCAAAATAACAAAGCCCTTAACTGGTCTTTTAATGAAAGATGCTGAATTTATCTTCGATGAAAAATGTACTGAAGCATTTAATCTTCTGAAGCAAGCTCTGATTTCAGCACCTATAATGAAACCCCCTGATTGGTCAGAACCGTTTGAGATAATGTGTGACGCCAGTGATTATGCTGTTGGAGCCGTTCTAGGTCAGAGAAAAGACAAAAAGTTACATGTAATCTATTATGCCAGTAGAACCCTAGACGCTGCACAGCTCAACTACGCAACAACCGAAAAGGAGCTCCTAGCTGTAGTTTTTGCAATAGACAAATTTAGATCTTATCTAGTAGGAGCCAAGATTATAGTTTACACCGACCATGCTGCCATTCGTTACTTGCTAAGCAAAAAGGATGCCAAGCCTAGGTTACTTCGATGGATTCTATTACTGCAAGAGTTTGATTTGGATATCCGTGATAAGAAAGGCACTGATAATGTGGTAGCTGATCACCTATCTAGGCTAGAATACCTGAAACCTGATTCAGTACCCATAAATGACGATTTTGCCTATGATAGACTGATAGCCCAACTAGAAACTATTGAAGAAGATAACCCAGACCCTCATGAGCATTTTCATAAATCCTTAGCTATAAGCAATGTACCTTGGTATGCAGACTTTGTTAATTACCTAGCCGCTGACATCATACCCCCTGATCTAAACTACCACCGGAAGAAGAAGTTCTATAGTGATGTGAGAAACTTCTATTGGGACGAACCATTTCTTTTCAAGAGAGGTAAAGATGGCATTTTCCGCCGTTGTGTTCCAGAAGAAGAGGTAAATAATATAATTGAGCATTGTCACTCTGCACCCTATAGTGGACATGCAAGCACATCTAAGACCTACGCCAAGATTCTTCAAGCTGGCCTATTCTGGCCTACTATGTGGCGTGATGTCCATGCTTTCATTGTCAAGTGTGATAGATGCCAACGCACAGGAAATATTTCAAGACGTAATGAAATTCCGTTAAGAAATATCCAAGAAGTAGAACTCTTCGACGTATGGGGTATAGACTTTATGGGACCGTTCCCACCATCTTTCGGAAATCAGTACATCTTAGTAGCAGTTGACTACGTGTCTAAATGGATTGAAGCTATCGCCGCACCCACAAACGACACTAGAGTAGTCATCAAATTATTCAAAAACTTTATATTTCCCAGGTTTGGAACACCCCGTTTAGTCATAAGTGATGGAGGATCACACTTCATATCGAGAATATTTGATAAACTTTTAAGGAAATATGGAGTTAAGCATAGAGTAGCAACACCATACCACCCACAGACCAATGGACAAGTGGAAGTATCTAATAGGGAGATCAAACAAATCCTCGAGAAGACTGTCTCTATATCTAGAAAGGATTGGTCACAGAAACTTCAAGAAGCATTATGGGCCTATAGAACCGCTTTCAAAACTCCTATAGGAACAACCCCTTATCAACTGGTCTATGGGAAATCATGTCACTTACCTTTTGAGTTGGAGCATAAGGCCTATTGGGCCATCAAAACTTTGAATTTGGATTACTTGACTACTGGTGAGAAACGTATCCTTGACATCCACAAGTTAGAAGAGCTCAGACACTCCGCCTACGAAAATGCCATCATATACAAAGAAAGAACAAAAGCTTGGCATGACAAAAGAATCATAAGAAGAGACTTCAAAATAGGCGATCCTGTTCTCCTGTTCGATTCTAGGTTATGACTTTTTCCAGGAAAACTTCGTTCGAGATGGACTGGCCCTTTCGAAGTATCTAAGATCCTAAGATTCGGTGCTATTGAAATCAAGAACCAAACATGTAAACCGTTCATCGTCAATGGACAGAGGTTGAAGCCCTACGAAGGAGGTGACATTCCAACAACATACACCTGTCATACTCTGAGTGATCCACCATATCCTTCCAATGATGTTTAAAAATCGGTCGTCGAGCTAATGACGTTAAACAAGCGCTGCATGGGAGGCAACCCATGGTTTTCTTATTTTTGTACTTTTTATTTTTTACTTTTACTTTATTTTAATTTGTTTATTTTATTATTATGTCAGGACTAACGATTGAATGTTTTATGTGCTTTCAGGACTTGTTTGCTAACCTTGTACAGAATGCAGAACCCTGATGACATGCACGCGGCCTTTAGAGACGACGCACAGAGAGAGCGTTACTATGTCCACATGAGACGCCCTATGGCTCCTACCAGGTACCCTGACCATGACTGCATGGATGCCTTCGGGATAGAGCCAAGCGTCAGATCCTTATGCCATCAACTCCAGTGGGACCAGTTTGACTACAGGAACAACACTTATAGGAACTTGACTCTTGAGTTCCTCAGCTCGTTTCATCATGACCCTTGGGCTGGACCCGATGGACTCGCTGTTTTCAGGTTGTTCGGGATTGACTACTCATTCTCTCACAAAGAGTTTGGTGATTTGCTAGGTTTCCAGACTACTCCTGATGCTATTCCAGAGTCACCGATGGGGTATTTTATGAGCAGAGAAGTGGAAAAGTTTTGGACTAAAATATCAGGTGGAGGGAGCCAAGATCCTTCTACCCAGTTTTCTCAGGTAATCCACAACCCTGCATTGAGATACTTCCAGATGATTCTAGCACATTCTTTCCTAGGTTTGCCAGATACAGAGACCCTGCTAAGTGAAGAGGAGATTTTCCTACTGTTTTGTGCGACTCAGTCTCGCTCAGTTGCTTGTGGCAACTTTCTATTGAAGGGCCTTGCTAGTGTTGCCAGATCATCCGTAGGCATCATACATGTCGGTGGGATTGTTACACAGATAGCTACTGCATTGGGTTTGTCTCGCAAGTTATTGCACCTCAAGACCTTCTGCTGCTACATCACCCTGGATATTGATTTTTGTCTTGATAGAGGACTGATGAGGAGGGCTTCTTTTGAGCCCAACATGTTTAGATTGCTGATCGACGGCGAAGCGATACACTATTTTACATTACCAGATCCGCTGATGACCAGTGTCCATGATCCTGAAAATTGGAGTTATGCTCTAGAGGGTTATGGAGAGACTGTCGAAGAGCCGAAATCGCCTCCCGCCGCTGAGTACACTCCTACACCTCTTACTCCCCGAATCACTGTTATGTCTAACAATATGTCTCTGCAGCCACCTGACCTACAAACACAGATTTATGAGCTCCGCAAGGAGACTGCCCTGCTCAAGCAGGAAGTGGCAGACTTAGAGTTACAGATGCAGGTTTCTGATCTCACTCATGCCTCAGAGGCCGATGCTCTATATCAGGCGATTGAAGAGCTTCGGAGGGAGATAGCTGAGATTCGTGGATCAAGCCAGGAAAAGAAGCCTACCACATGACTCATTCTACACTGACAGCACTACCCTAGTATTTAATTTCCCTTTTATATGCTTTATTTTATTTATCGCATTTCCAGACATATATTATTTCTTTTGCATCTATTATATTTTCATGTACTTTGAATTCCTCCTATATATACATATTATGCACTAATGTTAATTTTTCTTTTTCTTTTTTGATTTTTAATTATTTTATTTTTGTCGTGCAAAGAAAAAAAAATATATAAGACAAAAATATTTTCATTTTTGTCTTCACAAAAAAATATGCAAGCCTCATGCCTTGAAAAGAAGAAGAAAACGCTATCCAGACCCCCCGAAGACCAAAGGTGCAAGGAAGGCCCAAAAGGAGGATTCAAAAACCCAAGGCCCAGGAATTGGCCTTGTGGCGGGCGCCATAGGCCCTGTGGCGGGCGCCACACCGTACCAACAACAAATACGGGGCTGAATCCCCATTTCCACCATTTTCATCCCTTTCTTCACCAAAAACCCATTTTTACAACCTTCCAAATCCTCCTTGAACCCCATTAAAGCTCCCCCATTTCCAAAATACCTTCCATCCATAAAACATATCCAACATCCATTTTCATTTTCATCCACCAAAAACCAAAAAAATCAAAACTTTATCATTCCCCTCATAAACCATTTTTCTACCATTTTCACTACCTAAGGAGCAATCAACAATGGAGTTCAATGGATTTCTTCTTCGTGATGGAAGACCGGGCGATAGGCAACGGAAAATCATTCAAAGGCTTCAGAGTCGAGAAATTCTCTCGACTAGGTACGTCGACGATAACTGTCTGTATGCTTTGGGTATTTATCATAGTGTTTTTAATTTATTAGAATTTCTAGGCTTGCATAATACTTTCATTAATCAGGAACCTACCTATGAGAGACTGACAATTGAGTTTTTGAGTTCTTTGATATACACTGTCAGTCCTGACACTGCTAGCACTGTCGGTACTGTTCTTTTTAGACTGTTTGGAATTGAATATGAATTCAGTACCAACGAGCTAGCAGGTTTGTTAGGAATCCCTCATAGGGAAGGTGCGATTTGTGAGGCACCTTTGGATGCGGAATGGTCGGCCGAGGTATTTACCTTCTGGTAAAGGCTTTCAAGTACTTCAATTAATTCTTTTGAAGGGATACTTGCGTCGACCATTCACAACCCGGCCATAAGAGTTTTTAGACTTCTTTTGGCATGTACTATTTTTGGCCGGGAAAGTCCAAACAAGGTAAATGCTCGTGAACTCCTATTTTTGCAAGGATGCCTCACTAGAACCCACATCAATTCGGTCCCGTTTATGCTTGCCCACATGACTTTATTTACTAATAAAACAGGACCGATTGTTTTTGGAGGGCTTGTTACGTCTATTGCTCGGGCTCTTGGCCTGAACAATGAGATAGCTACACTTGAACCACTACCTCCTCGCACAATTAATTTAAAATTTCTGAAAGACATGAAATTATGCCGAACAAGGAGAGAGGGTGGTTATGAGTTGATGGTTCATGGGGTAGCTATCCCATCTGTTTCTTTACCATGCAGTAGACGTACTGATGTACGTGATGAAAGGAACTGGACCTATGATCTTAATGCTCCACGTGTTTTGGGTCCACTTCCTCCTAATATTCCTGATGGGGAGGCACATGACACTGATGAAGAGTATGATCGGAGAGAGCAGTCTCCCATCCCTCACATGTCCCCCCATCGTCCTTCACAGTCACACACCGCACCATCTTCCTCTAACCCTGTTGCAGGTACTGCTCCTGGATTCTTTGTCACCGAGGAGATGTGGCGTGATATGACAGCTAGAGAGGAAAGGCGTGATGGCCTTCTCTCTACTATTTCACAACAGCTGACGGACAACATGAGCTTCATGCAACAATCGCGATTGGTTTCGGATCGTGCTTATAGCAACGTTTGCCGTACCTTGAACAATATCTCATTAGAGCAGAACCGTCAGAGAGAGTTCAACAGCCGACACTACCAGCTTGTAGAGGCCACTCAGGGTTCCATCTTAGGTAACCTTCGAGAGGTCCGGAGTGCTCAGGCTGCTTTATCAGCACAACTCGACCGGAGGGACCAGCATCGTAGTAGATCCCGTCGTTCTAGACCATCCCAGCAGGACGGCGAGGGCACCAGTGCTCCTCCTCAGTAGTCTTTTTCAGGTTACCCCCCTTATCTTATTTCGAAACATTGGGGACAATGTTCGATTTAAGTGTGGGAGGGGATTTTATTGCTTTCTGTCATTTCCCTTTTTTTAGTTAATTATTTCCTTTCAGTTATTTCCCTTTTCAGTAATTTATTTTTCTTAGATAATGCATGAGTCTGACGAGTCACCAGTATAGTGTATTTTTAGTTCATCTTCATTTTTTCCCATTTCCTTAGCCTTACCAGAAAAATTTTAAAAAGAAAACAATGTTGTTTCACATGTTTTTTGGGCTTTGAGACAGGTTTAGATTAGGATGTGGTGACTTAGGTCAACTTTTTGAAACATCAGAACCATTTTAGCACCATAGACCTCCTGAATATAGGAATCACTCCTAAACCCCACCACCATGGCCTTTATTATCATTTAAAAAAATTGTCCTAAGTAGTTTATTTTAGCAGTCAGCTCCGGCCTAAGCATGCTCTACGTAGGGGGCCGATGAACATAAGTGAATGATCCAGTGCTAATAAAAAAAGAAAAAAAAAAGAAAAAAGGCAAACTCTGGTATAGGTGACCCTCACAAAGTCATTTAAACCGAAAAAAGAGAAGAAAAAAAAATTTGCCACAAAAAGAAAAAAAATTGCAAGTCACCTATTGTTAGTTGGTTCAGAGGTATCTGGCACTGAACTTGGTAGGGCGGATTACGATCCGATCCCCCGCAGCTACATTTAGGCGAAATAAAAACAGGTTTACACATGCTTATGTGCCAGAAACCTTATGTTATGGATCGGAATCACTAACCGGTCACTCTACTATGAAGCATGTACGGATAATGGGCTTAATGTGATTGCGCCTGAATGAAAAGGACACAAAAAGATGAGAAGATAGGCCTAGGTATTGTGGGATGATATGGAGTGGTTAATATAGGATTGAAGTTTGTGTTTGTGTTACTATGGTACCCTTGGTTCACTTAGTTAGTATCTGTCACTGCATCCTGACTTGAACTTAGAAGCCCTTTAGCCCAAAGACATGTGTTGACACCATATTTTCTTAAGCTTTAATGTTTACTTGAGGACAAGCAAAGGTTTAAGTGTGGGAGAATTTGATCACACTAAATTTCACCGTGTTTCTGACTCCGATTTCGCATGCATTCTTAGCTTTTATTGTTATTTTGTTATATTATTACTTTGTTTTCTTATGTTTTCAGGTTTTTATAATAATCGGGGCTTGAATCGAGAAAAGGAGCGAAAAAGGAGTGAAAACGGACGTAAACCTAGAAATTCAGCGTTTTGCACTTACGGCACCCACCGTGGCGGGCGCCATGGGGTTAGCCATGATGTGGCCATGTCTCAAGACCACTCCACAACTGCCAAGACCCATGATCCCCACTCTCCAATCCCCTGTCAGCACCATGGCGGGCGCCATGACCTTGTGGCGGGCGCCACAAGGCAAATTTCAGTAACCTCCACTTTTTAGTGGAGGGGCATCCCAGTCTTTTCATGCTTTTAGTTTTCCTATAAATAGGACTTTAGTTTTTCGTTTTTCTTCATCCAAAATTAGATTTCTCTAGGCATATATCAGTTTCAAAGCAGTTACCATTCCACATCGGGGTGTTTCTGCAATCGAGTGATCGAGTCTGTAATCTGTCTGTGCGATCGAGTTTTGGAGCACTCTGGAGGAAGTTAATCCTGCCGCCATTTTAATTCAAGTTCGTATTTTACTTTATTTATTTCTGCATTGCTTTACTTTTATTTATTTATCGCATTGCTTTACTTTCTTTATTATCCGCACTCGCACTTTATTTCGTTTATTTCCCGCACTCACTTTACTTTCATTTATTACCCGCACTCGCACTTTATTTCGTTTATTTCCCGCACTCGCTTTAAATTACTTTATTTCTCGCACTCGCACTAAATTCATTTACTTTCCGCACTCGCACTAAATTACTTTTATGAAAAACTATAAAAAGAATCTTTACTTTATCATGTCTAACTAATTCCATAAAGGTTAGAATGTAAGGATCGTAATTAAACCAGTAATCCGTATAATTGTTCGTGGAAACACTTAAAGGGCTATTTTATCTTTCAATCAATCTAATTGTTTTTAACTACTTCAAAAACAGCCAAAAGCGCTTTGTCTAGTTCATTAGGAGTTTTTAGAATAAAAAGAAAAGAGATTTTAAAACGATTTTCGGACGCGTTAAGAAGTTTAGAGTCTGGTTCATAAGAACCTCTTTTTGCTAAGAAGTCCAGGTTAAAATACTTTTCAACTTAGTTAAGATACTACATTTCTTAAAAATAGGTTTACTACTCTAACGCAGTACGCACCTTTTTATCCGTGACAATAGGAGGGGTTGATTAGAGAGTACAACTCGGTTCTGAATACGCGAAAGCGACAGTTCCTGTTAAATTAGTTCTTTTCAAAGGAGAAAACATTGCCCATAAGTAGTTACATTAACAAGTACTGGATTATCATTGATTACGTGAATTACATTCGATCCTGTCTTTTATTTATTATTTAAAATTATTATTTTATTTACCATTGCACCCTTACTAAAACCCTTATATTTAGTTGCCTTAGATACACACCATAACAACGGGTACGATAGATTGACACTTGGTCTCTGTGGATTCGACAATCTTTTATATTACTCTGACGTGTTCGTACACTTGCGAAAAACACGCATCAGTATTCCAGTTAGAAAGGTCCAACACAAAGGCCTGAGTGACAGACATAGGATTAGAGTGGCTTCATATTCTTTCCCATTCCATTTCAGTCTGGTGCAGGAATATGAAACACGGTTCAAACATGGGTTTCTTCTTGAGAACTCTGTGCTACGGATTTCCTGTAGTACTAGGTCTATCTGGGAAGCCTGCTAAGTCTGGATGACCTTTTAGATGACCTTCAGCATCTGAGGTGAATTAGAGGAGGGTCCTTTATGATTAATGTAAACACTGTACCTCCGGGGTTAGAAGTGTTTACACTTCTCATAATAGATCCAAGTCTGAGGATCCTTGTTCTAGAAGAATAACTGTGAGTGGGTGGGTTTGTTTACAGGTTTGAAGGAACCCTTGGCCTCATCATACCCTGTTACTAGAATTGTTTTAAGGTTATACTATTTTGGACTGATTCTATGAAACCCTGGACTTGTGACTCTTTATTTGAGTCCCCCACCCGGTTACTGGTTCTCAGACCTTCATCCGGACTTATGAACACTCATGGACCCTATCAAAAGCAAATGACAAATCCAGCACCTGATCACAAACCCTTGCATATCATTTTGCATACATCATTTTGCATCATTTTTAACATTTTTCTATTTGTTTTACAGGGTATCCACATCATCTTTGGTTTGGTTTTGACTGTTTTTCTGCTCAGCCATCTTCATCAGAGATCTTCTTCAGCTGATATCTTCTCCAGTTGTCTTCATCAGTTATCCTTTTCAGTTATTTTCATCAGCACCCATTGTCAGTATGGATTCAACCAGGAAGAGCAACATCACATACCATTTCTTTGAGTACCCTTTGGAAGGCATCAGGCTGATTCAGGCTCTCATCACTCCTGATCATGTCCCTTTATTCAGAGAACATTATGGTGGTATTATGGACATGATCATGGACTTGGATGCATCACAGAGGAGCATGATTCACACCTGTCTCCAGTTCTATGAATCTCCTCTCAGATGTTTCACTTTCCTAGACTTTCATATATGTCTTTTGTTGGAAGAGTTTTTCATGTTGTTAGATGTCCCTATCAAAAGAGGAATTCCTTTCAACCCTGAGATGACTGCTCCTAGGAATGAAGACATAACTAAGGCTTTACATTTGGAAGTCACTATCATTGATCATCATATGACCACGAAGGCTGGAATCCCAGGCCTTAATTTGGACTTCTTAATCACCCAGGCCACCAGCCATGCTGCAACAGGGAAATGGGAAATTGTGTGTGCTCTCCTGGCCCTTAGTATATATGGAATCATCTTGTTTGCAAAAGAGCCTAAGTTTGTAAACAAGAATGCTATCCACATATTCCTGCTGAAGAATCTAGTTCCTACCTTGTTATGAGATTTCTACTACTCAGTGCATCAGAGAAATGAGAAACAAAGGGGAAGACTAGTCAGATGTTGTGAACCTCTCTTCTACTGTTGGTTATTGAGACACATGCCGAAGACAGAAGCATTCCTGAATCCTCATCAGTCAAGGAATTGGGCTAAGAGAATGATCGCCCTTACATCAGAAGACATCAGGTGGTGTACTCAGAGCACCAAGGGCAGGGCCATAATTACAAGTTGTGGACAATATCCTAATGTACCTCTTATTGGAATGAAGGGTTGCATCAACTACAATCCTTTTCTTTTCAAAAGGAAGCTGGGATATGCATTGGTATATCCACCAAGAGAGCAGGACTTAACAGAGAACCTTTACTGTGATATTCAGAATAATCATGCCATCATCCGATAAGCAGCCTGGGCTTGGGATAACATACATACAAAAGGGACTGCTATTCTTGGCAAGTGTAATAACATAGCTTCAGCTCAGTACATTGAATGGTCGCGCATCAGAGGATAAATCACTCATATGCCATTCACCCTGGAAGATGTGCCAGGGCCCTCGGCAGTTGAGCCTATAGCTATAGTCAGTTTGGAAGAGTTTGAGAAGCTGAAAGAAAGGAATACCCAGCTTTCTGAAGCTCTGAAGAAGACCCTTTGGGAAAGGAATGATGGTCGTCTGGACATTGAGAGGTTAGAGAAGATCTGGATCGAGCATATGACCAAGATAGAAAAGACAGAGGACTTCATCAGAAAAGCCCGAGCAGGGGAATTGGTATTGAAGAATGCTTGCAAAGAAGCTAAGATTCAGAAGGCCAGAGCTGAGCATTACCTAGAGGAGAGTCAGGCTAGATGGATCAGGATCACTGAAGCTCATTTACAAGAAGATCAGAAGACACAGGCTAGGATAGAGCAGCTGGAAGCTAATAAGAAGAAGAGTCAGGAAGCCTTGTTAGAAGCAGAGAAGGAAATCTTCGAGCTGAAACTCTGGGCGGGGTTAAAGAGATCAAAAGAACAAGACAAGTACCAGAAGATGACAAGTGCCATTGCAACCAGAAACCTTCTTATCAGGACCATCACCGAGCATCCAGTTGGACTAGTGACTGATGCTCTCCTGAAGGAAGTCAAGGAGGATCACTTTGGCTTGGATGTTTGATTTCTTTGTACTTTTATTTTATTTTGGTTGTACTTTATTTCTCATGGTGATTTTGTTGTATTTCTCGACTTAATTGTATTTTGACCCACCCTGGGGACTTGTTGTAATCATAAACTATGTATCTTTTGCATTTGTAATATATGGTTTATGTATTACCTGGATTTTCTCTTGGACTTCATTTCTCTTCAACATCTTCATTCCCAGAGGTTTGGAAGGTCAAAACCAAAGAACCAAACCGGATACCCTTGGAAGACAAATAGACATACTGCATTGCATACTAACCTCATTCATTGTTTTGTAGGTGTTTTTGTTGTTGTTTTCTCACTTTGCTTTTGTCTCAGGAAACATTGCTCGTAGGAGGGTTTTCCCCATCAATAAAGTTCACTAGTATCCAACCAGAAACAACCTTCCGAGCTTACAGATGGACCAAGTTCAGCAAGATTTGACTGACGTAAGAACTCAGATGGCTAATGAGAGAACTGAGATGAGGGATCAAATGAACCAGTTCATGGAAGTAATGACTGGGTTGGCTCAGAGCCAAGAGAGATTAAGAGAGTTGGTCGAGCGGAAAACTCCAGAAGAGAATCATCCAGGCATAGGAGGTACTAGTAACAATGATCACGGGCAGCCACGAACGAATCCGCCAGAGTTTGGGCCTCACCTTAATCCTAAAGTCAATGTTATTGGAAATACCCAAGGAAATGCAGGAGGTCGTGTTTTACAATATGATCCTCAGGATGAACAGTTCATAGTAATTGGTGCTGGGGATGAAGCCTATAATCATCGTCTGGACAAAATATCGGAGAAGCTGAGATCTTTGGAGTCCCAAAATTCTTTGGGATTTGATGTTATGGACATGGGTCTAGTTGAGGGAGTCAGGATTCCTCACAAATTCAAGCCTCCATGCTTTGATAAGTACAACAGTAGATCTTGTCCTCGTACCCACCTGCAATCTTTTCTGGGGAGATTAAAGGCTTACACCATGGATGAAAAGCTATGGATGTTCTACTTTGAAGATAGCTTGACCGGGGCATCCCGTGAGTGGTATTCTCACCTATCCAAAGCAACTGTCAGAAACTGGAAGGATTTAGCCGAGGCTTTCATACGCCAGTATCAGTACAATTTGGATATGGCTCCCAATAGAACCCTCCTGATGGGTATGTCTCAGTCTTCAAGAGAAAGCTTCAGGGAATATGCCCAAAGATGGAGACAACTCGCTGCTGCTGTCCAGCCTCCGATGTCGGAAAGAGAGATGGCTGACATGTTCATGAACACATTGCAAGGAACATACCTTGACAGACTTGCTGCTTTCTCTTCCACCAGTTTTGCTGATGTAGTTATAGCTGGTGAGAGAATTGAGAGTCTTTTGAAAATGGACAAAATTTCAGACAACGGTGCTAGTTCCAGCAATGCAAGAAAACCTTTATCAGGACCTCGCAAGACAGGTGAGACCAACTCAACACATGTGGGCAGAGGTAGGCCTCAATACATGCCAAGATCAGTGGCTGTTGTCACCATTCCGGCTCCAGCACCTCAACAACAGTATCCTTAACAGCATCACTTCACACAACAACAACAATTTCCTCCGCAACAGAGATCCTATAGCAACAATAACAATCAACAAAAATGTCCGTTTCAACAAAGGACTTCACAAATCAACAGGGTTATCGATCCCATTCCGATGCCCTATGCTTCCTTACTTCCATAATTATTAAAGCTCAATCTGATCGAATTGAGGACTCTGGCTCCACCAGATCCTCAGAATCTCCCAAGAAACTATGATGTCAACGCCAAGTGTGCCTTCCATTCCAATGCACCTGGCCATACAACAGAGAAATGCAGGGCCTTACACATGAAGGTTCAAGATTTGATTGATTCTAAGGCAGTCAACTTTGCACCCCTCCAAGTGTTACTAAGAATCCTATGCCTAGCCATGGCGGGCCTATGATAAATGCCATTGAGGAGGATCAACTAGTAAGCCTAATTGACAGTGTTGCAAGTATTCAAAACACCTCTAGCCGAGGTTAAAGCCCAACTTTTGAAGTGCCAAGTGTTCCCGGGTTGTAAAGACCACTACGAAGCTTGCAAGATTTCTACCAACGGTTGTGCAAATTTGAAGACCGGTATCAACAATCTTATCAAAGAAGGCATTTTATAGATCACTTCAACAATTCCAGCTCCTACAACATCAACAACCATTCCTCCTACAACACCAACACACATAACATATATCACTCCTACAACTTCAACAACAATCATTCCAACAGATTCTTCTACAACATCAACAACCATCCCTTCTTCAACTTCAACAGATATCAGTTCAACACATCCTTCTAAAACAACAGCAGCCATCAAAGAAGACATTTCCACAGTTACCATTTACTATGATCCGACAACAATCCACGTTCCAGATTCTTTCAACAACTCACATCAACATCTTCGTCAACATCAACAACCTTCATCGCCTGCACCATCTCCGGTCAGACCTCCTGTCACAATCTATTACGAACCTCAGACGGTCTCAACCCCTTCTTCCGTAGCAATCAGTTCGATTACTATCAGGTGCCTGTACCAGTTCCCTATGACAGCAGTAGTGCCATACCTTGGCATTATGGCTCAGATTTGTATTGCAACGGAAAGAAAGTCACTCTCGATTCTTCAACTTCTTCACCACAAATTGATAATGTAGGGGGAGGCGGAGGCTTCACTCGAAGCGGACGTCTCTTTGCCTCACAATTCCCAAGAACTAATGCTGAAGCAGAAGTTGATGCCAAGGCTAAGGGCAAGAGTGTGGTGCCTGAAGAACCTATTGCCAAGCAAACTCAGAAGACATCCTTTGACCAGGATGTAGACGAGTTCATGAGAATAATCAAGAAGAGTGACTATAAGGTTATGGACCAGCTCCATCATACACCCTCCAAAATCTCTATTCTATCACTGCTAATGTGTTCCGAAGCTCACAGGAATGCACTTCTCAAAGTCCTGCACGCAACTTACGTGTCGGAAGAGATTATAGTTAATCAGCTAGAAACGGTTGTTTCTAATGTCAATACTAGTCATGGACTAGGGTTCACCGATGGTGATCTAACTACGGAAGGCCGTAACCATAATAAGGCTTTACATATCACCTTGGAGTGTAAAGGCGTTGTTCTTTCTCATGTCTTGGTTGACACGAGGTCATTGTAATACCTCAAAATTTGCCCTTGTGTTTTATTACCACAACTGGCTTATCGCTTCGCATTCATCTGCATTCTCCATTAGGTCATAACATCATAATCATACATTCATAAGGCATGGGATCAAAGCTCTTTCTTGTGACCTAAATCTTTTGTATTCTGAGGTGGTTCGTCTGGATATTACAATCAAGATCTAGGCGAAGGTTGAGCTTGCATCATCACTAGCATATTCATACCCTGAAGATCATCTACTCAAAGGTCATCTTTTTCAGGATGTATCAGGAGCATTGTGTGATTAGGGTTTTTATTATTTTCAATATCTCAGGTTGCTCTCTTTAATCGATGTGAATCTTAGGGATACTTAGGAGTTTACATTCATGGTTAAGCACATGAATATTTCATCGGTTAGATTTTGTTGGATTAAGGAGGCATTGTGATCAAGGCAGTTTATTTGTTGTTATTGCAAGTTGATTTCGATGAGCCACGATTATTCAGATTTCATCATGGCATAAAGGTTTTGGTTCAAGGATTCGTTTCAAAATAAGGATGGAAAGGCACATGGTTATGACTTATTTGGACGGTGTCAATCAAGTTCAAACTCAAGTTCTCAATATCCATTTCCAATACAAGTCATTACCATTTTCCATATCCATTTTCCGAATCACTTTAATTCACATTAGACCATTTTTAATCATTTTTGAATTCATTTTACCATCCAATTCATCATTTAATTTCACCATGGCCATATCCCATTTCACTTACCAAATACCTAAATCATAGTCATATCGGGTCAAGTATCCATTTTAGTTTATTTTTCTTGATTCCCATTTGAATATCCAATCCAAATCACATTTCTCGTTAAGCCCATTACAAGTTAAAGCCCAATATCATTTTCTTCATTTGTTTTTGTTAAAAAAAACCAAGGTCCACTAGCCATTTTTGGTAATCCAATCTTAATTTTAATTTAATCATATTTTTAATCATCCAAGTTATCCATATCAATTCTGATCCCATTTCATTATCAAACCACTTATTAGTATTATTTTTATGGCCCATTATTAATTGCAGCTAAATACAAAAGGAAAAGGTTGGGCCAGGTATTATTGATGTCATGCGATGGACCCCAATTGCTGACTGGGGGTTTCTTTTAGCCAAACCTATTCACAATACCAAATGGAAGGATAGCAATAAAATATATAAAAAAGAGGAGAATAATGGCACGTTACAGTAAAAACTCAGGGGAAGATCACGTGACAAATTTACACCAGAAAAATTCGTAACAGAAAAGTGTTACAAGAATTCAATAACTGATAACCGCAAAATATAGAAATCCAACAAGGAAAAATTAGTTACAAATAACTGATTTAACAGAAAAAGTCAGTTATAAAAAATGGCAGAAAGCAGAAACAGATTGGAGTATATTCACAGGCTGATATAATATAATCAGTGGTAAATTCATAACAAAGGAGATTACAAGGAAAATTCAGAAAGCAGTGATAACAACAAATGGGATCCAGTTACAAAATCTTCAATAAAAACAGAACTTCATCACTCTCTTGAGGGGACTTTTTTTCCTTCAATCCCTCTTCTGCAACCTCTTCACTCTTTTCAATATTCTTCACCAACCAACTCTAACCTCAAACCTTGATAATCAGAACTCTTCAAGTTTCATCAATCACCACCTTTATCCATGATCACTCGATCTCAACACTCATAACAAAAGAGAAGATCTTCCACCAATCCTCAGAAACTCTTCATTGAATCTCACCTTCAAACCATCTCCAATCTTTCATCTTCAATCTGGATTCACGGTACCATCATCATTCAACAACAATCTTAATCCTTCAAACTTTTAGAAACTCTTCATTCTCTTTGAACCTGGCTCTTCTTTTTCATCCTTCAAACATCACCTTCAATGGTTTTAGCAAAAGTTCAGCAGAATCGCAATTCTTGAAGGTCCTTCTTCATCCTTCAATTTCTATCGCAACCAATTTCAGCTTGTCAACCTGCAATCAGATTCAACGACTCCACAGAATATCGAAACACGCAAGCATTCAAAAAAAAGAGAAAATAAAAGAGAGATTAACTTATAACCAATTCAAAACAGAAAACAAAAATAACTAACTGAATTTCAACAAACTTTCAACTGATTCTAACAGAATCATAACAGAGTTTACCTGAAGAATTCTATAAAAGCAGAACGAATCCTCTCCATTTTGGGGTTTTTCACCATCAATCCTAACCTTCTTCTTCCCCACAACTCTTTCAATTCTCAATCTTCTCAACCTCTTCTTCTCCAACCATTTTCCCGAATTCCTCCTTCATCCTCAACCATCTTCAATCTTCTTCTTCTTGGATTCACCATTCTTCCCCACAACTCCTTCAATTCTCAATCTTCATCACAACTTCTTCTCCAATTCTCCACCACAACTCAATCTTCTTCTTTTTCAATCCACGCAGCATCTTCACAAAACCATAAAACAAAAGAGAGGAACCTGCAATACCAAGAATTGCAGCGGCAATCATCAAGAACAAACATCAATAAAAAAATCTTCAAGAATTCCGAGTAAAAATCATCAAGCGATTCAAGAACGAGAGTCACAGCATCAATAACACGCAAGATTTGAAGCAGGACAAGAACGAGAAGCGAGATCGAACCATATACCTGAGTCGTAACACTGGAAATCGTCTTCAACGTCTCCTTTTACATCAATCGTCATCGTCGTCAAGATCACGACCTCTCCAAAGAAGCCGACACATCTTCATTCATCAATCCACATTTTCGTCGTCGTTGAAGTCACCAGGTACGAGTCCATCACCTTGTTCTTGCGTGGTGATTAAGCTGTGATTTTCTATGATTTTCGGCTTACTGTTACGAAAGTGTGAGAGATTGATCTTGGATTTGAGAGAGAATATGGATTAGGTCATTTTTTAGGTTTTGTTCGAATTGAAGAGTTTGGTTGAGAAGTGAGCAAGAGGTTCATGGAGGTGATGATGGTATTCACGTTGAGAAGAAGAAGACAGAGGAAGGAGGAGATAATGAAGCGGCGGCGGCGAAGAGGGGAGAAGAAGAATTTAGGGTTTCTTTGGTTTGCCTGTTCGTTTAGTGTGTTCTTGTTTTATATTTTCAATTAAATAACATAAGTTTAATGAATAATCAAAGGATTATTATAAGATTAATGAGGAATAAAGAAGAATAATGAGGAATTAAGTCCCCTTAGTGCACCGGTTCGAAATCTGGGAGGATAAGATTGGGTGCTGATTTTTGAGTTCCAACCACATCGGCGGTGACACTTGTCACCGTCCGGTTGGCTCTTAGGGTCGTTCATGTGCATGTGGTACACCGTAGGCAATCATGTTTCCGCGTCCATAAACCATAAGATGTGATTACCGTAGGAAGACCCCAATCCAATGGTCCTGATTGAGTCAATGAAGGTTGACCGGACCCAATCATATACACCTCACCTTCCTGCGCTGAATGGACCCCTGGTTTCTTGCTTTTCGCACCCCTTTTTTAAGCCCAAATAGAAAAATAACTAAAAAAAATCACTAAACTCACCCCCTCTTCTATTTCTTTTTAGATTTTAATTTTTAGTTAATATAGGTTAGAAACAATTCATTAAAAAATAGTAAAATTCATAAGAAAATTCTATAAAAATTCCAGTAGCTTAATAACTCATTTTAGAAATTTGTGACAATTTTATTTTCTGAATTTTGGTTATTTTTTATTTAATTTCGACTTTTTACTTAATTGGCATTTTATTGAATTCCTTTAATTGCACTTGTTTTTGTTCATTTTATTTTTTCCACTTCCTATAGGATTTTTAGCCCATTCTTTTTGCAATGTTTAGAGGACTAATAATAGGACTTAGGATATTTTTTGGTAGATTTTTAGGCCATTGTTTCCACTGTTTTGGTAGCTTAATTCATGAAAAATAGTAGTTAATCCTTAGGTAGATTTAAGTGATTTTAGGCATAGCTAACTTCTGAATTCTTAGGATATTTTTTAACAAAATGATATAGTCAGTTTTAGGACCCTATAGAATTAATTTCATATTTTTTCCAGGACTTTTAATATTTTTAGTGTATTAATCTTTAGGCTATTTTTACATGTAAAATCCACCTAGTTTAGTTTAGAATATTATGCTCCATTAAGAACTAGTTTAATTAGGTTTAGTCTTAGGATTTTAAAATGACTTAGTATGGTTTAGTTACTGATTTTTAGAATGACAATATTAGATAGTTCCCTTAGTTTTAGGACTTAGGCTTAGAATTTCCAATAAATAGATTTAGGTGAAGTTTAGGCTTACTTGTAGTTTTATACCTTAAAATGCATTTTTTTAGATTTCATTTCTTTATTTCAATTTTAATGCTTTGCCTTATTATTTGAATTTATTTCACTTGTATAGGCTTTCCCATTGTTTTAGAATCAACTTAACTTCCTTAGGAAGTAAGTTGAATTCTATTAGTTTCTAGTTCCTTCCATTCATTAGGATTAGAAAACTTCACAAACCATTAGGATCACCTTTTGTACATAATAAATAAATTAGGATTAAGTCTTAGTCCCTTAGTTTTTACCTTTTGCAACTTGAGTCTTTCTTTCTCACCTCATAAAGAAAAATAATAAAACACTTAATAAAAACCGAATGTTCTTGTACGACACGAGACTTTGTTGCGGAGTGCTTATACGCGTCCTGTTTCGGGGCGAGGTGTAAGTACTTACCGCGATGGATAAGTCTTAGTATGAGAATGTTCACAAACAAATTCAAAACACTTCTCATAAAAGACAAAAACAAATAATAAGAGACTATCCTGCGGGAACTTCTCTTCTCATCTCATTCACTCTGAACTCGAACTTGCGACGACTTATCTCGCATGCAAGACGGTAAATGCACTCGTACCAGAGGAGCCTGCAACACCTGAGCATAGACATATGCCGTTCAAGCCATAAAAAACACAAACAAATAGTTCCCGCCTTAGTTAGGCGAACTACGTCGACTCTGATCCTCATTTTCCCGATGAGGTACGTAGGCAGCGGGGTAGGGCCCGTTCGAGCACATTCTTTATTTTCCCCATTCTTTCTTTTTGTTCTCTTTTTGTTCCATTTCTCATTTCAGTTCCAGATCCAGTAGCAGTTATTTGTTCAGCAACATCTTATTTCTCACCCTTTGAAACAAACAAGCAAGCGTGGATCCCGTCGGGTACGGCGGACGGCCTGGGGTGCTAATACCTTCCCAGGTCGTAACCGACTCCCGAACCCAGATCTTTGGTTCGCAGGACCTTGTCCTTTCCTTATTCCTCAGGTTTGTGCAACATTACCTTTCCCATTCTTTTGGGATAAAAATATCTGGCTGGCGACTCTACCTTTTCCGCGTCACTTTCGCGTTTGTACTAGGATGAAAATCCCGGGAGCGACAGTCATCTCTAAATGTCCTTCCAAAGAAATACTTGGTCAAGATGGAATATGATGGTCTTTCACTTTGTCTAAGTAACCTGGTTGTGAGAGCCTTTGACGGTTCTAAAAGATTGGTTCTTGGGGAAATTGAGTTGCATGTGGTAATTGGCCCACAGATCTTCAAAATTATCTTCTACGTGATGGACATTCAGCCTGCCTATAGCTATTTGTTGGGTCGACCATGGATTCATGCCGCTGGCGCCGTAACATCAACCCTTCACCAGAACTTAAAATACGAATGGGAGGGCCAAGTTATCACAATCTGTGGGGAGGAGGATATCTTCGTCATTCATCTAGCTACTTACAAGTATATTGAGATGGATGGGGAGATCCATGAGACAATGAGCCAAGGGTTCGAGGCCCTCAATGTCAATGAAGCAACAACTGAAGTGTCTGGAACTTCAATCTCTTCTTACAAGCAAGCTCGAAAGGTTGTTGAAAACGGGAATGCCCAAGGTTGGGGCAAGCTGCTACAAGTTCAGATCAAGGAAGATAAGTTCGGTTTGGGTTACAGACCCTCTTGACAGGTCCGAGAGGAGGCTGCTGAAGCTCCCAAGTTTATCAGTGAGGGTATGCTGACCCCGGATGCAATCAACAATGTGGAAGACGAGGCTGAAAGCGACTTCAACCTGAAAAGCTGGATTCGTCCAAGAGTCTCGGGCCAACAAGTCCTCAACTGGTCTTCCCAGGAAATTATAAGGATTACTGCTGCAAAGTAATTATTATTTCTTGTTTAAGCATGCATCAAGTCCTGCATCTTGCCCAAGGAGTCAGGACTCATTTTTCAATAGGGACATATATGTATTTTGTACAAATGAATGATTAATGAACAATGGACATCTTTTGCAAACGATCTTTTTTCGCTCACTGTCTCATTTTTGTTATTTTTGCACAAAACAATAAATGGAAATGTTTTTCTTAATAAAACTTCATTCACTTTTTTCTAAATAAGATAAAATCAATCACTAAAATGAATAAATCTCAACCCTTGCAGAGATAATCCTCCAGATTGCACCGACAACGACACTGCTATGACCTCGTATGACTTCGACAATCCGATAAATCAAGCAGACGAAGGGGTTAATGAAGACTATGATTTGCCTGAAGAGTTGGCCAGGTTGTTGAAACAAGAGGAAAAAGTGATTGCTCCTCATCAAGAAGAGGTTGAAATTGTCAATCTTGGTACCGAGGAAGATGTGAAAGAGGTGAAGATCGGGGCTAGTCTGCAAGCTCCAGTGAAAGAACAACTCATCAGTATGCTTCAGGAATATGTCGATGTGTTCACTTGGTCTTATCAATATATGTAGGGTTTGGATACAGACATCGTCATGCACAGGTTTCCATTGAAAGAAGATTGTCCGCCAGTTAAACAGAAATTACGCTGTACTCGCCCAGACATGGCCATGAAAATTAAAGAAGAAGTATAAAAGCAGTGGGACGCCGACTTTCTCGCTGTAACTAGTTACCCGCCGTGGGTTGCTAACATTGTACCCGTACCTAAGAAGGATGGCAAGGTGCGTATGTGTGTGGATTACCGGGACCTGAACAGAGCTAGCCTGAATGATGATTTCCCATTACCTCACATTGATGTATTGGTGGATAACACGACTCAATTCTCGGTATTTTCTTTCATGGACGGATTTTCGGGATATAATCAGATTAAGATGTCACCTGAATACATGGAGAAGATAACCTTCATCACACCTTGGGGCACGTTTTGCTATAAGGTAATGTCGTTTGGTCTGAAGAACGCCGGTGCAACTTATCAATGGGCTATGGTAACATTATTCCACGATATGATCCACAAAGAAATCGAGTGCTATGTGGATGATATGATTGCCAAGTCCCTTACAGAGGAATATCATTTGGTGAATCTACTGAAACTATTCAAGCGTCTGAGGAAGTATCAGTTGAAGTTGAACCCCAACAAGTGCACATTCGGGGTACGTTCCGGTAAGCTGCTGGGTTTTATCGTAAGTGAAAAAGGAATTGAGGTTGATCCCGACAAAGACAAAGTCAAAGCATATCTCATCTCACTACAACCTGCGAACCCTTGTTCAAGCTGTTAAGAAAAGACCAAACAGTTAGGTGAAACGATGACTGTCAAAGAGCTTTTGACAAGATCAAAGAATATCTGCAAGACCCTCCAGTTCTCATGCCTCCAGTTGAAGTAAGACCTCTAATAATGTACCTGAAAATATTATAAGAGTCAATGGGGGTGTGTGTTGGGCCAGCATGACGAGTCTGGTCAAAAAGAGTATGCAATATACTACCTAAGCAAAAAGTTTACCGACTGTGAACAACGTTATTCATTGCTCGAGAAAACTTGTTGTGATTTAGTGTGGGATGCTCGCCGACTAAGACAATATATGTTGACTCATACTACCTTGTTGATCTCAAAGATGGATCCAGTCAAGTACATATTTGAGAAGCCAGCACTTACCGGAAGGGTTGCAAGATGGCAAATGATTTTGACAGAATATGATATTCAGTACACCTCTCAAAAGGCTATCAAGGTCAGTGTATTGTCTGACTATCTGGCTGAGCAACCCATTGATGATTACCAGCCTATGAGATTTGACTTCCCTGATGAAGCCATCATGTTCTTAAAAGCAAAAGATTGTGAAGAGCCTATTCACACTAAAGGGTCTGACCCAGAAGAAGCATGGACTATGATCTTTGACGGCGCAGTTAATTGCAACGGTCGTGGGGTTGGTGCAGTGCTTGTTACACCTAAAGGAGTCCATATGCCTTTCTCAGCAAACTAACCTTTGCCTGCACTAACAATGAAACAGAATACGAAGCTTGTATCATGGGTCTTGAGGAAGCCATTGACCTCAGGATCAAAACCTTGAATATATTCGGAGATTCGGCTTTGGTAATCAACCAGACCAACGGCAAGTGGTACACTCATCAAGAGCATCTGATTCCCTACCGTGACTATACGAGGAGATTGTTGACCTTCTTCACAACAGTCAAGCTTGAATACATCCCTCGAGATGAGAATCAGTTTGCAGACGCTTTGGCCACCATTTCATCCATGATCAAAGTACAAACTTCCAATTATGTACCTCGGATTTTGGTATCCAGACTGGACCGACCAACATATGTATTCTCTGTGGAAACTATCACTAATAACAAGCCTTGGTACCATGACATCAAATGCTTCTTGGAAACTCAGACGTACCCACCTGGGGCATCGTCAAATGATAAGAAGACATTAAGAAGGCTAGCCGGCAATTTCCTCCTCAATACTGATGGCTCTTTGTACAAGCGAAACTTCGACATGGTCTTGCTCAGATGTGTTGACAAGAAGGAAGCAAACCTACTGATGCACGAAGTACATGAAGGTTCTTTCCGTACCCATGCCGGAGGACATGCAATGGAAAAAAAGTTATTAAGATCAGGTTACTACTGGATCACAATGGATGCGGACTGTTGTGCGTATGCCAGAAAATGCCACAAATGCCAGATCTACGCAGATAAAGTGCATGTACCTCCGAATCCTTTGAATGTAATGTCTTCACCTTGGCCCTTCGCCATGTGGGGCATTGATATGATTGGAAAGATTGAACCGACTTCTTCAAATGGTCACATATTCATCCTAGTAGCCATTGATTACTTCACCAAATGGGTTGAAGCAGTTTCATATGCAAACGTCACCAGATAAGTGGTAGCTAGATTTCTGAAAAGAGATATCATCTGTCGATATGGAGTTCCCGAGCGAATCATTACTGATAATGGTTCCAATTTGAACAACAAGATGATGGCAGAACTTTGTCGGGACTTCAAAATTTAACATCACAACTCTTCTCCTTACAGGCCAAAGATGAATGGCGTTGTTGAAACCACTAACAAGAATATTAAGAAGATTGTGCAAAAGATGGTAGTCACTTACAAAGACTGGCACGGAATGCTACCATTTTCCTTGCATGGGTACCGAACTTCTATCAGAACATCTACTGGGGCAACACCTTATCAGCTTGTGTATGGTATGGAAGCAGTCCTACCTGTTGAAGTTGAACTACCCTCCTTACGGGTAATGATGGATGTGAAACTGGATGAAGCAGAATGGGTCCGATCTCGATACAATCAATTGAGCCCTGATTGAAGAGAAAATATTAGCAGCTATCTGTTATGGGCAATTGTATCAGAAACGAATGAAGAAAGCCTTCGATCAGAAAGTCAGACCTCGGGAATACCAAGTGGGAGAGCTTGTTCTAAAAAGACTTCTTCCTCCTCATACAGACCACAGGGGAAAATGGACGCCAAACTACGAAGGCCCATTCATAGTGAAGAAAGTCTTCTCTGGTGGGGCACTGATGCTCACTACTATGGATGGCGAAGACTTCCTATCTCCTGTGAATTCAGATGCAGTTAAAAAATACTTCGCATAAAAGACCCGCTTGACATAAAAACAGAATGTAAGTCCAGGCAAAAATAGGGCATCCCGGCAAGTCAAAAATAAAATAAAAGACTCGGGCAAAAATAAGGGGAAAATTAAAAAAAATGTACATCCGCTGAGTTGAAAAGCCACATCGGATAGCTCAGGCAAAAATTGGTATCTCTGTGGATTGAAAACCCGAAAGGGCAATCCACGCAAAATCAAGGAGTAAACGAACAACTGCATTTCTGAATTCGTCTGTATCACTCACAACATGACAAGCTTCGAAAGGACAAAGCGTCAGTCAGAATCAACCTTTTTCAGAAAGCAAGATAAAAAGATCGTGCAGGTCATACGGGTCATAGCAAAGAAGCTCACTGGAGCGTCATCTTCAACATTGCCAACACTTTTTATTTTCTCAATTTACAGCAATCTCCTCCTTTCAGGGGATTCGCTTCTTTGATTGTACTTGCCTATTCAGGGCACACAAATCAATAAAATCAGAATATTCAGTCACACTTTGTTTTTACCTTTTGTTTTTGTTTGCAAAATGTCAAGAGTTCGTAATACAACATTTGCATGAAGACATATAGGCCATTTTTAATAAACGCTTGCAGGAAATATGTTGCTCTCGGACAAATCTAACTCCTATGAAGGAATCCGGTTGAGGATACCTCGGGAAACTTGTGTGTTTCTGTTTAACAGGTTGCAGGTACTCAAGGCAGGCGATCTTTCATAGCATGGGGCATATCAAGCATTATATCCCAACCAAGTCAATAATCGCCTCATCGGTAGGGTTACTTGATAGGAGTTTCCCCCACCCCCCCCACCCACAAAGTTGTCAACCCCTCAAAGGATCCTTTAAGAAACTCATTGAATCCCCATCGTGTCGCTCGAACGAAGAAGTGGCAACAGATTACTTCCCAGAAGTTATCTTCTCCCCGAGCAGGATCTCCCGAGCAATGCCTGACGATTTGTCCCCAGCAAAGTAGCCAGAAACTTTCTATTCCCCGTCAGAGTTGCCATTTTCTCCCCAGTAGAGCAATGCCTGAAATACTTCCCCAGTGGAGTGGCTGAAACTTCCTCATCCCCAGCGGAGTTACTGAAACTTCCTCATCCCCAGCGGAGTTCTCCCTTCAGACATATAGACCAAAGATCTTTCTCCCTGCAGGATCCAGATGTCGGATCGGTTCTCTCTTTTGCATAATCATAAGCATTCACATCATTTTTCCAAAATAAGCGTAGCATTCCGTCTAATACGGAGCATTACAGCAAAAATCAAACATTTGCATAATCATAAGCCAGGTTCGAGCCAGTCACCTGCAAATATCAAAATCACTTCATCAGCAATATATATAAAACTCATATCCCTTGCAGATAAATGCCAAAACATCCCCTCCGCACTCTCAAATACAGATGCCTGTTCATATTTATACATGCTCTTTTCGACACTCGTCAGTGTCATCTTTCCCCGTGAAGTCGCCATAATCCTTTTGATATTCGTCTGTATCTTACTTATACAGAATTCTCAAACATTTGTGCATACTTATACATAAGTCTTTGATACTCGTCCGTATCTTGTATATACCACTCCTCAGCAGATCAAACACTCGTATATGTTCCTTGCTTAACTGATTGATACTCGTCTGTATCATCATCCTTAAAACACGTGTCAGCGTTTATTTCTACCGATACTCGTTCGTATCATGGTTCTAAGGATGCTCGTCCGCGTCTTTTGTCTATACACACTGTCAAACACTTATACCTTTTATTTTAAAGCGTAAGCACTCGTCCGTTTTTACATCCCCAAATAAAACAAAACAACTTTTTCTATCCGACATTCGTCCTATGTCGTGATTCTTTCGGCAGCCGTCCCCTGCCAGGTGATCGTCATTCACCTTTACATGACCGTCCCTTATCCTTTCCCCACTGGAGTCCCCATTGTTGGAACCTTATATCCGGCATTCGTCCTATGTCGCGATATTTTTTGGCAGCTGTCCCCAGCCAGGTGATCGTCCTTCACCTTATGATGACCATCCCTCATCATTTTATCCGATGGTCGTCCCCATCATTGATCTTTGTTATCCGACATTCGTCCTATGTCGAGATAATCCCCAAAGAGCAGTTGTACCTTGCTAGGTGATTGTCCTTAACCTCTTGATGATCGTCCTTCATCATGCTTATCTGATGGTCGTCCCCATCGTTGATCTTTTCTATCTGGTATTCGTCCTATGTCGTGATATTTTCAGCAGTTGTCCCTTGCTAGGTGATCTTCCTTCACCTCTTGATGATCCTCCTTCATCATGCTTGTCTGATGGCCGTCCCCATCGTTGATCTTTTTTATCCGACATTCGTCCTATGTCGAGATAATCCCTAAAGAGCAGCCGTACCCTGCTAGGTGATCGTCCTTCATCTCTTTATGATCGTCCTTCATCATGCTTATCTGATGGCCGTCCCTATCGTTGATCTTTTCTATCCAGCATTTGTCATATGTCGTGATATTTTCAGTAGCCGTCCCTTGCTAGGTGATCGTCCTTCACCTCTTGATGATCGTCCTTCATCATGCTTGTCCGAGGGCCGTCCCCATTGTTGATCTTTTCTATCCGGCATTCGTCATATGTCGTGATAAAGAGCAGGACGTCCCCTGCTAGGTGATCGTCCTTCACCTTTGATGACCGTCCCTCATCAAATCTTTCATTTATTCTTTAACCCAATGGACGTCCCCGTCGTGGTCCCCTTTTCTTTTCCTGATGATCGTCCTTCATCAGTTTAGCCCGATGGCCATCCCCATCGTTGTTTACTTTACTTTCCATCCTGATGGCCGTCCCCATCAGTGCTTTTCCCACTTCTTCGATCCCCAAAGAGTTTTATTTCTTTACCCGATGGTCGTCCCCGTCGTGGCCTTTTCTCCTTTTGATGATCGTCCTTCATCACTTTACCCAATGGCCGTCCTCATCGTGGTTTCTTTATTTCCCAGCATGATGGTCGTCCCCATCATTACTTTACTTACCGTTTTACCCCCATCAGTCATCCTTTGCTCGATGGTCTCCCTCCATCGCTTATACCTGATAAACATACTATATTATCTTTTACAATTTATATCCCTTTTCTTCTTCTCCCCAGTGAGTGCAAATTTCAGAATGTCTTTGGTATTCAACCACAAGTTATCTTGTTTGTCTGTTAAGCCAAGCGCTTACACCCTGCACAGATAACTCATGCTTGAATATGGGCAGCTGTAAACACCCCAAATTTTCCCTCACCTTTTCTCACACCATGGCTTATGATCTCATTTTGCATAAACATCTCATTGCATCTCACATTGCATAAACAACTTCATCAAATCATTACATGACTGCACAATTAGGGTTTTGTGATCAGATGAATCCAAGAAGTGATCTGAGAAATCTCTGAGGCCTTGAAGCATTCCAAGAGGGTCCATGAGGGGTCTATGGTCTTATTATATCTCCAAGGATGATTAGAAGTCACAAAATGTCAAAGGATTGCATAGAAGTCCAAGCAGAGCTAGGGTTTTCCTGCACAGGGTTTTGGTTTTAGAGACCTTAATCTAATTTTTTTTGGCCATTATTGTTTCTAATGGTATTAATATGTTATAAGGATCATGTGTACCAAATTTTATGAAGAAATTCACTATGGAAGTCATCTGATCATTGGGTAACTTCTTGAGCAAGTAAAGTCAAAATCAGGGCATCTGAGGCCTCTATCAAGGGTACCAAAGGGTCATCATCATCATTTTGAGTCTCTATGATCTTTATTTGATCATTGAAGTGGTTGGAAGTTCACAAAGTTGAAGAATTTTGAGCCAAATGCAAACTTGCTATTTTTGGAAATGACTTGTAATGGAAACTTTCCATTTTGGGAAAGATATTCAACCTATTCTTTCATGACCAAAAATGCTTCAAATGAAAACTCCTTAATCATGAAAGTTGTTTATGTCTTCCCATTTTCAAAAAGTACAAGAACATGTCTTGATTCATCCTAGAACTCAAGATATGGCCTCTAAAAGTTGGCAAAAATCCTATAATTTTCAAGTGTGCACCAAAGAGGGATTTTTGCAATTTCACTTGCCAAGCCATTTCATGACCTCTAATCAACTTCTAAACATCATACTAACATAATGCAACATATTTTGATCAAGATTGCACCAAAAATTACAAGATTATATGCCTTATTTCTCAAGAAACTTCAAAGTTGCCAAATTGCATAAACTATGAGAACTCTTGATCAAGGCCATCCAGCTGCATAAAGATGATCCAAAGGCTCTCCATGAACCATGCTGAAGCTATCTAGCCACAGAAACCAGCTCTACCATGGCCCATACATATGGTACACCAATCTTTACTTTTTGGCCAATGGAGCCATACCATTCCCACAATGCATACCTAATGTTCTGACTCATTCCAATAGTTTAGGGATTGCCTCAAGATCATAAGAGAAGCATGCCAAGAGGTCAGATGACACACAACATCAGTTTTCACAAAAATTGCAAAAAACTTCCCTTCTTCGATTCTCTCAAACAACCCATCAAACCTCAGAAATTCTTTCACCATTCATTCAGAAATCATCCATAGAACACAAAGCAATCATTACCATGGCCTGAAACCTCATAAGCCAAAGCCTCCATTTCTGCCATATCAGAATTGATCCACTTAAAATAGCCACTTTCAAAGCATTCTAAGCATCCCAATAGCTTCAGGAGGATCAAAGGAGTTCACTTGCACAAGTGGGAGGTTCTGAAAGCTCACATTTGGAGGTTTCCAGCTCAGGTATACTCAAGAATATTTTTTTCTCAAAGCTTTGATTTCTTGTTATAAAATGAAACTACATGCTCTAAGGATCACAATGATGCTTTTAGAATTGAAAATGGTGAAGGAATGAACATTTTATGAACTTCTAAAATTTTGCCCGTATTTATGTTTTGATTCGATTCAGCTTGTTCATGAATGATAAATGTTGTTTGATGTTTGATTTGAGTTGCTAGAAGTATGGGGATCATTTCTGGGCAGGTTAGAGGTCTTGATTTTGCCTAGGGAATATTTTAGGGTTTTTGGTCCACCGGAGAAGATGACCGGAGCTTGTCTCCGGTCACTTGAAAATGATTAGCCCTAATTAGGGTTTAGTTGCCCAGATTGAATCCTGTCCCTTAGATCTTGATTAGGTTAACGCGTGAATGGCTCAGATTAATTCATTAACTTTAATTCAGGATTAATTAAATAAATCATAATAAATTAGCCAGAAAACATCCTGACCACTCATCTGTGCGTGCAGTCAACATAGGTTTGAATCTGGACCTTTAGATCAGTTGACTTCCCATTTTAATTGATTTTTATTTCATTTTATTCCATTTCTTTCCATATTTATTTTAAAATAGCAAAAGACTTTCAAAAAATATCATTTTCTGCATTTTTGTTTCAAATAATTTTCTTTACCCAAAAACATTTTTTATTTTAATTTTTGCATTAAAAAAGTATTTTTAAAACATTTAAATGTTTTATTTAATTAATTAATTGATTTTAATTAATTAAATTTGCATTTAGGTTTCTAAAAATCACCAAAAAATTCATGAAGCATTCTTAAACATTTAGAAACATTTTCAAACTCAACATACAAATTTCGTTTTAGGTTTGATCACATTTTCACAATTTCCTTTGAATTAGGGTTCTTAAATTTTACATTTTTTAACCCTAACTTGAAAATTTCATTTCTGCCTAACCATGATGAATTTGAACTTGATTCTTTTTGCATTGTTTCACATATTACATATAGTTTCTAGGTTATTTATCTCATATTTTTATCTTGCATTTTCAATTTGATTTGCATTTTCCCTTAAGAATCACCCAAAAAACCTAATTAACTTAAGAAATCCATAACTTTGCCTAGGGTTAGCTTCTGACTTTCTCCTTTGGGGTGTGATCTTGTATATGTTTAGGGTTTTTTTGAGTTCAATTTCAATTTTTTTATCATGATGAATGCTTTTGTTTTGGTCATGTGCATTCCATGTTGCTTTAAAACCCTAATTTTGCATCTTCATTTGCATTCTTCTTTGCATATCATGAACTTGTGAACTTATAATGCCATTCCATTATTTTTTATGTCATCTTAAACATCATAGGACATGTTTGAAACATTGCTTGATCATTGTTGCATCATTTTGGCTTGCTTTGCATTCATTTTGTTTCATGAACTTCTATGTGTTTTCATGGTCCTAACATGCTCCATATCCACTCATTCTCTTATATGATCATATACATGACATGTTTATGCCTTTGCATCATTTCATACACCATTTGCATTTACTTTACACTTCTGGTTGTGGTCTTTGAACCTTCATATGCTTTGTTTCCTTTTGCACTTACATTTTATGCATCCTGTGCTAACATTTCAGGAACTTTTGGTAAGTTGTCTGGGAGGTGGATTTTCCTTCACTTCCCACCTCTTCTTTCCTTTACATTTGCATCCTTTAATTGTCTTTGGAGTGTACTTGATTCACTTGTGTTTCTCTTTCTCCTTTCTTTTCTCCTAAGTTACTTATCTTCTTTAGGAAGTAAGTAACTTATTCTCTCCTCTCTTCTCTTTTCATCTGCTTCCCTTCCTTGGTTGCCTTGAAGATCTTTTCTCTTAAGCCTCACAAACCATAGGATATCCAAGCATGATAATTTTTAGGGTTTTATATAGTTTCCCCTAGATTTTTTACCTTTGAGTCTCCTTGAGTATCTTTTCTCATCTCTTAATCAGAGGCTAAACTTTTAAAGCTTTAGGACTTTGGAATTAGGGTTATACCTGTATCCTTATCTTAAGATGAAGTGTATATCTTTAATCCTTAGTGTTAAACCTTTAATTTGTTTACACCTCTTAATCAAAACACATTAATAATCACTAAGACTTTATCTTGTAACTTGGGCCTTACATTAGGGTTCTATCTCCTCCTTATGGTTAAGAGGGACTAACCCTAGTGTTTAATGGAGAAGTCCCCCTCAAGTTGTCTTATAAACCATAAAATCCACTTCTTAATCTCACCCTTTAATTAAAATCCATTTAATAAAGGCTTGTTATCTAACGAATTTAGTCCCTAAACATGGATTAAGTTGAGGAGTCTTCCTCAGCTTAAGTGTTCTCATCTATCATCCTTCTCTTAGGATGGTGTAATGAGTTCACTAATCCCTGATTAGAGATTAAACTCATTACTTAACACTAAACAAAAACCCAAAAACACTTAATAATCACAAGTAGGTTAATGATCTTAATCCTACATCATCATGGTAATTAAGTTGAGATGCTTATCACACACTTAAGTAGGCTCATTATCCCTAATCAGGGAGGATATAATGAGTTTACAACCCTTGATTTAGGCTTAAGCTCATTATCTTACGCAAAACACCAGAAAATAATAAAAAACTGAAAGCACAAAAACAAACAATAATCGTCTCCTCCGGGATTCTTTTCTCATCACATTCACTCTGAAAACGAGAACTCGCTTCTTCCGTCTAATGCAAGACAATTAGCACTCGAGCCAGACGAGTCATACACTTGAGCATAGACAAGCAAACAGTTCACACAAAAACACCAAGTCTCTTTGAGTCGAACTACGGTGTTCTGACTTCCTCATTGCACGAGAGGATACGTAGGCATAACTTAACAGTTATCGAACAAAAGTCTCTGTGTCTTCCCCCTCTTTTAGCCTTCTTTTTAAGCCTCAGTTCCTGAGCAATTCACACCTTTTGCACTGACACTCTGTACATTCATTCCTAGCTTTTCATACACAGTCAGCACATACAATATCCCCCTTTAAACACAATCTTGTAAGCGTGGATCCCGTCGAGTATGAAGGACGATCTGGGTGTTAATACCTTCCTAGGTCGTAACCAACTCCCTTTCTCAGTTTCTTTGGTTCACAACCATCTTATCCATACCCTTCCAGGTTTATGCAGCATTACCTTTCCTTCGGGATAAAATGCCTAGCTGGCGACTCTATTAAACCTCAACCTCCAACATCGCCGACCGTCCGCGTCTGCACCGGGATGAAAATCCGGGGATCGACACTGAGTGTATGTTGTTTATTGTTCACTCATGAGATTTTAAGCACGAGTGTGTTGTTCTTAGTTTAAAGCTTTTAAGCAAAACTAAGTATTGTAGTTAGAAGAGTGTTCTTCTATTTTGGTTTCTTGCGGTATTGTCATTGGTTTATGACTGTGAAGAAGTGAGAGTGGGATCTCATATCCAGAAGATTTCTTGGTAGAAGTTGCACAAGATAGTGATTAGGTGATAAGTTGTAAACAAAAGAGTTTAACTTTGAACTAATACTGTCATAGTGAATTTCTTCCTGGCTTGGTAGTCTCCAGATGTAGGCGACATTGCACCGAACTGGGTTAATAATTGATTGTGTTATTTATCATTCTGCAATTTAATTATGCATATTTTACAGTCTGATATAATAGTCTTTCAGACAGAAGATGTCGTAACATCTGTCTTGACATTATGTTCTGATGTTGGGACATCAATATTGACATGTGTTAGAGTGCTAGAATTTCTCACTTCAACGTCAATTAGAGACCTAGAAGACAAATGCTTAATGGCATACCACATAATACATGCTTACACAGAGAGAATAATAAGTCAGAAGAAGAAAACTCTACCTAACTACCCTTCCATTTTGCATGAAGGGAATGCGACCTGAAAACATCGTTGCATCAGTGATCACCATAGAACAAAGTTAACTTTGCCAACCATTATAGGCAGAAAGGGCATGCATTAAGGTTTATAGGAAGAATAAACCAAATTATCATCTCTCTCCACCTAAACGCATGCCCCTAAAATTAAGGCACACATTTTCAAACCCTAAATTACCTCTCATTTTCGATAGTCTTTAACTTATGCGTCAAAGTGTTTCCTGATACAACTCTTCATACATTAGGCTAAAGCTGCAAGGCATTTACCATAAAACAAAGTACACCATCAAATTTGAATTCATCTCTCAAGTAGTGAACACCTCAGATCCACACAAGATCATTTTTTATTCCAAACTAGGGCAAAGTCCAAAATCATTCACAACCGAGTCACCCAAGTTTTAAAAGTTGTGTAGACCAGTACATATACATGCCCTATAGACACACTTAATTAGGGTAGTTTGATCCCTAAAGATTGTTAGATGAAAGAGCTTGCATGATCTTTGATTTCTTATTCCTTGAGATAGTTATCCCTGGGAAGGTTTCATAGTTTCTAAACCCTAAGCATCCACTATAAACTCTAACTAACGATTCATATTGTAATACAACCTTATAATGATAATCTCTACTAATTTAATCATTAGAGTGTTTGCAAATACACTTATTTCTGAAAACTAAATATTAGTGATTTGTCGCCAAACATTTCATTGGTGTTTAGACCTCTAAATCGAAGACGTCATTTTTCAATACTTACTTTATATGTACTATTTTAAAATCGTAAAATCTACATTAAATATAAAATAACTAATGTTAGAAATAAAATATTTTAGTGATTTTATCCTTTTTAAGATAAAAAGAAGTAATGCTGATAAAATATCTTCCATTGTTCTTTTTTAATATAAAAAACACCTCTTAGAATCTCAAACCGAAAAACGAAAAGAAAAATACAAAAAGAACACATTTGTCTGCTCCTCTATTGGACCTTTTCTAGTATATTCCAATTGAAATATTTTAAAGAATCTTTCAACAAACCATTAGACCAACCCTTCTTTCTTCTAATTAAAACAACGCTTCTTACTCCTATATATATATATATATTAATTAATTTTTCCTAATTACAATCCACTCTTGTTTCATTCTCTCGCCCACAGTAACTTTCCAATTCGTTGCAATGGGTGGTCCCGAACTTAACGGCACTGAAACCGAGAAACCAATACAAACGGTTCAACACCGTAGTGATTTTATTTTACCTGAAAATTCTGTTAACGGTTGCGAAACAGTTACTAACACCCAAAGTAGTTACCGTGATGGTGGTGAAGATAGCAAAAACGATGGCAACGTAGGGATTATTCCTCCTCATTCACTTCTTCCGATGCCGGTTGCGCCGGAGATTTTTCAAAGAAACAAAAACGACGATATATCCGTCTCCAGCACCATGCCGGACCTCGGAAGCTTCATCCGTCAACGGAGCAGCGATTTATCGACCGCTATTGCCAAACGTGTTTCATCGTTTCGGAAATCGATGGAGCAGAGCGAGGAGAGCGATGAGAACGATGAGAAGGATACGAAGAATACGAAGAAAAACGATCGGAATCAGGAAGTGACGGAGTTCAATCTTTCAGGACTCAAGGTTTTCGTGAAGGTGAAACCGGAGGAAGAACCAGCGGTGAAAGGGAGGATAACGTTCTTCTCGAGGTCCGGTTGCCGAGACTGTACGGCGGTGAGGAGATTCTTCAAAGAGAAAGAGCTGAAGTTCGTTGAAATCAACGTCGACGTTTTTCGCGAGAGGGAGAAAGAGCTACGGGATAGAACAGGACATACTACTGTTCCGATGATTTTCTTCAACGAGAAGCTTATCGGAGGATTAGTCGCGTTGAACTCGCTTCGAAACAGCGGAGAGTTTGATCGGAGGTTGACGGAGATGGTGGTTGAGAAATTCGCCGGCGATGAGGCACCGTTACCGCCTGTGTACGGTTCTGATTATTTTGAGGGTGATCGAACGGACGAGATGATTGGACTTGTTAGTCTTTTGCGGCGGAAATTGTTCGTTCAGGATTGGTTGAGGAGAATGAAAATCGTTAAGAATTGTTTCGAAGGGAACGAGTTTGTGGAGGTTGTGATTCAACACTTCAAGTGCGCGCGTAACGAGGTACGTCTTCGTATACCGTATAATAAGCGTAT
Organism: Lathyrus aphaca; assembly: GCA_963966055.1. NCBI lineage: Eukaryota > Viridiplantae > Streptophyta > Magnoliopsida > Fabales > Fabaceae > Lathyrus > Lathyrus aphaca. The sequence continues at coordinate 84,313,323 of OZ014522.1, forward strand.
TTTTTTATTTCTTTTATAAAATTATAAAAATTATTTTATTTTTAAATATTTTGAAGAAAAACTAATATGGAATAAAATAAAATAAAATATCTATTTTGAAATATTTTTTAAATGTACTGTGAGTTCTATGAGTAAGAATATAAAATTTCGCAAAGTTGTACTTGTTGATTAAAGTCTTATTTTAAAACTCTTAAATAATATTTAAGTAATATATACGATTTCAAAGACAAAAGTTTGTGATAAAATAATTTTGTTTTTGTATATTGAACTTTTCAATCATATGAATAATTTGATTTTTTTTTTCTTCCTACAACTTGGTTATACATGAGGGGTTGTTTTATTATATTATACTAATATAAAAGATATTCTTTGATTGTTTTAATTTTTGATTATTTTGCCATCAAAACTCGATGATACTTGAGAGGTTGTTTTATTATAAAAATAAAAATATAAAAAAAAATATTTTTAAACAAGAGTGGCTTACATAATGAATATTCAATTACTTCATTTATGTTTTCTATAACAGTAAAATTCATGTCAGAAGACATTGGTTTGTGGTTTGCCTTCCATTGCAAGCATTGAAACAGGTTATTCGGGTCATAATCATTTCTATTACCGCGGTTTTGTGTATAGAACTTATAGTTACACCACATTTTACAAAAGAAACCTTTTTCCACGTGATGAAGAAGATGATATCATTGTAAAAAAAATTATTTACTTTCATTAACCAGATTTTTTATGAATGGGAGAAAGATGAAAATGGAATAAAGATAGGGGCAAAATTGTGTGTGGAAATACTTAAACTTTTATTTTAATTTCTAAAAAATTTAATTCGTTGATAAATCTAATAGTATCTTTTCAATATTTTACTAATAAGAATTTATTTGAGCCACTGACTACCTTAAAAGTCACCTGAATAACAAAATCAAAATACATTAATTGTTTATAGATAAGAGCGAAAGAATATTATTAGCTTCTTCAGACTTGTTTGGCACGGTATTTCGACCGTCAGATTCATAGACTTTGGTTGCCGCTACTTCCAAGTGTACATTTTCCATTAATCTATAACAATTAATATTATATTTAAGCGGAATAATAATAAAAAATTATGTGAGTTATTGTGCATCTCCAAACAAATAAAAGTAACAGATTAATTGATATGTTTTGATAATGTAAAATATTTTAGATTGTCAATTTATCACCATCACCCATTTGTTATATTTTATAACTTTTTAAAATAAAAGTCAAATTTGTTATAACATTTAACGATTATAATTCACTGACAATATAAAACTTCTTTACACCGTGTGAATATGTATCAATTAAATCCTAACACTGACATAGAAAATAGAAATAGGCATAATAATGTACTAATATACACTGTAATTGAAACCAAACTAGTGTATTGAGTCTTTTGTTGAGGCCTTTTTTTAATATTTCAACTACCTAAAAACACCTCTCTTTTTAAAAAAAAATTTAAAAAATAAAATTGATTCTTTTAAAAGAATGATCGATGAAATTAAGGTGAACTACCACAACTTTGACAAAATCTATACTTTAGAATTGTAACAAAATTACTGTTCCTGTTAACTTGACATGCACTTTCATTATGCTAAACATACACTTTCATTCGGCTAAACTTGACATATAATGGATGTTGTTTAGAATTTTCTTCATGTCTGTGTTCCTTTACTATTAGAAATTTTACCAAATAATAGTTTTATATTTTACAGTTTTTTATTTCATTAAAACAATCAAGACAAATTAAATTGCGGTGATTAACTAGAAATGACTAGATAAAAAAAAAATCAATGGTGTCTGAAATAAGAATGCCTCTAGTGGTGAGAACTTTGAAAAAAACAAAAGTAAAAACTCAACTAGCTATGATTTTTTGCGGTCCCAATTTTTAAACAGTTCTTCTTACTTTCAATTCTCTTAACTGTAATGTTCAACTAAAATAAATATTGCATTCATGAACAATTGCTCAGGCTGTTGAGATCGGAAAAGAGTTATCCAGAAAGCACTTCATCCATCATGTTTCCGGGTAAGAAACGAGCTTTTGAGCCTAATGAAACCAGACCCTGTTTTTATATGATTATATGAGTCAAAATATTTATGGTAATATCCTTATTGGCATTATCAACTTTCTTCTGCAGGGATAATGACTTAGTAGACGGAACTAACTTGTATCGTTTCCTTGAGCATGAACCCTTTATACCCAGATGCTTTAATTTCCGTGGTGCCGTAAATGACAATGAACCAAAAACAGCAGCTTCAGTTTGCGACAGGCTTACCAAGATTATGTCTGCCATTCTTGAGTCTTATGCTTCTGATGATAGACGACATGTTGATTATGCGGCCATTAGCAAAAGCGAAGAATTTCGTAGGTATGAATTCTTATATTTAATTATTTATATTGTGGCATAATTTGAATACAGATGTACAGAACCAGTGGATCATCAAATGGTGTATCAGGTTGTTTACATAGATACCTAATGTAGTAATGTGATTGATAGCAACCATTCGAAGTTACCATGATAGGATTAGCTATATAATAGTCTTAGCTTCATGTTTGTGTGAGAGCATAACAAATGTGAGTGTTTAAGTTAACAAATCTGTGAGAGCAAGTGAGTAGCAATCATTGGCTGTAAGGCTGCGAAAATCTCGTAACTCCTTGCCTTTGATTAATCCTAACCTTGATAATCCCTGTGTTTCTTCTCATTTCTTTCCTTATTCCTGCTGCTCAATTTTTATTTTGCTGCAATCATTCATCAAGAATGGTTTTAATTTCTTAACAAAATAGTATATGGATTTGTTCATCTATTAATCTTTAATAATCTAGTCACTGACAAGGTTTTAAATCACGACTACGTTGTGATCTTTGATACTATGAATAACTTCTGTCAAATACGGCTGCCCCTTTAACTACAATAATGGTGTTATAGTTATAGCAACATTAAAAACCTTGATTTTACGGCGCAAATTGGAGTTAGCATGACTCATTGAGTTAACTTGAAAGCTTGTAATGGTGATTCTTAGAAGTTTTCCAATCATTTGGGGTGGCTTCTTTGTGGCCTCCATCGTCCAGTTTTTATCTTTAACATCAGATTATTAATGTCTAGTATTATAACTTATTTATCTTGCTATTTTTCATCCTAATTGTAGGTATGTAAATATGACTCAGGATTTGCAGCGAGTGAATATCTGCGAACTATCAGAAAATGAGAAGCTTGCCTTCTTCTTAAATTTATATAATGCCATGGTCATACATGCTGTCATTACCGTAGGAAGCCCAGAAGGTGTAATTGATAGGAGATCCTTCTTCAATGACTTTCTGTATTTGATTGGAGGACATCCTTATTCTCTTGCCATTATTGAAAATGGTATTCTCAGATGTAATCAGAGGTCACCATACACTATAATGAAGCCCTTTAGCAATGGAGATAAACGGTTAGAGGTAAATTGTTTTAATCAATTTTCAGTTAGTTTTTCCCAAACAGTCTTGTAAACCCTCACGCTATGTCAAATAACAATCAAAATTATTAATTGATTCTAAAATTGCTTTTATCTTTCATAAAAGTAAATAAAAATATGTAAATTATAATTATGGAGATAGATTGATTAACCTGTTTCTTACAACTGCAGGTTGCTCTAGTCAAGTTGAACCCATTATTCCATTTTGGACTTTGTAATGGTACAAAATCTAGCCCAAAAGTGAGGTTCTTTTCACCCAATAGAGTTGTAGATGAATTAAGAGGTGCTGCAAGAGAGATTTTTGAGAATGGTGGCATTGAAGTGGACTTAGAGAAGAGAATTGTTCATCTCCCACGGATTTTCAAGTGGTAAGCAATTTGAGTTTTTCTAGAACCTTGATTCTAAATGAGTCGAAATTCTGTATCTTATCTTGTGAAACATATTTTGGCAGGTTCAGTGGAGATTTTGGACATGAGCAAGAAATACTTAAGTGGATACTTAATTACTTGGAACCAAATAAAGCAGGTCTATTGACACATCTCTTAAGTGATAGTGAACCAGTTAATATATCTTACCAGAATTTCAATTGGTCGTTAAATTCTTGAGTAGTGATGACAAGATTTGATTCCGCCATCTTATCCCAGCCAAAAGAAATAATTTAAGTGGCACATTATCAAAGCAGATAGTTCATAAGTGTGTTTATCAGTACTGCAAGACCACTTATGCAATCAATAGAAATTCTAGCTAGTACAATTAAAATTGTTACTGTATTATTCTTTCAAAGAAAAAGATTTGAGTATGAATAAATATACATTGGAGGTTAGGAGCCTTGTAAAGTTATCTTGTAATTTGAATAAATATAACAAGATTAACTATAATACACCAGCGGAAAAAGCTTTTCAATGCAAATCTCAAGTAGGTAGAGAATATAAAGGACTTGATCCTCCTAGGAGTGCACTCATTCAAAGCTTCATCATCCATATCCTAGAAAACATTCAATGCTAAATAAGAGTTATCTTCTTATCAATCAGTCCAATATCAACAAGCTTATCTTGGACAAACTCTTATTTCAACCTATCATTTGAGGTTAAGTCTTTCGTCTCTAGTTATCATAATCCATTTCTGTTTGAAAAGGATATGTTATATGTAAAATTTGATTATAATAGTTTTGAGGTTAAAGGAGAAAATCAAGCAAGACTTCTTCATAAGGAGTAGACAAGGTTTCAAATAGCCTAGAAGAAAATGTGCCTGTGCGGAATAATAGGGTTCAAAATGCACGATTTGAAGAGCAGCTTCTTGATGTTCCCGTATAACTCGCTCGAACAAGATCAATATAAGTTAGGTTTCGAAGAATCGGTTAATTTGAATTAAGTAACTATTATGAAAGCTTGCATAAGAAGATTAAATCTAGTCAGTGTAGTTTTAAGTGTGCAACACACAAGGACTAAATATGTGTTACACATGCAAGTCTCAAGTGTTTTTATAAATAGAGGATTTTCCTTATGAGTTAAAGAGTTAATTTCTTTTGATAATTGCTCAAATAGATGTCTATATAAGCTATCAAAGGATTATCAATCTTAGAAGTTAATCGAATTATGTATGTAACTCAGTTTTTATAATAAAATACTACAGTTTATACTAGTTATAATATATTTTTGAACATTTTGTACACTTTGATTTATGTTCACACATTTATATTTGAGATTATACGTTTCTTGTCTTGCAAGCTTTAACTTGAACTATTACAACTATTAAGGAACTAATTTGAATCCTAGATTTTTGTTTTCAAATTCATTTGTTAAAATTGATCAACTTCACTGCTAACAAATTAGCATATTCACTGAAACTAAGTTTGAGATGATTTGTTTCAAGTATTAGTAGTTTATGCAATTAAGAAATGATAAAATGGCTAATCCTCTAAGAAGAAGGAATAACTCTCTAAATCAAAATAACAGCCAAAATAATATTTTGAAGATAAAATACCTTTTTTGGTCCCTTATCTATATTCCCTGGTTTAATTTGGTGCCTTAATTTTTTTCAATGTCATTTTGGTTCTTTAAATTTCTAAAAGTTACAAAGGAGCCCCTTCCGTCATTTGGCCTCAAACGTCCGTCTATTTTGTCTACGTGAGAGGTGAGATAACATGGTGTCACGTTGTTCTTTATACTCAGACCTCATCTTCATCGTTTCCATCTTCTTCTTACTCTTGCTTTCCACCATCGACGTTGTTGTTGTTGTTGTTACGAATTTGTACCCTTCTTCTTCTTACCATTCGTTTCCATCATCTTTTTCTTTTTCTTACGATTTCTTCACTGAACGATGAAGGCTAGCCATGGTTCTTCGTTTTTGAAGGAGAAAAAAATCTGAAAGTCGTGAGTCATGTGTTCACAGTAGCTCGCGAGCTGTACCAATTTGTCATTGTGGAGATGAAACTGTGCTTCGTAGGGAAAATACTGAGAAGAATTTCAGAAAGAAATTATGGGGTTGTCACAATTATAAGGTAAACCCTAATTTTGGTTTGAGTATGTTAAAATCTGGTGAACAAATTTTGATCCATATTTGTATTTTGCAGGGATTTTTGCAAAGACGATGTGGTTTTTTCAATTGGTTCCATGAAGAGTTTGTAGAAGACACAAGTCAAGTTTTGTTGAATAGGTTGGAAAACTTATCAAAGGATTTTGAAAATTTGTGGTTTAAAAATGAAGAATTAGGGAATTTTGGGACTGAAATTCAAGTTCAACTGAACAAGATGTGGAAGTGGAAAATTATGTGTTTTGTAATGTTATGTGTATGATTTTTTAGGATGTTTTAGGTGTATTAGTTGTCGACTATAATGTATGTTTGTAACACAATTTATCAATTTAATGAGTTCTATTGTTTGGCATATCTTTATTTCTAGTAACACATTACTTGGTTTATAAGTTTTTGGCTCAAACAAATATCAAAATGACATAACAGATCAGATTATTCAAACTTTAACACAAACTGACATTAATTGATATTATTGAAAGACATAGGAATATTTCCAAAAAGGTTCCAAAATGAATTGACATGTTACATAGACATGTTCAAAATGACTTCAAAATACAGTACAAAATACCAAATTGTTACATTAACATGCAAATACCATAAACCAAACAAAGCCTAATTAATACTAGATGGTTTTCTTTGGTGGGATCCTCTTGGTTGGGGTAGTCCTTCTGGTTGTAAGACCACTTACATTCTTTGAAGCAGATAATCTGGTTGTAACACCCCATTTAATTATCTAGTCATTGTGTGTTGTTTGTGATTTATTTGGCCTTACTAAGGGTATGTAGTCATGGATGAATGCAAGGTATTAACCTTAATTGAATAATTGACGTAAAACATTAGGATAATAATAATATAATGATAAATAATAATAACATGATATAATGGTAATTTATAATATGGTTATTATTATTATTATTATGAATGAATTAAGGGAGAATAAACCAAATAGGGTGAGATTAGTAAGAGTTAATTGTTGTCACGTAAAAAGAGAAGGAAGAACAACGAGTGTTAGGGCAAGAGAGAGAAAGAGAAATTTCCATCATTTTTGAAGAATCAAAGCTTGAAACTAAGGTAAGGGGGAAGGAATGATTCTTTAAAAGGTGATTCTGACATGAGAGGTGATCGTACCTGGAGATCAGGATCCGATATGGCTGGCTTCGAGAGTTGTTGAAAGACGGTCGGTGAAGAGAGAAAGGGGTGTACCTGCAAGGCACTCCGATGCTAAAGTAAGTAACCGAGCAAAGAGTGAGCAAGTACGAGGATTAAGGTCAGAGAATTGAATACCTGACCCTCTCAAATGAGAGGGTTTATATAAGGGGCTAAGTGGAAGATTATTGGTCCATATTGTAAGGCGCGGATCAAGGAATCCGTAAAAAATAGGTAACAGTCAAAACTAGCCGTTGGAGGACTTTGTCTTGGTCGGTACGCTTTTGGTCGTCAGAGACCACTATTCTTGATTTTGCTCGACGTCGAGCGCTTCTACCAAGTTGGTTTGCTTGGCCCAATTGTGGGAATTGGGCCAGTCCAGAACAGGAGCCCCCCAAGTCATTGCTCGTGCGGAAGAGCAGTGACTTAGTAATGATTTCGTGCTCGAGGACAGGCAGTGTCGAGGCTAGGAATTTCATGCTGCCGACCTTCGAGGGACGAGCAGTTGGTACGTTGCTCGACGGGAGAATGTGAAACGAAAAGCTGGAATATTTGGGGATTCGCGCTTATTAATGATTTGACGGCTAGCCTAGGGGCTAGCGTGTAGGGGTCACGCGTGGTTGCACGTGTTTTCCCTCTTATAAATAGGGTTTCCAGGCTCCATTTTGAACTTTTCGCTTCATCTTCTTCTCCGACGCCTTGCTCGTTCAACTGCCACCGCTCCCAGCCGTCGACCACCGTATCTCATTGTCGACCACCGTTTCCAGAACCTTCATCTTCTGCAAAAATTTCTTCCCAAGCACAAGGTACGGTTCCTTTTCGCTGTTTTCGGTGGTTATAGGTTAGATATCATAGAAATGCATGTGGTTTAGGATAGTTTTAACGGTAGTCTTAGATTTAGAACCGGTAAACTTTAGGACTTCTGCCACCGTTGTTGGTCGGCTGCAAACCCTAACTCATGGTCGACACAGGTGTTGGTCGACCTTGACTTGGGATTTGACAAGTACTTAGGTTAGATCCCGTAACTCATGACGTTGGGCGTAAGCCATCGCTCCGAGCGATGGTCAGCCAGGGCTACGGCTCGGGACCCAGTCCCTGAGCTGATGCGCGCCCTTTCACTTGTCGAGCGGTGGAAGGGTGGATTTGATATTCTTAATCGAATTCACTGACGCCTTTCCTCTGCTTTTCAGGTGAAAACTCGCTTATGGATCCGTTAGACGTGTCCTCGGAAGAGACGTCCTCGGAAGATTCAGGATCTTCTGCGTCAGTCCCCTCTGGTTCCGGGAGTTCCTCGGGAGATTCGGGCGCGAGCACTACAGAAGAGGGAGCATCAATAGACTCGCCACAATGTCCCGAACAGACAAGGATTTCGCCCGAAGAATGGGTGGTAGAGGATCTGCTGGACAAGGTGTCCTCATTTTCAAGGCCTCGAGCGGAGCCGCTGCCTGTCGTCGGCAACCCTGCTGATTGGGTCGTAACTTGCCCAGGAGATGACGACCGCATCTTCTCGGATTTTGGAGGTCGGGCATTCTCCATGTACGAGTATGCAGTTTCGGTCCTGGGGGTAACTTTTCCCTTCAGTGACTTGGTGTGTGCTGTGCTCGGGCACCTGTGCGTCGCTCCTTCCCAGCTGCATCCTAACTCGTACGCATTCCTGAAGGCGTTTGAGTTGACGTGTGCCCATCTGGGTGTTGGTGCCACGCTTCCTCTGTTCTTCCGTCTGTTCTCCCTGCAGCGTCAAGTCGGGCGAGGAACTGATTGGAAGGGGTTCGTGTCTTTTAAACAGAGGACGAAAATTTTCAAGGCCCATTCAAAGTCCATCCGAGCCTTCAAGATGGACTACTTTCTGATTAAACCCGCGAGCGTGGTGGCTGTGAGGGCGATGAGCTTTCTAGGGATAGACACCGACGAGAACGACGAACCCAAGCTCGGCGATCAAGGGCAGATGATCCCGAGGAGGCTTTGGTTGTTCCCCTTTTCCTGGAGTTACGCCCATTACGAGAGGTCTGTCGGCGAGTTCGTCCAGGTGGGGGACTCTTTGAATGAAGATGACGCGGCCAGTTTCGAGGCCTTCCGAAGGTTGATAGCGTCTTTCACTCCGACCCCCAACTGGATGGAGAGGGGAAAGTTATGCTCGATCAGGATGGGGGGGAAGCTGTGGAGCGTCCCTTGATCGATGTTACAGAATTACTGGTCTGTAATACCGGGCAGGAAGTGTCCGACTTCTTTGGTATCTGTTTTATTTCTATTAGTCATATCTTTGATTTAATTCTGTCATCCACGACTAATCTAATCTTTTTCTTTTTCAGGTTCTCTGTCGAACCCTCTTGATAAAATCCAGGAACGCCTGCGCCAGCAGCAAAAGAAAAGATCGAGGGTTGTGCAGACCAAACTGACCGAGACAAGTGGCTCTGGGTCGGGCCCCTTGGTCCAAGGCTCTCCGAGCGCCTCAACTGGCTCCTTGACGAAGAAACACAAGTCCGCAGCGACTGTGGACCTGACGGCCAACGCTCCTCCGAAGCCGAAGCATGGGTTGCCGCCGTGCTTTATGAAGCGCAACTTTTTCGAGGGGACGAGCATGGAGGTGGACCGTGCAGATTCCTTGTTTCTGGAAGGTATGGATCGTCCTGCCCGACGGTTGTCCCTGGCTCAGGACGCAAGTGCGGTTATGCGGGTCTTGACGATGGTCTGGTTGACGGTCGAAGGAAGTCCTTGGCGGGAGAGGGAGATGGGTAGGCTGAAGGAGTAGCTGGCTGCCGCTGAGGCGAAGCTGAAAACAACCACTGAAGAAGCTAATGCCACGGCCAAGGAGCTGACTGAACGGGCCAACATCATTGCCAAGTTGGAGGTTGACAAGAAAATGGTGTTGGAGCATAACAAAAAGCTGAAGGATGCTTTCTGCCCGAAGGAGGACGAGGATGACGAGACCAAAAGTATGGTAACGAGGGCTCAGTTTCTTGCTCGGATCGACCAAGACATGGAAGATCTGAACTCATCTACTGAGCTCAGTTTCCAGAATGCAGTGGATCAGATAAGGGCTTTCCACCCCGACTTGGCCTTGGACGTTGGTCGAATCAGCTACCTGTATAAGGTCGAGGATGACCAGATCGTGGTTCCTTCGGACCTGGTAGTGGATGATTCTCAGCCAGGGTCGATCGTTCAGCCCGACCAGCCTGAAGCGCAACCAGAACAGGAGGAGGCTCGTTAGGAAGAAGGCCGCCCGGAGGGCGAGGGTAACTAGTTTCTGGCCTGTGTGCCTTGTAATTTTATGTTTCTTAGTTTTTTGGGACGTAGTCCCCTTTGTAATTAATTATGAACAAGTCGGCCCTTCGAGGTCGCAATTTCGTGTTCACATTTTGATGTTAATTAATGGTCGTTTGTTTTGTTATCTTCATTTTTCAATTGCTCGTCCGTCGGAGGACTGTTCTTTCTAAATTTCAAATGCTAAGTGTTTGTCGTGCATTTTTGCACTTAATTGAATACGATTGAATGTATACGGGGTGTGTTCATGATCCATTGGTTTGGGGGACCAAGTAGATTCTGGAGTTTTACTCCTGGTCGGTGCCCGGGCTAAGGTAATGGCCCGGGCTCCGTGGCTTGAACGTCCCATCGCGAGCTGGGGTTCTGCCTGGTCGTGGTACTTAGGCGACGTCGGACTCGTTTGAGTATCCGTCTGTGCGAAAGGTTTCTCTTTCCCTTGAAAGGAGATCCTGATTGATTACGTCATTTTTGGACTGTCGTGCTTGTACCTAGGCACGTAGTCTTCAGTCTGTCCTATCGCTCCTCGCTTGAGAGTTGAGCAAGGCGACTTTGTGAGTTAGCTGTAATATTGCTTGAGCTTCTCGGCGTTCCATGGCCGAGCAAGCTCTTCCCCGTGTAAATTTTCTAAATAATAGGCTCCGTTTTCGGTTTTTGCTCCGTTTTCGATACGGGTCCTCCCAGTTGGGTGTAAACTTTCCCTCGCGGGGATCCCTGTGATTTCTTCTGAGAACAAGACTGCCTACCTCGAACGTTCGTCTTATGACTTTAGAATCGTACCGAGCGGCTATTTTCTGTTTGAGAATGGTTTCTCGAAGAGCAGCTTCTGATCGGACTTCCTCGACCAGGTCGAGCTCGTCCCTCAAAGCCTTGGAGTTGGTATCTTGGTCCATGGGAGATTCTGTGCGTCTGGACAGGACGTGCATTTCTATAGGGATCACCGCCTCGGTTCCATATGCTAATCGGAACGGGGATTCCCCGGTTGTTGAGTGGGGGGTGGTCCTATATGCCCATAGCATGCTATGTAGCTCCTCGACCCAGTGCTTCTTATGCTCATCCAGTCTTCGTTTCAAACCTCTTAGGATTACCCTATTCGCGGCCTCTGCTTGCCCGTTAGTTTGGGGGTGCTCTACTGAAGCGAAATATTGTTTCGTTCCTATTGATGCAACGAATTCTTTGAAGTGTTTATCTGTGAACTGGGTGCCGTTGTCGGTCACGATGGCGAGCGGTACCCCGAACCGGGCGAGGATGTTCCTTTTGAAGAAACGTAGTATGTTGAGCGCAGTGATTTTGGCTAAGGCCTCAGCTTCTATCCAATTGGTGAAATAGTCGACGCCTACAATTAAGTATTTATTTTGTCCGGACCCGACGACGAATGGTCCTAGGATATCCATCCCCCACCATGCGAATGGCCAGGGCGATGATAATGATTTTAGCTCGGATGGGGGTGCTACGTGTATATCCCCGTGTCGTTGGCATTTGTCGCACCTTTTTACGTGCTCCTTTGCGTCGTGTTGGAGTGTGGGCCAATAGTATCCTGCCCGAAGAATTTTTCGAGCCAACGACCGTCCGCCAGAATGTTGCGCATTGATTCCTCCATGGACTTCTCTTAGTACGTGCGAGATGTTTTCTTCTTCTACGCACCTGAGGAGGGGTGTAGAGAATCCTCGACGATACATACGTCCACCCACTAGAGAATATGAGCATGCCCTTCGTCGTATTGTACTGGCCGCTTTTGGGTCGGTCGGTAATTCTCCTTTAGTTAGGTAATTAAATACTGGGGTCATCCAGCAGCTCGTGTCGCCCACGAGATTAATGTCTACGTGGACCGATGATTGACTTCCACGCTTTTGAATCGCTTCAGCTCGCCTTTTACGAGGGCCAGGTATTCGGCCATGTTATCGTTTTTGGCTTGAAAGTCTCCTCGGACTTGGCTGGCGACCAACTGAGAATCCGTGCAGATTGTGATCTCTTCTGCCTCCAAGTCGGTCGCGAGTCGTATGCCCGCTAGGAAAGCTTCGTATTCTTCCTGGTTGTTGGAAGTGGGAAAAGATAAGTTTAAGGATACTTCGATGATGTTTCCTTCCTCGTTCTCCAGGATAACCCCAGCTCCGCTACCTGCTGGGCCGGATGCCCCGTCCACGAAAATAGTTCACTTGGAGGAAGATTTTGGCTCTTGCTCAGTGAAAGTAAGTTCAGCCACGAAGTCGGCCAGCACTTGAGCTTTGAGAGTTTGTCTTCCCTCGAATTTGATGTCGAATTTGGATAGTTCCAACGACCATTTTAGCATTCGTCCGACCATATCTGGTCGACCGAGCAATTGTCTTATGGGTTGATCGATTCTTACGATGATGGTGTGAGCCAGGAAATAATGGCGCAGCCTTCTGGCTGCGAGAAGGAGGGCCAAAGCCACCTTTTCTACCTGGAGATATCGAATTTCCGGGCCATGGTGTGCTTTACTCGTAAAATAAACAGGCTTCTGCCCCTCGGGTAAGTCGCGTACGAGTGTCGCGCTTACTGCTTCGTTTGTAACGACAAGGTAGAGATAAAGTATCTCCCCCTCTTCGGGTCTAGACAAAAATGGGGGTTCACTTAGTGCCCTTTTTAAGTGGGACAACGCTAGCTCGCACTCTTCTGTCCATTCGAAAGTTGCCTCTTTGCGAAGGAGTTTGTAAAAGGGGAGAGCGTGTTGAGCGGATTTTGCTACGAACCGAGCGAGGGAGGTAAGGACCCCATTTAGTGATTGTATGGATTTTTTAGAAGTAGGAGTCGGGAGTTCCGCGAATGCTCGGCATTTGTCGGGGTTGGCTTCGATGCCTCGTTCGGTCAGGTAAAATCCGAGGAACTTTCCTGCTCAGACCCCAAATGTGCACTTCTCGGGGTTGAAACGCATTTTGCACTTTCGTGCCTGGTCGAACACTTTTCGTAAGTGGGACGCATGGTCTGTTTCTTGTCGATATTTGAGGATCATGTCGTCCATGTATACCTCGAGCATATCTCCGATTTCTGCTCGGAATACTTTATTCATCATGCGCTGATATGTCGCGCCTGTGTTTTTTAGACCGAAAGGCATGACGTTGTAATAATAGTTGCCCGATTCGGTCATGAAGGCCGTGTATTTTTTTTCGGACACGGCCATGGGTATTTGATTATACCCTGAGTAGGCGTCCATGAAGGACAACAGTTTGAAACCAGACGAATTGTCGACCAATTTATCAATGTTAGGTAAAGGGTATGCATCTTTCGGGCATTCCCGGTTAAGATCAGTATAATCAACACACATTCTCCACTTTCCATTAGATTTTTTGACAAGTACAACATTTGAGAGCCAGGTTGTGTACATGGCCTCGGTTACAAATTTTGCCTCTAGGAGGTTTTTAACAGCAGATTCAACCGCTTCAGTTTTTTCGGTCGACTGCTTCCTTCTACGCTGAGCGACCACTTTGTGTGTTGGGTCGATGGAGAGGTGATGGCAGGCAGTCTCGGGGTCGAGTCCTGGCATCTCTGTGACGCTCCAGGCAAACAGATCTGCGTTCCCTTTGAGGCAAGCTTCCAACTGTCGCTTCACCAAGTCGGGCATATGTGCTCCGATCTTAACGCACCGGGTTGGGTCCTCTCCCAGGGGAATCAACTCGAACTTTCCGTCCGGGATTGGTCAGGATAGCGAATCCGTTGGCCTTTGGATGCCCTCGTTATCGTCCGAGAACCTGCAGTCTAGGTCGATTGAGTCTACCTGAGGGAAAGCTCTGGGAACATCTGGTGAATTCGATGTCGAAAGGTTTGGTTGGTATGATATTGAGCTAAGACCCTTTGATGCTGCTTCGAAACACCTGCGAGCAGCGTCGACGTCCCCGTGCAGTGTGGCAACCTTGACCAAAGTAGTGTAGTACTTCATCTTTAGGTGGACGGTGGATGGCACGGCGATTAGCTCGGCTAGTGTTGGTCGTCCCAGGATGCACTGGTACAGCGAAGGGCAGTCCACGACTAGGAACTGGACTCTGACCATCCTGGCTGTCTCAGCTGCTCCGAAGGTGACAAACAGATCGACATAGCCCCACGGTCGGGAAACCGCTCCGTTGAAACCCTGCAGGTCTGATCCGACGTACGGAGTCAGGTGTGTCTCGTTCAACTGGAGTGTTGAAAACAGCTGGGAGTACATAATGTCGCAGGAGCTGCCCTGGTCCACCAAGATTCTCCTCACATCGAAATTCGCCATACGCGCCCGAATGAGCAAAGGAATGCTGGCGTTGGGCGCCCCTCCCAGAAGTTCTTCTCGGTAAAAGGCGAGGGGTATCGAGCCCTCTCTTGGTGGGTCCAGGGTAGCGTTTTGCACGGGCCCCTTCGCAATTAGTTGGTCGAATTTTCGTTTTTGACGGATCCGACCGTGATTTTGTTGAATCCTCCTCCCGAGATGACCATTGCGGATGGAAAGGTTTCCCATGGACTATGGGAGGAAAGGTACCCCGGACTCTTGGTGTGATCAGGTAGGAAGAAATTTTTCGGGCGATAAATGCTCAGGTCAACCTGCATGTTCGCATCTGCAGGGATGGGTATAGCCTCCTCGACCTTTTGAGTCTCATGCGCTTCTTGTCGAGGAGTGTCTCTGGACTTGGTGAACTGCTTAAGGTGCCCGTCCTTGATAAGAATTTCGATCGCATCCTTGAGATGGATGCAGTCTTCTGTGTTGTGGCCATGACTCTTGTGGAATCTGCAATATTTCGTTTTATCCGTGCCCGGTTTGCTGGGTTGCTGCTTTGGAAAACGTACCCCTGCTTGCCTGAACTCCGAATTGGCACACTCGGACAAGATTTTCTCCCTGGAGGCTAGGAGAGGTGTGTATTCGTGGAACCGGCCGACGGGTCCTCTGTGCTCCCGCGGTTCACGGGAGTGATCGTCCTTTCTTTTGTCTCCTCCCCGACGAGATGTCGAGGGTTCATCGACTCGGTGGGGCTTCGCATCTTCACGACGTCGAGCGTCTCTTACTGAGCTGGCTACTTGTTTTTCCTCATACTGGATATAGGCTTGAGCTTTCAGTAAGAACGCGTCGAGGGTGGCAGGGGTCTCAATGCCGACTGCCCGGTGAAAATCTGTTGACGGGCGCAGTCCTCATTCCAACAAATACTTCTTCATGTCGTCGGTTGTGGATACTTGGACCGCCTCTTTATTGAACCTTTCGATGTAAGTTCATAAAGGTTCGTCTTTCCCCTGGATGATTGCTTCGAGAAAGGTTTCTGTCTTTGGGTGCCGCCTTGAGGCGGTGAAGTGCCTGGAGAACGTGTGTCCAAGTTGTTTCCAGGATGTGATGGACTCAGCCTCGAGGCTTTTATACCATGTCATTGCTCCTTTCCTCAATGTTGTAGGAAAGAGGCGACATTTGATTGCTCCTCGTACTCCTCGGTAATCGAGAAGCGCATCGATATTCTCGATATGCTCGTCTGGATCTGTGGTTCCGTCGTACGAGCCCAGCAGTGGGGGTTTCTCTAAACCTCTTGGAAGTTTAGCTGCCATGATTTCTGACGAGAGGGGACCCCGAGCGTCTTCGTCGTCACTGGAGTTGAACGAAGGAGATCTATGAGCGTGTTTCTTCGTTCGTCGGAGAGATGCAGATCTTGATCTGCTCCTTCTTGATTTTCTTGGAGGAGAAGATCGTGGAGAGAACTGGCGAGGATATTTGTCGCCCGTTGATTCGTCGGCGTGTCCTTTCCTCTTTCTCCTGGCAGGAGAGGGAGTGCTCTTTCTTTGGGGTCTCGCGGGAGACGGTGGTCGACGAGAATTATCTTCGAGACGGGCGATTTTCTCGCCATGGGCGAGGAGCAACAGGTTTGTCTGATTTAGGATTTCGGCCAATGCGGCGAAATCTGATCCTGAAGGAGTCGAGGGAAAGAGAGTTTCCGGGCGACTCTCCAGAGGTTGATCACGATCGGGCGAAGGCGATGCTGTCTTCCCGTCTGGGTGATCTTGCACAGTTTCCTCGTGCGGAGGAGGATGAATGTTGATCTCACGTTGTGTGAGAATCATGCCGTCGTTTGATCGGTTTTCTTGGTTGTCCCGAGCAGCCATGGATCTTGGTAAAAACTTTGGTTCTTTGAAGATTTTGAGAGAAGAACGGGGAAATCAGTTTCCCACAGACAGCGCCACCTGATCGTACCTGGAGATCAGGATCCGATATGGTTGGCTTCGAGAGTTGTTGAAAGACGGTCGGTGAAGAGAGAAAGGGGTGTACCTGCAAGGCACTCCGATGCTAAAGTAAGTAACCGAGCAAAGAGTGAGCAAGTACGAGGATTAAGGTCAGAGAATTGAATACCTGACCCTCTCAAATGAGAGGGTTTATATAAGGGGCTAAGTGGAAGATTATTGGTCCATATTGTGGGGCGCGGATCGAGGAATCCGTAAAAATAGGTAACGGTCAAAACTAGCCGTTGGAGGACTTTGTCTTGGTCGGTACGCTTTTGGTCGTCAGAGACCACTATTCTTGATTTTGCTCGACGTCGAGCACTTCTACCAAGTTGGTTTGCTTGGCCCAATTGTGGGAATTGGGCCAGTCCAGAACAAGAGGGTAGTGAGGGTCCTTCCCTCTTAGGAATTTTTGTATTAATTCTTCTCCTTGCAATTCTTGTCTGGTGTTGGTATGACTGCTATGAATTTCGTACTAATTTTGTGGTACTGTCATGAATTTCTGTGTGCAATATCTGTTGTCATTGTTGTGTTGTAAATCTAGTATATTAACAGATTTATGGAGTGACGAAAGTAGAATTAATGGATACCTAACCTTAATAGAGATAATAGGTTAATTGAGTTAAATGGAAATATGGGTCATAAAACTGGTCTAGAGACAATGTTAGATCAGATTTATCCCTTAGAAGAGGAATCAATGAAGGGGAATTCATACTGGTATGGAAAATTGGGATTTTGATGCAGCTACTAATCATATGCGTAAAACAAAAAATATTACGCATATAAGGACACTCCCAGGGGTATTACGTGTACCATATGCATCTTGTCCCAAGGCCAACACAATCATCTGCTCATACGTGGAAGGTAAGCATAAGGCAGGATAAGCATTACACATATGAGAGAGGTATTACGCGCAAGGGGGATCTGAAGGGGGAATTTTGCAGGAAAACGTATCTGGTCATACGCGTAAGGCTTTGGGCATTACACGTATGAAATTAGGTGAAATGAGGCATTATGTGTTTGATACATATGCTGGTGGGCGAGCAAGCATGCCATACACATATGGCCAAGGGTAATACGCGTATGAGTAACATTAGTGCAAACTTTTGTTGTTTTTGCGATTTCTTTCCCGATTTCGCGTATGATGCAATTTCCATGGATTTGTGAGACTATTAGGACATAATAGCACATGTTGAATTGGGAAATGGTAGGAAAATGGTAAATCGGGGTTTGGTGGATTAGTCAATGTTTATTGATTAATACCATGTGATGTGTTTTGGTTGATGTGTTGTCTGTATTGTACGGGTATGGGTAGTTCCAGTGAGAATTACGTTGAGTGTATGACTCACGTGTGATCAATGAGGATCGTGTAGTATGCATAATTAATTATAAATGATTGTGCATAGTCTTATGTCCTACATTTATGATGTGTCATGTGGATATGAGATAGGTGGAAATCCATGATGGGTGTTTATAGTCTTGTCTGGACTCCATGTGGGAGTTGTGATTGAGATAAACCATAGTTCAGAGGAACACATACGACTTATCCGGATTCTGTCGGGAATCAGGTTCAATGAGTGAACCATATGGATTTTGATGGTAACACATGAATTATGTCGTGTCAGTGAGTCATATTGCATATATTTATGATAAATTTAGTCTATGCATAATGAAATGTGTTGTGGCATGGTGTATGTGCTATGGTGGCATGACTGACGTGAATTGTGTGAATTACTACTCCTTAGCATGTATTTTTCACCTTTAATTATTGAATGTAATTCTCACCCCTTTGTTGTTTGTAGTGTTTGTGGTCCTTGGAGAGTACAAATAATCAGGTACATCAGTAGGATTGAAGGTCGTGTTGCTTGATCGAGTCTTAGGAGTCGCTCTGATACATAACACATGATTTGAGAGTTTTTATTATGTTTTATTTCTAATTGAATTTGTTACATATCTCCAATTCTTAGACTTATGTTGGACCACAGATTTATGTGGATGTTTTATTGTTAAGGGCTTAGTGCCATGTAGTTGAACCAAACTTATTATTTTCGCTATTTAATTTATTTATATGAAAAGAGGTGAAAACAAAGTAATTGAGGATTCTTAGTATTTTTCGATGATGTGACATCCTACTTGTGCATAAACTCAGACTGATTCCACAATTATTTTATGTATTTAATAATACAGGAAATGAGGTGTTACATAAATGCAAGAACAACTTTACCATTATCCTATTAAAGCAACCAACACTTAAACTTTTTTTAAGACGAACTACGGTACTCTGGTTCTTCATTATAATTAAGGATACATAGGCACAAAAGTTTGATACACGCGAGTACAATAATAAATAAATCTATTTTATCCCTTTTATGATTAAATATTTCCTAAAAATAATAAATAATCTTATAAATAAGTAAACTAAGGCATTAAGCAAGAAATAAGTAATTCAATAAACATTCCTTAAATGAATATAATAACCCTAGAACTAGAGGAGAATCCCATTGAGTATAAATTATGGTGAGGGATGTAACACCTTATTTCTACCCATCGAGTATTATGAAAATCAGAGTATTAAAAATCAACTAAAGTGCACAAACAGGATGCTACATTTTTTCTACTTATATAAACTTCATTTAATTTCAATAAAATTGATACATAATACTTTCGGTTCGTAAGAAACTATAAACAACAACTTTTATTCATTTAAGAAACCAATTCAACTTTTACAACTACGCAACGGATTTTCAAATTATTCAAATAAACATGTTATTCAAGTTAAAAACAACTTAGTAACAACATAATCATACTGAAACAACTTAAAAATAACAACAAGACAACTAAGCGTCCAATCCCCGAGTGTTACGTATCAGAGCACCAACACCGACTTAAACTAATGAAGGTAATCATCTTCCAGCAAGCTACCTGCACGTTGTTCGCTGTTGATTTTGGCAAACAACCGCTGGTTTCCAAATCTTATCAAATTGGTTTACTTGCAGGATCAATCACACAAATCCTAGGACACATGTGCTTTTCGACAAACGTTATAACCCTTAACAATTTTTTGGTCTCACTTTTATTAAGTCCTTTGTATACAAATAATTTGATTAAGGAAAAGAGTAACAATTCTGGAGAAAACTAAATAAAATAAATTCAGACAATGCATAAAGTAAACGTCAAAAAAGATAGAATGACTTTTAATGTAAAAGGAATTGTAAATAATTTGAACTTTATTTAAATTTGATGAAATAAAATGGTGTTGTTTACACGTACATTTCCAGATAAAACTCTTTTCCCAAACAAAGTTACTTCGAGTATTTTTGCAGGAATTGTGTACAAGTGTGTAATACGTCAAAATTTTCCCTCTCATTTTTCATGGCATTTAGCATATCACTTTGCATACTCAAAGTCATAGCATGACCCAAAACATTGCATCATATTCATCATAGCTGAGGTATAGGTTTGGGATCAATGATTGAAGCAATAAAAGGCCATAAAAAGACAACCAAAGGGTTACAAAGCTCCTCAACCTTGTGAAAAGGGTTAACAACATCCCACAAGTCTTCATTTGAGGCCATAAGTCTTAGAAAAAAGTGAGTTGATCAAAGAATGAAAGCAGTGCAACATCTCCTAATAAAAAAAGCCAAATTAGGGTTTCCAATTAACTGGGCTTCTCAATGAAGTTTTGATCCAAACTTGATTATATTATTTTCTAAATGATAGCAAGTACCTAGGGTTAAAATTTCATCCATGGATTCATTTTGGAAGGGCTTCAATTGATCAGTGGATTGAAAATCAAGGAATTGAAAAAAAGTCAACCAGGCTGAGTAAAAAGTCAACTCCTGACTTTTTGGGATCAAAATCATGAAATTAGGGTTACAATGATCATATGGTTCAAACTTGATCAAGAGATGATGGAGGAATCATGAAAAATCAAGAATATCAAAACTTACCATTTTTGGAAAATTAGGGTTTCCAAAAATGGCAAGTTTTGGCCATTTTTGCAGCCACTTCAAGAGAGGCCTTCTCCCAAAATAAGAGGGCAATGAAAATTCTAACTTGAACCAATTAAAGAAGGCATCTTAAGCTTCAAATCAATATGTGGAACTCACCCATAACATTAAACTTGAGAGAGATATGATCATGCAAAGATTGAGCAAAACAAGGCAAAAATCAAGTCATGGGCGAGGCAGCCTGGCAGCCTACGTGCGTAACTTTCCAGGAATTTCATCAAACATGTGTTGTGAAATATGTCAAGCTATTTTTCTACATCAATAAGGCTTCAAATGAAATTTCTTTGAACTTTAAAGTTGTTCATCGGCATGTCCTCTACAACTTTGATGTTTAAAGATTTTTCATTTGGGCAATGGTTTAGGAGTTGTTGAGGGGCAAAGTGATGAGGTTGAAACTGCAAAGTTTACCAGCCATGGGCGCAAGGCTTGCCACAAACTTCAGGCCAATTATGCAGCTTTGGCAAGTGGACTTCAATGACATTTCTGAAGCATCTAGAGGCCATGTCTCATCTTGGTACAAACATGAAACTTGTTCTATGCCACATTCCATTCAATTTGAGCCCAAGGATCATATGCATTGATAGCTTGATCATTAAGGTACATGCTTGCGAAGGTCATTGCATCCAACTGTTTGCTTGTGCAATAAGGAATTGTATCAGAGCTTCCATCCAGCTCATCTTCATTGTCATCAACTAGTATGTTATAATGCATTTCATTAGAGGAAGAGTGATCACATGGCTTCTTGTTCACATTAACTGTCATACACCACCATTCCAATCCAAGCCAATGAACATTGATCAAGCATATTGCATTGCTTTAGCCTGCACCATGATGAATTCCACCATAAGTATCGTGGACCTGGTGGCATTAAGTTCACTTGTTTCAAATGTATTTAGCCCTAAGCTCATTGCACCAGTTGGCTGCAATTAAGTGCAGGCACTACAACATTAATTGCTATGCATCTCATGATCAAGTAAGCAAATACTTCAGGCTACAATCTTTGGGATCAAGCCATCCTCACCATAATTGACATGTTCCCTGCAACATTGGATTGAGCTCGAGCTAGAAGCTTCTAGAGTTCCAGCTGGCATAACCAACTTAACAAACTCAACTCATTTAACTCATTCCACTCAGTTAACCAGGGCTAGTTAACCTTGGTTCTAACTGCTAACCAGAGGTCCATCACACTATAAAAGGATGAGTGGTGATTGAGTTTAGGGCTAGCTTCACATTTCACTTGAGCACTTCAAAATTCTCCAACAGTTTGGCTTTGCATTCTCATAACACAATCTCTGCACTTTGAATGATCAATATTCCACAATCATAGCAATTGATCTTCTTCTTCCTTGTGCTTCTTCAAGCATCATTCATAGTTTATTTTCATGGAGGTTTGAAGATGGAAATTTGAAATTGCATCATTACAATATCTCAGCATTTTGGATTGAGCAAGCCAAATCATCATCCATCAAGCCTCATTGATTATCAATTCATCACCAGCATCATGAATAAATCAAGATCCATGGCTTCCATTGCTTGAATCACCAAGGAATCATTTCTTCAAAGTCTCTGCACCAGATCCAGTTTCAGCAAAATTCTTCAAGCATAGAGTGTTTATTTCACTCCAGCTACATTCAGGATCAATTAAGGGAGTCATAAGAGCTTCATCTCTGGATTTCTTCAACCATTAACCTCACTGCATTCAGGTTCTTCTTCAAACTTTGCTTGCTCGATTTTAATGTATTTTGATTGTTTTATGGTTTCTTGAGCTTAATAGAAGCAATGTGATGTCTGGCTAGTTGATAGGCTTATTAGAAGCTTAGATTCAGATTTTCAGGTGGATATGTTTGTGTTCGATTTGCATAATCTAGGAACCCTACATGAAAACTAAGGCTAGAAATGTGATCAGGAGAGTGAAACGAGTTCAACCATGGATTTGCTTGTCATCTTAATGGAGATTTGGTCCAAGCCCTAAAAACAGGTCACCGGAGAAGATGTCTGAAATCCTTCTCCGGCGACGGAACAATTGCCCTTTTTTTTTAAACTTTAAAACACATCCGTTGATCTCTTCCCATCCAATGGTCATAACCTTTCCAGCGAATTAAAATTCGCATGCCACTCACGTGTGCGCGTGTTCAAGCCCAGTTCAGTTCATTTATTCACTATTTGCACCCCTCAGGCCCATTGCATTTTATTTCATTTTATTTTTTTCTCACTTTTATTTTCATTTCCATTTTCAATTTTCTAAAATACCAAAACTCATCCAAAAATCCTAAATAAATTCACACGTGTTTTTCATCATTTTCTCTAATTTTCCACATTTTTAATTCCTTTTTTTATTTTTATTTTTGAGTCAGAATTAATTGTTCAATTAATTTCTTCCACATTTTTCTTATTCTTGACCAATCATTTTGTGTATTTTTGTTCTCTTAAAACATAGTTGATAAAATGTTCATTCCTTTTGCCCTATCCAGAGGATTAGTTAAACTTCCCAAAAATAATTTTTAGGTCATGTTTGGTCTTCTTTTGAACCCTTTATTTTGCATTGATCACCATAAACCCTAATTCAATTCTACCATTTATTTGACTAGGAAAAAATGTGAGTTTTGGTGAGATTTTTTAGACATGAGTCATCTTCTAGATTGTGATCTTAATTGTTAAATTTCATAATTTTTCTAGGTCATTTGGTATTTTTCTAAGTGTCTTGCATCATAAGTCATATTTTTGGCTATTCCTTCTACTTCTTCTCATCCAATTTGAGTAAGGCATTTATGCCATTCCTTTGAGGTCTTAATTTTGAGTCTTTTAGATCATGTTATGTGTCCTTAAATGTTTTGTACATATTTTAGGTCTTCACATTTTGATTTTTAGGGTTTCCTGAACCATAAGTCACACATGTCCCCATTTGACCTAATTTCTCTTCTTCTTTCATCTTAACATCTCAAATTCATTTGATGATCATGTGAGCCTTGTAATATTTTTGATTTGTATTTCATAAGTGTCTTGTGATCATCTCAATGTGTTTATTTCAAGCTTTGAGTCCTTGCATCCTTTTGGTACCATTTTGTCATCTTAAGGTCTTAAAACCCTAATTTTTAGTCCTTAACCATAATGAATCTCTTACCACTCTATTTGTGATCATTTTGTGATTCAAATTTACATATTAACTTTTCACCAAGCCCTTGGTTTTTGTATGGGAAGTTCAAACTTCTTTGGTCATATTTGGTTTTTCTTTCTAAGTCATTTGCCTTACTTTGAAAACCTTGTTTCCATATTGCTTCCTTCACATTTCAATCTTATGTTTGAATCCTTATGACTTGAGTCTCTTACTCCACATTTGATTTAATGTCCTTAAACACTTTCATTTAGTATTAGGTTCTGGACTTTACATTCACCATTGACCTTAGGCATTTTTACCATGTTTAGGTACTTAAATTTCCCTTATAACTTCCCCTTAGCATTCATTAGGGTTTAGTGATACTTTGGGGTATAGTTTGAGTTTGGTTTACTTCATAGCTTTAGGTCCTTTTGATTTGACTTAGCTCCTGCTTTTAGAAGCTAGTTAACATGTAAGATACTTTATAACTTGACTTTAGACTTATAAGTTCATTATTGCTTTAATTAGCTAGTGTGAGTTTTCCTTTGAATTTTGCCATGCTATAATGGTCCAAATTTCATCATCATGCTAACATTTGTGTTGTATGGGGGAAGATTGAGGTAAGTATTACTTAATTCTCATCTTTTATGAATTTTATTGTGATTGCCTTAGCACCTTGTGCTTTGATCATAAGCTTTCCCCTTTTGTTCTCTTAGAAACAACTTATCTTCCTTAGGAAGTAAGTTAAATTCTAAGTTTCTTTTCTTATTAGGTTTAGAATACCTCACTAACAATAGGATATCTTTTGAATGAATAACTTAGGATTGTGTCTTAGTCCCCCTTAGTTTTATCCATTCTCCATTTGAGTCTTCTTCTCTCATCTCAAACAAAAATCCAAATGACACTTAATAAAGGATGGAAGTAGTCTCTTGTGTATAGCCTTATTCCATGGGGCACTCATATTCATTCCATCTTGGAAAAGTGTGAGCTTGTCTAGCATGATGCACAAGTCTAATCATGAGACTATTTTCACAAATAAAACATAAAATAAATTTCTTCAAAAGCTACAAAAACATGTAATAAGTTCAACAAGCTAGTGAACTTAGACCCTAATCCCTAGAAACAAGTCATGGATAAATTCTCCTTACTTGGTGTGCTTGTTCTACTATTCCATCTTGGAATGTAGTAGCAAGTACACATTCCATGGAAAAGAGTTTGAATTCACTTCCTTGTGCCAGATTCATAGAAAACTCTTAAAAAGAAAACAACAAACAATAAGCGACTTTCTTGCGGGAATTCTCTTCTCTTCTCATCTCACTCATTCTAAACGTGAAATTGCGACAACTTGTCTCATTTGCATGATGGTAAACACACTCGGACCAGACGAGCCTGCAACACCTGAGCATGGACATAAGAATTTCCAATGATAAAAAAACACAAACAAATAGTTCTCGCCTTGGTTTGGCGAACTACGTCGACTCTGATCCTCATTTTCCCGATGAGGTACGTAGGCAGTGGGGTAGGGCCCGTTCGAGCACATTCTTTATTTTCCATACATTTCCCCCTTTCTCTTCTTTCTCTTTTTCCAGTTCCCTTTATCATTCCGTTCCAGTTAGCAGTTCTTTTATTTAGCAGCAATCGTATTTTCTCACCCTTTGAAACAGACAAACAAGCGTGGATCCTGTCAGGGTACGGCGGACGGTCTGGGGTGCTAATACCTTTCCAGGTCGTAACCGACTCCCAAATCCATATCTTTGGTTTGCAAGGCCCCATCCTTTCCTTCTTCCTCAGGTTTGTGCAGAATTAACTTTCCCATTCATTCGGGATAAAAATGGCTGGCTGGCGACTCTACCTTTTCCGCGCCACTTTCACGTTTGTACTAGGATGAAAATCCCGGGAGCGACAGCTGGCGACCATGCTGGGTGATCGAACCCAGAATCTTTGGTTTCCCTCGTAGAATCAATCCTAGCGCCTGTTTGTTTTTGTTTCTTTGGGTGTTTATATGTGTGTTGCTGTGTGTTTATTTACTGTTTTCATTTACAAGTTTCTTTACAACATTTATTTACTGCTTTCAGTATTTATTTTCACATGCATCATATAAATTGGATTGTCTGGCTGTGTTGGTTTTAATTTTTTCTAAAGGATGGGGTTACTGTGAGATGATCTCGTAATCGGGGCTCGAGTGCACCTTAGGACTTAGAGTGGTTCCACTTTGGCTTCATGGCATCTTGCTATGTTGGTAGTAGTGAGTTCCACACCCAGACTTGCGACCTTCTTGGAAATGTATTGATACCGGAATCTTTCTGGGGCAATACAAAACCTTGATAGTTATGTGTAGTCAGGGGACCGATCATTGAGAACCTTTGTGGAAATATACCTCTCCAGTGATGATAATGGCAGACCACATTTGTTGGCGAACCCACTCGCATCCGAGGGCCCACTAGAAACTCATATAGGATGACCTGGTTCTCTCATAGGAACCCAATTAAGGCTAATTGTTTGTATGACGATAGTATTGTACCCTTCGGTATGAATGTACTTTTGTTTCTCGATTCAGTGCTTGAAGCTGAGGACTTATGAGGGATGCTTGTTTCCTTGGACTCAGCTGAGACCTCCCTGAGTAGTACATAATGCCAAACCGATTCCCTGATTTGGTCATGAGCTATTTCTCGTTGATGGTGAATGTATTATTGTTGATCGACTTTGAGAGTCCGTGATGTTGACCCGAGTAGCACACCCCTGAGATTGGGAGGGGTTTACAGGATTGCAGGAACCTTAACCTTCAACACACCCACTGTGCCATTATGCTTCAGTATTGTGATATGTTCTCTTACACATTGATTCTGAGACTTGAACCTCTGATCAGAGAGATGTTTGTTTTGATGTAATGATGTTGTGACTCTTCACAGACACTTGTTTATATGATTGACACTACACATACACATCACTGATCACATGCCTTGCCTTGCATAAGTATCATGACATCATTAATCATATGTGTTGTTTTTATTCTCAGGGTTCATATTACTTCCGATTCTCGGTCGCATTGCTGCTTCAAGATGGAAACTCTAAGGAAGAAGAATGTTCACTATACTTTCCCGCAACCAGAGACATAGGGTATTCAAAAATTGATCAGCCTAATGAATAACAAAGTTCTGGATGACTTCAAGAGAGAGTATGGAAAGATTATGGAATATGTGAGTAAGCCAATAGTTGATCAAAGGGATAGCCTGCATTCCTTGTTGCAATTCTATGATCTATATTTACAAGTCTTTTTTTTCCAGATTACATTTTGGCACCTACCTTGGAAGAGGTCTCCAGCATCCTGAATGTCCCCATCAGAGAAGGTGTGCCCTATTATGCTTCAGAGAGGACCCCTCCTTATGAAGACATTATTGTTGCTTGTCACTTGAGCATGCTCAGATTCAAAATGGGGCTAGAAGCCAGCCAAGGTAAGGGGATTTCTTTGGAGTTTCTCATTACAAAAGCTCATGTCATGGAATTAGGAAACAAATGGGAAGATTTCCGAGCATTACTAGCTATGATGGTGTATGGGATAAGCTTATTCCCAGGAGAAAAAGGATTAATCAGCATGGAGGCTATCACCATTTTTTTCAAAAGAAATCTAGTGCCTACATTGCTGGGTGACTTCTACTATGGGGTCCATTACAGGAATGAAAAGAGAAAATGACATGTGAACTGTTGTGCTCCCTTGTTTGCTGACTGGTTTGTAAGGAAACTCCCAAAATCAGGATCTTTCCAAGACTTGAAACAAGCTTGGAAGTGGTCCAAAATATTTATGGGCTTAACCTCAGACAACATATCTTGGGGATGCAATAGAGACTTTATAGGCAAAGAGATTATTGCTAGTTGTGGCACTTTCCCCAATGTACCCTTGCTGGGAAGAAAATGGGGAAACACCACATTCCCCAATCTCCATTTGAGAGTGGTTTTGAATTGATTTTCAATGTAAGCAATAAACTGAATTAGACTGTTTTTGGTTTGATCTTTTGTTTTTAAGAGTATCACCCAAGTGTATCTACTATAATCATTTACAAGAGTGAGAAAATATATGTGTCCTAACATTGATATTGTGGAATATGGACCCCAAACATCAGCATGTAAAATAGAAAAAGGAGAAAGAGAAGTAGATACACTATTTGGAAAAGGAAGTTTTCTTTGCTTGCCAAAATGACATGAATCACAAGGAATATTATTTGCTTTACATTGTATGAAGGGAAAAGACTGTGATACAAATTTCATGGCAGTACTAGAAATGTGTCCTAGCCTTAGATGCCATAAATTGGATGAATCAATAGAGCTAGAACTAAAAGCTAAGGATTGATTAACAACATGCAGGACATACAAGCCTCTTTGAAGCTTAGTTGTACCAATCATTGCCTGAGAATGATTCTGCATAATGTTGCAAACATCAGCTCCAAAATGAACATAACAATCATTATTATGTGTAAGCTTGGCAATTGAAATGAGATTAACATGAAAGCTAGGAATATAGAGGACATTATGCAGGGTTAAAGATGGTGAGAGTATCACATTACCAGACATAGAGGCAGTGATGGATGAACCATCAGGTAGGTTAACAGTGATAGGAATAATGTTTTTGATATGAACAAATGCATTAATGTCATGTGAAATATGATCTGTTGCTCCAGTATCAAGAATCCATAGAGTGGAAAGCTTACCATTGGTAGCAGATGTATGTGATGTCATGGCTAGTGGAGATGTGGAGACAAAGTTGGCTTGGGATTGAAGATTGGATTGTTGAAGCAATGCCAGGATGTTGTTGTACTGCTCTTGAGTAAACACACATGATGAAGCAATTGAGTCTGACTGAGGAGAATCACATACAACATTAATTATTGCAGCAAATTGATTATTGTTGTAAGGTGATTGAGCCTTGCCTTTATGCTTGAAACCTGGTGGATATCCATGTTTGAGAAAGCATGTTTCCACTGTGTGATTGGTTCTACCACAATGTGTACAAACACGATTGTGCCCTCTAGTAGAACCTTGATATTTGCCCTTGAAAGAATTATATCTAGGTTTCTGTTGAGAGCTGCCATAGCTAGCCTGAGCTTGATATACTGAATTCAACACTTCAGGATTAGATGAAGCCTGAGCCATAGCAGAGGCCGAACTGTTGAGCTCACGTTCTTGTTGAATAATGAAGGAAAAAGCTTTATCCAGATCAGGCAATGGAGTCATCATCATTATTTGTGACTTGGAATAAGCAAATTTTCATTCAAACCTTTAAGAAAACGAATAACCTGATCTTGATTTCGATGTTGTTTAGCAGAGATAACAACTCCACAAGAACAGGGAATAGCGTAAGAACACTCAATGATTGATCTATAATTGTCAAGCTCATCCCATAGCACCTTCAATTGTGTAAAGTAATTAGAGACATCACTGTTACCTTGGCGCAGCTTGTAGATTTCTTCTTGAAGATCAGAGATGCGGAATATGTCACTATGCGAGAAACGAGTTTCAAGATTCTTCCAAACTCCTGCAGCACTATCTATCCAAAGGACCGATTTGGCAATGGAATCAGATATAGAACGATGAATCCAAGCAAGCACCATCGTATTGCATCGAATCCATGACGAGTACAAAGGATCAGAGACCGGTGGCTTGGTGAGAGATCCATCGATGAACTTTTCTTTGTTTTTCGAAATCAGGGCAGTGTGCATAGAACGTGACCAACTATGGTAGTTCTTGTCATCAAGAAGTGGAGAAACAAGCACAGTCGCAGGATTTTCGTTCGGATGGAGATAGAATGGATTCGTCGAATTCGTTGAGAAATCCAGGAAATGTTGGTAAGCCATTGTTGAAGGCAATGCAGAGCTTGAAGAAGAAAACAAAAAGAAGCTTGCAGAAGAACAATAACAAGGACGAAGAGGAAGAAGCAACAATGGCTACCAGAGATGTATTAGCTCTGATACCATATTGAGGTTCAAGCATACACAAGCTATCTCCATTGATGGAGCTTGAATGATGAAGAAGAAGTAACTGTTGTAACTAACTTCTGTTACAACAGTTAGAGAAAAAGATTGAGAAAAGAGAGTAAGCAAGTTGTGATTGGAAAAATGAAAATGTTATCTCATTAATTCACCAATAAGAGTGTACAAGCTATATATATACAAATCATGAAGCACCAATAAAAAGCTATAAAAGTGTCAAATAATAACTATATACAATGGATAATGCTGATAAACCCCTAAATTTTCATGATTTTTGATTGTTATGTTTTGATGATAATCCTTGAAAATGAAATAATTAATTAAGTTTGAAAAATGTATTTTGGTATATTATAAAGACTCATTAATAACAGTTGAAAGAATACTTGATTTATCAGGAATAGTATATATATATATATATATATATATATATATATATATATATATATATATATATATACGAATCTTGTAAACCATTTTTCAAGGCGTACTGTAGTGGTAGATACTGATTTGTGTTTGTGTGTTGATAGTCACCGTAACGATACCCACATGTAGTCCTGATGATACTATAAAAGGATGTGACTCATATAATTATAATGAGTATGATAAGGTAATGGTGATAAGACATAGTTATTATGAGAAAGGGTCCATTAGTTAATCATGGAAATATTAATTATATGGTGGTACTCACAAACAATAATACTACATTTTGATTATATTAGGAACATATGATACTAGATTTACATAGCAGTAAAGTTATTTTCCTCATTATTTAACATGTCTCAGAGTTTTATTTAGACTTTCTTAAGATTCTTTTACTACCATATACATATATACTAAGGACCAATATGCATATTTTGCTGGCACATTGAGGATATTTTCTCTTCAACCTAGAAAAAGTAACTAAGTAATTGAGTGAGTCAGTTTTAAATGACCATATTTTGCGGTTGAAAATGTTTAACGCATACACTTAATTAGCTACAGGACCACCTCACAATTTTGAAAAAAAAGAACTTAATAATTTTCATAATATCATGTACTGTATCACTAGCCTTGTTTAAAACCAAGAAACTATATTAAATGTTAGTGTCATGTTCCTAGACCCATGTTTAAATTAAGAATTTTCTTTTAGTTGCTAATATATAATATATTTTAATAATAATAATAATCATAATTATAATAATAAATATAATAATAATTTAATATTATTAGTATAATGTTTTTTTTTTGAGTTTTAAGTTAGAGATAACATTTGGGTTAATCAATAAAATTAAGTTATTTTTAATTTTATTAGAGTTGTTAGAGTACTTTGGGAACTCTTGTAAACACCCCAAATTTTCCCTCACCCATTCACACCATGGCTTGTGATCTCTTCATATGCATAAACTCAATCATAGCATCTCATACCACATTTTTGATTCACTGCATTGTTTCAAAGTCATCTGCATCTAGGGTTTGTGATCTGAGCAATCCAAGAGCTTCTTGAGCCACTCCAAAGGTCATCAATCACTTCAAAGGGGTCCATGTGTGTTCAAGCATCATATTATATCCCACAAAGTCAAGAAAATCAAAAAAATCACAAGAACTGAGATTGGCATGGAAGCAAAGCCAGGTTTAACTGCACAGATGACCTAGAATTAGGGTTTTGGTTTCAAAAGCCATAACTCCAAATTTTTTGGTCATTCTTGTTTCTATTGGTCTTTATATGGTATAGGGATCATGCATATCAATTTTCATGAAGAAATTCCATGGGGAAGGCATCTAATCAAGAGTTGACTTTTTGAGCAAGTCAGTGCAAAATCAGGGCATCCGAGGCCCCCAATGACTCAACCAAAGGGTGTTATTCATCATTTTGATTATGTATGATCTTTATTTGATCATAGAAGATGTTGGAAGTTCACAAAATTGAAGAATCTCAAGCCATTTGCAAAGTTGACTTTTTGGGAAAATGACTTGTAATGGAAACTTGCCATTTTGGGAAACTTTTTCAACCCTTGCTTTTTGATTCAAAAATGCTTCAAATGGGAAAACTTTGGTCATGAAAGTTGTAGAATGGATCATTCCCTTTATAAAAAGTACAAGAACTTGTTCTAATTCATTTTGAATCAAAAGTTATGGCTTGTCAAAGTTGGGAAAAATCACATAATTTCAAGTTTTGTACCAAAGAGGCATTTTGCAAAATGGTATGATCAAGTGTTCTAAAGGCTTCAAATATGCACAAACTCATTGCAACATGATCATGTGACTTCTAAAAATCAGAATTGGCCCAAGAATTATGCATTTTGATACCTTGAACTTCATGAATTTCCAAAGGGGCCAAACTTTGTGAAATTTGCAAAACATCTCATAAACTTCAATCCACTTGCTGCATTGCCTCTAAACCTCTTCCATGGTTCTCCTTATTTCAAGCTGCACCCAAGCCATGCTTTGTACCTTGACAGAAATGGCCCATACCTCTCTTACACAAAAAGTTGACTTTATGCATTTTGCTCCATACCAATCACACTGCTACACAACAACTCTCTGACCTATCAAGGATTGAAATGTGTACCTAAAGCAACCCAACACATAACACACACAAGCCTGAAGCTCCAAGAACACAACATACTCAAAAATCCTCACATTTGCAAAAGCCTTCGAATCCCTTGATTCAGCCATCAAACCTTCAAAATTTTTCCACCATTCAACTCCATAAACCTCACTGATCATTTCCCACCCTCCATCTTGCCCTAAAACCTCCACAATCAAAAACACGATTTTCACATTTCATGAACTGAGATTCTGCAAACTCTCTCTAGAGGCCATTTAAACTCCAGCTAAGCATCACAAACACTTGGAGGGAATCATTGGAGTGGATTTGAAGCAAAGAACTGGCCAGAAAGTCCCTGATTCGAAAGCTCAAGCTCAGGTAGCCATGGCATTTATTTTTCCAGAACTCTCATTTTATGTTATAGAATGATTCTACATGTCTCTCTGATCACCAGGATAAATTTGGCATGATTTGATCTTGCATTTTCAATTTGTTTGGCATTTTTCTTGACAAGGTACCTTGAAACCCTAACAATCTTAGGAAATTCATAACTCTCACTAGGTTAAGAGTGGGATCCCCTCCTTTGGGCAGTGAGTTTGTATAGGTTTAGGGTTCCTTTGATTGCATTTTAAAATTTTTATCATGTCATTTGCTTCTGGTTTTGAATTTTTGCTTTGTATGTTGCATATAACCCTAATTCATGCTTTCCTTTGCATCCATTTCTCATTTGCTTGCATACCATGACTTACCATGACATTTTGTGCATCCATTTGATTCATAAGACATCTTAGGACATATTAGAATCATGTTTGATCATTGCATCATTCATTTGCCATGTTGTATGTCATTTGCATTCCATAACTTTTCATGTACATTCATGGTTCTAAGCATGCTTCTCTTGCATCCATATGTTTGTATGATCATTCTAATGCCTTGCCTCATGTTTGCATCATCTCTTAGCATCATTAACATCATGTGTTTGCTTCTGACTTTGGTTTGCATCATGACATTTCATCCCATTTGCATTGCATTTCATTTCTTTTGCTAACTTTTCAGGTGGTAAGTTGTTTTGAGTAGTGAATTTGCCTTCACTTCTCACAATTTCTTTTCATCTCCTTTATGCATCATTGCTGCATTTTGTATGTGCTTTGGAGTGAGCTTGCTCATTCATGTTCATCTTATTTTCTTTCTTCTAGCAACTTGACTTCTTAAGTGAAGCAAGTTGTTTTGCTTCTCTTTGCTCCTTTCATCTGCTTCCTGGTGGTTCTTTGAAGATCTTTCTCTTAGACCTCATAAACCCTAGGAATTCCAAGCATGATAACTTTTTTAGGATTGTTTAGTCCCCCATTTAGCTTTTACCTTTGTGTCTCATTGAGTCTTCTCTTCTCATCTCATAATCAGGGACTAAACCCTAAAGGCTTTGAGGCTTTGTGATTAAGCTTATGCCTGCATCCTTCTATTAGGATGGAATGTATAACTTTAATCCTAAGTGTTAAACCCTTAATGTGTTTAAATCCTTTAATCAATTCACTTAATAATCATCAAGACATCAAGCTTGTAACTTGGGCCTTGCATTAGGGTTCTAATTCTTCCTTAAGTGGTTAAAAAGGACTAACCCTAGTGTTAATGGACAAGTCCCCCTCAAGTTGTCTTACAAATCATAAAACTCACTTCTTAATCTTATCATTAACTAAAATCCATCTAATAAAGGCTTTGTTTTGTCATGAGGTTAATCCCTAATCATGGATTAAGTTGAGGAGTCTTTCTCAGCTTAAATATTCTCATCTATTATCCCTCTATTAGGATGGTGTAATGAGTCTGTTTAATCCTTGATTATGGCTTAATCTCATTACTTAACACTAAACAAAAACAACAAAAAACATCTAAATAATCACAAGTAGGTAAATGATCTTAATCCTATACCATGGTGATTAAGTGTGAGATGCTGACTTCACACTTATGGTATTCTCATTACCCCTAATCAGAGGGAGGATATGATGAGTTTACTAACCCATTGGTTTAGGCTTAAGCTCATTAACTTATGACAAACTACAAAAAGCAATAAAAGACTGAAAACTCAAAAACAAACAATAATCGTCTCCTACGGGATTCTTTTCTCATCATCTTCTCTCACAAACGAGAACTCGCTTCTTCCGTCTAATGCAAGACAGTTTGCACCTGAGCCAGACAGGTCATACACTTGAGCATAGACAAGTAAGCAGTTCACAAGTCATTTTATCTTTCAGTCTCTTTGGGTCGAACTACGGTGTTCTGACTTCCTCATTGCACGAGAGGATACATAGGCATAACTTAACAGTTATCGAACAAAAGTCTCTGTATATTCCCCCCCTTCCAGCATTATTCTTTCAGCCTCATTATCTTGAGCTTTGCACTCCTGTTCTTTCACTGACACTTCTTTTATACACTTCACTTTTCTTTTACACTGACACTTGCATTCTCTTCCAGCTTTGATACACCAATTTCACTGACACTACCCCTTTAAAACACAAATCTTTTAAGCGTGGATCCCGTCGAGTACGGCAGACAATCTGGGTGCTAATACCTTCCCAGGTTGTAACCAACCCCCTTTCTCAGTCTCTCTGGTTCGCAACCGTCTTATCCATATATTTTCCTAGGTTTATGCAGCATTACCTTTCCTTCGGGATAAAAATGCCTAGCTGGCGACTCTATTCATCCTCTCTTTTCGCCGACCGTTCGCGTCTGTACCCCTCTTGGCCCTGTGTCATTTGGTAGGAGCGACAGCTTGGAGACTCTACTGGGGACCCTTATACTGTAACTAGGGCTTCTGGTTCTTTTTGTGGGTTCCTCCTAGCGCTTGTTTGATTTGTGTTTACTGGGGTGTTATGTGCTAATTGTGTTTGTATATTTACTTTCTTTGCTGCTTTATGTACAATTATTTATTGCTTTCTTTACAGCTTTATACATCATACTGTCATACTGTTATCTGGCTGGATCTGGTTTTTGTTTTGTTGTGTGGGGTTCCACTGAGAGTTTAAGGTCCTATACCTGGGACCTGAGTGACACCTAGGCTAGAGTGGTTCATGTTCTTTCCCATTCCATTTCGGTCTGGTGCGGGAATATGAAACACGGTTCAGATATGGGTTTCTTCTTGAGAACTCTGTGCTACAGATCTCCTGTAGTGCTAGGGCTATCTGGGAAGCCTGCTAAGTCTGGATGACCTTTATTATGACCTTCAGAAACTGAGGTGAATTAGAGGAGGATCTTTTATGGTTATTATAAACACTGTACCTCTGGGTTAGAAGTGTTTACACTTCTCATAACTGATCCAAGTCTGAGGATCCTTGTTCTAGAACACCACCTGTGAGGGGGTTGGGCTGTTTACAGGTTTGCAGGTACCATTGGCCACAACATACCCTGATACTTGTTTGATTAAGAGTACTCCACTTTGGACAGTTCTTGTGATTTAACCTTGGACATGTGACTCTTTATTTGAGTCCCCCACCTTGGTTACTGGACTTTTGAACCTCCATCTGGACTTCTTAGACATACATGGACTTATATCAAGGCAGTAATCAGATCCAGCTTGATCACAAACCCTTGCATATCATTTGCATACATCATCATTGCATCATTTAACATTTGTTTATTTGTTTTTCAGGGTATCCACATCATATTTGGCTTGGTTTTGACCCCTTCATCTGCATAGACCCCTGTTCATCAGTGATCTGCTTCAGCTATCTTCATCAGCTACCTGCTTCAGTTACCTCCATCATCATCCTCAGCCTATCAGTGGCTCATTACCAGTATTAGTCTTCATCATCAGCATTTGTTTCAGCTCTTCATCAGCAGTCATGGCACCCAAGAAGAGCAACATCTCATATCATTTCTTTGAACCTGTGCTGACTAGCATCAGGCAGGTCCAGGAACTTATCACTCCAGACCACATCCCATTATTCAGAGAACATTATGGAGGCATCCTTGATATGGTTATGGACTTGGACCCTTCTCAGAGGAGTTTGATTCACACTTGCCTACAGTTCTATGATCCTCCTTTGAGATGCTTCACTTTCCAGGATTTCCAGTTGGGACCTCTTTTGGAGGAATTCTCATCTTTGATTGGAGTGCCTGTCAAGGGTGGTATCCCCTTAAACCCTGAGATGACTTTTCCCAGCAATGAAGAAGTGGCAAAAGCACTGTGCCTGGAGCCTATTTTGATTGAGCAGAACATGACAACAAAGGCTGGAATCCCTGGCCTACACTTGGACTTTCTGACTTCTCAGGCTATCCTGAAAGCCTCCTTGGGAGAATGGAAGGCAGTTTGTGCATTGTTAGCCCTCAGTATATATGGGGTTATACTTTTTGCAGATGAGCCCAAGTTTATCAGCAAAAATGCCATTCATCTCTTCATCTTGAGGAACCCAGTACCCACATTGCTGGGGGATTTCTATTATTCTGTTCACCAAAGAAATGAGAAGCAGAGAGGGAAGTTGGTAAGATGTTGTGCTCCCCTGTTTCATACCTGGCTGCTTAAACACTTACCCAGGACTGATGCCTTCCTGAATCCTCACCAACAGAAGAATTGGGCTAAAAGACTTATTGCTTTGACTTCAGATGACATCAGATGGTGTACCCAGAGCACCAAAGGGAGGGACATAATTACTGGATGTGGACAGTTCCCCAATGTACCTCTAATAGGAGTGAAGGGTTGCATCAACTACAACCCTTTGCTGTTTAAGAGACAGTTGGGCTATGCTTTGGTTCACCCTCCTAGAGTGCAGGACTTGGCTGAAACCTTGTATTGTGAGATAAAGCCTAATCTAGCTGTTGTCAGACAAGCATCCTGGGCTTGGGACAACATCCAGACCAAAGGGATGGCCATTCTTGGGAGGTGCAACAATGTGGCTTCAGCTCAGTATTATGAATGGTCTCATGCTAGGGCTCAGATTTTTAGGATGCCTTTCACCATTGAGGATGCACCTGGACCATCCACAGCACCACCTCCAGCCACTGTCAGCCTGGAAGAATTTGAGAAACTGAAGGAGAGGAATGAGAATCTGTCTCAAGCTTTGAAGAGAACCCTCTGGGAGAGGAGTGATGGTCGTTTAGACATTGAGAGGCTGGAAAAGCTTAAGGTGGAACATCTAGCCAGGATTGAGAAAGCAGAGGACTACATCAAGAAATCAAGAGCTGGGGAGCAAATTTTGAAGAATGCCTGTAAAGAGGCCCAGTTTCAGAAGGCTAGGACTGATCTCTATCTGAAAGAAAGTCAAGCTAGGTGGGTCAGGATCACTGAAGCTCGCACTTAAGAGGATAAGAGAACTCAAGACAGGATTGAGCAGTTGGAGGCCAATGAAAAGAAACAACAGGAGGCTTTGCTAGCAGCCCAGAGGGAGATTTCAGAGTTGAAGCTTAGGGCTGGTGTGAAGAGGTCAAAAGACCAAGACAGGCACAAGAAGCTGACTACTGCTATTGCCACCATGAACCTTCTTATCAGAAACATCACAGAGCATCCTGCTGGTCCTGTAACTGAAGCACTTTTAAAGGAGATTAAGGAGGATGAGTTTGGATTAGATGTTTGACTTCTTTGCTTGTTGTTATTTCCATTTCATGTACTTTTCCTTTTATGTTGTATTTTGACCCTCCAGGGGCATATGATGTAAAGGAAAACTATGTATGATCCACCATTTGTAATCTATTTGTCAGTTTGTTTTATTTGAGCAACACCAAAGCATCTTCCTCAGGGTCTGGAAAGGTCAAAACCAAGAGCCAAGCCGGATACCTTGGAAAATAAATAAGCATACTGCATTGCATACTAACTTTTGTGTTGTTTTGTAGGTCTTTGTTTTGTTTGTTGCTAACTCTGTTGTGGTTCAGGAATTATTGCTCGCCGTCGGGTGTTTCCTCTCAATCGTCCGCACAGATATCCTACTCGCAACAATCTTCCTGGTATACAGATGGACCAAGTACAGCAAGATCTGACAGAGGTCAGAACCCAGATGGCTAATGAAAGGCTGGAGATGAGAAACCAAATGACCCAGTTCATGGAAGTAATGAATGGCTTGGCCCAGAGCCAAGAAAGGTTGAGGGCGTTGGTAGAAAGACAAACTCCGGAAGAACCCCATCTGGGAACTGGAGGAACAAGTAATAATGAGAGGGGTCAGCCTCATGTTAATCCACCAGTATATGGGCCTCATCTACATCCGGAAGTCCACATCCCAACTAATGTGCAAGGGAATACTACTGCAGGCAGAATCTTACAAGAAGACCCCCAGGAGGAGCAATTCACTGTAATGGGAGCTAGGGATGAAGCCTATGACAGGAGGCTTGAAGAAATTGCTGAGAAGTTGAGATCTCTGGAGTCTCAAAATTCCCTGGGTTTTGATGTCATGGATATGGGGTTAGTGGATGGGGTAAGGATTCCCCATAAGTTTAAACCCCCGTGCTTCGAGAAGTACAATGGAACTTCCTGTCCACGAACTCACCTACAGTCATTTTTGGGGAGACTCAAGGCATACACAATGGATGAAAAACTGTGGATGTTTTACTTTGAAGATAGCTTGACTAGGGCTTCAAGGGAGTGGTACTCTCACTTGACCAGAGCTACAATCAGATGTTGGAAGGACCTAGCTGAAGCCTTCATCAGGCAGTACCAATACAACTTGGACATGGCTCCTAACAGGACCCTTCTGATGGGAATGTCTCAGTCCTCCAGAGAAAGCTTCAGGGAATATGCCCAGAGGTGGAGACAGCTTGCTGCTGCTGTCCAGCCACCCATGTCGGAAAGAGAAATGGCCGACATGTTTATGAATACCCTGTAAGGAACATATATTGATAGGCTAGCTGCCTTCTCTTCCACCAGCTTCGCTGACGTAGTTATAGCTGGAGAAAGAATTGAGAGCCTTCTGAAGATGGGTAAGATTTCTGATAATGGTGCAAGTTCGTCTAGTAACCCTAGGAAGCCTTTTGTGGGACCTAGAAGAACTGGTGAGACAAATGCCATTCATACCAGCAGGGGCAGACCTCAGTATGTCCATAGATCAGTAGCAGCTGTCACTATTCCAGCTCCAATTCCTCAGCAACCAGCATATCAACCACCACAATAGCAACCCCACTATCAACAGCAAGTTCAGTACCCGCCACAAAGAAACTACAACAACAACAACAACAACAACAATCAACAGTAAAGACCCTTTCAGCAAAGACCATCACAGGCAAATAGGGTGATTGACCCTATCCCTATGCCTTATGCCGATTTATTGCCACAACTCCTGAAACTCAACTTGGTTGACTTAAGGACATTGGCACCACCGGATCCCTCAAGTCTTCCAAGAAATTATGACGCCAACGCCAGATGTGCTTTTCACTCTAATGCACCTGGCCACAGTACAGAGAAATGCAGGGCCTTACAAATGAAGGTACAAGACCTGGTGGATTCTAAAGCCCTCAACTTTGCACCCCTGCCTAATGTCAACAAGAATCCCATGCCCAATCATGGAGGACCAAGAATTAATGCTATTGAGGAAGACAAGCCATCTTTCTTAATCACCAGTGTTGGGCAGATTCGGACACCTCTAGTAGAAATTAAAGCTCAGTTTCTAGAGTGCCAGATGTTCCCCGGGTGTGAG
The DNA here is from genome assembly GCA_963966055.1 of Lathyrus aphaca. Taxonomy (NCBI): domain Eukaryota; kingdom Viridiplantae; phylum Streptophyta; class Magnoliopsida; order Fabales; family Fabaceae; genus Lathyrus; species Lathyrus aphaca. The sequence continues at coordinate 84,353,126 of OZ014522.1, forward strand.
CTCGGTTGTGGTTATTGCAACATTTCAGTCAATGGGTGTGATAACTTGAGAAGCGGCATAGATGGTCTTATCAAAAGTGGTATACTTCAGATCACAACATCAGCGCCTACAAATCCAGCAATCCCTTTGACAACATTTCCTGACTCTTCTACAACTGCAACAACAATCATTCTGACCAATTCATCAATATCATCAGCAATGGCTTCATCCATCACTTCAACAAACCAGATGTCAACAACCATTTCTTCTACAACATCAGCATCCCTTTATTCGGCAGAATCTTCTACAACACCAACAGACATTAATGAAGATATCTCAGCAGTCACTATCTACTATGATCCATCAGATGTTCCTCCAAACAACGACTTTCAACAACAAACAGTGGCACCTCCTGCCAGGTCACCAGTCACCATCTACTACGATCCGCACACCATTTCAGTACCCTCCTCTGCAGAAGTCAGTCCAGTTACTATCACAGTGCCTGGACCAGTTCCATATGAAAGCAGTAATGCCATACCTTGGCATTATGGCTCTAACCTCTACTGCAACGGGGAGAAAATCACTTTGGACTCTTCAACTTCTTCTCCACAGATTGATAATGTTGGGGGAGGCGGAGGCTTCACCAGGAGCGGACGCCTTTTTGCCTCACAATTGCAAAGACCTAATGCCGAAGCAGAAGCTGCTGCAAAAGCAAAGGGGAAGAGTGTGATATCTGAAGAACCAAGCGTCAAAGAAACTCAGAAGACGTCTTTTGAACAAGATGTAGACGAGTTTATGAGAATTATAAAGAGAAGTGATTACAAGGTGGTGGATCAGCTTCACCAAACTCCCTCAAAGATCTCCATACTATCCCTGCTAATGTGTTCTGAAGCTCACAGGAATGCATTACTGAAAGTCCTGCACGCAGCATATGTGCCAGAGGAGATCACCGTTAATCAGCTAGAAACTGTGGTGGCAAATGTCAACACCAGTCACGGACAGGGCTTCACCAATGCTGACTTAACAACTGAGGGACGTAACCACAACAAGGCTTTACACATCACTCTAGAATGCAAGGGTGCTGTTCTATCCCATGTACTGGTGGACACTGGGTCTTCACTCAATGTTCTACCAAAGAAAGCCTTGGTGAAGCTGGAATACGATGGCTTGGCATTGCGTCCAAGTAATTTGGTGGTGAGAGCATTTGATGGCTCTAAAAGATCAGTGCTTGGAGAGATTGATCTGCCTGTGATGACTGGCCCGCAGACTTTTAAAATTACCTTCTATGTGATGGACATTCAGCCAGCCTACAGCTGTTTGTTGGGTAGACCTTGGATCCATGTCGCTGGCGCTGTTACGTCTACCCTTCACCAGAAGCTGAAATTCGAGTGGGAAGGCCAGATCATCACCATCTGTGGTGAAGAAGATATCTTTGTTAGCCATCTGGCTACGTACAAGTATATTGAGATGGATGGAGAAATCCATGAAACCATGAGCCAGGGATTTGAGGCCCTGAACATAAATGAAGCATCTGTTGTAATAGGAACCTCCATGACATCTTATCAGCAAGCCAGGAAGGTTGTTGAAGAGGGGACTGCCCAAGGCTGGGGCAAGCTGCTGCCCGTGGAGAAGAAGGAGGACAAATTTGGGTTGGGTTATAAACCAACTCAACAAGATCAATCAGAGGCTGCCAAGAAGCCCAATTTTGTCAGCGGGGGAATGCTCACCCCGGATGCAGTGAACAACTTGGAAGACGAGGAAGAAAGCGACCACAACCTGGAAAGCTGGATACGTCCAAGGACCCCGGGGAGTCAAGTCCTTAACTGGTCTTCCCAGGAAATCATAAGGGTTACTCCTGCAGAGTAATTATTATTTCCTGTATATTTTAAGCATGCATCAAGTCTTGCATCTTGCCTAAGATGTAAAGACTCATTTTGTAATCGGGCCATCTTGTAATTTTGTGCAAACAAATCAATCAATGAATATCGGACATCTTTTGCAAATGAGTCTTTTCTTTTTCACTCACTGTTTTTCATTTTTTCTTTTTGTACAAAAATAAAATGGCAATGTTTTCCAAAATGATAACTTCATTTCACTTTTTCCTAAACAAGATTAAAATCAATCACTAAAATGAACAATCTAAACCCTTGCAGAGAGTGCCTTTCAGACTACACCGACAACAGCACAGCTATGGCTTCGTATGACTTTGACAATCCAATAAATCAAGCTGATGAAGGGGTTGAAGAAGATTATGAGCTTCCTGAAGAGCTAGCCAGGTTGTTAAGGCAAGAGGAGAAGGTTATCACCCCTCATCGGGAGGAGGTTGAAACGGTTAATCTTGGTACGGAAGAAAATTTGAAAGAGGTTAAGATTGGGGCCTGCCTACAAGATTCAATGAAAGAGAAATTGATTGATATGCTTCGGGAGTATGTGGATGTTTTTGCTTGGTCTTATCAAGATATGCCAGGGTTGAACATCGACATTGTTATGCACAAGCTGCCTCTGAAAGAAGACTGCCCGCCAGTAAAACAGAAGTTGCGCCGTACTCGCCCAGATATGGCAATGAAGATAAAGGAAGAGGTACAAAAGCAGTGGGACGCCGGGATCCTTGCTGTAACTAGCTATCCGCCGTGGGTTGCTAATATTGTACCTGTGCCTAAGAAAGACGGCAAAGTGAGAATGTGTGTGGACTACCGGGATCTGAACAGAGCCAGCCCGAAAGATGACTTCCCTTTACCTCACATTGATGTATTGGTTGATAATACGACTCAGTTCTCGGTGTTCTCCTTCATGGACGGATTTTCAGGATATAATCAGATCAAGATGTCACCTGAAGACATGGAGAAGACAACTTTCATCACACCCTGGGGCACGTTCTGTTATAAGGTGATGCCATTCAGACTGAAGAATGCTGGTGCAACATATCAACGGGCTATGGTAACATTATTCCATGACATGATCCACAAAGAAATTGAATGTTATGTGGATGACATGATTGCCAAGTCCCTCACAGAAGAAGACCACCTGGTGAATCTGTTGAAGTTATTCAAGCGTCTGAGGAAGTACCAACTGAAGTTAAGCCCCAACAAGTGCACATTCGGGGTGCGATCCGGTAAACTGCTGGGATTTATTGTAAGTGAGAAAGGGATTGAAGTTGACCCTGACAAAGTCAAAGCCATTCAAGAAATGCCTGCACCAAAGACAGAAAAAGAAGTTCGAGGGTTTCTAGGTAGATTGAACTACATTTCAAGGTTCATATCTCACCTTACTGCAACCTGTGAACCCTTGTTCAAACTGTTAAGAAAAGAACAAACGGTCAGGTGGAATGAAGACTGCCAGAGGGCTTTTGACAAGATCAAAGAATACCTGCAGGAGCCTCCAATCCTTATGCCTCCAGTTGAGGGAAGACCTCTGATAATGTACTTGACAGTATTAGAAGAGTCAATGGGGTGTGTGCTGGGCCAGCATGACGAGTCTGGTCGAAAAGAGTATGCAATATACTACCTAAGCAAAAAGTTTACCGACTGTGAACAACGTTATTCACTGCTCGAGAAAACTTGCTGTGCTTTAGCGTGGGCTGCTCGCCGACTGAGACAGTATATGTTGACCCACACTACTTTATTGATATTAAAGATGGACCCAGTTAAATACATTTTTGAGAAGCCAGCACTTACCGGACGGGTTGCAAGATGGCAAATGATCCTCACAGAATATGACATCCAATACACATCTCAGAAAGCCATCAAGGGCAGTGTATTGTCTGATTACCTTGCTGGGCAACTAATTGATGATTATCGGCCTATGAGATTTGACTTCCCTGATGAAGACATCATGTTCATAAAAGCAAAAGATCATGAAGAGCCTATTCACACTGAAGGACCTGACCCGGAAGAAGAATGGACTATGATGTTTGATGGGGCTGTTAACATGAATGGTCGTGGTGTTGGTGCAGTACTCATTACACCTAAGGGAGTTCACCTGCCTTTCTCGGCAAAGCTCACCTTCAACTTCACTAACAACGAAGCTGAATACGAAGCTTGTATTATGGGTCTTGAGGAAGCCATTGACCTCAGGATCAAAACTTTGACTGTATTCGGTGATTCAGCTCTGGTAATTAATCAAACCAACGGCAAATGGTACACACACCAGGATCATCTGATACCTTACAGGGATTATACAAGGAGGTTATTGACTTTCTTTACAACGGTCAAGCTTGAGTATATCCCTCGGGACGAGAATCAGTTTGCAGATGCTCTGGCTACTATTTCATCCATGATCAAAGTTCAAGCTGCCAACTTTGTACCTCGGATCTCAGTATCCAGACTTGATAGACCAGCATATGTATTTGCAGCAGATGTTGTCAAAGATGATAAGCCTTGGTTCCATGACATTAAGCGCTTCTTGGAGGATCAAACATACCCACCTGGGGCATCTTCCAATGATAAGAAGACTCTAAGAAGGCTTGCTGGTAGTTTCTTCTTGAATACTGATGGTTCCCTGTACAAAAGGAACTTTGATATGGTACTCCTCAGATGCGTTGATAGAACAGAAGCAGACTTGTTAATGCACGAGGTGCACGGGATCCTTTGGTACCCATGCAGGAGGGCATGCCATGGCCAAGAAATTGCTAAGATCAAGTTATTACTGGATCACAATGGATGCAGACTGTTGTGCCTACGCCAGAAAATGCCATAAATGCCAGATTTATGCGGATAAAGTGCATGTGCCCCCGAATCCTCTGAATGTGATGTCTTCACCCTGGCCCTTTGCTATGTGGGGCATTGATATGATCGGCAAAATTGAACCGACTGCTTCAAATGGCCACAGATTCATCCTGGTTGCTATTGACTATTTTACCAAGTGGGTTGAAGCAGCTTCTTATGCAAATGTTACAAGGCAGGTGGTAGCCCGATTTCTGAAGAGAGACATCATCTGTCGATATGGAGTTCCAGAGCGAATCATTACTGACAATGGTTCCAACTTAAACAACAAAATGATGGCAGAGCTATGCCGGGACTTCAAGATCCAACACCACAATTCTTCTCCTTACAGGCCAAAGATGAATGGCGCTGTTGAGGCAGCTAATTAAAACATTAAGAAGATTGTGCAGAAGATGGTAGTCACCTATAAAGACTGGCACGGAATGCTACCATTTGCCTTGCATGGGTACCGGACGTCAATCATAACATCCACTGGGGCAACACCGTATCAGCTTGTGTATGGTATGGAGGCAGTCCTACCTGTTGAAGTTGAATTACCCTCCCTGCGGGTACTGATGGATGTTAAGTTGAATGAAGCAGAATGGGTCCGATCCCGATACGAACAATTGAGTCTGATTGAAGAGAAGAGGCTAGCTGCAATCTGTCATGGGCAGCTGTATCAGAAAAGAATGAAGAAAGCCTTCGATCAGAAGGTCAGGCTCCGAGAATACCAAGTAGGAGATCTTGTGTTGAAAAGACTCCTCCCTCCTCATACAGACCACAGGGGCAAGTGGACTCCGAACTATGAAGGATCATTCGTGGTAAAGAAAGTTTTCTCCGGTGGAGCACTGATGCTCAGCACTATGGATGGTGAAGACTTCCCGTCCCCTGTGAATTCAGATGCAGTTAAAAAATACTTCGCATAAAAATGACCCGCTGGACGTAAAAAACAGAACGTAAGTCCAGGCAAAAATAGGGCATCCCGGCGAGTCAAAAACAGAATAAAAGACTCGGGCAAAAATAAGGGAAAATAAATAAAAGATGTACACCCGCTGAGTTGAAAAGCCACATTGGACAACTCAGGCAAAAATGGGTATCCCGGTGGATTGAAAACCCGAAAGGGCGATCCACGCAAAACAAGGGAATAAGCGAACAACTGCATTCTGAATTCGTCTGTATCACTTACAACTTGGTAAGCTTCAAAAAGATCAAGCTTCGTTCAGAATCAACTTTCTTCAGAAAGCAAGACGAGAAGAACGTCAAATGTTATACGAGTCATAGCAAAAGGGAAGCTCCTTGAAGCGTCGCCAACATTGCCAACATCTTTTTGTTTCTCAATTTGTAACAATCTCCTCATTTCAGGGGATTCGTTTCTTTAAACTGTATCTTGCCAATTCAGGGCACATGAATTAATAAAATCAGATTTTCAGTCATGTTTCGTCTCGTACATTTTATTTTCGTTTGCAAAGATGTCCGATGTCTTTAAGATACTGATTGCATAAATACAGATGCTTTTTCTTCTAAAAATACGTGCGTGCAGGAAATATACTTACTCCAGGGGGTGTTAAAACTCCTATGATGGAATCCTGTAAGGGATACCTCGGGATTACTTGTGCGTTTCTCTGACTTTTCAGGATTGCAGGTATTCAAAGCACGACATGGGGCATGAAAGCTTCACCCCAACAAGCTGGCAAATCATTATCTACTCAGTCTTAGCACCGAAGGTGTTTTCTCCCCAGCTGAGTTGCCATCCATTATTCCTCCTCAGCCAAGTACAAAAGCCAGGGAACCATTTCCCCACAGAGTGTCAACTTCTATCCAGGAGAGCAATGCCTGAAGATCTCACAACAGAGTGACGAAAGCTTTTACAAACCCCAGCTGGGTCCCTTATTACCAAGATAGGTCTATCAGTGGCCTATTTCCCCAAGCAGAGTCATGTATGCTAGATCTACCAATGATCTCACCCCCAGCTGGGATGTCCACTTCAAACAGATCGGTCAGAGATCTTCGCAGTAATAGGATCCAGATCCCGGATCGGTATCTTTGCATAATCATGGAATTCGCATCATATTCTCCCCACAGAGCGTAGCATTCCGTCTAATACGGAGCATTACGGCAAAAATCAAACATATTGCATAATCATAAGCCACGATCTGAATCAAAAGCTTGTGAATAATGACAATCCGTCAGCAATATACAGAAAACTCCCCAAGATTCCCCGGCAGAGAGCTAAAGCATTTGCTTTTTACCCACAAATACAAATGCACAATCCTCTTGGCACCCGTCCGTGTCATCATTCCCCAGTAAAGTCGCCCGAGCACCCTTTACAAACAGACACTCATATATCACAGATACTTCTTGACACCTGTCCGTGTCATATCCCTAGCAGAAAGCCAAAGCGTTACCTTTGCACTCACCATACAAATACATATCTATACAACTTCCCTGACACCCGTCCGTGTCGTATTCCCCAACATAGTTGCCTGAACACTTTGTAAACCATATACTTGTTTATACTATATTTTTCTCGTTTTGACACTCGTTCGTGTCACTCTCCCCAGCAAGTTGAACACTCATCCATACACACTCATACTGGTTGCTCTTGTTTTGCTCATACAGATACTCGTCCGCATCTTGTATACACCACTTATATCCCCTCAGAACCTACACTCGTCCGTGTTCTTTGTTAACCAGTTGATACTCGTCCGTATCATCATCTCTGAACATGTGTCAGTGTTTTTTTCTACCTGATACTCGTCCGTATCATAGTTTTAAGGATGCTCGTCCGCATCTTTAATCCATACACTATGTCAAACACTCATGTCTTCTTGAATTTAGACACTCGTCTGTGTCTATTATTCCCCAGAAGAGTCCCCACAGAACCTACACTCGTTCGTGTTCTTTGTTAACCAGTTGATACTCGTCCGTATCATCATCTCTGAACATGTGTCAGTTTTTGTTCCTACCTGATACTCGTCTGTATCATAGTCTTAAGGATGCTCGTCCGCATCTTTAATCTATACACAGTGCCAAAACACTTATACCTTTCATTTTCTTGGATATAAACACTCGTCCGTGTTTACTATTCCCCAACGAAGCCCCCAACAAAGCTTATTGAACTATTTCCTTTTTATCTGACATTCGTCCTATGTCATGATACCTTTTCGGCAGCCGTAACCTACCAGGTGATCGTCCTTCACCTTTGGATGACCGTCCCTCATCCTTTCCCCAGCGGAATCTCCATTATTAGAACCCTTTTCTATCCGGGATTCGTCCTATGTCGTGATATTTTTAGCAGCCGTCCCCTGCTAGGTGATCGTCCTTCACCTCCTGATGATCGTCCTTCATCATTTTATCCGATGGCCGTCCCCATCGTTGATCTTGTTATCTGAAATTCGTCCTATGTCATGATAAACCCTGAGAGCAGCCGTACCCTGCTAGGTGATCGTCCTTCACCTCTTGATGATCGTCCTTCATCATGCTTATCCGATGGCCGTCCCCATCGTCGACCTTTTATCCGGCATTCGTCCTATGTCGTGATACTTTTTGGCAACCGTACCTTGCCAGGTGATCGTCCTTCACCTTAGATGACCGTCCCTCATCTTGTCCCCAACAGAGCAGCCGTCCCCTGCTAGGTGATCGTCCTTCACCTTTGATGACTGTACCTCATCATTTATTTATCTTTACCTATAATCCCCAGAGAATCTTATAAGCTTTACATGATGGCCGTCCCCATCATAATCTCTTATATCCCCAGCATGTCGGCCGTCCCCGTCATTGCTTTATTTCCCGCATTTTCCCCAGCATGTCGGCCGTCCCCCTCATTGCTCTTTCCCCAGCAGTCGTCCTCTGCTCGACGGTCGTCCTCCGTCGCCCGCACTTTATAATTATACTTTATTTTTCTTTTACAATCTATATCCCTTTTCTTCTTCATTCTGTGAGTGCAAATTTTGGACTGTCTTTGGTATTCAACCACAAGTTATCTTGTTTGCCTGTTAAGCCGTTGCTTACATCCTGCACAGCTAACTCATGTTTGAATAGGGGCAGCTGTATACACCCCAAATTTGCCTTCACTCATTCACACCATGGCTTGTGATCTCTTCATATGCATAAACTCAATCATAGCATCTCATACCACATTTTTGATTCACTGCATTGTTTCAAAGTCATCTGCATCTAGGGTTTGTGATCTGAGCAATCCAAGAGCTTCTTGAGCCACTCCAAAGGTCAACAATCACTTCAAATGGGTCCATGTGTGTTCAAGCATCATATTATATCCCCACAAAGTCAAGAAAATCAAAAAAATCACAAGAACTGAGATTGGCATGGAAGCAGAGCCAGGTTTAACTACACAGATGACCTAGAATTAGGGTTTTGGTTTCAAAAGCCATAACTCCAAATTTTTTGGTCATTCTTGTTTCTATTGGTCTTTATATGGTATAGGGATCATGCATATCAATTTTCATGAAGAAATTCCATGGGGAAGGCATCTAATCAAGAGTTGACTTTTTGAGCAAGTCAGTGCAAAATCAGGGCATCTGAGGCCCCCAATGACTCAACCAAAGGGTGTTCTTCATCATTTTGATTATGTATGATCTTTATTTGATCATAGAAGATGTTGGAAGTTCACAAAATTGAAGAATCTCAAGCCATTTGCAAAGTTGACTTTTTGGGAAAATGACTTGTAATGGAAACTTGCCATTTTGGGAAACTTTTTCAACCCTTGCTTTTTGATTCAAAAATGCTTCAAATGGGAAAACTTTGGTCATGAAAGTTGTATAATGGATCATTCCCTTTTTAAAAAGTACAAGAACTTGTTCTAATTCATTTTGAATCAAAAGTTATGGCTTGTCAAAGTTGGGAAAAATCACATAATTTCAAGTTTTGTACCAAAGAGGCATTTTGAAAAATGGTATGATCAAGTGTTCTAAAGGCTTCAAATATGCACAAACTCATTGCAACATGATCATGTGACTTCTAAAAACTAGAATTGGCCCAAGAATTATGCATTTTGATACCTTGAACTTCATGAATTTCCAAAGGGGCCAAACTTTGTGAAATTTGCAAAACATCTCATAAACTTCAATCCACTTGCTGCATTGCCTCTAAACCTCTTCCATGGTTCTCCTTGTTTCAAGCTGCAGCCAAGCCATGCTTTGTACCTTGACAGAAATGGCCCATACCTCTCTTACACAAAAAGTTGACTTTATGCATTTTGCTCCATACCAATCACACTGCTCCACAACAACTCTCTGACCTATCAAGGATTGAAATGTGTACCAAAGGCAACCCAACACATAACACACACAATCCTGAAGCTCCAAGAACACAGCATACTCAAAAATCCTCACATTTGCAAAAGCCTTCAAATCCCTTGATTCAGCCATCAAACCTTCAAACTTTTTCCACCATTCAACTCCATAAACCTCACTGATCATTTCCCACCCTCCATCTTGCCCTAAAACCTCCACAATCAAAAACACGATTTTCACATTTCATGAACTGAGATTCTGCAAACTCTCTCTAGAGGCCATTTAAACTCCAGCTAAGCATCACAAACACTTGGAGGGAATCATTGGAGTGGATTTGAAGCAAAGAACTGGCCAGAAAGTCCCTGATTCGAAAGCTCAAGCTCAGGTAGCCATGGCATTTATTTTTCCAGAACTCTCATTTTATGTTATAGAATGATTCTACATGTCTCTCTGATCACCATGATGTGTTTAGTTTTGAAAATAGTTGAGAAATAAGCATTTCATGAGCTTCTGAAATTTCTGTGTTCTTTTCCGTTTTGCTTCGATTCATGAATTTGATGATGAATAAATGAATTTTGGTGACTGATTCTTGTTGGGGTTGGGGAGAGGATCATTTCTGGAGAGTTTTAGGGCATGGGGATGCGTATTAAGAGAGATAGCATGAATGGTTGGCCGGAGAAGATGACCGGAACACTGTTCCGGTCACCTGAAAATGTTTAGGGTTCAGATTAGGGTTAATGACTTAATTAGCGTAGTTTGAATGTGAGTCATCCAGATGCGCGCGCTGGTCAATTCCCTCCCTTTCATGTTTGAATCCTGGCCCTCAGATTAGATTACTTTCATTAATTCGTATTTTTAATTCATTTTTATTGCATTTTCTCTCCCATTTATTTTAAAATATCAAAACACTTTATAAACTTCAAAAATTCATTTCTGCCTAACCATTGAGAGTTGGATGATGATTCTTTTTGCATTGCATCTTGTATAGCATGTACTTTATAGGATAAATTTGGCATGATTTGATCTTGCATTTTCAATTTGTTTGGCATTTTTCTTGACAAGGTACCTTGAAACCCTAACAATCTTAGGAAATTCATAACTCTCACTAGGTTAAGAGTGGGATCCCCTCCTTTGGGCAGTGAGTTTGTATAGGTTTAGGGTTCCTTTGATTGCATTTTCAAATTTTTATCATGTCATTTGCTTCTGGTTTTGAATTTTTGCTTTGTATGTTGCATATAACCCTAATTCATGCTTTCCTTTGCATCCATTTCTCATTTGCTTGAATACCATGACTTACCATGACATTTTGTGCATCCTGTTGATTCATAAGACATCTTAGGACATATTAGAATCATGTTTGATCATTGCATCATTCATTTGCCATTTTGTATGTCATTTGCATTCCATAACTTTTCATGTACATTCATGGTTCTAAGCATGCTTCTCTTGCATCCATATGTTTGTATGATCATTCTAATGCCTTGCCTCATGTTTGCATCATCTCTTAGCATCATTAACATCATGTGTTTGCTTCTGACTTTGGTTTGCATCATGACATTTCATCCCATTTGCATTGCATTTCATTTCTTTTGCTAACTTTTCAGGTGGTAAGTTGTTTTGAGAAGTGAATTTGCCTTCACTTCTGACAATTTCTTTTCATCTCCTTTATGCATCATTGCTGCATTTTGTATGTGCTTTGGAGTGAGCTTGCTCATTCATGTTCATCTTATTTTCTTTCTTCTAGCAACTTGACTTCTTAAGTGAAGCAAGTTGTTTTACTTCTCTTTGCTCCTTTCATCTGCTTCCTGGTGGTTCTTTGAAGATCTTTCTCTTAGACCTCATAAACCCTAGGACTTCCAAGCATGATAAATTTTTTAGGATTGTTTAGTCCCCCATTTAGCTTTTACCTTTGTGTCTCATTGAGTCTTCTCTTCTCATCTCATAATCAGGGACTAAACCCTAAAGGCTTTGAGGCTTTGTGATTAAGCTTATGCCTGCATCCTTCTATTAGGATGGAGTGTATAACTTTAATCCTAAGTGTTAAACCCTTAATGTGTTTAAATCCTTTAATCAATTCACTTAATAATCATCAAGACATCAAGCTTGTAACTTGGGCCTTGCATTAGGGTTCTAATTCTTCCTTAAGTGGTTAAGAAGGACTAACCCTAGTGTTAATGGACAAGTCCCCCTCAAGTTGTCTTACAAATCATAAAACTCACTACTTAATCTTATCATTAACTAAAATCCATCTAATAAAGGCTTTGTTTTGTCATGAGGTTAATCCCTAATCATGGATTAAGTTGAGGAGTCTTTCTCAGCTTAAATATTCTCATCTATTATCCCTCTATTAGGATGGTGTAATGAGTCTGTTTAATCCTTGATTATGGCTTAATCTCATTACTTAACACTAAACAAAAACAACAAAAAACATCTAAATAATCACAAGTAGGTAAATGATCTTAATCCTATACCATGGTGATTAAGTGTGAGATGCTGACTTCACACTTAAGGTATTCTCATTACCCCTAATCAGAGGGAGGATGTGATGAGTTTACTAACCCATTGGTTTAGGCTTAAGCTCATTAACTTATGACAAACTACAAAAAGCAATAAAAGACTGAAAACTCAAAAACAAACAATAATCGTCTCCTACGGGATTCTTTTCTCATCATCTTCTCTCACAAACGAGAACTCGCTTCTTCCGTCTAATGCAAGACAGTTTGCACCTGAGCCAGACAGGTCATACACTTGAGCATAGACAAGTAAGCAGTTCACAAGTCATTTTATCTTTCAGTCTCTTTGGGTCGAACTACGGTGTTCTGACTTCCTCATTGCACGAGAGGATACGTAGGCATAACTTAACAGTTATCGAACAAAAGTCTCTGTATATTCCCCCCCCTTCCAGCATTATTCTTTTAGCCTCATTATCTTTAGCTTTGCACTCTTGTTCTTTCACTGACACTTCTTTTATACACTTCACTTTTCTTTTACACTGACACTTGCATTCTCTTCCAGCTTTGATACACCAATTGCACTGACACTACCCCTTTAAAACACAAATCTTTTAAGCGTGGATCCCGTCGAGTACGGCGGACAATCTGGGTGCTAATACCTTCCCAGGTTGTAACCAACCCCCTTTCTCAGTCTCCCTGGTTCGCAACCGTCTTATCCATATATTTTCCTAGGTTTATGCAACATTACCTTTCCTTCGGGATAAAAATGCCTAGCTGGCGACTCTATTCATCCTCTCTTTTCGCCGACCGTTCGCGTCTGTACCCCTCTTGGCCCTGTGTCATTTGGTGAGAGCGACAACTCTCTAATTATAATTTTAAATAATAATTTTAATTATTAATTTTAGTGATTAATTTTATGATTAATTTGGTGATTATTTTAGTAATTTGATGAGTAATTCGATGATTAATTTGGTGATTAACTTGGTGATTATTTTAATGGATCGATTATTATAGATTTAATCGGTATCATGTGGTTTGTGAATTGAGATTGAATTGTGTTGATACCTTGCGTAATATTTGCTAAGTGTGGTGATAATATTGGAGTAATGAATATTGTGATTTTGAAAATATGTTTGTATGTGCAATTGTGTGATAATTCGAATGTGATGAATTATTGAGATATGCATGAATATTAAGGTTAGAGAATGGTCTTAATTGCATATGATTGGTTGTAATTGCACATGCATCATTTTGTCAAGAGGCAATGCTTGTTAGTTTCGTGGGAGCTAGTGACTTGTCCCAAACCTTGAGGACGAGTTTGAAAGCTTAGAGGATGAGCTTTTGATGTGTTATCGGTCTAGAGGTCGGACCCGGTTTAAATGTAAAAATCGAAAAATGATAACAAACGATTGGTACCATATGCATGAGTTGCATTGAGTATTGCATCGAGTCTCATTGTGTTTATGATTGAATTATGAGAATATTTGGTTTATGTACATTGTTGGATTTGGTGAAATTGTAAAGTGGGTATTGACTATTAAATGGGGTGATTCTTTGATTTATAACTTATTGATGAACTTTGGAAGTGTGAGAATAATTTGACTATGTTTGAATGCCTTACATTATATATTATCTTATGATTTCAATAATTATATGAATTCTCACCCTTTTGTTGGAATGATGTTTTATACGACATCGCGCAAGTACTGAAGATTAGAGTTGCTTCTAGCAAGAGAGTAACTTGTGGAGTAACCTATTTTAGTTTCGTATTTATTTTGGGCCGAGTCGTGCTCTGATCATGTAACACTGGGAATGCTTGATTCATGTATTGAGAGATACGATTGTATACTCTATCTATTTTGTTAATTGAATTTGAATTTTATGCTGAAGTGACTTTTATGCCCAAGTTGATTTAATGAATGAAGTTTATTTGAGACTTGAATGTCATGAGATTCTTAATGAATGTAATCCGCTACTACATGCTAATGTGAAAGTATATGAAAGCATGAATTTATTTTAAGTGTTATTGAGCATGACAGGTGTATGTGTGATGTTTTGAATTATGTGTGACATCCTTGTTTGAGATGCATGATAATTACTCTGATTATATATATATATATATATATATATTTTTTTTTTCTACGGGGTTTAGAAGGGTGTTACATGGCACACCTACTTTTATCCCTATGGAAGACCGACAAGAGGATCAGTTCCCTCCTATTAATAATGATATGGGATTTGGCATGGAAGGAAATTTTCAAGACTTTCTGTTGCTGGCTGAAAAGGTTAAGGCCCTTGAATGTAGAGACACTCTTGGGATAGATGTATCTGATATGGGTTTGGTTCCTGGAGTGGTCATTCCTCCTAGATTCAGGCCACCAAGCTTTGATAAGTACAGTGGCAATTCTTGCCCCAAGACACATCTGCAGGCTTTTTACCGAAAGATAGCTGCTCATACTAGAGACGAGAAACTCTAGATGTACTATTTCCTGGACAACCTCTCTGGGGGTTCACTAGAATGGTATATGAAGCTGGAGAGGAACTCTGTTCGATACTGGAAAGAGCTAGGGGAAGCTTTCTTTAAACAATATCAGTACAGCATTGATATGGCGCCTAGCCGTACTCAACTCCAGACTTTGTCGCGGAAGAATTCGGAAATCATTAAAGATTATGCTCAGAGATGGCGTGAGGTTGCCGCCAGGGTACAACCACCTTTGCTGGAGAGAGAAATGGTGGATTTCTACATGGATACCCTCACAGGGCATTTCATGGAGAGGTTAGCAGGTTGTTCATCAAGTGGCTTTTCAAACATTATCTTAACAGGTGAGAGAATAGAAAGCTGGATAAAGCAAGGAAAAATCCAGAACAGTGGAGCGTCAACCTCCAATGTGAAAAAACCATTTGTGAAACGCTGAGAGGGAGAAATGGGAGTTGTGTACACTTAGGACAAAAGACAGAATCAGAATATGTATCATTAAGTAGCTCCAGTTACCATTGCTGCTCCAGCAAACCAACCACCAGTTCAACAACAACAACAACGTCAACCAAACTACCAACAATAGAAGGCTCCCAGACTATACTATCCTTCCCGACACAAAGACATGCATCTTGAAACACCACCCATGTCATATTCCCAGCTCCTTTAGAATCTTCTATAACTGCAAATGATCCAGCTAAGGACCCTACAACCTCCAAGACCGGGGAAAATCCATGAAGGGTATGATGCCAACGCTCACCGTGAGTTCCATTCTGGGGCTATTGGTCATAGCACGGAGAATTGTAAGGCATTGAAGCACGTCGTTCAGGATTTAATTAATTTCAAAGCCATTAATTTTGCTCCTACTCCGAACGTCATCCAGAATCCTTTGCCTCCTCATGGGAGGACTGTGGGAGCTATTGATAGTGGTGAAGGTCTGAATTTGATATCCAATATTAATGAATTGAATACTCCACTGATGTCAATAAAAGCTTGCTTGGCCAAGAAAGATTTATTCTCGGGTTGTGAAGAGGATTGTCCAGATTGTTCTAGTTCCTTGATGGTTGTGATCAGCTGAGATTAAGGATACAAAGGATGATTAACGAAGGCACCATACAATTTGACAAAGTTGTGAAAAGCGAGGACATATCAACTGTTACCATCTTTTACAACCCAACACAGGTTCCTGCTGCAGTGAGAGTAACACCCATAATAATTACCACTGTTGGTCATGTCTCGTACCAGGATGACAGAGCCTTTCCTTGGAACTATGGGGGCGAAGTATATTACACTGACCATAATCAGGACTTAACTGCATCCACTTCATCTCCAGGCCAAATTGAGAATGTCGGAGTTGGAGGGTTTACCAGAAGCGGTAGGTTATTTGCTCCCGAAACCCTGAGAGGTAATACGGTGCCACCAAAAGATACTGCCGAAGCTCAGGCAAAGGCCAGGGGCAAGAAACCCATGACCAATGATACACCTACACCTTCAGCAGAGCCTGACATCAAATTTGATAATGAGGCGGAGGAATTCTTGTGAATTATTAAGAAAAGTGACTACAAGATTGTAGATCACTTACAACAGACTCCCTCAAAGATCTCTATCTTATCCTTGTTAATGTACTCAGATGCCCACAGGAAGGCCCTGTTAAAAATCCTAAACAATGCTTATGTACCACAGGATATATCGGTGAATCAGTTGGAAACCGTGGTGTCGAGTGTAAACTATAGCCATGGTTTGGGCTTCACAGATATGGATTTAACGTCAGAAGGATGCAGTCACAACTGCGCCTTGCATATCTCCATGGAGTGCAAGGGTGCTGTACTATCCCATGTGCTGGTTGACACAAGATCATCACTGAATGTATTGCCAAAGAAATCCCTCATGAAGCTGAACTATGATGGGGTCGTGTTGAGGACGAGCGACTTGGTTGTACGGGCATTTGATGGCTCAAGGAGGTCAGTGTTCGGAGAGGTGGAGTTGTCTATCAAGGTAGGACCACAATTCTTTAATGCTACTTTTTACGTAATGGACATTCAACCTGCTTATAGTTGCTTGTTGGGGAGACCATAGATTCATTCAGTAGGGGTAGTATCCTCCACTCTATATCAGAAGCTAAAGTTCGTGTGGGAAAGGCAAATTGTGACAGTATCAGGAGAGGAAGACATCTTTATCAGCCACCTAGCCTCATTCAAATATGTGGAAATGGATGGAGAGATCGTTGAAACTCCTTGCCAAGCTTTTGAGCCCGTCAAATCTGAGATTGCATCAGCTTCTTCGTCTGAAGACTCGAAGAAAGGAGCTTCTATAGCTTCCTACAAGTAGGCCTTGGAAGTGGTAGAGTCAGGTGCGAAAGAAGGCTGGGGCAGGACAATTGAAATCCCTGAAAAGAAAGACATGTTCGGAGTAGGCTATCGGCCAAGTCTGTGAACGCCAGGACAAAATGCTAGTGGCCGGAAGGGCCCAATCAAATTCACCGGTTCTGGTTGGATTAATCATGGCAATATCTGTGCTATGCAAGATGATACAACTGACAGTGACTGCGATATGGATGAGTGGGTCAAACCTTGTGCTCCAGGAACGAACTGAACATCCGGTCTTCGGAAAAGCTCATCTCTGTCACTTGCCTTGAAGAGTAATAGTTTTTTTTTGTGTTTTTGGTTTCCTGTGTTTAAGTCCTATGTCTTACCCCGGGCATAAAGACTCATTGTAAGGGTTCTTTTGTTCATAATGTGGTTTCATAATCATCAATAAAGCAGATGTTTTTGCATTCATGACATGCTGTTCCCTGTCTTTCATTTTTGTTTTTGTTTTCAAAATAAAAATGGAAATGTTTTCACATCTCAAATAGTTTCTAAATCTAGCATGAATCATCATTCATGCAGATGCTCATCCTCGGGTCTCATCAACGACAACCTTGCTATGGCTCAGTATGACTTCGACAATCCAATTTACCTAGCCGACGAGGAAGGTGAAGAAGATTGTGAATTGCCTGAAGAGCTGGTCAGGTTGCTTAAACAAGAGGAGAAGATGATTCAACCACATGAGGAGGCTATTGAAACGATAAATCTTGGTACCGAGGAAGACACAAGAGAAGTAAAGATCGGGGATGTGTTAGAAGAATCTATCAAGAGTCGTCTAATTGCCATGCTTCCAGAATATGTTGATGTCTTCGCCTGGTCTTATCAAGACATGCTTGGATTAGACACTGATATTATGGTGCACAAACTACCTCTCAGGGAGGAGTTCCCACCTATAAAGCAAAAGTTGAGACGTACGTGCCCCGACATGGCCATTAAAATCAAAGAGGAGGTACACAAAATAGTTTGATACCAGATTCTTGGCCGTAAGCAGTTATCCTCCATGGGTCGCAAATATCGTACCAGTCCCTAAAAAGGATGGTAAGGTTAGAATGTGCGTAGACTATAGGGATTTGAATTTGGCCAGCCCTAAAGATGATTTCCCTTTGCCTCACATTGACGTGCTAGTTGATAACACTGCTCAGTTTTCCGTATTCTCTTTCACGGATGGCTTCTCGGGCTATAATCAGATTAAAATGGAGCCGGAGGATATGGAAAAGACTACATTCATTACGCCCTGGGGCACCTTCTGTTATAAAGTTATGCTGTTTGGTTTGAAGAATGCTGGTGCAACCTACCAACACGCAATGGTGACACTATTTCATGATATGTGTAACACCCTAAAATTTGCCCTTATATTTATAACCATCTAATTGGCTTACACTTCACATTCATCAGCATTCTCCCATTAGGTCATAACATTGAATCATGCAGTGCATTGGCTTCTAAGTCATGGGATCAACGCCATAGGATATTAGGGTTTCATGTCATATCATTCAGGTGGATTCAAAGTTCTGGTTATATGGCTATTAACAACATCAGTTCTTTATGCACTTTCTACTCGATTAGGGTTTATTTCCCTGGTTAGGTGATCTCTAAGGAACTCCTTCATAAAGGTTGTCCATTGGCGCAACAAGCTTATTATCAAGTTGACTTAGGACTTTATTCATGATGGAGTTTGAGAGCATTCCAACAACTGAGATCCTTTATCTTAAAAGTCCGATTTGGATTTATTTGATGGAGATGTTCATTTGTGCATAGTATTCAATGGAGATGTTCATTCGTGTATATTATTCAATGGAGATGTTCATTCGTGCGTATTATTTTCAAGTGAAGCGGGGAGATGATTCGAGCTATTGGTTTTAGGGATTTTACCATGGCATAAAAGTTCGGGTCCAAGAATTTGGTTCGAATTAAGGATGGAAAAAGTGAACAATCATGATCTATTCGGAAGACGTCTTTCGAATTCAAATACAATTCATTTATAACCACTTATCTTAAACCAAAAAACATTACCTTTTTATCCAATGACCAAAATATGTTAATTAATTCAATAACCTTCCAATTCAAGTATTCATTTCTTAAACAAATTATGCAGAAAAATTCCAATAGAAATTTCACAAGTATATTAAATTACATTTACATAACAGAAAAAATTCCAGAATAAGGGAACCAATCACAAAATCAAAGGGAGGGTAGTTGCGATACAAGATAATTACATAGAGAAAATTGAAACTATCTCTAAATCTCTTCATCTGCCTCTGAAAATTCGATCTTCCGCCAATATTGCCATCAGTGATCCACAACAATAACAGTTAATCTTCACTCCTAACCTGCATCAAGAAAAAATTCAGAATTGAAAGGAAGCAAGAAAGGGTGTATATTGAAACTGAAACTTAGATAACCACAAGATGAAAAAATTTCAATTGAAACTCAGAGAATCACAGTGTATTTTCAGTTATAAAAATCAATAACAAACCTCTAACTGAATCTAAACAAATTTCTAACCGAAAGAACTTCCAGAAGCTTCAGATTGATTTGTATATAAATCTGGATTCATTCACTCCTTTTTTCGGTTTTTCGGGGAACTCATAGCTCTCCTCTTCACCACGTTTTTACCATCCCACCATTTTCTTCCTTCATCTTCTTCACTCTAATCCCGTGATTCTACACCATTCTTCATACATCTTTATCTTCCATTCTCTTATCTTCATCCTTTTCTGCATCGATCTCCCCAATCTACTTCTTCTTCTTAAACTCTCAATCCTCAACAAACATCAACCATAACATCTCCATCGATTGGTGTCGAGTATCACATCAACGACCTTCATCTCCATCGCTTATCATCGACAACGATTCTGCAAGATCAAAGACAACAAAATCCTTAATCAAGCAATAACCTAGAAGCAGATGTGAACAAGTTCAAGAAGAGGTCGAAAATTCAAAAGGAGTTGCGAATCGGAATATCTTACCTGAACCTCACATTGTCGCCGCCGCTTTCACTTTCTAGGTAAACTCTCCCAACGCGATTTCGTTTAAGAACTGATAAAGGTTGTTCTTGCTCTTTTGAATTATTAATTCGTGGTATGGGTCGGAACATGTAGAACTAGGTGAATCTAAGTCGAGGGTGCCGAGATGGTGATAAACAAAGGTTTTTTGAGGCGGACCACGGGATCGATGGGAGATTGGAGGTCCGACGGTAGTAGCGGCGGCGTTAGGGTTTTTGAAAGGTGAAGAAGATGAAATGTTCGTGGAAGGGGGAGAAGTCGCGACAATGAGAGAAGGGTTGGGAGAAGGGGCCTAGGGTTCTTGTATTCCTCAGGCGTTTCATTTTATTTTCATTGTGTTTTTTTGTTGTTCTTATAATTTTAATTGGGATAAGATTAATAAAACATTAATAGGTATTAAGAGCATTAATCCATCTTTATTCCATTTAACCCCACCGTTTTCGTTTCCCAAAAGATAAGAGGATAAGATTCTTGGTGGTGGTCCACTCCGGTGGTGACAAGTGTCACCGTCCGTTAGGACCATCAGATTTCAATTCCACGCGTTTCGCCCCATCGTAACAACCGTATACCTCTCATCAGGGCCATTCATCATCATAAGCCTCGTGATCCAACGACCCACAATTAGTCAACCGTTGACTGAAATCCATAACATACTCCCTCAACCTCTTTGCGTTTTGGGCCTAGGAGGATTTTCTATTTGCACCCCTTTATTCTAAGCCCAGTAAAGTTTAACCAGGAAATTGCTATCCTTACACCCCCCATTTCTATTTTCTTTTTATTTTAATTTCTGTTTAATGCTTTTTCAATTTAAATTTACAAAAAATACTAAAATTAATAATAAAATTCCATAAAAATTATAGGAGCCTTCTAATTCATTTTAGAACTTTTCTATTTTTTTACTTTCTGAATTTTTTCATTTTTCAATTTAATTTCGATTTTCCATTTAATTGGTTTTTAGATTGAATTCTTTCATGAACACATAATTTTGTACATTTTATTTCTCCCACTTCCTATAATTGTTTTGTCCCATTCTTTTTGCTATGATTAGAGTACTAATAGTATAACCTAGAATAATTTTTGTTATATTTTTTAGGCCATTTTATCCACTATTTTGTTAGTGTGGTTTGTGTAAAATTATGATTGAATCATAGGTAGATTTAAATGACCATTTGACATAGTTAGAATTTGAATTTTAAGGAGGTTTTTTAACACAATGTTATAGTCAGGTTAGAAACCCTAGGGAATTAATTTCATATTTTATCCAAGACTTTTGATATTTTTGTTATCTTAATTCATTTCCATCATATTGTTGCATATGCATCCTCATTTCATTTACTAACAATTTTCTTTTTGTGCAAGGTATTTTTCGAGGATTCGCGTATGGACTTGGATTATGTTTATTATGCCTCTATTATATTTTTGTGGTTTGTACTTTGTGATGTAATACTTGTATAGTTCCTATAATTAGGATAGAAAAGATAAAACGAATCGATAGAAAACCAAAATCTCAAAAATAAAATAAAGAAATACTCGATCCAACGTCGAGTAAATTTTCAAATAAATAAATAAAGTTTCATGTGACTTTGGGATTCCTCGATTACCATCGTTCCATTCCATTACACCAAAAGCAAGCCTTGTATGTTGCACACCATAAGTCGTGCGTCTCAGCACCATGCAACCGACCCACCTGATCCATCGTTTCATCCCATTTTACGTTTCATACACGTTTTTACCCACCATGATGTAGGAGGGCCATGTTATTCATTATTACCTTTTATACTTGCATTTCTAGTTTAATATCCTCTTAGGTAGATTTAATCTTTTAAACTTCACTAACCATAGGTCACCATTAAATTCAACTAACTTAGGGTAAAGTCTAGTCCCCCTTAGTTTTTTCCTTTCAACTTGAGTCTCACTTCTCATCTTAAAGAAAAATCAAAACACTTAGTAAAGGAAAATGTGTACAATGCGCCACGAGCCTTAAGCCATACGGGAAATGACTAATGAAGGTCTCCTTCACTCTTCTAGGATACTTTACAAATGTTCCATTGGGGGCAACCTTGGAAAGTATTCGCTCCTGTATCATAGTCTTTAGTGTTGCACATACAATAAGCACAAATTCAAAACACTTCTTTTAAAAGACAACAAACCAAGACATCACATCTTCTCTTCTCATCTCATACTCTTTACGGACGAATGTGACTTGCCTCGACAGTTCAAACAGCGATACGGTAAACACCCTCGAGTCAGAGCCGGTAACACCTAACTTAGAGCTATGGCAACGTCATCTTAAAAAACACAAACAAAGTTCTTAGCCTTAGTTAGACGAACTACGGCGACTCTGATCCTCATTTTCCCGATGAGGTACATAGGCAGTGGGGTAGGGCCCATTCGAGCACAATCTTTATTTTCCCTACATTTCCCCATTTCTTTCCATTTTATTTTCCAATTCCTTTTCTCATTTCCATTCCATTCCAGATAGCCATTCTTTCATTTGAACAACATCATATTTCTCACCCTTCGAAACAGACTTATAAGTGTGGATCCCGTCGGGTACGGCGGATGGATTGGGGTGCTAATACCTTCTCAATTCGTAAACGACTTCCGGACCCAGATCTTTGGTTTGCAAGGCCTCGTCCTTTTCCTTCTTCCCCAGGTTTGCGCAACATTACCTTTCCCATTCCTTCGGGATAAAAATGTCTGGCTAGCGACTCTACCTTTTTCACGCTACTTTCGCGTTTGTACTAGGATGAAAATCCCGGGAGCAACAATATGATTCATCACGAGATTGAGGTCTACGTTGATGATATGATAGTGAAGTCACAAACAGAAGAAAAGCATCTAGTCAACTTAGCCATGTTGTTTGACAGGCTTCGGAAATTCAGACTAAGGTTGAACCCGATTAAATGCACCTTTGGGATACGTTCCGACAAACTACTGGACTTCATTGTTAGTGAATGGGGGATCGAAGTCGACTTGAAAAAAGTAAAAGCCATCCAAGAGATGCTTGAACCAAGAAGTGAGAAAGAAGTACGCGTTTTTTAGGGAGATTGAACTATATTGTACGGTTCATCTCGCACCTAACAGCCACGTGTGAGCCTATTTTCAAGCTTCTAAGAAAGAATCAGGCTATCAAGTGGAATGATGACTGCCAACAGGCCTTCGACCGAATCAAGGAGTACTTACTAGAACCCCCGATTATCATGCCTCTAGTGCCGGGGAGACCCTTAATCATGTACTTCACTGTACTCGAAGGATCAATGGGATGCGTGCTAGGTCAACAAGACGAGTCTGGTCGAAAAGAGCATGCCATTTATTACCTTAGCAAAAGGTTTAGTGATTTTGAGACACGCTACTCACTACTCGAGAAAACTGGCTGCGCTTTGGCAGGGGATTCTCGCCAACTAAGACAGTACATGCTGACTCACACCACTCTCCTAATTTCCAAGATGGACCCTGTAAAGTATATCTTCGAGAAGCCGACTCTAACAGGAAGGGTAGCCCAATGGCAGATGATTTTGACAGAATATGATATCCAATACACCTCACAAAAAGCCATCAAAGGGAGTGTATTGTCAGAGTACCTGGCCCAACAGCCAATTGACGATTATCAGCCCATGAGACTCGAGTTTCCGGATGAGGATATAATGTTCCTCAAGTTGAAAGACTATGAAGAACCATTTCCAGAGGAGGGGCCAGACCCCGAATCCAAATGGAAGTTGATATTTGACGGAGTTGTGAACATAAACGGAAGCGGAGTAGGTGCTGTCATCATCTCACCAAAAGGGGTCCATATGCCTTTCGCTGCTCGGTTGACATTCGAATGTACAAACAATGAAACAGAGTATGAAGCTTGTATCATGGGGGTCGAGGAGGCAATCAACTTGCGAATCAAGAATCTAGAGATCTTCAGAGATTCTTCCCTGGTGGTGAACCAAGTCAATGGCAAATGGTTAGTTCATCAACCTCACCTGGTTCCTTACAAGGATTATACCAGGAGGTTGCTAACTTTCTTCACCAAGGTCAAGCTGAATTATATTCCACGAGATGAAAATCAGTTCACTGATGCTCTAGCAACTTTATCATCCATGATTAATGTTTGTCAAGAGAATTATGTGCCTCGAATCATTGTCTCTTGTCTCGAAAAACCTGCCAATGTCTTCGCAATTGAAAGTGGTGAAGATAATAAACCTTGATATCATGATATCAAGAAATTCTTGAAGTCTCAAAAGTACCCGACTGGGGAATCCAATAAAGACAAGAAGACTCTCAAAAGGCTAGCAGGTGGATTCTTTTTGAATTAAGATGATGTGCTATACAAGAGAAACTCCGACATAGTTCTGCTCAGATGCGTGGATAGACACGAAGCGGACCTGTTGATGCAAGAGGTTCATGAATGTTCCTTCTATACTCATGCTGGCGGGCATACTATGGCAAAGAAACTTCTCAGATCGGGGTATTATTGGATCACCATGGAATCCGATTGCTGTAAATATTCCCGCAAATGTCACAAGTGTCAGATCTACACTGATAAGGTCCATGTACCTCCAAATCCATTAAGCGTCATGTCTTCGACTTGGTCGTTTGCCATGTGGGGCATTGATATGATTGGCAAGATTGAGCCTACAGCTTCCAACGGCCACCGCTTCATTCTGGTTGCTATAGACTACTTCACAAAGTGGGTCGAAGTGGCATCCTATGCCAATGTTACAAAGCAGGTGGTAGCCCGGTTCATCAAAAGAGATATCATCTGCCGGTATGGAATTCCCGAGAGGATCATTACTGATAATGGTTCTAACCTCAATAACAAGATGATGGCTCACTTATGCCGGGATTTCAGAATAAAGCATCACAACTCTTCGCCGTATCGTCCGAAGATGAACGGTGCGGTCGAGGCAGCCAACAAGAATATCAAGAAAATCGTTCAAAAGATTGTTGTGACATATAAAAATTGGCACGAAATGCTATCGTTTGCGCTACATGGGTACCGAACATCTGTGCGTACCTCGACAGGGGCAGCCCCGTTCTCACTGGTGTATGGTATGGAGGCGGTCCTACAGGTCGAAGTTGAGATCCCCTCGTTGAGAATAATGATGGATGTCAAGCTAGATGAAGCTGAATGGCTCCGATCCAAGTACAATCAACTGAGCCTCATTGAAGAGAAACGCCTAACAGCTATATGTCATGGACAGTTGTACCAACGACGATTGAAACAAGATTTCGACAAGAAAGTAAGGCCTCAACGGTACATACCACGTGACCTGGTGCCGAAAAGGATTCTTCCTACTAACAACGATCATAGAGTCAAGTGGATACCAAATTATGAAGGTTCATTCGTGGTTAAAAAGGTCTTCTCGGGCGGAGCCTTGATGCTAATAACCATGGATGGCGAAGACTTCCATTCCCCTGTCAACACAGACGCAATAAGGAAATACTTCGTATAAAAAGACCCGCTGGATAAAAACAGAATAAAGATCCAGGCAAAAATGGGCATCCCGGCAAGTCAAAAACAGAATAAAAGGCTAGGGCAAAAATTAGGGAAATATTGAAAAAATGTACACCCACTAAGCTGAAAATCCACATCGGACAACTCAGGAAAAAAAGGGTATCCCGGGGGATTGAAAACCCGAAAGGGCGATCCACGCAAAAGAGGGACCAACACGAACGATTGCGGTCTGCGAGATTTGTGATTCATTTGCAACTAAGGTCATTCCAAGGGTTGAAGACCAATCCAATCACCTTTCTCAAGGGCAAATCAAGCAGAGAGTATTGAAGATATACAAGTCATAGTCGGGTCGAAACTTGATGAGATCCATTTTCCACATTGCCAATAGGATAGTTTGTTTTCCTTTTGAGCGATTTCCTCTTTCCAGGGATTGCTTCCTGATGTAATGCCTATTCAGGGCCATTCACCAAATCAATATAATTCAGTTTCAGTCAAACATGTGACCATTTGTTTTTTTTTTCATCTAACATTGATTGATTGCAAAAACGTCCAACAAATTGTGTTTTGAAGTTGTATTATGAACACTTGAATGCTTTCTAACTCATGCATGAGGATAGAAACATTTAATGCAACTCTGAAAAGAGTTAAGTGATCGGAATGGTGACTTATGCCATAAGCCCAAGGCATACAGGCCAAACTAACTCTCCATGTTGCAGGCTATCAGTTGTGTTTATGCAGGTGCAGGTGTTGCTAGCAGAACTGGAGTAGACTTCCAAGACAAATCTCTTAACAGATGCTTGAACAGAATTCTCCAACAAGCGTCTTCTTGTTCTCTTCTACTATCCCTAGTAGAATGGAAATTGGAATCTTCCCCAGCAGTGGCGAAAGAAGATGGATAGTCTCCCCAAACAGAGACTTTCTTTCAACATAGGGGCAGTTCCCGACAGTACAAGGAGTTTCTTTCCTCCCCAGCAGGTTGCTACCTCAGTAGAGTATCATACATCTGGTTCCCCAGCCAAGCCAGAAGGTTATCACTTCCCCGGCGGAGTTCAACGGGTAGTGTACCTCCTAAATCATGATCATCCTCGGGGAAGACACCAGCCTTCTGTTGCCTTGATGGGGGAGATTTCGAATTCCAACTCTATTGGTGATGAGAGACGATGATACCCTTCTTCTCAAGAAGTATCATTCCATTTGCTACACTGCTGGAGAAGGGATTGTCTAATGGGACTTGCTAAGGAATTTTGATCAACGAAGCTTGCTGATGAAACAACTCTTGAAGTATTGTGTTGACAATGGCTTTACCCCTAGACTCTGGGTTGATAGATTGCCAACTAATCATGAGTAAATAATGGTTCTTTTCAATTTTCAACTCGCCTCAGATTAAGGTCCATCGGAAGAAAATGTCTCAAGAGGATTTTACAGAAAACATGATATACGGAATGCCTCAGTGAACTCTTGGAGATATTCGTCGGAACTCGAAATAACTGCCCCAGACTGAGCGGTCTATGAAAGAATTTTCCTCGTGAGGATTCATGAAATACCTCATATCACTGTGAGATATTCTGCCCCAGTATTTTGAACTTTGGATAGGTGTTTTGGATTGACCGTCTTCGGGAGAAAGTAATTTCTAGTGCTCTTGGGGATGCCTGCCCCAATACGAGCCTTGAAGTGATCACCTATGACTGACTGTGTTTTGAAGAAAACACCCATACCAACTATTCTTTGAGAGACTGGATCTCGAAGTAATTGCCCCAGTTTGACTGAAATTTGAATGAATGCCTCCGACTGATGGCTCTTTGAGAGATTTGAATATCGAAGTGATTGCCCCAACTTGGCTGAATTTTAAAGAGAGATTGCTCGACGTGATTGCCCCAGATTAGTTGGCTCTTACCACGACTGTTGGGAAAGTCCCTACTCAATTGAGTTTCTTTAAAAGTGTATCTCAATAGATTGACCTTCGGAAGTTTTAGACTTCTCAATTTGGCAAGATTAAGCTTCTGGACTGAGATTCCATACGTGAACGTTTATGATGCCAAAAAAATGTATGCAAGCAGAAAATGTTTATTTTGAGAATGAAAATTCTAATGCAAAACAAATGTTAATCTTGATGTTTTACTGTAAAAAGATGTCGCCAACCTTTGTGAGTGAATCACTGGTTAAAATACGACATTGATTTTTGATAGAAAGCATGCACATGCAACGCCAACAAAGATCTTTCAGCACCACTCATAGGAGTCAGGAACGCGGTCTCGTGGTAGTACGCTTTCAAAAATAACTCTGTTTCAGTTAGGACTTTTGAGGGTTGTATCGTGGTCTGGTTAACGGTTATAGAAACAAAGGATATAGGCTCGAAGTTATTTGTGCCCACCCATCTTCGTGATGTTCTCCATTCCTATGTTCAACTAGCTTTCACAAGCGCTCACCTCTCAAAAAAAGTTTTGTGATGATTAAGAAACCAATTACTCTAACAGTTTAAGCACCAATCAGATTGTTGTTGGGAGTCAGTCACCCCTTTGTCTTTTGTGTCTGTGCCGCACGATTTTGTTCTTGTTTAAGGATCTTTCTTGTGTAATCCTTTTTGTCTTTTGCCTTTCATTCTTTTGCTTATCCCTAACTTTTTCCTGGACTGATTCTTTTGAATCTTTGATTGTGAAGTCCAGGGGGATGCCCTAATTTTTGCCTAAGTCACTTGTTTTCAAGTTTCGACTTAGCGGGCTTTCTCATTCATTTTTTTGCGATTCTTTTTTTGAACAAATCGTGTGACACTGGTTTCCTTGATTGCTTTGAAAGGGTCGTGACTGTCTCATTTCTTAATTGATGAAGGATAACCATATGTTTCCGGTCTTTGGACCTCTTGATTGGGATAACCTTGGTGGTTTCCGGTCTTTGGACCTTGTCGCTCCCCGGACTCTCGTCCCGGTGCAGACGCGGACTGCCGGTGATGTTGGAGGTTGAGGTTGAATAAAGTCGCCAGCTAGGCATTTTTATCCCGAAGGAAAGGTAATGCTGCATAAATCTGGAAGGGTATGGATAAGACGGTTGCAAACCAAAGAAACTGAGAAAGGGGGTTGGTTACGACCTGGGAAGGTATTAGCACCCAGATCGTTCGTCGTGCTCGACGGGATCCACGCTTACTTGATTGTGTTTAAAAGAGGGTAGTGTATGTGTTGACTGTGTATGAAAAGCTAGGAAGAATGTACAAAGTGTCAATGAAAAAGAGAGTGAGTGCTCAAGAATGAGGCTTAGAAAAGAAAGCTGAAAGAGGGGGATGACAAAGAGACTTTTGTTCGATAATTGTTAAGTTATTCCTACGTATCCTCTCGTGCAATGAGGAAGTCAGAACACCATAGTTCAACTCAAAGAGACTGGATGATTTGTTGTGAACTGCTTACTTGTCTATGCTCAAGTGTGTGACTCTTCTGGCTCGAATGCTAACTGTCTT
Organism: Lathyrus aphaca; assembly: GCA_963966055.1. NCBI lineage: Eukaryota > Viridiplantae > Streptophyta > Magnoliopsida > Fabales > Fabaceae > Lathyrus > Lathyrus aphaca. Next base: position 84,382,248 of record OZ014522.1, read on the forward strand.
GCATTAGACGGAAGAAGCGAGTTCTCGTTTTCAGAGTGAATGTGATGAGAAAAGAATCTCGGAGGAGACGTTTATTGTTTGTTTTTGTGTTTTCAGTTTTTATTTTTTTTGGTGTTTTGCATAGGATAATGAGCTTAAGCCTAAATCATGGGTTGTAAACTTATTATATCCTCCCTGATTAGGGATAATGAGCCTACTCAAGTGTGAGATAAGCATCTCAACTTAATTACCATGATGATATAGGATTAAGATCATTAACCTACTTGGTAATTATTAAGTGTTTTTGGGTTTTTGTTTAGTGTTAAGTAATGAGTTTAATCTCTAATCAGGGATTAATGAACTCATTACACCATCCTAAGAGAAGGATGATAGATGAGAACACTTAAGCTGAGGAAGACTCCTCAACTTAATCCATGGTCAGGGATTAAATTCATTAGATAACAAGCCTTTATTAAAGATGGATTTTAATTAAAGGGTGAGATTAAGAAGTGGATTTTATGTTTGTAAGACTAACTTGAGGGGGACTTGTCCATTAAACACTAGGGTTAGTCCCTCTTAACCAAAAGGAAGAGATGTAACCCTAATATAAGGCCCAAGTTACAAGCTTAATTATTAATGATTATTAGGTGTTTTGATTAAGAGGTGTAAACAAATTAAAGGTTTAACACTAAGGATTAAAGTTATACACTCCATCCTAAGATAAGGATACAGGCATAACCCTAATTCAAAGTCCTAAAGCTTTAAGTGTTTAGCCACTGATTATGAGATGAAAAGAGAGACTAAAGGAGACTCAAAGGTAAAAGACTAGGGGAGACTATATACAACCTTAAAATTATTATGCTTGGATGTTCCTATGGTTTGTGAGGCTTAAATAAAGATCTTCAGAAGGCCACCAAGGAAGAAGAAGCAAATGAAAAGAGAAGGAGAAAGAGAATAGGTTATTTACTTCCTTAAGAAGATAAGTAACCTAAAAGAAAGAGATAGGAGCAAGAGAGCACAAGTGAAGCAAGTTTACTTCAAATACAAGTAAAAGAATGCAACTGAAGAGATAAAAAGAGGTAGGATGTGAAGGAAAATCCACATCCCAAACAACTTACCATAAGCCCCTGAAATGTTAGTGTGAATGCATAAGATGCAAAGCAAAAGGAAATAAAGAAAATGAAGGTGCAATGACCAAAACCATAAGTGTAAACATGATGCAAATGTGTTATGAGATGATGCAAAGTCATATATGATGCATATGAATGATCATACAAAGGATGAGATGCAAAACAAACATGTTAGGAGCTTAGAAACACATGGATAAACATGAAATGCAATGAATGCAAAGAATACCAAATGAATGAAGAAATGATCAAGCAAATTTCAAAAATGTCTTAAGATGTCTAAGATGGAATACAAGAGCATGTAATGTCATGGCAAGTTCATGCGATTGAGATATTTAAAGATGAATGCAAATGAACATGAGAAATTTGGGTTTTATGAATGTATGAGATGCACATGATCAAAACAGAAGCATACATCATGATAAAAATTTGAAAATGAAATCAAATAAACCCTAAACACACACAAGATCACTACCCAAAGATGAAGTTCAGAAGCTAAACCAAAAGGGAGTTATGAATTTTCTAAGTTAACTAGGGTTTTGGGGTATCTTACAATGAAAAATGCAAAAAAATTTGAAAATTCAATGCGAAATTATGAGTTAAATAACCTAGATACGATGCAAAATATGAAATAATGCAAAAAGAACCAAATGCAAACTCATCATCGTTGATCATAAATGATTTTTTCAAGTTAGGGTTAGAAAAATGTGAAATTTGGAACCCTAATTAAAAGTAAATTGTGAAAACATGATCAAACCTAAAAAAAAATTTGTGTGATGAGTTTGTAAATTGTTCTAAATGCCTAAAAATGCTTCATGAATGTTTTTGTGATTTTTAGATGCCTAAATGTATTTTTAATTAATTAAAATCAATTAATTAATTAAATAAAACATTTAAATGATTTAAAAATACATTTTTAATGCAAAAATTAAAAATAAAAATGTTTTTGAGTTTAGAAAAATATTTGAAGTGAAAATTCAGAAAATGAGATTTTTAGAAAATGTTTTGATATTTTAAATAAATATATGAAAAGAAATGCAAGAAAATAAAAGAAAATTAAAAAGTATGCAAAATCAAAGGCTAGGATTTGAAGTTGGGGTTTGGCGCGTGTTTGGGTGGCTGAGATTGAATATGATTTAATCAATTTAATTAATATTAATTAAATGTAATTAGGGTTTTAATGACGAATCTGAGTCATTCATTCACGCGGTAACCACAAGATCCAAGGGATGAAATTCAAACTGGCCTAATTAATGGGATTAGCCCTAATCTTTTTCAGGCGACCGGAACAGTGTTCGGTCGTCTTCTCCGACCACTCAAAATCCTATCTCTCTCCCTAGGCCACCCCAAACTCTCTAAAGCTCCAGAATAACTCATCTAACATCCCTAAACAAGAATCAAGCATCAAAAACCATTTATATTTCATGAATCAACTGAATCGAATCAAGCAAACTTTAGGTCAAAAATTTCAGAAACACCATACATGCTCAATCCTCAACCATTTTCAAAAATAAATACATCAGTGTGACCAGGGGAGCATACTCTTTCACGTTTTAACTTAAAACAAGAGTTCTGGAAAAATAGTTCTTGGTGACTACCTGAGTTGGAGCTTTCTAATCTGGAGCTTTATGACCTCTTCCTTTGTGCAAATTACCTCCAATGATCACCCTGATGCTTCTGAAAGGCTTGAATGGAGTTTAAATGGCTTGGTTTGTGTGATTCAATTCTGCTAAGGCAAAAATAGTGTTTATGATTCAGTGCCTTTTAAGCCATTGTGAAAGGTGGTTTATGATCTATGGGTTATATGGAGATGATTGGTGGAAAAAGATTGAAGTTTTGATGGCTGTGCAATGTGATTCAAAGAGATGAAGGTTTTTTGAGGTTTTTGTGATTCTGAGTGTATGGCTTCTTTTAGGCTTGAATGTTGTGATGTTTGAGGTCCTTGAGGTTTGTATAATGTGTTGTGATTGGTCAGAGAGTGGGTGGTGGCACAGCTTGATTGGTATGGGTGTATTTTCAAAAAGTCAAGATTTTTTGTCATAGAAGGCATGGCATGGGACAGAGCTGGTTCGAAGGGTTATCTTGCCTCAGCTGACTTCAAGGAGGTCCCTTGGATTGATTGTGATGATATGCAACACTTGGATCAAGAGATTGTATATCTTTTGCAATTTTCCCTCTTTGGAAATTTTGTAAAGATTAGGCATGAAAACTTGTGATCCAAGGCACAAATTTGATTAAGGCAAGTAGCATTAACATGTTATGATGCTTAGAAGTCAATTAGTGGTCATTAGAAGTCTTAGAACTTGGTTTTGCAAAAATCCCTCTTTGGCACATACTTGAAAATTATAAGAATTTTCCCAACTTTGAAACATCATATCTTGAGTTCTAGGATGAATCAAGAGGATTTCTTGTACTTTTTGAAAATGGGAAGATCCAATCTATAACTTTAATGTTTGAAGATTTTTCATTTGAAGCCTTTTTGATCAAGAAAGAGGAGGTTGAAAATCTTTCCCAAAATGGAAAGTTTTCATTACAAGTCATGTCTAAAAATGGAAAGTTTGCAAATGGCTTGAAATTCTTCAATCTTGTGAAATTCTAACCACTTATAAGATCAAATAAAGATCATAGAACCTCAAAATGATGAAGATGACCCTTTGGTACCATTGGTGGTGGCCTCAGATGCCCTGATTCTGACTTTTCTTGCACAATAAGTTACCAGTTAATCAGATGACTTCCACAATGAATTTCTTCATGAAATTTGGTACACATGCTCCTTATAACATATTAAGACCAATGGAATCAAGAATGACCAAATTTTTTGAGATTAAGGGCTTCAAACCCAAAACCCTAATTTTAGGCCATCTGTGCAGGAAATCTTCACTCTGCCTCTATGCCTTTGCAATGCTTTATGATCTCTTGACTTTTATGAACTTTGGGGAGCATATTATGATCATGGAACACACATGGACCCTTTTGAAAAGCTTCAAGGCCTTTGAGATGGCTCAGATCACTTCTGGGATTCATCTGATCACAAACCCTAGCTATGCAACTTATGCAGTGAAATAAATATGCAATGTGAGATGATATGCTTATGCAATGCAATGTGAAAGATCACAAGCCATGGTGTGAGAAAAGAGTGAGGACAAATTTGGGGTGTTTACAGCTGCCCCTATTCAAGCATGAGTTAGTTGTGCAGGATGTAAGCGCCTGGCTTAATAGACAAATAGGATAACTTGAGGTTGAATACCAAAGACAGTCTGAAATTTGCACTCTTTATTAAAAGAAGAAAAGGGATATAAATTGTAACAGATAATATGGCATGAGTATCAAATGAAAGCGATGGAGGACGACCATCGAGCAGAGGACGACTAATGGGGATGAAAAAACGGTAAGTAAAGCAATGGCGGGGACGACCATCATGCTGGGAAATAAAGAGACCGTGACGGGGACGACCATCGGGTAAAATGATGAAGGACAATCATTAGGATAAAGGAAAAGACCACGACGGGGACGACCATCGGGTAAAGAAATGAAACTCTCTAGGGATTAAAGGGATGAGGAAAGCACTTACGGGGACGACCATCAGGTTAAAGGATAAATAAACCGCGACGGGGACGACCATCGGGTAAAAGAATAAATGAAATAACGATGAGGGACAATCATCAAAAGGTGAAGGACGATCACCTAGCAGGGGACGGCTGCTGAAAATATCACGATATAGGACGAATGTCGGATAGAAAAGATCAACGATGGGGATGACCATCAGATAAGCATGATGAAGGACGATCATCAAGAGGTGAAGGACGATCACCTAGCAGGAGACGGCTGATCTTGGGGATTATCTCGACATAGGATGAATGCCAGATAAAAGGATCAACGATTGGGACGACCATCGGATAAATGATGAGGGACAGTCATCAAAAAGTGAAGGACGATGACCTAGCAGGGGACGGCTGCTAAATAGATATCGCGACATAGGACGAATGTCAGATAGAAAGTTCCAAAAATGGGGATTCCACTGAGGAACGGATGAGGAACGGTCATCCAAAGGTGAAGGACGATCATCTAGAAGGGGACGGCTGCCGAAAATATCACGACATAGGACGAATGCCGGATAAGAGGATCAACAATGGGGACGAACATTGGATAAATATGATGAGGGACGATCATCAAGAGGTGAAGGACGATCACCTAGCAGGGGAAGACTGCTAAAAAGATATCGCGACATAGGACGAATTCCGAATAGAAAAGTAGTTTTATTGGTGACTTACTGGGGAATGGTAAACACGGACGAGTGCTTACGATTTAAAATAAACGGTATAAGTGTTTGACATTGTGTATAGAATAAAGATGCGGACGAGCATCCTTAGGACCACGATACGGACGAGTATCGATAGAAAGAAACGCTGACACGTGTTTAAGGATGATGATACAGACGAGTATCAATCGGTTAAGCAAGGAACACAGACGAGTGTTGATCTGCTGATAAGATGATACATACAAGATATGGACGAGTATCAGAGGATTGTGTATAGGTATGTACAAGTGTTTGACCTCCTGGGGGAATATGTGCAAGACACGGACGAGTGTCAAAAAGATTGAGTAAGGGACACAGACGAGTGTTTGACTTGCTGGGGAAGTATGACACGAGCGAGTGTCAAAAAGAATATGTACAAGTATGAACAAGTATCTGTATTGAGAGTGAAAAAGTATTATGGCTTTGTTTGTGGGGGATAAGTTTTGTATATTGCTGGTGAAGTGATAATGATGTTTGCAGGTGATTGGCTTGAACCTGGCTTATGATCATGCAAATGTTTGATTTTTGCCGTAATGCTCCGTATTAGACGGAATGCTACGCTTTGTTTGGTGAATATGATGTGAATCCTATGATTATGAAAAAATGAGAGAACCGATCCGAGATCCTCCTGCGGGGAGAAAGATCTCTGGGCGATCTGTCTGGAGGGAGAACTCCGTTGGGGAAAGAGATCATTGGCCAATCTGTGGGGATAGAGGATCACCGAACGATCTTCCTAGGGAACTCTGTGGGGATCTCGGCTGGGGAAGCTTCTGTTGAATAGACTCATGCTGGGGATGAGGAGGCTTCGACAACTCTGCTGGGGAAGAGCAGTTCAGGCATTGCTCGAGAGATCCTGCATGGGGAGGAGAGAACTTCTGGGAAGTAATCTGTTGTAACTCCTTCGTCCAAGCGACATGCTGGGGATTTAATGAGTTTCTCGAAGTATCCTCTGAGGGGATCTCAGCTTCGTGGGGGAAAACTCCTGTCAAGTAACCTGCTGATGAGGTGATTGCTTGATATACCCCATGCCGTGAGATTGTCTGCCTTGAGTACCTGCAACCTGTTAAAAAGAAATGCACAAGTGTCCCGAGGTATCCTCAACCGGATTCCATCATAAGAGTTAGATTTTCTCAAGAGTGCAACATATTTTCTGCAAGCATATATTGAAAATGGCTTATATGTTTTCATGCAAGTTTTGTATTATGAAATTTGGACATTTTGCAAACAAAAAACAAAAATGTACAAAACGGAGTGTGACTGAATATTCTGATTTCATTGATTTGTGTGCCCTGAATGGGCGAGTATAGTGAAGAAGAGAATCCCTGAAAGGAGGAGATTGCTGTAAATTGAGAAAATAAAGGTGTTGGCAATGTTGAAGTTGACGCTCCAGTGAGATTCCTTTGCTATGACCTGTATGACTTGACGCTCTTCTTATCTTGCTTTCTGAAGAAAGTTGATTCTGATCGGCGCTTTATCCTTCCGAAGCTTGCCATGTTGTGAGTGATACAGACAAATTCAGAATGCAGTTGTTCGCTTATTCCCTGATTTTGCGTGGATCGCCCTTTCGGGTTTTCAATCCACCGGGATACCCATTTTTTCCTGAGCTGTCCGATGTGGCTTTTCAACTCAGCGGGTGTACACATTTTTTCAATTTTTCCCTTATTTTTGCCCGAGTCTTTTATTTTGTTTTTTGACTCACTGGGATGCCCTATTTTTGCCTGGACTTACATTCTGTTTTTATGTCCAGCGGGTCTTTTATGCGAAGTATTATTTAACTGCATCTGAATTCACAGGAGATAAGAAATCCTCGCCATCCATAGTAGTGAGCATCAATGCCCCACCAGAGAAAACTTTCTTTACTATGAATGGGCCTTCGTAGTTTGGCATCCATTTACCTCTGTGGTCTGTATGAGGAGGAAGAAGTCTTTTCAGAACAAGCTCTCCCACTTGGTATTCCCGAGGTCTGACTTTCTGATCGAAGGCTTTCTTCATTCGCTTCTGATACAACTGCCCATGACAGATAGCTGCTAATATCTTTTCCTCAATCAGGCTCAGTTGATTATATCGAGATCGGACCCATTCTGCTTCATCCAGTTTCACATCCATCATTACCCTTAAGGAGGGTAGTTCAACTTCAACAGGTAGGACAACTTCCATACCATACACAAGCTGATAAGGTGTTGCCCCAGTAGATGTTCTGATAGAGGTTCGGTACACATGCAAGGCAAATGGTAGCATTTTGTGCCAGTCTTTGTAGGTGACTACCATCGTTTGCACAATCTTCTTGATATTCTTATTAGCTGCCTCAACAACGCCATTCATCTTTGGTCTATAAGGAGAAGAGTTGTGATGTTGAATTTTGAAGTCCCGACAAAGTTCTGCCATCATCTTGTTTTTTAAATTGGAACCATTATTAGTAATGATTCGCTCGGGAACTCCATATCGACAGATGATATCCCTTTTCAGAAATCGAGGTACCACTTGCCTAGTGACATTTGCATACGAAGCTGCTTCAACCCATTTGGTGAAGTAATCAATGGCTACCAGGATGAATCTGTGACCATTCGAAGCAGTCGGTTCAATCTTTCCAATCATATCAATGCCCCACATGGCGAATGGCCAAGGTGAAGGCATTACATTCCAAGGATTCGGAGGCAGATGCACTGTATCTGCATAGATCTGGCATTTGTGGCATTTTCTGGCATAGGCACAACAGTCTGCATCCATTGTGATCCAGTAGTAACCCAATCTTAATAACTTCTTTGCCATTGCATGTCCTCCGGCATGGGTGCCGAAAGAACCTTCATGTACTTCGTGCATTAGTAGGTCTGCTTCCTTCTTGTCAACACATCTGAGTAAGACCATGTCGAAGTTTTGCTTGTACAAAGAACCATCAGCATTGAGGAAGAAACTGCCGACTAGCCTTCTTAATGTCTTCTTATCGTTCGACGATGCCCCAGGTGGGTATGTCTGAGTCTCCAAGAAGCTTTTGATGTCGTGGAACCAAGGCTTGTTGTCAGTAACAGTGTCCATAGAGAATACATATGTCGGTCTATCCAGTCTGGATACCAAAATCCGAGGTACATAATTGGCAGCTTTTACTTTGATCATAAATGAAATGGTAGCCAAAGCGTCTGCAAACTGATTCTCATCTCGAGGGATGTATTCAAGCTTGACTGTTGTGAAGAAGGTCAATAATCTCCTCTTATAGTCATGGTAGGGAATTAGATGCTCCTGATGAGTGTACCACTTGCCGTTGGTCTGGTTGATTACCAAAGCTGAATCTCAAAATACATTCAAGGTTTTGATCCTGAGGTCAATGGCTTCCTCAAGACCCATGATACAAGCTTCGTATTCTGCTTCATTATTAGTGTAGGCAAAGGCGAGCCTTGCCGAGAAGGCATATGAACCCCTTTAGGTGTAATAAGTACTGCACCAACCCCACGACCGTTGCAATTAACTGCCTCGTCAAACATCATAGTCCATGCTTCTTTTGGGCCAGGCCCTTCAGTGTGAATAGGCTCTTCATAATCTTTTGCTTTTAATAACATGATGTCTTCATCAGGGAAATCAAATATCATAGGCTGGTAATCATCAATGGGTTGCTCAGCATGATAGTCAAACAATACACTGCCCTTGATGGCTTTCTGAGAGGTGTACTGAATGTCATATTCTGTTAGAATCATTTGCCACCTGGCAACCCTTCCGGTAAGTGCTGGCTTCTCAAATATGTACTTGACTGGATCCATCTTTGAGATCAATAAGGTAGTATGAGTCAACATATACTGTCTTAGTCGGCGAGCAGCCCCGGCTAAAGCACATCAAGTTTTCTCGAGCAGTGAATTACGTTGTTCACAGTCGGTAAACTTTTTTCTTAGGTAGTATATTGCATACTCTTTTCGACCAGACTCGTCATGCTGGCCCAACACACACCCCATTGACTCTTCTAATACTGTCATATACATGATTAGAGGTCTTCCTTCGACTGGAGGCATGAGAATTGGAGGTTCTTGCAGATATTCTTTGATCTTTTCAAAAGCTCTTTGACAGTCATTGTTCCACCTGACTGCTTGCTCTTTTCTTAACAGTTTGAACAAGGGTTCGCAGGTTGCAGTGAGATGAGATATGAACCTTGAGATGTAGTTCAATCTACCTAAGAACCCTCTAACTTCTTTCTCAGTCTTAGGTGCAGGAATTTCCTGAATAGCTTTGACTTTATCGGGATCAACCTCAATTCCTTTTTCACTTACAATAAAACCCAGCAGCTTACCAGAACGTACCCCGAATTTACATTTGTTGGGGTTTAATCTTAGCTGATACTTCCTCAGACATTTGAACAGTTTCAGCAGATTCACCAAATGATCTTCCTCTGTAAGGGACTTGGCAATCATATCATCCACATATCACTCAATTTCTTTATGGATCATATTGTGGAATAATGTTACCATAGCCCGTTGATATGTTGCATCGGCGTTCTTCAGACCAAACGACATTTCTTTGTAACAGAACGTGCCCCAAGGTGTGATGAAGGTTGTCTTCTTCATGTCTTCAGGTGACATCTTAATCTGATTGTATCCAGAAAATCCATCCATAAAAGAAAATACCGAGAACTGAGCTGTGTTATCCACCAATACATCAATGTGAGGTAATGGGAAGTCATCTTTCGGGCTAGCTCTGTTCAGATCCGGGTAATCCACACACATACGCATCTTGCCATCCTTTTTAGGTACGGGTACAATGTTAGCAACCCACGGCGGGTAACTAGTTACAGCAAGAAAACTGGCATCCCACAGCTTTTGTACTTCCTCTTTGATTTTCATGGCCATGTCTGGGCGAGTATGGCGCAATTTCTGTTTAACTGGCGGACAATCCTCTTTCAATGGCAGCATGTGCATGACAATATCTGTGTCAAAACCCAATATATCTTGATAAGACCAAGCGAACACATCGACATATTCCCGAAGCATACTGATAATTTGTTCTTTCACTGGAGCTTGAAGATTGGCCCCAATCTTCACCTCTTTTACATCTTCCTCGGTACCAAGATTGATAGTCTCAACCTCCTCCTGATGAGGAGCAATCACTTTTTCTTCTTGTCTCAATAACCTGGCCAATTCTTCAGGAAAATCATAGTCTTCTTCAACCCCTTCATCTTCTTGATTAATCGGATTGTCGAAGTCATACGAGGTCATAGCAGTGTCGTTGTCGGTGCAATCTGGAGGGCTATCTCTGCAAGGATTGCGATTTGGTTCATTTTAGTGATTGATTTTATCTTATTTTAGAAAAAGTGAATCAAGTTTATTAAGAGAAACATTGCCATTTATTTTTTTGTGCGAAAATAACAAAAATGAAAAGACAGTGAGCGAAAAAGATTGTTTGCAAAAGATGTCCATTGTTCATTAATCTTTCATTTGCACAAAATACATATATGGCCCTATTACAAAATGAGTCCTGACACCTTGGGCAAGATGCAGGACTTGATGCATGCTTAAACAGGAAATAATAATTACTCTGCAACAGTAACCCTTATAATTTCCTGGGAAAACCAGTTGAGGACTTGTTGGCCCGGGACTCTTGGACGAATCCAGCTTTCCAGGTTGTAGTCGCTTTCAGCCTTGTCTTCCACATTGTTGACAACATTTGGAGTTAGCATTCCCCCACTTATGAACTTGGGAGCTTCAGCAACCTCCTCTTGAGCTTGTCGGGATGGTCTATAACCCAAACCGAACTTGTCTTCTTTGATCTGAACTTGCAGCAGCTTGCCCCAGCCTTGGGCATTCCCATCTTCAACAATCTTCCGAGCTTGTTTGTAAGAAGAAATTGAAGTACCAGACACTTCAGTTGTTGCTTCATTGACATTGAGAGCTTCAAAACCCTGATTCATTGTCTCATGGATCTCCCCATCCATCTCAATGTACTTATAGGTGGCCAGATGACTGACAAAGATGTCCTCCTCTCCACAGATGGTGATAATTTGGCCTTCCCACTCATATTTTAACTTCTGGTGAAGGGTCGACATTATTGCGCCAGTGGCATGAATCTATGGTCTACCCAACAAACAGCTGTAGGCAGGCTGTATTTTTATCACGTAGAAGGTAGTTTTGAAAATTTGTGGGCCAATTATCACAGGCAGCTCAATTTCTCCGAGAACTATTCTCTTAGAACCATCGAAGGCTCTCACAACTAGGTTGCTCGGACAGAGTGCAAGACCATCGTATTCCAGCTTGACCAAGGCTTTCTTTGGAAGAACAGTGAGAGATGACCCAGTGTCAACCAAGACATGAGACAGTACAACACCTTTACACTCCAAGGTGATATGTAAAGCCTTGTTATGGTTACATCCCTCCGCAGTCAGATCAGCATTGATGAAACCTAGCCCATAAATAGTATTAACATTTGAAACCACCATTTCTAGCTGATTAACTATAATCTCCTCAGGCACGTAAGCTGCGTGAAAGACTTTGAGAAGTGCATTCCAGTGAGCTTCGGAACACATGAGCAGAGATAGAATAAAGATCTTGGAGGGTGTCTGGTGGAGCTGGTCCATAACTCTATAGTCACTCTTCTTGATAATCCTCATGAACTCGTCTACATCCTGATCAAAGGACGTCTTCTGAGTTTCTTTGGCAATTGGTTCTTCAGGCACCACACTCTTGCCTTTTGCCTTGGTAGTAGCTTCTGTTTCAGCATTAACTCTGGGAAACTGTGAAGCGAAGAGACGTCCACTTCGAGTGAAGCCTCCGCCTCCCCCAACATTATCAATCTGTGGTGTAGAAGTTGAAGAGTCAAGAGTGACTTTCTTTCTGTTGCAATAAAGATCTGAGCCGTAATGCCAAGGCACACCACTGCCACTATCATATGGAATTGGTCCAGGTACCATGATGGTTACCAGACTGATTGCTGCGGAAGAAGGAGTTGTGACAGTCTGTGGATCATAATAGATGGTGACAGGAGATCGGATTGCAGGTGATACAGATGCAGGAAGTTGTTGATGAGATTGTTGATGTTGTTGAAAGTTGTTGTCAAAAGAGTCCGGAACATGAATGGTTGCTGGATCATAATAAATGGTGACTGTGGAAATGTCTTCATTGATGGTTGTTGTTGTTGTTGTAGTAAACTCCGTTGGAATTATGTTTGCTGATGTTGTAGGAGATACCTCTGAAATGGTGTTTGGTGATGTTGTAGGAGAAATGTTTGTTGAAGTTGTAGGAGTGGGAACTGTTGATGTGATCTGTAGGATGCCTTCTTTGATAAGACTGCTGATACCATTCTTCAGATTTGCACAACCATTGGTAGAAACCCTGCAAGCTTTACAATGGGCCTCACAGCCCGGAAACACTTGGCACTTCAATAACTGAGCTTTAACTTCGGCCAGTGGTGTTTGAATGTTTGCAATGTCATCAATCAGAATTGCTGGTTGGTCCTCCTCAATAGCGTTAATCCTCGGTCCACCGTGATTCGGTATTGGATTCTTTGTGACATTAGGAGGAGGTGCAAAATTCAAAGCTTTGGAGTCCACTAAGTCTTGAACTTTCATGTGCAATGCCCTACATTTCTCTGTTGTATGGCCATGTGCATTGGAGTGAAAAGCACATTTGGCATTGACATCATAGTTTCTCGGAAGATTCAAAGGATCTGGTGGAGTCAAGGTTCTTAATTCAATCAGGTTGAGCTTCAATAATGATGGGGCGAAGACGCGATATGTGTCTAGCGGTATCTGAACTGCAAGCGCATAGCCTATCGAAGTAATATAAAAGATTGTCGAACCCACAGGGACTTTGTAATCACTCTAGTGCTAAGAGGTCTGTTAATTTAGCTAAGGCGGATATTTGTCACGATTTTGGTTTTAAGGATTAAAACGGGAATTAAATTTAGTTTTAAGGAAATAATGAGAAGGCGGTCGGTATGTAATTATATTAACCTATGCGGGTCAATCTAACCTAAGCTTATAAGGATGGTTCACTTAAATTATTTTGTAGAGGTTATTAGTTTAAAAACCCTCGACTCACACTCTCGTGGTCTTATCTCAGATCTTACTCCAAAAGACCTATGCCTGCTCTCGCTATCCCATAAGTGTTTAGAAAATAATTTTTGAAAACTTAATAAGTCTAATTCATTTTAAAGCGCTCTCGCTGTATTTAAATCAAATGCCTAACTTTAGCTATCCGGTTAAAATCTCACACTCTCGTGGTCTCGACCTAACCTATTACACTTTTCTTACTCTCGTAACAAAAAGATTAATTTTAATTATAAAAAGCCACAGCCAGAATATAAGTTCTTAATTATTTTAGCTTAGATTCGATTTTACCGTTTTGGCTTAGTTTATTACATACCGCCTAATTAATTTAGCTACTCATTTTATTTTTACCAACAGACAGATGCAGAAATAAATATATATTAATTAAAACATACATTATAAAATAATAATAATATCTTAACATAAACAAATAAATAACTTAATATAAATGCGAAAATAAAAACCTGGATAATTAAATTCTTAAACTCCTTCTTCCACAGATTGGCAAGCTCGGAGTGTTCGGAACCGGAATCAAAATAAAAATGCGAATTCTGAAGGCTAAAAAGAAATTAATTTAAATAAAAATTTCCTAATGTTGGAAATTGTTATTGAATTTGGGTTGGAAATAGAAACAGAAAAATAAACAAGAACAAGGCTGGAAAAATTAAATAAGGGTTCAAGAAAAATTACGGCAGAGCTTCCGCGGAAAGTTCAATAAAATGCTCTGTCGTTTTCAATTTGTAACTAGGGTATTTATAGAACTAGGTTTTGGGCAGTTGGTTTTGATGAGCGTGGGCTTCGTTCCAAAATGAGAGAATCCAGCGAAAGTGCATACTGGGTTTGCTTCTGTTGAGAAATAATAGGAGTCGTCTTTGACTCGCTGCACGTGACAAGGGCGTAACGGTCAGATTTTCCAATTCAAGCGTGTCACGGTCGTGACAATTGAGCAACGGTCGTGAGACTTCAAAGTAGGGCGTCACGGTCGTGAGGATGTTGTGACGACCGTGAGTGTTACAAAATATGCAGACTTAGCAGAATTCTTCTCTTCATCTTCTTTTCATGCTAGTTTTGGTTCATTTGATCGTTTTCTCATGATTTAGCTCTAGACATGTTATACCTGCAATGTGACATAAAAAACTCGAACAATCGGGAGTTAATAGGATCAATGTGCGATAAAACGGACTTAAAACGTAGTAATAAAGTGATACGATTTCTCGTTATCAAACTCCCCCAAACTTAAACTTTTGCTTGTCCTCAAGCAAATAGTCGATTGAAAAATGATCGGACAATTTTTATCAGACGCATACACATAACAAACTGTACAAGAAATCATTTAGTTAGATAAACCGGTACTAGAATAGAACACTAACTATACACTAATGACACAAGCAACAAGCTAAGTCGTCGACTTCCCGTTAAACGAAACATTCGGTAATTGCGTTATGATTCTACCTAGAGTCTTTCGATATTATTTCACCCGGTTTCGTTATAGCGCAATCACATTAAGCCCTTTGCCTTAGCACGCACGTAATGGAGTAGCCGGTTAGTGACTTTGATCCTTTATTGGCACGGGGTCTGGTACACGAATGTGGCAACCCTTTACATATTATCCAAATTAGAGGTTGTGGGGGATCGAGCCGTAGCACGCCCTACCAAGTTCAGAACCAGGTACCTCTGAACCAACCCGCAATGGACTCCTTCTTATATTTCTCATTTCTTATATGCGACCGTGTACTTTGGTGCAATTTCTTTTTATTGGCATCGAGATATGAAGGATCGTTTATAGATTAGGCATCAAACACTTATGTTCATCGGCTCCCCACGTGGTTTGTGTTCAGATGGTGCTGACTGCTAGTATAAACTACTAGGGGTTACTTTAGAACTAAGACTTAAGGTGTAGTCGTAACAATTATCGGAATGGAATGCTTAAGTAGGAAGTCTAAGGTGTGACTGTATTGATGTTGTTGGATCTTTCTCAGCTTCCTAACTACGATTTCATAGGTAAGTCGAGTAATGCGAAGATAAAGCAAAAAAATTTCGGTATGGCTAAATAAACGGGGAAGAATTGAAACTGAAGAAATAGCATAAATATTACTTTGTTTAATTTAAAATACGGAAAGGGAAATACAATGAAATGGAAAATGCGGAAAGGGAAAGGTATCTCTCCCACACTATATCAAACATTATCCTCAATGTTGTGATATAATAGCGGGGAAAATACAATACAAAAACAGAAATGCAAAAACAAAAAGATAAACTAATGCTGCTGCCGACCACTACCTCGGCTTCTGGTGCGGGAGCGTCTGGTAGGAGTGGCTTCCTCATCAGAACCGGTGGTGGTGAGAGCAGTAACATCTATACGCAAAGCTTCCAGCTCATTGAAAATCTCTCCTAGCTTCTCATCTGTTGTCCTTTGGTTACTGACAACAGTTGGAAGGAGTGCATCGTATTGCTCTTTCTGCCTTCACTCAAGTGCGGCATTCATCTGATTTTGCTGATGAATGGCATGGAGGATTTCTTCAAGTGTGACATCAGCTGAAGGTGGCTTCCTGGTGGAGGACTCAGGGATGTCCTGAACTGGCTCAGCAGCATCCATCGCATCCTGCATCTTGTCCACAGGTGCATCAGGCTGCTCGTCAATAATCGGAACATGGCCTGCAGCATCCGGCAAATCAAATAGCCAATTGGCTCTGTTCGATGGATCAATGCGGTTCCTGCAAGGCAAAGTGATGTGATGGTAGATGGTGCCTTGGATCACAGGGTTGAACCTGCCATCCTCTCGCTGAGAGATCATACGAGTGTGTAGATGTCTAGAATTGGCAGAATTTTTGACCAACAAGAATTATTGAATTCAGTTCAGAATGTTCTATCAGATGTTGGGACATTATCAAACAGAGTATAAGAACTTATTTCAGGATGTCTCACCAGATGTTGGGACATTGTGTAAATGACTTAAGTTCAGTTTTTCAGGATGTCCCAACAGATGTTGAGACATCTCAAACCTGCTACCAGAATTAATTAATAACTAACTGATCTGAGATATTTAAGGAGAGTTATCTGGAATTAATTATGGATGGATAAAAACAGAACAAGGCGCATCTGTAGGGAGTTTTATTATGAGGATTCAGATTAATCAGAAGAACTAAAATCACCTAGAATTTAGGAAGTAACAAACCCTAAATTCAAGGTGGAAGCTGCATGCTTTTAGGACTGGATTAACCTACAGAAAGCCCAAATTACAAACACCTATTTAATCAACGGAAACTCACAGAATTGAGTACGAATTTCAGAAGACAAAATAGGGTGTTGTGTTTTAATAGCAGGTTGTTTTATTGTACCACTTGATGAGCTTTTAAGCATAAGTGCATTTGTGACTTGATTGAAACTGTGAAGTAAGATCAAGCTGTTTTGTTTGAAGAATGTCTTCAATTTTATTAAACTTGTAAACAAGATCACTGTGTGATTGAGGGGGAGTGAGTTGGTACTCATATCTAAGTTGTGTCTTAGGTAGAAATTGCATTGGGTAGATATTAAGTGAAAGATTAAACTGGGTTGTTTAAGTCTAGAATTAATATTACTTATAGTGGATTTCCTCCTGGCTTGGTAGCCTCCAGATGTAAGTGTGGTTATACACTGAACTGGGTTAACAAACTACTGTGTTGTTTAATTTTCTTGCACTTTAAGTTTTGGTTAAATCTGTCAAGTGTTGGGACATCTCATAGGACATCTCATACCTGATCACAGAATTTCAATTGGCATCAGAGCAGGCACCCTGCCTGTTTATACTAGGTGAGATCTAGGGAATACAAATTCTGGAAACATGGACAAAGATATAGGATCAGTAAATAGACCACCTATACTGGATGGATCTAATTATGACTACTGGAAACCAAGAATGATTGCATTCTTAAGATCACTTGACAACAGGGCCTGGAGAGCAGTCAACATTGGATGGGAACATCCTATCCAAGACACCAAAGATGGATCAAAAGTGTTGAAACCTGAAGAAGAATGGAGTAAGGAGGAAGAAGATTCAGCACTAGGCAACTCTAAGGCCTTAAATGCTTTATTCAATGGCATTGATAGGAACATCTTTAGACTTGTGCATCACTGTGAGCTGGCCAAAGATGTGTGGGACACTCTCAAAACAACTCATGAAGGAACATCAAAGGTAAAGATGTCAAGACTTCAACTTCTCACCACCAAGTTTGAAAACTTGAGAATGAAGGAAGATGAGACAGTTCATGAATTCTACATGAACATCTTAGAAATAGCCAATACTTCTGGAGCCTTGGGAGAAAAGATGACTGATGAAAAGCTTGTAAGAAAGATTCTCAGATCTTTGCCAAAAAGATTTGACATGAAAGTCACAGCAATAGAAGAAGCTCAAGACATATGCAAAATGAAAGTTGAAGAGCTCATTGGTTCCCTTCAAACATTTGAGATGGGAATGAATGACACAAATGTAAAGAAGAACAAAAGCATAGCCTTAGTGACAAATGCTGATGAAGAAGAAGATGATGAATCAGAAACTGGTGAAAGCTTATCAGACAACATTGCTATGCTTGGAAGACAATTCAAAAAGATTCTCAGAGGAATGGAAGGCGAATCCAAACCCAGTGGAAGATACACAAACTCTTCTGAGAACAAAAGACCTTATGATGCTAACAGAAGGTCAAATTATGATGAAAAAACCAGTCAAGATAAAGGAATCAAATGCCATGGATATGAAGGATATGGACACATCAGGAATGAATGTCCTACCTACTTAAAAAGGCAAAAGAAAGGACTTTCTGTAACCTGGTATGATGAAGACTCAGGAGGTGATTCAGAAGAAGAATCAGCTAAGCATATCACTGCTCTAGCTGGATTATATGAATCTGAAAGTGAATCCAATGATGAGGAGCTTACTTTTGAAGGACTTGAGCAAGCATACAAAGATCTATACAAAAGAAGCACTGAAATATGCAGTGATGTTATAAAGCTAAAGAAGCAGAATGAGGCACTAAAAGATGAAAAAGCAAATGATCAAGAGATCATTGACACCTTGAAAAGTGAAGTAAGTCTTCTCAACTCCAAGTTGGAACACATGTCCAAATCTGTGAGAATGCTGAACAGTAGCTCAAGTACACTGGATGTTATTCTCAACAACAATAAGCATTCAGGGGATAAAAGTGGACTGGGATTCAACAAAGTTCATAAGGATGAAGCTAGCTCTAGCAAAACTACTCCAAAGTCCATACAATCAAACAACATGTCCCAACAGATGTCTCAACATCATAAGAACACAAAGTCAAACATAATGTTCCAACAGATGTCTCAACATTCTGAAAAGAACATAATGAAGAAGAAGTATCAAAGATGGAGATGTCATCATTGTGGAAGATTTGGACATATCAAACCTCATTGCTATAAGTTACATGGATATCCAAATCAGATGTGTCAGCAACCTCTTAAGCAAAAGGTAGAAGTTACCAAGAAAGTGCTGCAGAGACATCAAAGAGATCAGCAACCTCCTAAGCAGAAAACAAAGGTTTTCAAGAAGGTATGGAGACCAAAAGCTAGTCTTCATGCTGATCAAAGCTACATACCCAAGAACAAGATCAACAAGCAACCTTGGAACTCTACTGATGAACAATACGCAGGGAAGAGGTATCAAAAGAAATCTCAACTCAAATGGTCAAAGAAAGGTGTTGCATATATAGCACATACATCACTAAGAGTATCAGCCAAAGAAGACTGGTACTTTGACAGTGGATGTTCAAGACACATGACTGGATTGAAGAATCTGCTAGTAGACTTAAAGTCACATTCATCCAGATATGTAACCTTTGGAGATGGAGCTAAAGGAGAAATCAAGGGAGTTGGGACCTTGGACTGTCAAGATGTACCAAGGCTAAATGATGTGCTACGGGTTAAAGGTTTAACTGCTAACCTGATCAGCATAAGTCAATTATGTGATCAAGGGTACAGTGTAAACTTTACCAAAACTGACTGTATAGTGTCTAACAAAGAACAAGAAGTTGTTATGAGAGGAGCCAGATCTAAAGACAACTGTTACATGTGGGAACCTCAAGATTTCAGTCTCACTTCAACTTGTTCTTTAGCTAAAGAAGAAGAAGTGAAACTATGGCACCAAAGACTAGGTCATCTTCATTTCAGAGGCATAAAGAAGATTATATCTATGGATGCTGTAAGAGGTATTCCTAAACTGAAGATTGATGATGGCAAAATATGTGGTGAATGTCAAATAGGCAAGCAAACCAAGATGTCCCATCCAAAGCTCCAACATCTGACAACTTCCAAAGTTTTGGAACTATTGCATATGGATCTTATGGGACCCATGCAGGTTGAAAGCCTTGGTGGTAAGAGGTATGCCTATGTGGTGGTTGATGACTTTTCAAGGTATACATGGATAAATTTCATCAAAGAAAAGTCTGATGTATTTGATGTATTCAAAGACTTATGCCAAAGAATACAAAGGGAAAAAGCCAGCTGTGTGATCAGAATAAGAAGTGATCATGGAAAAGAATTTGAGAACCAAAAATTCTTAGATTTCTGTTCTTCAGAAGGAATCAATCATGAATATTCTTTACCAATCACTCCTCAACAGAATGGGATTGTTGAGAGGAAGAATAGAACTATTCAAGAATCAGCAAGAGCTATGATCCATGCTAAAAAGTTACCTTTGTACTTCTGGGCTGAAGCTATGAACACAGCTTGTTACATCCATAACAGAGTTACTCTAAGGAAAGGAACCTTGTCCACAATCTATGAAGTCTGGAAGGGCAGAAAACCCACAGTTAAATACTTCCATGTGTTTGGAAGTAACTGTTATATTCTGGCAGATAGGGAGCAAAGAAGAAAAATGGATCCTAAAAGTGATGAAGGGATTTTTCTTGGATACTCTATAAACAGCAGAGCATATAGAGTATTTAATTCTAGAACCAAGGTTATCATGGAGTCCATAAATGTAATAATTGATGATGCTCCTACAGATGTCCCAGAAGATGTTGGAACATCTGCTGATATCAAGATTGAAGCTGAAGAAAAGAGTGATCATTATGACTTCACCTAAACTGATGAAAGGACAGAACAATCCAGCAAACCTCCCTCCATCAGAATACAGAAGTATCATCCCAAAGATTTGATAATTGGTGATCCCAACAGAGGTGTAAGCACTAGATCAAGAGAAGTGATTTCAGGTTCCTGTTTTGTTTCTAAAATAGAACCTAAAAACATCAAGGAAGCTCTTACTGATGAATACTGGATTTGTGCTATGCAAGAGGAATTAGGTCAATTCACAAGGAATGAAGTGTGGAATCTTGTTCCTAGACCTGATGACATAAATGTGATTGGAACAAAATGGGTGTATAAGAACAAGTCAAATGAACAAGGAGTTGTTACAAAGAACAAAGCTAGACTTGTAGCTCAAGGATACACACAAATTGAAGGAGTAGACTTTGATGAAACCTTTGCACCAGTAGCAAGGCTTGAATCAATCAGACTACTTTTGGGAATTGCTTGTATCTTAAAGTTCAAGCTATTTCAAATGGATGTGAAAAGTGCCTTTTTAAATGGCTATCTTAATGAAGAAGTATATGTAGAACAGCCTAAAGGATTTGTTGATCCAAGCTGTCCAAATCATGTATACAAACTAAAGAAGGCTCTTTATGGTCTGAAGCAAGCTCCAAGAGCATGGTATGAAAGACTAACTACTTTTCTTATCAAGCAAGGGTACAGAAAAGGTGGAATTGACAAAACCTTATTTGTTAAAGATGAAGAAGGAAATGTCATGATTGCTCAAATATATGTAGATGACATTGTCTTTGGTGGGATGTCTGATAGGATGGTCAAACATTTTGTCAACCAAATGGAATCTGAATTTGAAATGAGCCTAGTAGGAGAATTAACCTACTTTCTTGGACTGCAAATAAAACAAATGGAGGACTCCATGTTCATTTCCCAAAGCAAGTATGCAAAGAACATAGTCAAGAAATTTGGAATGGACAGTGCTACTCATAAGAGAACTCCTGCCCCCACACATTTAAAGCTGACTAAAGATGAAAAGGGTGAGAATGTAGATCAAAGCATGTATAGAAGTATGATTGGAAGCTTGTTATACCTGACTGCTAGCAGACCAGACATAGCATTTGCAGTAGGTGTATGTGCAAGATATCAAGCTGATCCAAAAGTCAGTCATCTTAATCAAGTAAAGAGAATTCTGAAATATGTTAATGGTACTTGTGACTATGGCATAATGTACTTTCATGGATGTAAACCAATTCTCACTGGCTTCTGTGATGCTGATTGGGCTGGAAGTGCTGATGACAGAAAAAGCACTTCAGGAGGATGCTTCTTTCTAGGAAACAATTTGATTTCTTGGTTCAGTAAGAAACAAAATTGTGTATCCTTATCTACAGCTGAAGCTGAATATATAGCAGCTGGAAGCAGTTGTTCTCAGTTGGTTTGGATGAAGCAAATGCTCACTGAGTACAATGTCCCACAAGATGTCATGACATTGTACTATGACAACTTAAGTACAATTAACATATCAAAGAATCCTATCCAACATAGCAAGACCAAGCATATTGATATCAGACATCATTTCATCAGAGATCTTGTAGAGGAAAAAGTGATTTCATTGGAACATATAGCTACAAATCTGTAGTTGGCTGATATCTTTACCAAAGCATTGGATGCTACACAATTTGAGAACTTAAGGGGCAAATTGGGAATCTGCTTATGTGAGATTTAGCAGTTATGGAGATGTGCCAACATGACATATGACATTGTGTGGCATAAGCACCAGATGGCAACACCAGTCTGGTCAAGAACCTTGGGTATTCCATTCCTAATAATTTTCAATGTAACGGCTACTTATATAATAACAGCTTATAATCAGCTATCCATATTCTCATCATACTATCAAAAGCGAATTGCATTATCTAGCTGTTCTTCAGAAATCATCAACCCTAAAACTCTTCATCCATCTTCTTTGAAAATGTCTCAAAACCCTAACATTCCTGAAGAAATTCTCAACAAAGAAGATGTGGTTCATGCAACCCCTATTTCTGTGGTACCCATGGAGTCAACCCCATTGGACGAAATAAGAGGAAGTGTTCCTCATGCTAAAAAGTCAAGAACTCCAAAAAGAGCAAAAGATCAAGTCTGCAGCAAATCCAAAGGCATTCCTTCACTAGCAAACATGCCTCAAAAATCTTCTGAATATGTGGATGCTTCCATAAAGGAGTTGGTAACCAAGATCCTTTCTGAGCAAAGAGTGGTAAGTGGCATTTCTATTCCTCTGAACACCATGCCAGCTCCACAAGAAGATCAACAACCTCAGGCTGCAAAGGACACTCCTGCTCAACAGGATGTCCCAATTGATGTTGAAACATCTGAGGATCAGCAAAAGGTCTCATCTGATGCTGCTATTGAAACATCTGAGGACCAGAAAAAGGCCTCAAATGATAGTGATGAAGAAGAATCTGAGGATCAGACCAAGGTCTCAACTGAAGAGCATATCTCTGCTGATCAACCAGATGAAGAGGAGACTGCTCAATCTCCTCCTGTTGTGAACCTAGAGCAAGATTCTGATACAGAAATCATTGCCTCTGTAAGACCTAGCATAGCCAAAAGGCTCAGGACTAGGAAAGAAAAGATGCAAGCAGGACATGCAATTCCTGAGAAGAAGCAAGCTACCCCAAAGAAGGACAAAGCTAAAACAACCTTTGGTCCTACAAAACAATGGAGCAAAGTCCAAACACAAAAGAGGAAAGCTGTCACTCCTTCAGATTCAGATGTTGAAGCAGATGTCCCAACATCTCCTCCAAAGAAGAAACCAGCACCCTCTAGGGCATCAACTGCTGTTCCAGAAGCTCCCTTGGACAACATCTAATTTCATCATGTTTCAAGTGTAAACAGATGGAAGTTTGTGTACCAAAGAAGGGTAGCACTTGAAAGAGAGCTGAGCAGTAATGCACTTGAGTGCACAGAGTTAATTGATCTCATATCTGCTGCTGGCCTATTCAAAACAGTCTCCAATTTCTCTCCCTGTTATGAGCTGCTTGTCAAGGAGTTCATAGTCAATCTCCAATATCCACTGGCTTGGGCAGGTTTATTTATGCTGTGGGGACTCAGACTAAGCTGGATTATGGTGCCTACATATTTGATCAAACCTTGAAGCATGCTAGCTCTTCTGCAACAAAGCTGCCAATAGCTTTTCCCTCCTTGCTGTGTGGTATAGTGCTAAGTCAATACCCTGGGATCCTCACTGAGAAGGACACAGTATACAAGAGAGAAAGCCCTCTGGCCTTTCACTACAAATTGTTCCTAAGTCATCATGCAGCAGATGTTGAAGCACCCTCTGGGACATCTGCAGGTTCTTCAACTGCCAAGACTCCAATATCCAAGGCTGCATTGATTGCTGAACTGAAGAGCACTTGCAAAGAACTTGAAGCAAGGAAGCTGAAGCTTTAAGAAATCATCCAAATGCTGGAAAGTGAAGGTGATCAGAAAGTTGCTTCTGATGAAGAAACTGAAGATGATGAAGAAACTGAATGTGAGGAGTCTGAGTGATTATCTGTATGTGAGGCAAATGTAATGACAGCATTGCATTGTATTTCTGGATTAGTGTCTTTGGCCCCAAAATTTGTGTCTAACAAGGGGGAGAACAACACCAACAACAATGTGTAAACAACAATGTGTAATGCTGTTTGATTATGAATGAAAAATCTGTTTGCTTCTGAACTGAATAAGTGTTTTTTTTTTCTGTTGCAACAAGACTGGATACATATATGTTTGAGGGGGAGTAATCTCAAATATGATTCAACAGAAAAGTAATGTTATACTCTGATAAAAGAACTTCTGCTGCACTCTGAAAACCAGAAAAGATGTTAGCCAAAAATTAGCCAAAGGGGGAGTTTGTAGATGTCTAGAATTGGCAGAATTTTTGACCAAGAATTATTGAATTCAGTTCAGAATGTCCTATCAGATGTTGGGACATTATCAAACAGAGTATAAGAACTTATTTCAGGATGTCTCACCAGATGTTGGGACATTGTGTAAATGACTTAAGTTCAGTTTTTCAGGATGTCCCAACAGATGTTGAGACATCTCAAACCTGCTACCAGAATTAATTAATAACTAACTGATCTGAGATATTTAAGGAGAGTTATCTGGAATTAATTATGGATGGATAAAAACAGAACAAGGCGCATCTGTAGGGAGTTTTATTATGAGGATTCAGATTAATCAGAAGAACTAAAATCACCTAGAATTTAGGAAGTAACAAACCCTAAATTCAAGGTGGAAGCTGCATGCTTTTAGGACTGGATTAACCTACAGAAAGCCCAAATTACAAACACCTATTTAATCAACAGAAACTCACAGAATTGAGTACGAATTTCAGAAGACAAAATAGGGTGTTGTGTTTTAATAGCAGGTTGTTTTATTGTACCACTTGATGAGCTTTTAAGCATAAGTGCATTTGTGACTTGATTGAAACTGTGAAGTAAGATCAAGCTGTTTTGTTTGAAGAATGTCTTCAATTTTATTAAACTTGTAAACAAGATCACTGTGTGATTGAGGGGAAGTGAGTTGGTACTCATATCTAAGTTGTGTCTTAGGTAGAAATTGCATTGGGTAGATATTAAGTGAAAGATTAAACTGGATTGTTTAAGTCTAGAATTAATATTACTTATAGTGGATTTCCTCCTGGCTTGGTAGCCTCCAGATGTAAGTGTGGTTATACACTGAACTGGGTTAACAAACTACTGTGTTGTTTAATTTTCTTGCACTTTAAGTTTTGGTTAAATCTGTCAAGTGTTGGGACATCTCATAGGACATCTCATACCTGATCACAGAATTTCAGAGTGGACTTGCAGTAGTTCTTAGTAAACAGCTCTGGTGCTCTATGAGGCAGATGGGTAAGGTGGTCACCAAGCTCCAGTTGTATGGCAAGGGTAGTGACAATCCCGCCAATGAAAAAGGGAGTGGCGCCTCTATTCGCTACAGACCGAATATGGGCCAAAAGGAACGGAGCGACATTGATGCGTTCTTCATTCAAGGCACAGTGCAAGAATAAGAGCTCTTTGGATTGAGCTTGTGGTTGCTCTCTCTTGCAAAGATTGTGTTGCATATGATACGATGGAAATAATGAATTGCAGGATTATGGATATGAGTGGCATTCAAACTCTGGTAGGCGGAAGCACGGCTGTTTGTGATGTTGTGCCACAAAGTGAAAGCAACTTCATTAAAGTTGTCGGGCACGCGGAGGTGAGAATCGTCGCCGTGACTGAAGCCTAACAGTTCAGCGATTCTGGATTGAGTGATTTGGAACTCTCTTCCAAGCATTCGGAATTTTGCAATGCCGGTGAGTTGACTCGTTGATCCGGGTGGTGTGATATATTGAAATGAACTTAGAAACTCCAAGGTGAGGTTTTCAAATGTCGGTTGCAGTTGACTGCACAAGTCCCACAAGCCAACATGCTCAAGCAGTAGCTTCACTCCGTCGAGCAATCCTAACTCCCTCAAGCAGTCGAGGTCGACGTACCGAGTAGGTTGGATGCCTCGGTGTTGAAACCGTACAAACTTCTCTCTTTGTGCTTCTCCTTGGTCTCCATCTCTAAACTGAATATTCTCCATTGCATGCAAATGAGGTTAATGAGAGATGGGTGTTTGAGGTTTGGTGAGAAAATGTGAAGAAATTGATCGGATTATAATGGAGTGAAGTGAATGTGAGGAGTTGTGAATAAATGAAAAGGTGGAACGGATTAATGGAATTGATTGAAGGGTAATGGGTGGTTACGGGAGAAGAAGAGGTAATGGGAGGTTAGAGTTTTGTGAAAATAGAAATGGGGTTCTACGGAGGTGAACGGTTCTGTAACTTCAGAATTCGTAAATTAGGGTTGTCACGGTCGTGAGGGGGGTCTTACGGTCGTGACGCGCTAAATAGCTCGTTACGATCGTGAGGGGATGGTGACGACCGTGAGGATCACAAAATGTGGGATTTTCACAGAATGGATTACCTCAGTTCAGTTCAATTGCAATTCTTATCACTTTCATTATTTAATTCCAGCATAAATATAACACATAATAGTGGATCAATATATATATATATATATAAGCAGTGGATTTCATCACACGAAAGTTCAGAATATATCCAGCAATTCAAAGGTATCAGCAAATAATGAAAAGCATGGAAATTGATTAAATTGGAAAATTGCATAAATAGAAGTGCTTTGCTTTTGACATAATAGAAAGAAATTACAGTAATAAAAATAAGCTATGAAATGTTGCAAAATATCAAAACTAACTAGAAACAAAAACAAAAAGTAAGATAAATCGAATCACTACAGCATTATCAAAGTTGCTTCTTCAAATCTTCAAGTGGGGAGTTTATATGATAGAATTGTTCACATGTTATGTCAGTTAAACCTATAACGTCCAATCGCATGCTTTTAACTTCATCCTTAACAACATTAATATCAGCTTGGTAAACTTCAAGAGTGTTCATAATTTTCTTTAAGCTGTCAGCATATCCTACTTGATTGATTTCAGGGGGTTCAATAACTTCATCAGTGTGGTCGATGTCATGGTAACCAGGAGGTGTCTCAGGGTCACTTTCTACATCAGTCATCATGTCATCCCTAATTTGGTAGGATTGTGGTGTTTCGGGTGTTGATGGATAGTCAGGAGGTGTAAGCTCATAAAGCCAATTATCTCTATTGTGAACATTGACTTTAGCATGGTTCGGTAATGTGAACAGGGTTACTATTTCATTTATGATTAGGTACTCGTACGGTGGTTGTCCTAAGTTTCTTATAATTTGGCGGTTAAAACAGAAGTTCAGATTCATAGGGCGGATGGTACCTAAACGGTTGCACTTGTGTAATTGGTATCTAAGTCCGAGGGCATCAGCAATCATGGTGACCAGGCCTCCTACCAATATTGGTAGATCAGGTTCCTCTTGGATGCGGGTAAAGGTTTGCATCATAAAAGGTACATCATTAACGGGTTTTCCATCGGTCAAACAGGACATTATGAATATCTCATCTTTAGATACTCCAGTGAGGTTCTCTTCCTTTCCAAAGAAGGCGTGGGCAAGGATTTTATGAAAGTAGCGAATAACAGGGTTATGTATTTCATCATTGTTCATGTTATCCGGCTCAGGGTGGTAATTTTCGGTTAAGGTTCCCCAAAAGTAGTCTAGCTCAATATCTATTAATTCTACATGGGTGGTAGTAAAGGCAAAAGGTCCACTAGGGAATCCTAATAGGTCAGCTAGTTCCTTATGGTTAAAGTCATATTCGATCCCGAATAGTCGGAAACTAATAAATCCTTTCCTTAATCCAAATCCGCGCTCGGGTAAGTAAACTAAGGAGCTTAAAAACTCAAGGGTGAGCTCGCGGTAAGTTACAAACTTTTGTTTTATGAGAGCATTCTCCCATCCAAGTTGGTTAAACAGGTATAGGATGCTATTATGTATACCTAGAGTTTCCATAGTCTGCTCATCATAGTATAGAGTCAAATCCATTTGTCTCTGTGATAATTCCTCAAATTTCATTCTTTGGTTTCTACCTCTAAATTTGGTTTCCATAATGTTTCTTGGTTGGTTAGCCATAGTTAGTGTAAATGTGGAGGAAACAAATCAGGGGAAAAAGGGAAGGTAGAAAAGACTTTAGAAAATCTGTAGCAAAGTAAATTTAAATGTGATTTAGAAAAATTAAAATTAAAATAAAGAAATTAAGAAAATAAATGCATAAATAAAGTCAATAATAATAATAAAGAAATAAAAACAATAAAATGATAAAATGATAAAATGGGTTGCCTCCCACTAAGCGCTGTTTTTATCGTCATAAGCCTGACGTAATGCTTAGCCGTAGATTAATCAGGGAAATTAGTAGACAACTCTATAAGCTTTAAACTATTCGCATAATCTCTATTTTCAATTTTATGGTAATGTTTTAATCGTTGTCCGTTTACTGTGAACGGTTCACTGTTCCTACCCTTAATTTCTACTGCTCCGCTCGGGAACACTCTAGTTATTTCAAAGGGTCCTGACCATCTAGATTTTAGGTTTCCAGGAAAGAGCCTAAGTCTTGAATTAAAGAGGAGTACAACGTCTCCCACACTAAATTCTTTCCTAGATAGGCGTTTATCGTGCCATCGCTTGGTTCTTTCTTTATATATCTTAGCATTCTCATAAGCATCTAACCTTAATTCTTCTAATTCATTAATGTCAATGATTCGTTTTTCTCCAACGGCATTGTAGTTTATATTGAGTGTTTTAATCGCCCAATATGCTTTGTGTTCTAGTTCTACCGGGAGATGGCAAGCCTTCCCATACACTAGTTTGAAAGGTGTAGTTCCTATGGGTGTCTTGTAGGCTGTCCTATAAGCCCATAAAGCTTCATTAAGTTTAGATGACCAATATTTCCTAGATATGGCGACCGTCTTTTCTAGGATTTGTTTAATTTCTCTGTTCGAGACTTCGACCTGTCCACTTGTTTGTGGATGATATGGTGTTGCTACACGATGTCTGACTCCATACTTAGATAGTAATTTGTCAAATATTTTTGAAATGAAATGCGAGCCACCGTCACTAATGACAAGTCTAGGCACACCAAATATTGGAAAGATTATATTCTTGAAAAGCTTAATTACTATTCGTGTGTCATTTGTAGGAGAAGCTATAGCCTCAATCCATTTTGAAACATAATCGACAGCTACGAGTATGTAATTATTACCGAAAGACGATGGGAATGGTCCCATGAAATCTATTCCCCAGACGTCAAAGACTTCTACTTCTAATATTCCTCTTTGAGGCATTTCATCTCTTCTTGAAATATTACCGGTGCGTTGACACCGATAGCAATTTATAACAGCGATGTGGACATCTTTCCATAGATTAGGCCAAAATAGGCCGGCTTGTAAGATTTTCGCACAAGTCTTGGAAGTGCTTGCATGTCCACCATAAGGAGATGAATGACATTGAGCAATGACATCTTCTATTTCTTCTTCGGGAATACATCGACGGAAAATTCCGTCAGGTCCTCTTTTAAACAATAATGGTTCGTCCCAATAGTAATGCTTGAGATTGTGGAAGAATTTCTTTTTCTGCTGATAGGTTAAGTCAGGTGGAAGTGCTCCTGCAGCTAAGTAGTTGACAATGTCAGCGTACAAGGCAGTCCTACGGTTGTTTGGATTGTTTCCACGGTTTTTGGTTCATCTATGTCTAACTGAACTGGGTCGCTTCTGATTTGTGCTATCAGCTGTTCATACAGAAAATCGTCGTTAATCGGCACTTGTTCGGGTTTAATACCTTCTATTCTAGATAAATGGTCCGCTACGACGTTTTCAGTACCTTTCTTATCTTTGATTTCGAGATCAAACTCTTGTAAGAGTAAAATCCATCTCAAGAGTCTTGGTTTAACATCTTTCTTGGTTAATAGATATTTGATAGCAGCGTGGTCTGTGTAGATGATTATTTTTGCTCCCACTAGGTAGGAAAGGAATTTATCAAGCGCAAAGACAACTGCTAACAATTCTTTTTCAGTAGTAGCGTAGTTCATCTGAGCAGAATCTAAGGTTCTACTGGCATAGTAAATTGCGTGAAGTTTCTTGTCCTTCCTTTGTCCTAGAACTGCGCCTACAGCATAATCACTCGCATCGCACATGATTTCGAAAGGTAGTCTCCAGTCAGGTGGTTGCATGATTGGTGCGGTGATGAGGGCTGTCTTTAGAGTTTCGAATGCTTTAAGACAATCTTTATTGAATATGAACTCAATGTCTTTCATTAATAAACTGGTAAGAGGTTTAATGATTTTCGAGAAATCTTTGATGAATCGTCGGTAGAAACCGGCGTGTCCTAAAAAACTTCGTATTTCTCGAACGTTCTTAGGGGGTTGAAGATCTTTTATGACTTCTATCTTAGCTTTATCAACTTCAATTCCCTTATCAGATATAACGTGTCCTAGTACGATTCCTTCTCTGACCATAAAATGGCATTTCTCCCAGTTAAGCACGAGGTTTACTTTTACACATCTTTCTAACACCATTTCTAAATTTGATAGACATCCTTCAAAACTTTGCCCCCATACAGAGAAGTCGTCCATGAACACTTCCATGATGTTATCTATGAAATCTGCGAAGATTGACATCATACATCTTTGGAAGGTTGCAGGAGCGTTGCATAATCCAAAGGGCATTCATCTATAAGCGAACGTTCCGTAAGGGCATGTGAATGTAGTCTTCTCTTGATCATCTGGGTGGATCGGGATTTGGAAAAATCCTGAGTAACCATCAAGATAAAAGAAATACGAGTGTTTGGCTAATCGTTCTAACATTTGATCTATAAAAGTTAGTGGGAAATGATCTTTTCGAGTGGCTTTGTTTAATTTTCGATAATCGATGCACACTCTATGTCCGGTCACTACTCTTTGTGATATCGATTCGCCTTTAGCGTTTTTCACAACAGTGATACCTCCTTTCTTTGGTACTACATGTACTGGACTAACCCATTTACTATCAGAGATTGGATATATTATTCCAGCGTCTAGTAGTTTCTTAACTTCTTCCTTTACTGCGGTGCTAAGGATTGGGTTAATTCTTCTTTGAGATTCTCTGGAGGTTTTGCAATCTTCTTCTAGCAGAATACAATGCATACAGATTGAAGGACATATTCCTTTGAGATCAGATATGTTATATCCTAATGCAGTGGGGTATTTCTTTAAGACATCTAAAAGTTTCTTCATTTTAATTGTTCCTAAACTGGAATTGATTATAACTGGTCTTGTACACTCAGTGTCTAGGAATACGTATCTTAGGTTCTTAGGTAAAGTTTTTAA
The DNA here is from genome assembly GCA_963966055.1 of Lathyrus aphaca. Taxonomy (NCBI): domain Eukaryota; kingdom Viridiplantae; phylum Streptophyta; class Magnoliopsida; order Fabales; family Fabaceae; genus Lathyrus; species Lathyrus aphaca. The sequence continues at coordinate 84,413,520 of OZ014522.1, forward strand.
CTCTAATGTAGGTTTCTTCTTACTTGGCATGGGATCCGGTGTAAGTGCTAAACTTTCGCTAAGACTATCATCCTGATATGGTTTACGCCAATTGTCATCTTCGAAAATCGGAGGGATTTGAATTTTCATAATTTCAGAATAAGTAGTTTCTTTCATTTCCATTTCTCTTACACATTCGTCAATTACATCCAATAAATAGCATGTGTCCTCTATAGCTGGTGATTGTAAGAATTCTGTTAAAATAAATTCAACTTTCTCTTCACCTACTTCAAAGGTTAGCTTTCCTTTCTTTACGTCTATAATAGCTCCGGCGGTAGCTAAGAATGGTCTTCCTAGTATGATAGGTGTAGTGGAGTCTTCAGAGATGTCCATGATTATAAAATCAGTAGGAATGTAGAATTGTCCTATACGTACTGGGACATTTTCTAGTATGCCTACAGGATATTTAATAGAGCGGTCGGCTAGTTGAACAGACATTTTAGTTGGTCTTAGGTCTCCCATGTCTAGCCTTTTGCAAATTGTTAAGGGCATAACACTGATATTGGCTCCTAAATCGCATAGAGCTTTGTCAATGACGAATTTTCCAATTACACAGGGTATAGAGAAACTACCTGGATCTTTTAACTTAGGAGGCATATTGTTTTGAATTATTGCGCTACACTCAGCAGTAAGTGTAACGGTTCCGTTATCCTCTATCTTCTTCTTATTGGATAAGATTTCCTTTATAAATTTAGCATACGAGGGCATTTGAGTGATAGCTTCTGTAAACGGAATAGTAATATTCAACTATTTCAGAAGTTCAACAAATTTCTTAAACTGGCCCATCGTCTTGGAATTGGTTAATCTCTGAGGGTACGGAATTGGTGGTTTATAAGGTGGTGGAGGCACATAAGGCTTTTCTTTCTACACTGCCTCTTGATTATTATCTTCCTTTTCTTCTGGTTCATTCTCCTTTTCAGTCGGCTTATCTTGCTTTTGGTACATGGCTGGATTGTCAAGTCTTGGATCGGCAGGTCTGTCAAGTTCCTTGCCACTTCTTAGTATCACATCATTGGCCTGTCCTTTTGGATTAGGTTGGGGTTGTCCAGGAAATACTCCAGCTGGTGCAGCGGTAGGTGCTTGTTGTTGAGCCACTTGTGAAATCTGAGTTTCAAGCATTTTGTTATGTGTAGCTAACGCATCTACCTTGCTTACTAATTGCTTAATCTGTTCACTAGTGTGTATGTTTTGGTTTAAGAATTCCTTGTTTGTTTGAGATTGAGTAGCTATGAAGTTCTCCATCATCAACTCAAGGTTTAATTTTCTAGGAACGTTAGGAGCATTCTTTTGATATCCTTGCGGTGTAGCTGGTGCTTGACCTGGTGCGTATAAAGCATTGTTGTTCTTATAAGAGAAGTTCGAATGATTCTTCCAACCTGGGTTGTATGTGTTTGAGTACGGGTTTCCTTGAGCATAATTCACTTGATCTGTGGGAATTCCTGCTAATAGTTGACAATCAGGGACAGCATGTCCTGGAACTCCACATAACTCACAGTTGGGTGTTACCGCAGCCACGGTGGCTGTTGGTGTTATGGCCAAGTTGTCGATCTTTTGGTTAAGTTGGTCAAACTTTGCATTGACTTGGTCCATACTACTCACTTCGTACATACCTCCTTTTGTTGGTTTCTCAGTTGCGACTCTCTCACTTCGCCATTGTTAATGATTCTGAGCCATACTCTCGATAAGTGCATAAGCATCATTATATTCTTTGTCCATTAGTGCGCCGCCTGCGGCAGCGTCAATCGTCATTCTTGTGTTGTACAAGAGTCCATTGTAGAAAGTATGGATGACCATCCATTCTACTAATCCGTGATGTGGACAAAGTCTCATCATATCTTTATAGCGTTCCCAAGCTTCAAAAAGTGACTCGTTTTCCTTTTGCTTAAATCCGTTGATTTGAGCTCTTAGCATAGCTGTCTTACTAGGTGGGAAATATCTTGTCAAGAAGACTCTCTTTAGTTCCTCCCACGTAGTTACTGAATTCGAGGGTAGAGATTGAAGCCAGGCTCTCGCTCTGTCTCGAAGTGAAAAAGGACAAAGGAGTAATCTAATAGCTTCTTGGGTAACTCCATTAGCTTTTATAGTATCTGCGTACTGCACAAATATTGAAAGATGAAGGTTCGGATCCTCGGTAGGATTTCCGGCGAATTGGTTTTGTTGCACGACTGATATCAGCGAAGGTTTCAATTCGAAATCGTTTCGGTTGATAGCCGGTGCAGCAATGCTGGAATGCGGCTCAGCTTGTGAAGGACTAGCGTAATATTTGAGTGGGTGATTTGGTTCTTCAACCATCTCTGCATCCTTTGATGTTCCAACTGGTTTAGGTGGATCAACTTGAAGTTCTGGAATGTTGTATTTTCGTTCGTATTCGAATATTCGTCTTCTTAAATATAAGAAACGTTCTAATTCTTGGACTGGAGGTTGCAAGTCTTCTCCTTGAGAGCGAGTACTTGGCATACACTTGGGAAATTAGATTAGGAAAAGAATAGGTTGTTACCTTAGTCTAGACAGTGCTACTCTACTAGTGCACTAGTGACTAAATCAAGGTCCCCGGAAACGGCGCCAAAAACTTGATGGGGCGAAGACGCGATATATGTCTAGCGGTATCTGAACTGCAAGCGCACAGCCTATCGAAGTAATATAAAAGATTGTCGAATCCACAGGGACTTTGTAATCACTCTAGTGCTAGAAGGTCTGCTAGTTTAGCTAAGGCGGATATTTGTCACGATTTTGGTTTTAAGGATTAAAACGGGAATTAAATTTAGTTTTAAGGAAATAATGAGAAGGCGGTCGATATGAAATTATATTAACCTATGCGGGTCAATCTAACCTAAGCTTATAAGGATGGTTCACTTAAATTATTCTGTAGAGGTTATCAGTTTAAAAACCCTCGACTCACACTCTCGTGGTCTTATCTCAGATCTTACTCCTAAAGCCCTATGCCTGCTCTCGCTAGCCCATAAGTGTTTAGAAAATAATTTTTGAAAACTTAATAAGTCTAATTCATTTTAAAGCGCTCTCGCTGTATTTAAATCAAATGCCTAACTTTAGCTATCCAGTTAAAATCTCACACTCTCGTGGTCTCGACCTAACCTATTACACTTTTCTTACTCTCGTAACAAAAAGATTAATTTTAATTATAAAAAGCCACAGCCAGAATATAAGTTCTTAATTATTTTAGCTTAGATTCGATTTTACCGTTTTGGCTTAGTTTATTACATACCGCCTAATTAATTTAGCTACTCATTTTATTTTTACCAACAGACAGATGCAGAAATAAATAAATATTAATTAAAACATACATTATAAAATAATAATAATATCTTAACATAAACAAATAAATAACTTAATATAAATACGAAAATAAAAACCTGGATAATTAAATTCTTAAACTCCTTCTTCCACAGATTGGCAAGCTCGGAGTGTTCGGAACCGGAATCAAAATAAAAATGCGAATTCTGAAGGCTAAAAAGAAATTAATTTAAATAACAATTTCCTAATGTTGGAAATTGTTATTGAATTTGGGTTGGAAATAGAAACAGAAAAATAAACAAGAACAAGGCTGGAAAAATTAAATAAGGGTTCAAGAAAAATTACGGCAGAGCTTCCGCGGAAAGTTCAATAAAATGCTTTGTCGTTTTCAATTTGTAATAGGGTATTTATAGAACTAGGTTTTGGGCAGTTGGTTTTGATGAGCGTGGGCTTCGTTCCAAAATGAGAGAATCCAGCGAAAGTGCATACTGGGTTTGCTTCTGTTGAGAAATAATAGGAGTCGTCTTTGACTCGCTGCACGTCTTCATGAATAATTCAAATTAATTAAACCCACTTTCCTTGTCACGTTCGTGACAAGGGCGTAACGGTCATATTTTCCAATTCAAGCGTGTCACGGTCGTGACAATTGAGCAACGGTCGTGAGACTTCAAAGTAGGACGTCACGGTCGTGAGGATGTTGTGACGACCGTGAGTGTTACAAAATATGCAGACTTAGCAGAATTCTTCTCTTCATCTTCTTTTCATGCTAGTTTTGGTTCATTTGATCTTTTTCTCATGATTTAGCTCTAGACATGTTATACCTGCAATGTGACATAAAAAACTCGAACAATCGGGAGTTAATAGGATCAATGTGCGATAAAACGGACTTAAAACGTAGTAATAAAGTGATACGATTTCTCTTTATCAAATAACTGTGGGAGTAGAGTTGCATGGGGCATCGAGATGGGATCGATAACCCTGTTGATTTGTGAAGTCCTTTGTTGGAACAAACGTTGTTTTTGGTTGTTATTGTTATAAGATCTCTGCTGTTACGGAAATTGTTATTGCTGTGGGAAGTGTTGTTGCTGTGGATATTGTTGTTGCTGAGGTGCTGGAGCAGGAATGGTGACAACAGCTACTGATCTTTGCATGTATTTAGGCCTACCTCTTCCCATATGTACTGAATTAGTTTCACCCGTTCTTCTAGGTCCGAAGAATGGTTTATTTGCATTACTGGAGCTAGCACCATTGTCAGAGATCTTACCCATCTTCAAAAGACTTTCAATTCTCTCACCAGCTATAACCACATCAGCAAAACTGGTAGAAGAGAAAGCAGCAAGCCGGTCAATGTAGGTACCCTGTAAGGTGTTCATAAATATGTCAGCCATTTCTCTTTCAGACATAGGTGGCTGGACAGCAGCATCAAGTTGTCTCCACCTTTGGGCATATTCCCGGAAACTTTCTCTCGAAGATTGAGACATACCCATCAGGAGGGTCCTATTGGGAGCCATATCCAGGTTGTACTGATATTTGTGTATAAAGGCCTCAACTAAGTCCTTCCAGTTTCTGACAGTAGCCCTTGATAGGTGTGAATACCACTCTCTGGATGCCCCAGTTAAACTGTCTTCAAAGTAAAACATCCACAGCTTCTCATCCATGGTGTAAGCTTTCAATATTCCCAGAAAAGATTGAAGGTGGGTACGAGGACAAGAGGTACCATTATACATTTCAAAGCATGGAGGCTTAAACTTGTGGGGGATCCTGACTCCTTCCACTAAACCCATATCCATCACATCAAATCCCAAATAGTTTTGAGACTCCAAGGATCTCAGCTTCTCAGATATCTCGTCCAAACAACGATCATAAACTTCATCAGCTCCAACACCTAACACTGTAAATTGCTCGTCCTGAGGATCTTCCTGTAGAACACGATCTCCAGTGTTTCTCTGGGTATTTCCAACAACATTGACTTCAGGGTTGATGTGGGGCCCAAACTCTGGTGGATTTGTTTACGGCTGATCGCGTGCGTTGTTACTTGTGCCCCATGTGCCTGCATGGTTATCTTCTGGAGTTTGCCGCTCGACTAACTCCCTTAATCTTTCCTAGGTTTGTGCTAGCCCAGTCATCACAACCATGAATTGATTCATCTGAGTCCTCACTCCTGTCCTCACATCAGTCATCTAAGTCCTCACATCTGTCAGTTCTTGCTGTAACTGATCCATTTGCAGACTCGGAAGGTTGTTTCTGGTCGGATACCGGTGGATGCAATTGACGGGAAAGACTCTCCTGCGAGCAATATTTCCTGAAACAAGTAGCAAAGTGAGAAATCAACATCAAAAACACCTTCAAAGCAAAGAGAATGAGGTTAGCATGCAATGCAGTATGTCTATTTGTCTTCATAGGGTATCCTGGTTTGGTTGTTTGGTTTTGACCTTCCAGACCTCTGAGAATGATGAAGATGTTGAAGAGAAATAAAGTCCACAAGCAGATCCAAGTAATACATACCATAACATTACAAAATGCCAAAATATATAGTTTATGATTACAACAAGTTCCCATGGTGGGTTAGAATACAATCAAGTCAAGAATACAAACATAATCACCATGGAGAATTAAAGTACAACCAAAATAAAATACATGTAAAAGAGAAATCAAACATCCAGCCCAAATTCCTCCTTCTTGACTTCTTTCAGGAGAGCATCAGTCACTGGGCCAACTGGATGCTCTATGATGGTCCTGATGAGAAGGTTTCTGGTTGCAATGACACTTGTCATCTTCTGGTACTTGTCTTGTTCTTTTGATCTCTTCAACCCCGCCCGGAGTTTCAGCTCGGAGACTTCCTTCTGTGCTGCTAACAGGGTTTCCTGACTCTTCTTCTCATTGACTTCCAGCTGCTCTATCTTAGCCTGTGTCTTCTAATCTTCTTGCAAACGAGCTTCAGTGATCCTGATCCATCTAGCCTGACTCTCTTCCAGAAAGTGTTCAGCTATGGCCTTCTGATTCTTGGCTTCTTTGCAAGCATTCTTCAATACCAGTTCTCCCGCTCAGGCTTTTCTGATGAAGTCCTCCGTTTTCTCTATTTTAGTCACATGCTCGATACAGAGCTTTTCTAGCCTTTCAATGTCCAGACGACCATCATTCCTTTCCCAAAGGGTCTTCTTCAAGGCTTCATCTAAATGGGCATTCCTTTCTTTTAGCTTCTCAAATTCCTCCAGGCTCACTGTAGCTATAGGCTCAACTGTTGGTGGTCCTGACACATCTTCCAGGGTAAATGGAATGCGAGTGATCTGTCCTCTGATGCGTGACCATTCAATGTACTGATTTGAAGCTATGTTGTTATACTTACCCAGAATAGCAGTCCCTTTTGTCTGTATGTGGTCCCAAGCCCAGGCTGCTTGTCGGACGGTGGCATGATTGTTCAGAATAGCATAGTAAAGAGACTCTGCTAAGTCCTGCTCCCTAGGTGGATGTACCAGGGAATATCCCAAATGTCTTTTGAAAAGTAAAGGATTGTAGTTGATGCAACCCTTTACTCCAATAAGAGGTACATTAGGATATTGTCCACAACTTGTAATTATGTCTCTGCCCTTGGTGTTATGAGTACACCACCTGATGTCTTCTGATGTGAGGGCAATCATCCTCTTAGCCCAATTCCTTGTCTGATGTGGATTCAGGAAAGCTTCCGTCTTCGGCATATGTCTCATCAACCAACAGTAGAAAAGAGGTGCACAACATCTGACCAATCTTCCCCTCCGTTTCTCATTTCTCTGATGAACTGAATAGTAGAAATCTCCCAACAATGTAGGAACTAGATTCCTGATCATGAAGATGTGGATAACATTCTTGCTTACAAACTTAGGCTTGTCTGCAAACAAAATGATGCCATATATACTAAGAGCCAGGAGAGCATAAACAGATTCCCACTTCCCTATTGCAACTTGGTTTGTAGCCTGAGTGATCAAGAAATCCAGATGAAGGCCTGGGATTCCAGCCTTGGTGGTCATATGCTCATCAATGATAGTTGCTTCCAGATGTAGAGCCTTAGCTATGTCTTCATTCTTAGGAGCAGTCATCTAAGGGTTGAAAGGAATTCCTCTTCTGATAGGGACACCCAACAACATAGAATATTCTTCCAACAAAGGACCAATATGAAAATTTGGGAAAGTGAAGCAATGGAGAGGAGGGTCATAGAACTGAAGACAAGTATGAATCATGCTCCTTTGTGATGTGTCCAAGTCTATGATCATGTCCAGGATCCCACCATAATGTTCTCTGAATAAGTGGACATGATCAGGAGTGATAAGGGCCTGTATCTGCCCGATGCCTGTCAGAGGGTACTCAAAGAAATGGTAGGTGATGTTGCTCTTTCTGGTTGAATCCATACTGACAATGGGCGCTGATGAAGATAACTGGAGAAGATAACTGATGAAGATAGCTGAAGAAGATGGCTGAAGCAGATATCTAAGCCGAAGAACGGTCAAAACCAAACAAAAGAAGATGTGGATACCCTATAAAACAAATAGACAAATGTTATATGATGCAGCATGAGGTATGATGAATGATATGCAAGGGTTTGTGATCAGGTGCTTGATTGTCAGTTGCTTTGATAGGGTCCACAAGTGTTCAGAATTCCGGATGAAGGTCTGAGAACTAGTAACCAGGTGGGGGACTCAAATAAAGAGTCACTTGTCCGGGGTTTCATAGGATCAATCCAAAATAGTACAACCTTATAACAATTCCAGTAACAAGGTACGATGAGGCCAAAGGTTCTTGCAAACCTGTAAACAACCCCTTCCACTCACAGGTATTGTTCTAGAACAAGGATCCTCAGGTTCAGATCTATTATGAGAAGTGTAAACACTTCTAACTCGGAGGTACAATGTTTACCCTAATCATAAAGGATCCTCCTCTAATTCACCTCAGATGATGAAGGTCATCTAAAAAGGTCATCCAGACTTAGCAGGCTTCCCAGATAGCCTTAGCACTACAGGAGATCCGTAGCACAGAGTTCTCAAGAAGAAACGCATGTCTGAACCGTGTTTTCATATTCCCGTACCAGACCGAAACGGAATGGGAAAGAATATGAATCCACTCTAATCCTATGTTTGTAACTCAGGCCTTTATGTTGTACCTTTCTCACTGGAATACCCCTCCCACCAAGGCAAACCAACAAACCAGCATAGATGATAATATAATGAAATGCATAAAGCGGTAAATGAAAGCGATAAAGTAAATGCAGTAAATAAAGCTGTACAGAAAGCAATAAATAAAGTAAAGACAAAAACACACATAGCACATAACACTCCCAGTAAACAAAATCAAACAAGCGCTAGGAGAAACCCACAAGAGAACCAGAAGCCCTGGTTGCAAAGAAGATCCCCAGCAGAGTCGCCAAGTTGTCGCTCCCCGGATTCTTGTCCCAGTGCAGACGCGGACTGTCGGCGATGTTGGAGGTTGAGGTTGAATAGAGTCGCCAGCTAGGCATTTTTATCCCGAAGGAAAGGTAATGCTGCATAAACCTGGAAGGGTATGGATAAGACGGTTGCGAACCAAAGAAACTGAGAAAGGGGGTTGGTTACGACCTGGGAAGGTATTAGCACCCAGATCGTCCGTCGTACTCGACGAGATCCATGCTTACTTGATTGTGTTTAAAAGGGGGTAGTGTATGTGTTGACTGTGTATGAAAATCTAGGGAGAATGTACAAAGTGTCAGTGCAAAAGAGAGTGAGTGCTCAAGAATGAGGCTTAGAAAAGAAAGCTGAAAGAGGGGGATGACAAAGAGACTTTTGTTCGATAACTGTTAAGTTATGCCTATGTATCCTCTCGTGCAATGAGGAAGTCAGAGCACCGTAGTTCGACTCAAAGAGACTGGATGATTTGTTGTGAACTGCTTACTTGTCTATGCTCAAGTGTGTGACTCGTCTGGCTCGAGTGCTAATTGTCTTGCATTAGAAGGAAGAAGCGAGTTCTCGTTTTCAGAGTGAATGTGATGAGAAAAGATTCCAGGAGGAGACGTTTATTGTTTGTTTTTGTGTTTTCAGTTTTTTTATTGTTTTTGGTGTTTTGCATAGGATAATGAGCTTAAGCCTAAATCAAGGGTTGTAAACTCATTATATCCTCCCTGATTAGGGATAATGAGCCTACTAAAGTGTAAAATAAGCATCTCATCTTAATTAGCATGATGATATAGGATTAAGATCATTAACCTACTTGGTAATTATTAAGTGTTTTTGGGTTTTTGTTTAGTGTTAAGGAATGAGTTTAATCTCTAATCAGGGATTAGTGAACTCATTACACCATCCTAAGAGAAGGATGATAGATGAGAACACTTAAGCTGAGGAAGACTCCTCAACTTAATCCATGGTCAGGGATTAAATTCATTAGATAACAAGCCTTTGTTAAAGATGGATTTTAATTAAAGGGTGAGATTAAGAAGTGGATTTTATGTTTGTAAGACTAACATGAGGGGGACTTGTCCATTAAACACTAGGGTTGGTCCCTCTTAACCAAAAGGAAAAGATGTAACCCTAATATAAGGCCCAAGTTACAAGCTTAAGTATTAATGATTATTAGGTGTTTTTATTAAGAGGTGTAAACAAATTAAAGGTTTAACACTAAGGATTAAAGTTATACACTCCATTCTAAGATAAGGATACATGCATAACCCTAATTCAAAGTCCTAAAGCTTTAAGTGTTTAGCCTCTGATTATGAGCACCAGTGAAGCAAGTTCACTTCAAAGACAAGTAAAAGAATGCAAATGAAGAGATGAAAAGAGGTAGGATGTGAAGGCAAATCCACATCCCAAACAACTTACCATAAGCCCCTGAAATGTTAGTGTGAATGCATAAGATGCAAAGCAAAACGAAATAAAGAAAATGAAGGTGCAATGACCAAAACCAGAAGTGTAAACATTATGAAAATGTGTTATGAGATGATGCAAAGTCATATATGATGCATATGAATGATCATACAAAGGATGAGATGCAAAACAAACATGTTAGGAGCTTAGAAACACATGGATAAACATGAAATGCAATAAATGCAAAGCATACCAAATGAATGAAGAAATGATCAAGCAAAGTTCAAAAATGTCTTAAGATGTCTAAGATGGCATACAAGAGCATGGAATGTCATGGCAAGTTCATGTGATTGAGATATGCAAAGATGAATGCAAATGAACATGAGAAATTAGGGTTTTATGAATGTATGAGATGCACATGATCAAAACAGAAGCATACATCATGATAAAAATTTGAAAATGAAATCAAACAAACCCAAAGATGAAGGTCATAAGCTAAACCTAAAGGGAGTTATGAATTTTCTAAGTTAACTAGGGTTTTGGGGTATCTTACAATGAAAAATGCAAAACAATTTGAAAATGCAATGCAAAATTTTGAGTTAAATAACCTAGATACTAGATGCAAAGTATGAAATAATGCAAAAAGAACCAAACGCAAACTCATCATGGTTGATCAGAAATGATTTTTTCAAGTTAGGGTTAGAAAAATGTGAAATTTGGAACCCTAATTCAAAGTAAATTGTGAAAACATGATCAAACCTAAAAATAAATTTGTGTGATGAGTTTGTAAATTGTTCTAAATGCCTAAGAATGCTTCATGAATTTTTTTGTGATTTTTAGATACCTAAATGTATTTTTAATTAATTAAAATCAATTAATTAATTAAATAAAACATTTAAATGATTTAAAAATACATTTTTAATGAAAAAATTAAAAGTAAAATTTTTTTGAGTTTAGAAAAATATTTGAAGTGAAAATGCAGAAAATGAGATTTTTAGAAAATGTTTTGATATTTTAAATAAATATATGAAAAGAAATGCAAGAAAATAAAAGAAAATGAAAAAGTATGCAAAATCAAAGGCCAAGAGTTGAAGTTGGGGTTTGGCGCGTGTTTGGGTGGCTGATATTGAATCTGATTTAATCAATTTAATTAATATTAATTAAATGCAATTAGGGTTTTAATGACGAATCTGAGTCATTGATTCACGCGGTAACCACAAGATCCAAGGGATGAAATTTAAACTGGCCTAATTAATGGGATTAACCCTAATCTTTTTCAGGCGACCGGTACAATGTTCCGGTTGTCTTCTCCGACCACTCAAAATCCTATCTCTCTCCCTAGGCCACCCCAAGCATAAAAAACTATTTATATTTCATGAATCAACTGAATCGAATCAAGCAAGCTTTAGGTCAAAAATTTCAGAAACACCATACATGCTCAATCCTCAACCATTTTCAAAAATAAATACATCAGTGTGACCAGGGGAGCATACTCTTTCACATTTTAACTTAAAACAAGAGTTCTGGAAAAAAAGTTCTTGGTGACTACCTGAGTTGGAGCTTTCTAATCTGGAGCTTTCTGACCTCTTCCTTTGTGCAAATCACCTCCAATGATCACCCTGATGCTTTTGAAAGGCTTGAATGGAGTTTAAATGGCTTGGTTTGTGTGTTTAGTTCTGCTAAGGCAGAAATCGTGTTTGTGATTCAGTTCCTTTTAAGCCATTGTGAAGGGTGGTTTATGATCTATGGGTTATGTGGAGATGATTGGTGGAAAAAGATTGAAGTTATGATTGCTGTGTAGTGTGATTCGAAGAGATGAAGGTTTTTTTTGAGGTTTTTGTGATTCTGAGTGTATGGCTTCTTTCAGGCTTGAATGTTGTGATGTTTGAGGTCCTTGAGGTTTGTATAATGTGTTGTGATTGGTCAGAGAATGGGTGGTGGCACAGCTTGATTGGTATGGGTGTATTTGCAAAAAGTCAAGATTTTTGTCATAGAAGGCATGGCATGGGACAAAGCTAGTTTGAAGGGTTGTCTTGCCTCATCTGACTTCAAGGAGGTCCCTTGGATTGATTGTGATGATCTGCAGCACTTGGATCAAGAGATTGTATAGCTTTTGCAATTTTCCCTCTTTGGAAATTTTGTGAAGATTAGGCATGAAAACTTGTGATCCAAGGCACAAATTTGATCAAGGCAAGTTGCATTAACATGTTATGATTCTTAGAAGTCAATTAGAGGTCATTAGAAGTCTTGGAACTTGGTTTTGCAAAAATCCCTCTTTGGCACATACTTGAAAATTATAAGATTTTTCCCAACTTTGAAACATCATATCTTGAGTTCTAGGATGAATCAAGAGGAGTTCTTGTACTTTTTGAAAATGAGAAGATCCAATCTACAACTTTTATGTTTGAGATTTTTCATTTGAAGCCTTTTTGATCAAGAAAGAGGAGGTTGAAAATCTTTCCCAAAATGGAAAATTTTCATTACAAGTCATGTTCAAAAATGGAAAGTTTTCAAATGGCTTGAAATACTTCAATCTTGTGAACTTCTAACCACTTATAAGATCAAATAAAGATCATAGAACCTTAAAATGATGAAGATGACCCTTTGGTACCATTGGTGGTGGCCTCAGATGTCCTGATTCTGACTTTTCTTACACAATAAGTTACCAGTTGATCAGATGACTTCCACAATGAATTTCTTCATCAAATTTGGTACACGTGCTCCTTATAATATATTAAGACCAATGGAATCAAGAATGACCAAATTTTTTGAGATTAAGGGCTTCAAACCCAAACCCTAATTTTAGGTCATCTTTGTAGGAAATCTTCAGTCTGCCTCTATGCCTTTGCAATGCTTTGTGATCTCTTGACTTTTATGAACATCGGGGAGCATATTATGATCATGGAACACACATGGACCCTCTTGATAAGCTTCAAGGCCTTTGAGATGGCTCAGATCTATTCTGGGATTCATCTGATCACAAACCCTAGCTATGCAACTTATGTAGTGAAACAAATATGCAATGTGAGATGATATGCTTATGCAACGCAATGTGAAAGATCATAAGCCATAGTGTGAGAAAAGAGTGAGGGCAAATTTGGGGTGTTTACAGACCTCTTGATTTGGTACAACGAAAGGTAATGGATCCAAAGATGTTCACTCCTTTTTGAAATTTGAACGCTCGGTCAAACTAACTAATACCTACCCTGCCCCTGGGTTAAATGTAAGGGTTTTTCATGCGAAACGAAACTCCTACTTCAAGGCTCAAATGGGATGGATAGGGTCTATCTCCCTTATATCTCCGGTGTTTAATATTTGAAACAATGCGTCTACATCGTTAACAGGGTCTTTCTCAAAAGCACACAATTAGAGTTTTTGCGTTTTCATTTCGTCATCCTCCCTGATAGAGTTTAAGCACAATAATTGGTATTGCAATGCACATACACAAAATCATGAGTGAATACAAATGGATTACTTCAAGAAAAACATGTGCATTTTATTATGGTTATCATTCAAAAACAAATAAGTTTCATGCATGCATACAAATGTTTAAACAAACAATAGAAACTACAAATGAAAATGCCGTAAAGAAGCCGAACATTGCCGCCATTGAGGAGACTTGACTCCGTCTGGACTTATTGCTTATGAAGATGCCTTTTCAAATTGGGAGGTCCATTTGATGAGGAGACTTCAATATGTGAGCAACCTTTCTGGCATGATGACCTTTGAGTCGATCAAATTTTGCACTTTGTACTTGAACACATCACAGTTGTCAATTGTATGCCTAAAATACCCCTGAGTGGTACTTGCATCTAGCCTTCACATTATGGTTGCCATTATAGAGGAGGTTTGACTCCATCTGGACTTATTACTTTCAGATACTTTCAACAGTCAGCAGTCTGGATGTTCGTTCCATTACAGTTTCGGTGCCATATTCCCACCTCTTCCTGACGTGAACACAATGGTCTTGGAGTCGATCAAATTTGCAAACTTGTCTTTACCTCTGCCCCTGAAAGACTTGCACTCTTCAATTAAGGATGTTAGGTGCCCCAAAGTGGTAGTCACACATGGCATTCGACATTGAAACCCCAAAGGAAGCTTTATCGGAGATGATCCTGATGTGACAAGCTTTATCGGAGGAAACCCGTTGCACGTACGACCTCAGAATATAATCAAACTTCTTCTCAAGTTATTATGGCATTTACCCTTATGCTCTGCCCCTAGGACTCTCTTGGGAAGTTGAGGTTGGATGCTGACAAATGACATCTGGAGGGAAGAGGTTGATAAATAAAGTTAATAAATAAGGTTGCTCGCAAAGATCTCATGTGATCTCCTTCCTACGTATATCCATTAACTAATGAAGAATCAGAGCAACGTAGTTCCCCTTACTAGGGATGAAAATAGCTTCGTTCAAAATTCCATAACTAAGTTCATCTGAGTCTTCATCTGGTTGACTTCCTCTTTCAGCAGTTTCTGATTCTGAAATAAAGCTTGTACCTCTGCCCCGAATGGCCTAAGCTGGGTCTTCGTTCGGTTACCTCCTCCCGGACTTGTTCCAAATCCATACCTCGATGATTGTGATTCAAGTTGTCCATTTGAAGTGAAACCAAATCAGGAAAAGAATCCATCTCTGAACACCTGTCAATAATGCAAAGATGTATGCAAATGCCATGTTCAGTTATTTCTAAGGAATCTATCTGTTTTGATTCACATTTTGACACAGAAAAATCCGAAAGCATGATTCATATATGTGATCCTCGGAAATAACCGAACATGTGTGCAGAAATACTATGATGTCATGTATGCAACATGCATGTGATCAATGGTCTAATGTTGGTGTCGGTGTTGAGCAGTGAGTCAAGGGTTTGAATAGAACCATAATAGCAGCACCATCTCTGTATAGAACCCCATAACTGAGAGCCCAATAACTGTAGAACTAGATCGCATTATAGAACAGTCACTGATGGTGTTGAAGTTGAACAACGAGCCAAGTGTCTGTGGAGAGTCATAATAACAGTCACAATATCAGGGTCACAATGGTAATCACAGTAACAATTTCTCTGAATAGACATCCCGGATCTCAGAATCAAAGAATCATGTAAAACCAGATAATATCACAAAACAAAACTGGCAAAGCGGGTATGTTGAAGTTTAGGGTTCCTGCAAACCTGTAAACCCCTCCCAATCTCACGGGTGTTCTACTCGGGTCAACATCACAGACTCTCAAAGCCGAATAGCAATAATACGTTCACCATTTCCAAGAAATGGCCCATGACCAAATCAGGGAATTGGTTTGGCATTATGTACTACTCAGGGAGGTCTCAGCTGAGTCTAAGGAAACAAACATCCCTCACAGGTCCCCAACTTCAAGCACTGAATCGAGAAACAATAGTACATTCATCCTGAAGGGTACAATACTATCGTCATACGAACATTTTACCTTAACTTGATTCCTATGAGAGAACCAGACCATCCTATGCGAGTTCCCAGTGGGCCCCCCGGTGCGAGTGGGTTTGCCAACAAATGTGGTCTACCATTGTCATCACTGGAGAGGAGTGTTTCCACAAAGGTTCTCAATGATCGGTCCCCAGATGCACATAACTATCAAGGTCCTATCCCGAAGTGGAGGAAATCCCCACACAAGATATTTCCAAGACGGTCGTAGTCTGGGGGTGGAACACATCGCCAATCATCATGTAACCATGCGAGTACAATGTGTCCACGCTAATCATAGGGTGCACTCAAGCCGGGTATTTGGCTTATCTCACAGTGACTCCCATCCCGCAGAAAAAATGAAAACCAACACAGCAAGACAGTCCAGTATAATATGATGCATGGAAAATAAATACTGAAAACAGTAAATAAATGCTATAAATTAAAGCTGTAAAGTAAAACTGTAAATGAAAGTAATATAGCTAAACTAAAGCACACATCAGCAAACAGATAAACACCTAAAGAAACAAAACCAAACAGGCGCTAGGATTGACTCTACGAGGGAAACCAGAGATTCTGGGTTCAATCCCCAGCAGAGTCGCCAGCTGTCGCTCCCGGGATTTTCATCCTAGTACAAACGCGAAAGTGGCGCGGGAAAGGTAGATTTGCCAGCCAGACATTTTTATCCCGAAGGAATGGGAAAGGTAATGCTGCACAGAACTAAGGAAGAAGGAAAGGACAAGGTCCTACGAACCAAAGATCTGGGTTCGGGAGTCGGTTACGACCTGGGAAGGTATTAGCACCCCAGATTGTCCACCGTACCCGACGAGATACACGTTTGTTTGTTTGTTTGTTTGTTTCAAAGGGTGATAAATAAGATGTTGTTGAACAAATGAACTGCTACTGGAATTTTAATGGGAATGATAATGGAAAAGGAGAACGGAAAGAAAGGGGGAAATGTAGGGAAAATAAAGAATGTGCTCGAACGGGCCCTACCCCGCTGCCTACGTACCTCATCGGGAAAATGATGATCCGAGTCAACGTAGTTCGCCTAACTAAAGCGGAAATTATTTGTTTGTTTTTTAGAGCTGGAACTGCGTATGTCTATGCTCAGGTGTTGCAGGCTCGTCTGGTATGAGTGAGTTTACCGTCTTGCATGCGAGACAAGTCTTCGCAAGTTCGCGTTTAGAATGAATGAGATGAGAAGAGAATTCCCACAGGAAAGTCACTTATTGTTTGTTGTTTGCTTTTTAAGAGTTTTGTATGAATTTGGCACAAGGAAGTGAATTCAAAATTTTTTCCATGGAATGTGTACTTGATACTACATTCCAAGATGGAATAATAGAACAAGCACACCCAATAAGGAGAATTTATCCAAGACTGGTTTCCATAAATTAGGGTTTAAGTTCACTAGCTTGTTGAACTTTATTAGATGTTTTTTGTAGCTTTTATGAAGAAGTATATTTTAAGTTTTTCTTTGTGAAACAACCCCTTGATAAGACTTGTACATCATGCTAGACAAGCCCACACTATTCCAAGATGGAATGAATGTAAGTGCCCCTTGGAATAAGGCTATACACAAGGGATCCTTTCATACATTTGTTAAGTCTTTTTGGATTTTTGTTTGAAGATGAGAAAGAAGACTCAAATCGGAAAAGGACAAAAATTTAGGGGGACTAAGACACAACCCTAAGTTATTTATTAAAATGGTGGTCCTAATGGTGAGTGAGGTTTTTCTAATCCTAAAGAGCAAAAGAAAAAGAGAGAAGAAAAAGGATGCAACTTACTTCCTAAGGAAGATAAGTTGGTCCTAACAAGAGGGAAATCCTACCAATCACAAATATGGAAGTAAAAGGTGAATTAAATGCATAAAAAATAAAAAGGATAAGGTGTAAGGAAACATACCTTTCCCTCCCTACAAAACAAAGATTAGTGTGCATTTTTATTTAAAAACAATAAGGCAAACTCACACCAATTAAATCCTAATAACTCTAGGACTCAATCTAAACTCTATCTTAATTCTAAAAGAACTAAAAAAATACTAAAACAAAAATTCAGAACCTACTACAGCCCCTAAAGCAATAATAGCTACCAAAACAATGCATATCACAAGGTAAATTTCTACAGCCCACAATAAACATGTAAATATAGGTGTAAAGAGTCACATACAACATGCAAACACACATTTTACAGCTACTGCACTAACAAACAACTATGAAAACCTGGGGCAAATTTGATTCTTTACATTTATGTGCACAAAGTGAATGATAAACAACACATCAATATCAATTAGCATGGATCTACATACACCACAAAATGAACTCAAACATGTGAATTTATTTACATCATTTATTTGATTAAAAGGAACAATGATCAACAAGAATAATCACACTTTTCCATATTGCACCAAATAAGAATTTTATCATGAAATTGAACAAGTATCACTACAAGCCTCAATTATTACACATGCATGACATAAAAATCTGAATTGGACTCATGTCAAGAAGTGATCGATTAAGCACAAGAAACTTGCATGAACATATGAAGCATTTAATCACTATTAAGCAAAATCATCACATGGCATTTAATCATTTAATCAATCCAACAAGCAAGGATCATAATCATGAAGCACATATTGAAATTAAGCAAGCATTTGACATGTGAAACAAGTGATTAAAGTGTTGCAAAACACATCTGTCGCTCCCACCAAATGACACCTGGTCAGAAGGGGTACAGACGTGAACGGTCGGTGAAAGAGAGAACACAAGGGTGAACTGAAAAGAGTCGCCAGCTAGGCATTTTTATCCCAAAGGAAAGGTAATGCTGCATAAACCTGGAAAAATATGGACAAGACGGTTGCGAACCAGAGAAACTGAGAAAGGGGGTTGGTTACAACCTGGGAAGGTATTAGCACCCAGATTGTCCGTCATACTCGACGAGATCCACACTTAAAAGTTTGTGTTTAAAAGGGGTAAGTGTCTGTGCAAAAGCTGGAAAAGAATGCAAGTGTCAGTGCAAAAGAAATGTGAAGTGAATAAGAGAAGTGTCAGTGTCAGGGAAGAGTGCAAAGCTCAAGACAATGAGGCTTAAAGAATAAAGCTGGAATAGGGGGGAATATACATAGACTTTTGTTCGATAACTGTTAAGTTATGCCTACGTATCCTCTCGTGCAATGAGGAAGTCAGAACACCGTAGTTCGACTCAAAGAGACTGAAAAGATAAATTCCCTTGTGAACTGCTTACTTGTCTATGCTCAAGTGTATGACCTGTCTGGCTCAGGTGCAAACTGTCTTGCATTAGACGGAAGAAGCAAGTTCTCGGTTATGAGTGAATGAGATGAGAAAAGAATCCCGGAGGAGACGATTATTGTTTGTTTTTGGATTTTCAATCTTTTATTGCCTTTTTTTGAGTTTGTCATAAGAAAATGAGCTTAAGCCTAAACCAAGGGTTAGTAAACTCATCACATCCTCCCTTTGATTAGGGGTAATGAGAGTACCTTAAGCATGAAGTAAGCACCTCACACTTAATAACCATGATGTAAGATTAAGATCATTAACCTACTTGCAATTATTTAGATGTTTTTGGAGTTTTTGTTTAGTGTTAAGTAATGAGTTTAAGCCATAATCAAAGATTTAATGGACCCATTACACCATCCTAATAGAAGGATAATAGATGATAACATTTAAGCTGAGAAAGGATCCTCAACTTAATCCATGATTAGGGATTAACCTCATGACAAAAAAAGCCTTTATTATAGTGTATTTTAACTAAAGGTAATATTAAGAAGTGAGTTTCATGGTTTGTAAGACAACTTGAGGAGGACTTGTCCATTAACACTAGGGTTAGTCCTTCTTAACCAATTAAGGAAGAATTAGAACCCTAATGCAAGGACCAAGTTACAAGCTTGATGTCTTAGTGATTATTAGATGGATTGATTAAAGGATTTAAACACATTAAGGGTTTAACACTTAGGATTAAAGTTATACACTCCATCCTAAGAGAAGGATGCAGACATAACCTTAATCACAAAGCCTTAAAACCTTAAGGGTTTAATCCTTGATTATGAGGTGAAAAGAGAAGACACAAAGATGACACAAAGGTAAAACTAATGGGGGGACTAATCAAACCCTAATTGTGATCATGCTTGGGTATTCCTAGGGTTTATGGGGCTTGCAAGAGATCTTCGGGAAGAGCCACCAAGGAAGAAGCAGGATGAAAGGAAGAGAAGCAAAAGAAGCAAGTCAACTTACTTCACTTAAGAAGATAAGTTGCTTGAAGAAAGAAAGTGAGGAGGGAACATGAATGAGCAAGCTCACTCTAATACAAAGATAAAATGCAGCAATAATGCATAAGAGAGATGATAAGAGATTGTGAGAAGTGAAGGCAAATTCACTTCTCAAACACTTACCACCTGAAAAAGTTAGTAAAAGGAAATGAAATGAAATGGAAATGGGATGAAATGCAAAGATGCAAACCAAAACCAGAAGCATGATCATGATGCAAATGATGCCAATGGATGATATGAAAGCATGTCAAGCTATGCAAATGATCATACAAGAGATGGGAATGCAGATGAAGCATATAAGAAACATGAAAGTTCATGAATGCATATGAAATGAAATGAAAGCATAACATGGAAAATGGATGATGCAATGATCAAACATGATTCTAATATGTCCTAAGATGTCTTATATGTCATGTGGATGCATAAAATGTCATGGCAAGTTCATGTATGCAAGCATATGCAAGATGAATGCAAGTGAAGATGCAAAATTAGGGTTATATGAACATGTGAGATGCAAAACTCAAAACCAGAAACAAATGACAAGATAAAAAATTTAAAATGCACTCAAAGGAACCCTGAACCTATACTAGTTTACCATCCAAAGGGGGAGGTCAGAAGCTAAACCTAAAGGAAGTTATGAATTTCTATGTTTCTAGGGTTTTAAGGGTGATCCTCAAGGTAAAATGCCAAACAAATTGAAATGAAAGATAAAAATGAAACAAAAATGTTTTTAGAAACTAGAAGTCATACATAGAACAATGCAAAAAGAATCATTCACAAACTCAACTTGGTTTAAAAGTTATGAATTTTTAAAGTTAGGGTTAAAAATGTACAAATTTAAGAACCCTAATTCAAATGAAAAATGTCAAAGCATGATCAAAACCAAAAAGAAATTTGTATGGTGAGTTTGTAAATGTTTGTAAATGTTTTAAAATGTTCTCTGATTTTTTTTGTGATTTTTAAATACTTAAATGCATTTTTAATTAATTAATTTCCATTTATTAATTAAAAATAACATTTAAATGATTTAAAAATATTTTTTAATGCAAAACAAATAAAAATATTTTTGGGTTCTGAAAATTAATAAAAGGTTTAGTAAAAATTTTCATAATTTTTTAATGTTTTTTACTATTTTTAAAAATTCGTGCAAAATAAATTAGAAAAAATGAAACAAAAATTAATTAAATTGGAAGTATGCAGGATGGAGAGCCAGGATCAAATCTGGGCTTGTGAGAGTTGACTGGGCGCGCATCTGGACGGCCCAAGTCCAAACTTCATTAATCCAGATTAATTAAATAAATAAACCTAATTAATAACTAATGACATGATCCTCACCACACAAACACGCGCGAGAACTCTCATCTAACGGCCTACGTTTAAAAACTGCCCTAACCCTAATTAACCTAATTAATCACTTTCAGGTGGCCGGAAATGACCTCCGGTCATCTTCTCCGGCCACACTCTTCCCTGAAAATCTCTATCTCACTCCCTAGGCTACAAAATCATGCCAAAATCTCCAGAACTCATCTACTAACATCAAATAACAAGAATCCAACATCATAAACAATTTATTTCACTCACACAAAGAGAATACAAGAAAAACAAATTTAGGGCAAAAGTTTCAGAGCAACATAAAATGCTTGTTTTTGGCTCATTTTCAAAAATAAACACATCCCCATGATCAGGGCAACACATAGAGCAATATTTTAACAAGAAAACAAGGTTCTTAAAAAATTGTTCATCATGTTACCTGAGGTTGAGCTTTCGAATTCTGGGCTTTCTGGCCTTCTTCCTTGTGCTTTTCCACTCCAATGAACTCCTTAATGCTTCTGGTAAGCTTGAAACAAGTTTGTATGGAGTGTTTTGAAACTTTCAGTTCAGGGGTGGTGAAAATCGTATTTTGGTTTGAGGTGGTTTCAGGCTGTTTTGATGGGTGGGAAATGATCAGTGATGAATTTGGAGATGAATGGTGGAAGAAGTTTTAAGTTTGAGTGGTTGAGTTGTGAGATTCGATAGAAAATGCAAGTGGGGGAGTTTTTGTGAACTATGGCAATGCTGTGGTTTCAGGCTTGCTTCTTGTGTGTTTTGAGTTTCATTTTGTCCACATATCAAGCTGTGATAGGTTTGTGGAGTTGGTGTGGGCTATGCTGATTGGTATGGCCTTCTTGCAAAAAAGTCAACAAAGTTGTACTTTGAGGTAAGGATTGAGGATGTCCATGGAAATCACTTTGAGGCAAATCAGCAAGTTTGTGAAAGGTTATGGGAGGTTTTGCAAATTTGTGAACCTTTGGCCCTTTTGAGATTTCTTTATGTGCAAGTTATGAAATTTGGAAATTCTTGGGCCAATTCTGAGTTTTAGGCAATGTGTTATGTTTTTATGACGATTAGAAGTCAATTTGAAGTCACAAAATAGCTTGGCATGAGGTTTTGCAAAAATGCCTCTTTGGCATGAAACATGAAATTATGTGATTTGTGCCAACTTTGGAAAGCCATAACTTGAGTTCAAAAATGAATTAGATCTTGTTCTTGTACTTTTTGAAAAAGGAATGATCCAATCTACAACTTTCATGACCAACAATTTTTCATTTGAAGCATTTTTTGGTTAAGAAAGAGGAGGTTGAAAAACTTTCCCAAAATGGAAAGTTTACATTACAAGTCATTTCCATTTTTGGCAACTTTTGGTTTAGCCCATTTTTCTTCAAATTTGTGAACTTAAAAGCACTTCAATGATCAAATTAAGACCATATAACTTCAATTTGATGAAAAATCCACTTTGGTTCCATGTTGGGGGGCCTCAGATGCCCTGATTTTGCTCTGACTTGCTCACGAAGTTACCTAGTGATCAAATGACTTCCACAATGAATTTCTTCATCAAACTTAGTACACATGATCCTTATAACATATTGAAACTAATAGAAACAATAATGACCAATAAATTTGGAGTTATGGCCTCTGAAACCAAAACCCTAATTTCAGGTCATATGTGCAGCTAAACCCTGGCTCTGCTTCCATGCCTTGCCAGTTCTTGTGATTTTCTGACTTCCTTGATCTTGGGAGGATGTAATATGAGGATTGAACCTACATGGACCCTCTTGAGATGATTGAAGACCTTTGGAGTGGCTCAGATGGATCTTGGATT
The DNA here is from genome assembly GCA_963966055.1 of Lathyrus aphaca. Lineage (NCBI taxonomy): Eukaryota > Viridiplantae > Streptophyta > Magnoliopsida > Fabales > Fabaceae > Lathyrus > Lathyrus aphaca. The sequence continues at coordinate 84,436,468 of OZ014522.1, forward strand.
GCTCAGATCACAAACACCTAGATGCAGATGACTTTGAACCAATGCAGTGAAGCAAAAATGAAATATGATATGATATGATTGAACTTATGCAAATGAAAATATCACAAGCCATGGTGTGAACTTAGTGAGGGAAAATTTGGGGTGTTTACAGCTGCCCCTATTCAAGCATGAGTTAGTTGTGCAGGATGTAAGCGACGACTTAACAGGCAAACAAGATAACTTGTGGTTGAATACCAAAGACAGTTCAAAATTTGCACTCACTGGGTGTGAAGAAGAAAAGGGATATAGATTGTAAAAGGAAGTATAATATGATTATGAAGTGCGAGCGATGGAGGACGACCATCGAGTAGAGGACGACTGCTGGGGGTAAAGCAATGACGGGGACGACCGACATGCTGGGAAAATAAAGAGATCATGATGGGGACGACCATCAAGTAAGGAAACTTAGTTCTCTGGGGATTAAAGGTAAAACAATGATGGGGACGACCATCAGGTTTGCGAAGCATAAATGAATGATGAGGTGTGGTCAACAAAGGTGAATGACGATCACCTAGCAGGGGACGGCTGCTCTGTTGGGGATAAGGATGAGGGACGGTCATCTAAAGGCGAAGGACGATCACTTGGCAAGGTACGGTTGCCGAAAGTATCACGACATAGGACGAATGTCGGATAGAAAAGGTCGACGATGGGGATGACCATCGGATAAGCATGATGAAGGACGATCATCAAGAGGTGAAGGACGATCACCTAGCAGGGTACGGCTGCTCTCGGGGTTTATCATGACATAAGACGAATGTCAGATAACAAAGATCAACGATGGGGATGACCATCGGATAAAATGATGAAGGATGATCATCAAGAAGGTGAATGACGATCACCTAGCAGGGGACGGCTGCTAAAATATCATGACATAGGACGAACGTCAGGTAACAAAGGGGTTCCAATAATGGAGACTCCACCGGGGAAGGGATGAGGGACGGTCATCCAAAAGTGAAGGACGATCACCTGGCAGGGTACGGCTGCCGAAAGTATCATGACATAGGACGAATGTCAGATAGAAAAGAAATTTCGCTAGGATTTGCTAGGGAAAGGTAAACACGGACGAGTGTTTACATCCAAGAGATAAAAGATATAAGTGTTTGACACTGTGTATAGATTAAAGATGCGGACGAGCATCCTCAAGACTAAGATACGAACGAGTATCGGTAGAAACAAACGCTAACGCATGTTCAGAGATGATGATACGGACGAGTACCAACTGGTTAACAAAGAACACGGACGAGTGTTGAATCTGAGGGGAAAAAAGTGGTGTATACAAGATACGGACGAGTATCTGTATGAGTAAGGATAAGCATGAGTGAGACACAAACGAGTGTTCAACTTGCTGGGGAAAGTGACACGTACGAGTGTCAAAGAAAAAATGTATAAGTTATGAACTTATAAGTGTGAAAGATATTCTGACGATCTGTGGGGATAGGATGACACGGACGGGCATCAATGAGAGTGTATTATGCAGGAGCGCTTGGTTTACAATGAGTGTTTAGGCAACCATGCTGGGGAGTGGTGACACAGACGGGTGTCAACGGAGTGTATATAGATATATCTGTTTGTAGTTTATATCTGTAGGGGAATGATATGACATGGACGGGTGTCAAAAAGAGTATATTAATATGTATTTGTGAGTGCAAAGGGGACGCTTTGGCTTTCTGCTGGGACTATGAGTCTCTATATACATTGCTGCTGGAATGTTGGTATGTATTTACAGGTGACTGATTCAAAAACCCGACTTGTGATTATGCAATATGTTTGATTTTTTCCGTAATGCTCCGTATTATACGGAATGCTACGCTCTGGGTGATCTATGATGCGAATGCTATGATTATGCAAAAGATACCGATCCGGGATCCGAATCCCGCTGTTGTGGAGATCTCCGACTGATCTGCTTGAAATAATATCCCAGCTGGGGATGAGATCATTGGTAGATCTTGATATATGGCTCTGCTTGGGGAAATAAGTCACTGATAGACCTATCTTGGTAGTGAGGAGCCCAGCTGGGGATGTGGAAGCTTTCGTCACTTTGTTGTGCGGGAAATTCTTACATTGCTCCTCTTGGAGAGGCTGAAGCTCTGTGGGGAGATGGTTCCCTGTCTAGCACTCGGCTGGGGAAGAAAAGATTACTGAACGATCTTCCTGGAGATTTCTATGGGGATCCTGCTGAGGATGATAATTTCTGACAACTCAGCTGGGGATATGAGCACCTTCTGGTACTGCTCTGAAAGATGTGTTGGAGAAGTGATGCCTGGCAACTCTGATGGGGAGGAGGCATTTCTGGAGCTGTTTGGAAGATGTGCTAAGGAAATAATGATTTAGCAGCTTTGCTGGGGAAAACCTTTCGTGCCCCATGTTGTGCTCTGAATACCTGCGATCCTATTAAGACAAAGAAACGCACAAGTATCCCGAGGTATCCCTTACTAGATTCCATCATAGGAGTTTAGACACTCCCGGGAGTGAGTAATATATTTCCTGTAAGCATGTGGTTAGAAAAAGCGCATCTGTATTTTATGCAACCATTATATCAAGGATATCAGACATTTTTGCAAATGAAATAAAAATGTACAAGACGAAGTGTGACTGAAAATCTGATTTTATTAATTTGGGTGCCCTGAACTGGCAAATACAGTCAAAGAAACAGATCCCTTGAAATGAGGAGATTGTTACAAAATTGAGAAACAAAAGGTGCTGGAAATGTTGATGACGCTTTAGTGAGCTTCCCTTTCGCTATGACTCGTATGACTTTTGACGCTCTTCTCATCCTGCTATCTGAAGAAGGCTGATTCTGACCGATCCTCGGACCTTTCGAAGCTTGCCGTGTTGTAAATGATACAGACAAATTTAGAATGCAGTTATTCGCTTATTCCCTTATTTTGCGTGGATCGCCCTTTCGGGTTTTTAATCCACCGGGATACCCATTTTTACCTGAGTTGTCCAATGCGGCTTTTCAACTCAGCGGGTGTACATATTTTTTATTATTTTCCCTTATTTTTGACCGAGTCTTTATTCTGTTTTTGACTCGCCGGGATGCCCTATTTTTGCCTTGACTTACATTCTGTTTTTATGTCCAGCGGGTCATTTTACGCGAAGTATTTTTTAACTGCATCTGAATTCACAGGGGACAGGAAGTCTTCACCATCCATAGTAGTGAGCATCAGTGCTCCACCCGAGAAAACTTTCTTTACTATGAACGGACCATCATAATTTGGAGTCCATTTGCCCCTGTGGTATGTATGAGGAGGGAGGAGTCTTTTCAGCACAAGGTCTCCCACTTGGTATTCCCGAAGCCTGACTTTCTGATCGAAGGATTTCTTCATTCTTTTCTGGTATAACTGCCCATGAAAAATTGCAGCTAATCTCTTTTCTTCGATCAGATTCAGATGATTGTAATGGGATCGGACCCACTCTGCTTCATTCAGCTTGACATCCATCAGTACCCGTAAGGAGGGTAATTCAACTTCGACTGGTAGGACTGCCTCCATACCATACACAAGCTGATATGGTGTTGCCCCAGTGGATGTTCTGATTGAGGTACGGTACCCATGCAAGGCAAATGGTAGAATTTCATGCTAGTCTTTGTATGTGACCACCATCTTCTGCACAATCTTCTTGATATTCTTGTTAGCTGCCTCTACAGCGCCATTCATCTTTGGCCTGTAAGGAGAAGAGTTGTGATGTTGAATCTTGAAGTCCCGGCACAGTTCTGCCATCATTTTGTTGTTCAAGTTGGAACCATTATCAGTAATGATTCGCTCGGGCACTCCATACCGACATATGATGTCTCTCTTCAGGAATCGGGCTACCACTTGCCTGGTGACATTCGCATACGAAGCTGCTTCGACCCACTTGGTAAAATAGTCAATGGCTACCAGGATGAATCTGTGGCCATTTGAAGCAGTCGGTTCAATCTTCCCAATCATATCAATGCCCCACATGGCAAAGGGACAAGGTGAAGACATTACATTCAAAGTATTTGGAGGCACATGCACCTTTTCTGCATAAATTTGGCATTTGTGGCACTTTCTGGCATAGGCACAACAGTCTGCATCCAGTGTGATCCAGTAGTAACCTGACCTTAACAATTTCTTAGCCATTGCATGTCCTCCAGCATGGGTACCAAAAGATCCTTCATGCACCTCGTGCATCAGCAAGTCTGCCTCTGACTTATCAACACATCTGAGAAGTACCATGTCAAAGTTTCGCTTGTACAAGGAACCATCAGCATTCAGGAAGAAACTACCAGCCAACCTTCTTAATGTCTTCTTGTCATTGGATGATGCCCCAGGTGGGTATGTTTGATCCTCCAAGAAGCATTTGATGTCATAGAACCAAGGCTTATCATCTTTAGCAAGGTCTGCTGAGAATACGTATGCTGGTCTGTCAAGTCTGGATACTGAAATCTGAGGTACAAAGTTGGCAGCTTGAACTTTGATCATGGATGAAATGGTAGCCAGAGCATCTGCAAACTGATTTTCATCTCGAGGGATATACTTAAGTTTGACTGTTGTGAAGAATGTCAGTAATCTCCTCGTATAATCCCGGTATGGAATCAGATGCTCCTGGTGAGTGTACCATTTGCCGTTGGTTTGATTGATTACTAGAGCTGAATCTCCGAATACAGTTAAAGTCTTGATCCTAAGGTCAATGGCTTCCTCAAGACCCATGATGCAAGCTTCGTATTTAGCTTCGTTGTTAGTGCAGTTAAAAGTGAGCTTTGCCGAGAAAGGCATGTGAACTCCTTTAGGTGTAATGAGTACTGCACCAACACCACGACCATTCATATTAACAGCCCCATCAAACATCATTGTCCATTCTTCTTCTGGGTCAGGCCCTTCAGTGTGAATAGGCTCTTCATGATCTTTTGCTTTTATGAGCATGATGTCTTCATCAGGGAAGTCAAATCTCATAGGTTGGTAATCATCAATGGGTTGCTCAGCTAGATAATCAGACAATACACTGCCCTTGATGGCTTTATGAGATGTGTACTGAATGTCATATTCTGTGAGAATCATTTTCCATCTTGCAACCCATCCGGTAAGTGCTGGCTTCTCAAATATGTACTTGACTGGGTCCATCTTTGAGATCAATAAGGTAGTGTGGGTCAACATATACTTCCTTAGTCGGCGAGCAGCCCACGCTAAAGCACAACAAGTTTTCTCGAGCAGTGAATAACGTTGTTCACAGTCGGTAAACGTTTTGCTTAGGTAGTATATTGCATACTCTTTTCGACCAGACTCGTCATGCTGGCCCAGCACACACCCCATTGACTCTTCTAATACTGTCAAGTACATTATTAGAGGTCTTCCTTCAACTGGAGGCATAAGGATTGGAGGCTCTTGTAAGTATTCCTTGATTTTGTCAAAAGCGCTCTGGCAGTCTTCATTCCAACTGACCGTTTGTTCTTTCCTCAACAACTTGAACAAGGGCTCACATGTTGTTGTAAGGTGGGATATGAACCGTGAAATGTAGTTCAATCTACCTAGAAACCCCCGAACTTCTTTTTTAGTTTATGGTGCAGGCATCTCTTGAATGGCTTTGACTTTGTCAGGGTCAACTTCAATCCCCTTTTCACTTACAATAAATCCCAGCAGCTTACTGGATCGCACCCGAATGTGCATTTGTTGGGGTTTAACTTCAGCTGGTACTTCCTCAGACGTTTGAATAGCTTCAACAGATTCACCAGGTGATCTTCTTCAGTAAGGGACTTAGCAATCATGTCATCCACATAACATTCGATTTCTTTGTGGATCATGTCATGGAATAATGTTACCATAGCCCGTTGATAGGTGGCACCCTCATTCTTCAGTCCGAATGGCATTACCATATAATAGAATATGCCCCAGGGTGTGATGAAAGTTGTCTTCTCCATGTCTTCAGGTGACATCTTGATCTGATTATATCCTGAAAATCCATCCATGAAGGAGAACACCGAGAACTGAGTCGTATTATCGACCAATACATCAATGTGAGGTAATGGGAAGTCATCTTTCGGGCTGGCTCTGTTCAGATCCCGGTAGTCCACACACATCCTCACTTTGCCATCCTTTTTAGGCACAGGTACAATGTTAGAAACCCACGGCGGATAACTAGTCACAGCAAGGAAACTGGCGTCCCACTATTTTTGTACCTCTTCTTTTATCTTCATGGCCATATCCAGACGAGTACGGCGCAACTTCTGTTTTACTGGAGGGCAGTCTTCCTTTAGAGGCAGCTTCTGCATAACAATGTCGGTATCCATACCTGGCATGTCTTGGTAAGACCAAGCAAAAACATCCACATACTCCCGCAGCATGTCAATAAGTTGTTCTTTCACTGAATCCTACAGACGGGTCCCGATCTTCACTTCTTTCAAATCTTCTTCGGTACCGAGATTAACCGTCTCAACTTCCTCCTGATGAGGAGTGATAACCTTTTCCTCTTGCCTTAACAACCTGGCTAGCTCTTCGGGTAGCTCATAATCTTCTTCAACCCCTTCATCGGCTTGATTAATCGGATTGTCAAAGTCATACGAAGCCATAGCAATGTCGTTGTCGGTGCAGTCTGGAGGGCACTCTCTGCAAGGGTTTAGATTGGTTCATTTTAGTGATCAATTTTATCTTGCTTAGAAAAAGTGAAAATGAAGTTATTATTTTGAAAAACATCGCCATTTTATTTTTGTACAAAAAATGAAAAGTGAAAAACAGTGAGCGGGAAAAAAAAAGAAAAGACTCATTTGCAAAAGATGTCCTGATATTCATTAATTGATCGTTTGTACAAAATACAAGATGGCCCGATTACAAAATGAGTCCTGACATCTTGGGCAAGATGCAGGACATGATGCATGCTTAAAGTCAGGAAATAATAATTACTCTGCAAGAGTAACTCTTATAATTTCCTGGGAAGACCAGTTTGAGACTTGGTTCCCCGGGATCCTTGGACGTATCCAATTTTCCAGGTTGCGTTCGTCTTCTTCCTCGTCTTTCAAACTGTTCACAGCATCCGGGGTTAGCATCCCCCCGCTGACAAATTTGGGCTCCATTGCAGCCTCTGGTGGATCTTGTCGAGTTGGTCTATAACCCAACCCGAATCTGTCTTCTTTCTTTTCAACTGGCATCTGCTTGCCCCAGCCTTGAGCGGTACCCTCCTCAACAACCTTTCGGGCCTGTTGATATGAAGTGATGGAAGTTCCAGACACAGCAGATGCTTCATTGATGTTAAGGGCCTCAAACCCCTGACTCATGGTCTCATGGATCTCCCTATCCATTTCTATGTACTTGTACGTAGCCAACTAGCTAACAAAAATATCCTCCTCCCCACAGATGGTGATGATTTGGCCCTCCCACTCGAATTTTAACTTCTTGTGAAGGGTAGACGTAACAGCGCCAGCGGCATAGTTCCAAGGTCTACCCAACAGATAGCTGTAGGCCGGCTGTATGTCCATCACAAAGAAGGTAGTTTTAAAGGTCTGCGGGCCAATCAAATTCTCTCACCACCAAATTACTTGGGCGCAATGCCAAGCCATCATACTCCAACTTCACCAGGGCTTTCTTTGGGAGAACATTGAGTGAAGACCCAGTGTCCACCAGTACATCAGAAAGGACAACACCTTTGCATTCCAAGGTGATGTGCAAAGCCTTGTTATGGTTGCGCCCCTCCGTTGTTAAATCAACATTTATAAAGCCCAGTCCATGACTGGTATTGACATTTGCAACCACAGTTTCTAACTGATTAACAGTAATCTCTTCTGGCACGTATGTTGCGTGCAGGACCTTCAACAATGCATTCCTGTGGGCTTCAGAACACATTAGCTATGATAATATAGAGATTTTGGAGGGGGTTTGGTGAAGCTGGTCCACCACCTTGTAATCACTCTTCTTTATTATCCTCATGAACTCGTCTACCTCTTGCTCAAAAGACGTCTTCGGATTCTCTTTAGCAGTTGACTCTTCAGATACCACATTCTTTCCTTTTGCCTTAGCAGCAGCTTCTGCTTCAGCATTGGGCCTTGGTGTTTGTGAGGCAAAAAGGCGTCCGCCTCCCCCAACATTGTCAACTTGTGGTGAAGAGGTAGCTGAATCTAGAGTGATCTTCTTTCCGTCGCAGTAGAGATCAGAGCCGTAGTGCCAAGGTATGGCATTACTGCTTTCATAAGGGACAGGCCCAGGTACCGTAATGGTGACCGGACTGATTGCCGCAGCGGAAGGAACTGTGATGGTGTGCGGATCATAGTAGATCGTGACTAGAGATCTGACAGGAGGTGTTGCAGTTTGTTGGAAATTGTTGTCGGGATGAACATTTTCTGGGTTATAATAGATCGTGACCGTTGAGACATCTTCATTAATGTTTGTTGGCGTTGTAGGAGATTCCATTGATAAAATGGGTGCTGATGTTGTAGAAGAAAAAGTTGCTGAACTCTGATCTGTTGAAATAATGGATGGAAGAACTTCTGGAGTTGTGGAAGAATTAGTGGGAATGATAGTTGTTGCAGTTGTAGGAGGATCTGTTGTTGCTGAAGAAAGGATTGCTGATGTTGTAGGAGAATCCATTGTTGCTGAAACAAGAGTTGCTGAAGGAGCTGTTGTGGTAATTTGCAAGATTCCATCTCTGATGAGGCTATCTACGCCAAACCTTAGCCTTTCATAACCATTAATAGAAACCTTGCACAACTCACAGCAGGCTTCACAGCCCGGGAACACTTGGCATCTTAAAAGTTGAACTTTGACTTCAAGCAATGGTGTTTGAATCTGTGCAACATTATCAATTAGTACTGATGTTTGGTCTTCTTCTATGGCATTAATCCTGGGCCCACCATGATTAGGCATAGGATTTCTGTTAACATTCGGGGGAGGTGCGAAATTGAGAGCTTTGGAATCGACCAGATCTTGCACCTTCATTTGCAAGGCTCTGCACTTCTCAGTATTGTGACCAGGTGCGTTGGAGTGAAAGGCACACCTGACATTAACATCATAATTCTTCGGGAGATTAAGGGGATCTGGTGGTGCCAACGTCCTTAACTCAACCAGGTTAAGCTTCAGGAGTTGTGGCAATAAAGCAACATAAGGCATAGGGATGGGGTCAATCACCCTATTTGCTTGAGATGGCCTCTGTTGAAAGGGGCACTGCTGTTGGTTGCTATTGTTGTTGTACGTTCTTTGCTGCGGAAAATGAGATTGTTGTTGATAGTGATGTTGTTGGTGTTGTGGAGGATATGATGGTTGTTGTGGAACCGGAGCCGGGATGGTAACAGCTGCTACTGATCTGTGAGAATATTGGGGTCTGCCCATGCTTGCATGGATAGCATTTGTTTCACCCGCCCTTCGGGGTCCTGCAAAAGGTTTTCTGGGGTTGCTGGAGGAACTTGCACCATTGTCAGAGATTTTTCCCATCTTCAAAAGACTCTCAATTCTTTCACCAGCTATAACTACATCAGCAAAATTGGTAGAGGAGAAAGCAGCAATTCTAAACATGTCAGCCATGCAAGGTGTTACAAAAGTTCCCTGCAAGGTGTTCATAAACATGTCAGCCATCTCTCTTTCTGACATGGGTGGCTAGATAGCAACATCAAGCTGTCTCCACCTCTGAGCATAATCCCGAAAGCTCTCCCTTGAAGATTGAGACATGCCCATTAGAAGAGTTCTATTGGGGGCCATGTCTAGGTTGTACTGGTATTGCCGGATGAAGGCTTCGGCCAAGTCTTTCCAACATCTTATAGTGGCCCTTGTCAGATGCGAATACCATTCCCTTGAAGCTCCAGTTAGGCTGTCCTCAAAATAGAACATCCATAACTTCTCATCCATGGTATAAGCCTTGAGTCTTCCTAAAAAGGATTGCAGATGAGCACGCGGGCATGAGGTACCATTATATTTCTCAAAGCATGGGGGTTTGAATTTGTGGGGAATCCTTACCCCATCTACCAGCCCCATATCCATTACGTCAAAGTCCAAAGAATTCTGAGATTCCAAAGATCTTAACTTTTCAGCAATCTCATCCAGTCTTCTATCATATACCTCATCTCCAGCCCCAATAACAGTAAATTGTTCTTCTTGGGGATCCTCTTGCAGGATTCTGCCCCCAGCAGTATTACCTTGAACATTCCTCGGGATGTTAATATCTGGATTCAAATGGGGCCCATACTCTGGTGGGTCAATACGAGGCTGCCCCCGTTCATTATTGTTGGTTCCTCCTGTCCCAAGGTGGGGCTCTTAAGGTGTTTGTCTTTCTACCATCTCTCTCAACCTTTCTTGACTCTGGGCTAAGCTAGTCATCATAGCCATAAACTGGGTCATCTGGTTTCTCATTTCGACCCTTTCATTTACCATCTGATTTCTGACCTCATTCAGGTCTTGCTGTATCTGCTCCATTTGAATGCCTGGAAGGTTGTTACGCGTAGGGTACCGGTGTGTGCAGTTGACAGGGAACACTCGGCGACGAGCAATGTTTCCTGAAAGCACAACAAAGTGAGAAACAATAGAATAAACAAAAACCTACAAAACAAAGAAAAAAGTTAGTATGCAATGCAGTATGCTTATTTGTTTTCCAAGGTATCCGGTTTGGTTCTGGGTTTTGACCTTTCCAGACCTCGAGGAAGATGCTTGATGTTGTTGAGAAAAGAAGCCCAATGAAAACAAACTAAATATATTACAAATGATGAAAAATACATAGTCTGTTTTACAATATATGCCAATGGTGGGTCAAAATACAACAAAAGGGAAAAGTACATCAAAAGGAAAGAAATACAAGCAAAAGGAATCAGACATCCAATCCATAATCATCTTCCCTGACCTCCTTCAGGAGTGCCTCAGTCACCGGACCAGTTGGGTGCTCTGTAATGGTCCTAATGAGGAGGTTCCTAGTAGTAATGGCAGCAATCAGCTTTTTATGCTTGTCCTGATCTTTTGATCTCTTTAACCCTGCTCGAAGCTTCAATTCTGAAATCTCCTTCTGAGCTGCCAACAAAGATTCCTGCTGCTTCTTCTCATTGGCCTCCAGCTGCTCAATCTTGGCCTGAGTCCTCTGGTCTTCTTGTGCACGGGCCTCAGTGATCCTGATCCACCTAGCCTGACTCTCTTCCAGGTAATGCTCAGCCCTAGCTTTCTGAATCTTTGCCTCCTTACAGGCATTCTTCAATATCTGTTCCCCGGCTCTTGCTTTCCTTATGTAGTCATATGTCCTTTCAATCTTGGTAAGATGCTCAGTCTTGAGTCTTTTCAACATTTCAATGTCCAGACGACCGTCATTCCTTTCCCAAAGAGTCTTCTTCAGGGCTTCAGATAGCTGGTTGTTCCTCTCTTTCAGCTTCTCAAATTCCTCCAGGCTGATAGTTGTTGCAGGCTGTACTGTAGATGGTCCAGGTGTGTCTTCCAAAGTGAAAGGCATTCTAGTAATACGAGCTCTAGTACGGGACCAATCTAAGTACTAAGCTGAAGCAACATTGTTACATCTTCCAAGGATGGCTATCTCCTTTGTCTGGATGTTGTCCCAAGCCCAGGCAGCATGCCTGACAATAGCTGAATTAGGTTGCACTTCACAGTATAGGGTCTCAGCTAAATCCAGTCCTCTGGGAAGGTGAACTAAGGCATAGCCCAATTGTCTCTTAAACAGTAAAGGGTTGTAGTTGATGCAACCTTTTACTCCTATTAGAGGCTCATTAGGGTAATGCCCACAGCTGGTGATAATCTCCTTGCCTTTGGTGCTCTGGGTGCACCATCTGATATTATCTGAGGTTAAGGCAATGAATCTCTTGGCCCAATTCCTCTGCTGATGTGGGTTCAAGAAAGCATCTGATTTAGGCAGGTGTCTGAGTAGCCAGGAGTAAAACAAGGGAGCGCAGCATCTGACCAACTTTCCCCTTTGTTTTTCATTCCTCTGATGGATAGAATAGTAAAAATCCCCTAGCAATGTAGGCACTGGATTCCTCATAAGAAACAAGTGGATGGCATTCTTACTGACAAATTTAGGATCATCTGCAAAAAATATAGCCCCATATATGCTGAGGGCTAAGAGTGCACAGACTGCCCTCCATTCTCCCATTGTAGCCTTCAGGATGGCTTGAGAAGTCAAGAAGTCCATATGTAAACCAGGAATCCCAGCTTTTGTTGTCATGTTTTGCTCAATAAGGGCAGGCTCCAAGTGCAATTCCCTTGCTATCTCTTCACTTCTGGGAGCAGTCATCTCTGGGTTGAAGGGGATCCCTCCTCTGATAGGCACTCCAATCAACAAAGAAAACTCTTCCAACAGAGGCCCTATCTGAAAGTCTGGAAAGGTGAAGCATCTAAGTGGAGGGTCATAAAACTACAAGCATGTGTGGATCATGCTTCTCTGAGAAGAATCAAGATCCATGACCATGTCCAAGATACCCCCATAGTGCTCTCTGAACAGTGGGATGTGGTCAGGGGTGATAAGTGACTGGACCTTCCTGATACCAGTCAATATGGGTTCAAAAAAGTGATAAGATATGTTGCTCTTCCTGGGAGTAGCCATGAGTGCTGCTGAAGAAGCTGAAGACAAATGCTGATGAAGATCACAAACTGAGAAGCTGGAAGTAAGTCTCTGATAGATTGATGCAGGTGATGATGGAGATAACTGAAGCAGAGGTCTAAGCAGTAGAAGGGATCAAAACCAAAACCAAGATACAATGAGGTGGATACCCTGAAAAATAAATAAACAAATGTTAAATGATGCAATGATGACATATGCAAATGATATGCAAGGGGTTGTGATCAAGAGCTGGATCTGGTTATTTGTCCTGATATAAGGTCCATGTATGTTCAAAGGTCCAGATGGAGGCTCAAAAATCCAGTAACCAGGGGGGGACTCAAATAAAGAGTCACATGTCCAGGGTTAATCACAAGAACTGTCCAAAGTGAAGTATTCTTAAATAATACAGTAACAGGGTATGATGTGGCCAAAGGTTCCTGCAAACCTGTAAACAACCCAACCCCCTCACATGTAATGTTCTAGAACAAGGATCCTCAGACTTGGATTAGTTATGAGAAGTGTAAACACTTCTAACCCGGAGGTACAGTGTTTACAATAACCATAAAAGATCCTCCTCTAATTCAACCCAGATTCTGAAGGTCAAAATAAAGGTCATCCAGACTTAGCACGCTTCCCAGATAGCCCTAGCACTACAGGAAATCTGTAGCACAGAGTTCTCAAGAAGAAACCCACATCTGAATCGTGTTTCATATTCCCGCACCAGACCGAAATGGAATGGGAAAGAACATGAACCACTCTAGCCTAGGTGTCACTCAGGTCCCAAGTATAGGACCTTAATCACTCAGTGGAACCCCACCCACCAAAGAAAACCAGATCCAGCAATGACAGTATGGTGCATATAAAAACTGTAAAGAAAGCAGTAAATAAAGTTGTACATAAAGCAATAAATAAAGCAAACAAATAAACACAGATAGCACATAACACCCTAGTAAACACAAATCAAACAAGCGCTAGGAGGAACCCACAAAAAGAACCAGAAGCCCTGGTAAGTATAAGGGTCCCCAACAGAGTCGCCAAGCTGTCGCTCCCACCAAATGACACCTGGTCAGAAGGGGTACAGACGCGAACGGTCGGTGAAAGAGAGAACACAAGGGTGAACTGAAAAGAGTCGCCAGTTAGGCATTTTTATCCCGAAGGAAAGGTAATGCGGCATAAACCTGGAAAGATATGGACAAGACGGTTGCAAACCAGAGAAACTGAGAAAGGGGGTTGGTTACAACCTGGGAAGGTATTAGCACCCAGATTGTCCATTGTACTCGACGGGATCCATGCTTAAAAGTTCGTGTTTAAAAGGGGTAAGTGTTTGTGCTATTTTGTGTGCAAAAGCTGGAAAAGAATGCAAGTGTCAGTGCAAAAGAAATGTGAAGTGAATAAGAGAAGTGTCAGTGTCAGGGAAGAGTGCAAAGCTCAAGACAATGAGGCTTAAAGAATAAAGCTGGAATAGGGGGGAATATACAGAGACTTTTGTTCGATAACTGTTAAGTTATGCCTACGTATCCTCTCGTGCAATGAGGAAGTCAGAACACCGTAGTTCGACTCAAAGAGACTGAAAAGATAAATTCCCTTGTGAACTGCTTACTTGTCTATGCTCAAGTGTATGACCTGTCTGGCTCAGGTGCAAACTGTCTTGCATTAGACGGAAGAAGCAAGTTCTCGGTTATGAGTGAATGAGATGATAAAAGAATCCCGGAGGAGACGATTATTGTTTGTTTTTGGATTTTCAATCTTTTATTGCCTTTTTTTGAGTTTGTCATAAGAAAATGAGCTTAAGCCTAAACCAAGGGTTAGTAAACTCATCACATCCTCCCTCTGATTAGGGGTAATGAGAGTACCTTAAGCATGAAGTAAGCACCTCACACTTAATCACCATGATGTAAGATTAAGATCATTAACCTACTTGCAATTATTTAGATGTTTTTGGAGTTTTTGTTTAGTGTTAAGTAATGAGTTTAAGCCATAATCAAAGATTTAATGGACCCATTACACCATCCTAATAGAAGGATAATAGATGAGAACATTTAAGTTGAGAAAGGCTCCTCAACTTAATCCATGATTAGGGATTAACCTCATGACAAAACAAATCCTTTATTAGAGTGGATTTTAACTAAAGTTAAGATTAAGAAGTGAGTTTCATGGTTTGTAAGACAACTTGAGGGGGACTTGTCTATTAACACTAGGGTTAGTCCTTCTTAACCAATTAAGGAAGAATTAGAACCCTAATGCAAGGCCCAAGTTACAAGCTTGATGTCTTAGTGATAATTATATGGATTGATTAAAGTATTTAAACACATTAAGGGTTTAACACTTAGGATTAAAGTTATACACTCCATCCTAAGAGAAGGATGCAGGCATAACCTTAATCACAAAGCCTTAAAACCTTAAGGGTTTAATCCTTGATTATGAGGTGAGAAGAGAAGACATAAAGATGACACAAAGGTAAAACTAATGGGGGGACTAATCAAACCCTAATTGTGATCATGCTTGGGTAGTCCTAGGGTTTATGGGGCTTGCAAGATATCTTCGGGAAGAGCCACCAAGGAAGAAGCAGGATGAAAGGAAGAGAAGCAAAAGAAGCAAGTCAACTTACTTCACTTAAGAAGATAAGTTGCTTGAATAAAGAAAGTGAGGAGGGAACATGAATGAGAAATCTCACTCTAATACAAAGATAAAATGCAGCAATGATGCATAAGAGAGATGAGAAGAGATTGTGAGAAGTGAAGGCAAATTCACTTCTCAAACACTTACCACATGAAAAAGTTAGTAAAAGGAAATGAAATGAAATGGAAATGGGATGAAATGCAAAGATGCAAACCAAAACAAGAAGCATGCTCATGATGCAAATAATGCCAAGGGATGATATGAAAGCATGTCAAGCTATTAAAATTATCATACAAGAGATGGGAATGCAAATGAAGCATATAAGAAGCATGAAAGTTCATGAATGCATATGAAATGAAATGAAAGCATAACATGGAAAATGGATGATGCAATGATCAAACATGATTCTAATATGTCCTAAGATGTCTTATATATCATGTGGATGCATCAAATGTCATGGCAAGTTCATGTATCCAAGCATATGCAAGATGAATGCAAGTGAAGATGCAAAATTAGGGTTATATGAACATGTGAGATGCAAAACTCAAAAACAGAAACAAATGAAAATATAAGAAATTGAAAATGCACTCAAAGGAACCCTAAACCTATACTAGTTTACCATCCAAAGGGGGAGGTCAGAAGCTAAACCTAAAGGAAGTTATGAATTTCCTAAGTTTCTAGGGTTTTAAGGGTGATCCTCAAGGTAAAATGCCAAACAAATTGAAAATGAAAGATAAAAATGAAAAAAAAATGTTTTTAGAAACTAGAAGTCATGCATAGAACAATGCAAAAAGAATCATTCACAAACTCAACTTGGTTTAAAAGTTATGAATTTTTGAAGTTAGGGTTAAAAATGTACAAATTTAAGAACCCTAATTAAAATGAAAAATGTCAAAGCATGATCAAAACCAAAAAGAAATTTGTACGGTGAGTTTGTAAATGTTTGTAAATGTTTTAAAATGTTCTCTGATTTTTTTTTGTGATTTTTAAATACTTAAATGCATTTTTAATTAATTAATCTCCATTAATTAATTAAAAATAACATTTAAATGATTTAAAAATATTTTTTAATGCAAAAAAAATAAAAATATTTTTGGGTTCTGAAAATTAATAAAAGGTTTAGTAAAAATTTTCAGAATTTTTTAATGTTTTTTACTATTTTTAAAAATTCGTGCAAAATAAATTAGAAAAAATGAAACAAAAATTAATTAAATTGGAAGTATGCAGGATGGAGAGCCAGGATCAAATCTGGGCTTGTGAGAGTTGACTGGGCGCGCATCTGGACGGCCCAAGTCCAAACTTCATTAATCCAGATTAATTAAATAAATAAACCTAATTAATAACTAATGACATGATCCTCACCACACAAACACGCGCGAGAACTCTCATCTAACGGCCTACGTTTAAAAACTGCCCTAACCCTAATTAACCTAATTAATCACTTTCAGGTGGCCGGAAATGACCTCCGGTCATCTTCTCCGGCCACACTCTTCCCTGAAAATCTCTATCTCACTCCCTAGGCTACAAAATCATGCCAAAATCTCCAGAACTCATCTACTAACATCAAATAACAAGAATCCAACATCATAAACAATTTATTTCACTCACACAAAGAGGATCGAAGAAAAACAAATTTAGGGCAAAAGTTTCAGAGCAACATAAAATGCTTGTTTCTGGCTCATTTTCAAAAATAAACACATCCCCATGACCAGGGCAACACATAGAGCAATATTTTAACAAGAAAACAAGGTTCTGGAAAAATTGTTCATCATGTTACCAGAGGTTGAGTTTTCGAATTCTGGGCTTTCTGGCCTTCTTCCTTGTGCTTTTCCACTCCAATGAACTCCTTAATGCTTCTGGTTAGCTTGAAACAAGTTTGTATGGAGTGTTTTGAAACTTTCAGTTCAGGGGTGGTGAAAATCGTATTTTGGTTTGAGATGGTTTCAGGCTTTTTTGATGGGTGGGAAATGATCAGTGATGAATTTGTAGATGAATGGTGGAAGAAGTTTTAAGTTTGAGTGGCTGAGTTGTGAGATTCAATAGAAAATATATGTGGGAGAGTTTTTGTGAACTATGGCAATGTTGTGGTTTCAGGCTTGCTTCTTGTGTGTTTTGAGTTTCATTTTGTCCACATATCAAGTTGTGATAGGTCTGTGGAGTTGGTGTGGGCTATACTGATTGGTATGACCTTCTTGCAAAAAAGTCAACAAAGTTGTACTTTGAGGTATGGGCTGGTTCAGGCCAAGGACAAAGGAGTGTCTGGTGCAGCTGGGATTGAGGATGTCCATGGAAATCACTTTGAGGCAAATCAGCAAGTTTGTGAAAGGTTATGGGAGGTTTTGCAAATTTGTGAACCTTTGGCACTTTTGAGATTTCTTTATGTGCAAGTTATGAAATTTGGAAATTCTTGGGCCAATTCTGAGTTTTAGGCAATGTGTTATGTATGTATGACGATTAGAAGTCAATTTGAAGTCACAAAATGGCTTGGCATGAGGTTTTGCAAAAATGCCTCTTTGGCATGAATAATGAAATTATGTGATTTGTGCCAACTTTGGAAAGCCATAAATTGAGTTTAAAAATGAATTAGATCTTGTTCTTGTACTTTTTGAAAAGGGAATGATCCAATATACAACTTTCATGACCAACAATTTTTCATTTGAAGCATTTTTGGTTAAGAAAGAGGAGGTTGAAAAACTTTCCCAAAATGGAAAGTTTACATTACAAGTCATTTCCATTTTTGGCAACTTTTGGTTTAGCCCACTTTTCTTAAAATTTGTGAACTTCAAAGCACTTCAATGATCAAATAAAGACCATATAACTTCAATTTTATGAAAAATCCACTTTGGTTCCATGTTGGGGGACCTCAGATGCCCTGATTTTGCTCTGACTTGCTCAAGAAGTTACCCAGTGATCAGATGACTTCCACAATGAATTTCTTCATCAAACTTGGTACACATGATCCTTATAACATATTGAGACCAATAGAAACAATAATTACCAAAAACTTTGGAGTTATGGCCTCTGAAACCAAAACCCTAATTTCAGGTCATCTGTGCAGCTAAACCCTGGCTCTGCTTCCATGCCTTGCCAGTTCTTGTGATTTTCTGACTTCCTTGATCTTGGGAGGATGTAATATGAGGATTGAACCTACATGGACCCTCTTGAGATGATTTAAGACCTTTGGAGTGGCTCAGATGGATCTTGGATTGCTCAGATCACAAACCCCTAGATGCAGATGACTTTGAACCAATGCAGTGAAGCAAAAATGCAAAATGATATGATATGATTGAACTTATGCAAATGAAAAGATCACAAGCCATGGTGTGAACTTAGTGAGGGAAAATTTGGGGTGTTTACAACATCAAGAATCAATTATATCACATTTACATATTTAACACAAAACATGGAAAAGTGAAGGGAATCATGTCGAAACGACTCGAAACCATGGAATCAGCTACTGGAAATAGACCCAAAAATTCCCTAAAATCAGTACCTAAACATACAAGAACATTAGAGGCACAAGGAAGCAAGAACAAGCAAGAAAATAAGCTAAAAAACCAAAATCTAACAGCGTTAACCGGTTAACCAAATTGGTTAACCCGTTAACGGACCCTAGACAACACTAAAATGGCAAAAAACGCATGTGTTAACCGGTTAACCAAAAGCGTTAACCGGTTAACACTGAACAGAAAGTGAAAAAAAGCTTTGAAATAAGTGCTTTTGGCCACAAACTTACTTCTAAACATCCCTAACACACATCTAATCATGCTAAAACAAATTTCTACTCAATTTGGGCTTATTAACACATGTTAAAACCTATAACAAGCTACAACCTAACTTCTAATCCATTAAAATCCACAAATCGCAAGTAAAATGTAACGAAAACATAATCAACCACAAGTAATGAGAAAAGCACTTAAAGAATGCCAAAATGGAGAGATGGAGAGAATAACTTAAAGCAAGCATGGTTTTTGATTACCAACCTACAAAGCGGAGAAGTGCTTCGGTAAATGTTGCAAGAATCAGAGCATGATTGAAGAGAAAACCAAGAAAACCGCGAATCCGCAAAATAAATGCGTTCTTGATGCTTGAGCCTTCTTGCACTTCCGATAAGTCGAAATCTTCACAAAAACCAGTAGCTTCTTCTTCTACAAAGCACAAATCAATGGATGTTGGAGGCTAAGCTTTAAGATCTTCAAGTTTCACAAAAACCAGTAGCTTCTTCTTCAAAAAGCTTTGGATAAGGGAAATGGAGGAAAAGTGAGAGAGAAAAAGTAATTCTAGAAATTTTGAGAGAGTGAAAATTGGGAACCTTTTGCATTGAGGTGATTAATGATTATATAGGGGCTGGGCTTGGAGCTAGGTTTGGGAATGGAGTTAGATTTACGAATGGAGTTAGGTTTGTAGTTAGTTAGGGTTAGGGTTGGAGAAGGAATATTCCGAATATTCCTTGGAATATTCAATGGAATACTCTAGAAGGTTGTGGAACATGGTAGAAGCATCCAAAGGAAATGGAGTGGAATTGAAATGGAAAAACAAGAGGGAAAGAATGAAAGGAAACGTGGAAGGAAAGTGGAAGGAAAAGTGGAGGGAAAAGTGAAATCAACCATTTTTCATATGATATTTTTTCCTTGATTTTTTATGATTCCTCCATCATTTCTTGACCAAATTTGAACCATAGGATAATTGTAACCCTAATTTCATGATTTTGATCTTAAAAGTCAGGAGTCGACCTTTTTTACCTAGCTCGGTTGCCTTTTCCCCGATTCCTCGATTTTCAGTCATCTGGCCAATTGAACCTCTTCCAAAATGATTTTGTGGATGAAATTTGAACCCTAGGCACTTGACATCATATATAAGAAAAATGAATCCAATTTGAATCAAAACTTCATGGATAAGCCAAGTAGAAGTGAAATCCTAATTTGGCCTTTTTCATCAGGAGATGTTGCACTGCTTGCCTCCTTTGATCAAACCAAATCTTTCCATGGCTTGTGGCCTCAAATGAGGACTTGTACGATGTTGTGAACCCTTTGCACAATGTTGAGAAGCTTTTTGGCCCTTTGATTGCCTTTTTAATGCCTTCAGTTGCTCCAATCATTGATCACATACCTATGCCTTAGCCATGCTACACATGATGCAATGTTTTTGATTATTTCATGCACTTATGTATGCTAAATGCTATGCAAAATGTTGAGGAAATGAGAGGGAAAATTTTTGAGGTATTACAACTATATCTAGTTTTGGCATCATTTAGGACCCTGTTGAGGTAATAAATGGCCCTTTCGACGCCATTTTCATCTTCTTTGCATAACATACTTCCTAATGTTTTATCTGATGCCGAAATGTATAACCTCATACTTCTTTTTCTACAAAGAGACATTAAAATTGGAGGAATAGACAAATATTCTTTGATTTTATCGAAAGCAGCTTGTTGTTCTTGCCCCCATGCAAAGTCTTCCTTTTCCAGTCGAAGTAGAGGAGAGAAGGCTTGCGTCTTTCCACTAAGGCTGGAGATGAACCTTCTTAGAAAGTTAATTTTCCCTAGCAGAGACTGCAACTCCTTTTTTTGTCGATGGCGCTTTCGCCTCCATTATGGCTCTGGATTTGTTTTCATTTATTTCGACCCCCTTCTTGTGGACCGTAAAACCTAAAAAATCACCCGCCTGCACACTGAAAGCACATTTTAGGGGATTCATCTTTAAACCAAACTTCCTCATCCTTTCAAAGGTTTGTCGAAGATGGTATATATGGTTTTTTTTCCTGAAACAAACTTAATTACAACAACGTCAATATAAATTTGCATGAAAGTTTCGATAAAATCATGAAAAATTGAACTCATAGCTCGTTGATAACTTGTTCCAGCATTTTGTAAACCAAAGGGCATTACTACCCATTCGTAAGTTCCTATTGCTCCAGGACAGTGGAATTCCATTTTAGGAACATCTTCTTCGGTAATAAAGATCTGATTATAGCCAGAGTATCCGTCAAACATACTTAAGTACTTATGGCTTACTGCGAAATCTATAAGCATTTCTTCTACTGGCATAGGATATTCATCCTTTGGGGTAGCCGAATTTAAGTCTCAAAAATCATAACATACCTTCAGTTTGCCATTTTTCTTAATCATAGGAACTATATTTGCAATCCAATCAACATACCTAGCTGTGCGGATGAATGTGCACTTCAGAAGTCCTTTGACCTCCTCTTTTGTTTTCGACAGAATGTCCGGTGTGAAGCGTCTTGGAGTCTGCTTTACTGGTTTCTTTCCTTCAATTATCATCATCTTCAATTCGACCAAACTTCTATCTAGTCCAGGCATCTCTTTGTAGTCCCATGTGAAGCAACCTTTGAATTCTTTTAGCAACTGAATTATTTCGACTTTGAACTATGGGTCCATCTTGGCGCTTATGTAGGTTGACCTTTTTTCTGCCCCAGCCCCAGATCTACATCTTCTAATGGATCCTGTGCCACCATCTTAATATTAGTCGACACTGGATCTTTTTCAAATCCTAAAGGTTCGTCGTCGTAAATGGCTTCAAGCTTCCGTTGTTGCCATTCGCCCACCTGAGTATTATCACTGTCTTCTTCAACGTCCCTTTGAGGACATTGTTCCTCGAAATTGTTTTTGTTGGCTTGGACAACCATATTATTCACTTCGGCCTCGAGAGCCGCTTTGAGTTTATTTTCGGCTATATAAGCCATAATCCTTTCAAGAGCTGATGATTCACTCATCATCGTCGAACTCGCTTCCCCAACCCATTGGCTCTATATGGGAAGTCCCCCATATGAAGTTCGACTCGTCAATTATTTCCTTGTCCCATTGAAAGCCATATGTTGGATGGAGGTACATTGAATAGTAGGCATTATCAGTTTCCTTTAAATCGAACTCCGCTGGGCTGTAGGGAGGTATATGAGCCAGATTTTTGTCGAAGCTTCGACGATCTACATGGTTTACCTCACTCATGAAGTAACTCTGATCAGCCTCGATGTTTTTGAAAATGCCATCCGTTTGCCAGATGGCTATATGTTGGTGCATTGACGAAGGTACAACTCCTACGATGTGGATCCATTCCCTTCCTATGAGCAAATTATAATTTTCCCTTGAAGCAATAACCATAACATTTTCAGCCTTGTTATAGTCCCGACAATCAGATCCACTTGGATGACACCCATAGTTGTTCCTACTTTACCTTCGTAATTCGACAACACCATATTATGGGGCTTTGCATCAGAATCATCTTTTCCAATTTTCTTCAGCATAAAGTGGGGCATTAGATTCACTGCAGCTTCACCGTCTACCAGTATTTTATTTACTCCAACATTTTCAACTTTGCCCTTTATAAACAAAGGCTTTAGGTGTCCTTTCATGGAGTCATCTGGTCTCTCAAAGAAAGCGTTTTGTTCCTCAATGCAACCATTGTTCATTATGTAGTAACAAACAGGCATGTGTCTCATTTGTTCATCCTCGATATCGTTTTCTTCGTCTTCGATTTCCATGACCATATCATAGTCTCTGGGGAGAATTGAAACCATATTGCAAACAACATCAAATGACGCCTCTGAGTCAGATTTTAAGTCATCGGTCATCTCATCATCTTCATGAGCTTTATCTTTGGACTTCGCTGGTTCGACCTTGCTGCTAGGATTGTCAATGTGGGATGACTCCTTTTTTTTCACCATCTGGATGTTATTACTGGATTCTACTTCGTTTCTATTGACAACATCCTTCTCGGCTATGCCCTTTTCGGCAGCTTCTCTCTCTGCCCTCTTGTCTCTGGAATATCCTCCACTGGGATTTTGATATAGGGTTCTAACCCTTATAATTTCTGAAGGGTAAGGTCTTGGTTTTCGTTTCTCAGCTTCACTTATTCCTGTCATTGAAGGGCCCCTCTAAATTTCGAAGCTTCTCCATTTCTTTTGTCCCTGGGCATCTCTAATTGGCTGAACCCATTTGTCATCAGCAGCCTTATTGGTTGGTTTGTAAGAGTTATGGCATCTTTCTCCAATCCTTTGTTGGTGATGATCACCTTTCCTTGGATCATACCTTTCTGTTCTGACAGTTGGGACTGTCCCCCAGTTTCCTTTTCTTTTAGCTTTTTCTATTACCTCCAGGTTACTTGCCACCTTTTTTTTTTCCGAAAATGGCACTGCAGCATGGGCATAGCATGACTTCGGCCTTCTTATTTTGGAATTTCTGGATAAATTCAATTAAATTCTCATCTTCTTTGGGATAAGCCAACCTTTGGTATTTTTACCGACGACGATCCTCATTAGTTTGTGTTTGTTTCTTTTGGGACACTTCCACCATGTTGACACTGGTGGTATGTCCATCAACAATACCCAATTTGTTCATTTTCCAGTGAGTCCCTCTTCAATTTCATCCTTCCTAGAGACATATTGGTAGCAACATTCGATCGAATTTCTCTTGTGATCTTCCATTATTTTGCGTAGGATTTCATGTGACTGGTTTCATAGGGCCATCAGTAGTCCCTGCCTTAACTTTGGTAACATCTTCATCAACCTCAGTGTTGACGTATTTGAAAGCATCACCTATTTCCATTTGGCGAGCATCAGGGCCCTCAGTAGTCTAGTTTTTAACAGTGAAGCCCTCATTGGCCTCCCTTTCGGTGTTGACAAAACTGCCAGTAGTCTCCTGATTTTTTATAGTGCCGAGGCCTTCAGTGGCCTTCGTTTTTCCATCGACAGAGTCTTTAGCAACTTCGTCATTGTTTTCTTTGCTAGAACCCTTAGTGGTTTCAACTTTGTTTGGGTTATCGAGGCCTTCAACAACCTCTTTATTGATGTAGTCATTTGGATCTCCTTCATCAGAGTGTTTGATACCCTTGAACATCATTGGCTGGCTCAAGAAATCTCTAAAGATTTCCTCCATGTCAGGTTGGTTTGTAGGATCATCAGCAATCTCTACCATATTAAGGTTAGTGTCGAAACCTTCAGTGGCTTCTACCATCTCAAAGTCGTAATTAGAAACCTCTTCAACCTCCACCATGTTTATGATGGATGGCTCAGTATAATGGGCTTCAACAGTCTGCATAGGATTCGAGTCGATCCTCATTTGTTTCTTCGGCTTGTCGTCGAACTTCAATCTTCTGCTACAGATAGCATTTTGTACGAGATCCCTGAAAAGGAAACATTGAGATGTTTTATGACCCAAAAAGTTATGGTACTTACTAAAACCTCTATTTTTCTGTTGTTCAACAGGAGGCACTTTAGTGCCTGGTGGTATTATTATTTGACTATCTCCAACTAATAAGTCAAAAATTTCGTTACATTTGGTGACGTCGAATGTATAAGTTCTTTTAGGAAATTTATCATTCTTTTCAAACTTGACTGGATTCTTTCCGTTCGATGGAACTAGTGCTTTACAGGAGTATAGTGAACCTTGCTTTAATTTTGCTAGGTCAATTTCTTGTTCGTCGAAATTAACTGATTTGTTCTTATCATTATCATTATCTTGGCATACCCCTATATAGGCTACTCTTTCTTTCTTATTTTTATTTTCTCTAAATTTTTCAGCTTTTAATCTTTTGACTTGTCTCACCCTATCTGCTAATTGTTCCATATCTCTTAAAATGCGTTCACTTGGTTTACTTCCTTTCCCGCAAGTTCAGTATATACGTGGACTCAATTAGAAAGGTTATTCCATGAACAATTTTATATGGGACATACCAAAATAAGCCTGAAATAATTAGACAGTGTTAGAAGAAAATTCTCTGAACCAATAGATGATTATCTGAATAGGTTTAGATTTCTAAAGGCAAGATGTTTCACTCAGGTGCCCGAACAGGAGTTATTCGAAATGGCTGCAAGAAGCCTAGATTATTCTATAAGAAAGAAATTAGACACTCAGTATTTAAGAGATATGGAACAATTAGCAGATAGGGTGAGACAAGTCAAAAGATTAAAAGCTGAAAAATTTCGTTACATTTGGTGACGTCGAATGTATAAGTTCTTTTAGGAAATTTATCATTCTTTTCAAACTTGACTGGATTCTTTCCGTTCGATGGAACTAGTGCTTTACAGGAGTATAGTGAACCTTGCTTTAATTTTGCTAGGTCAATTTCTTGTTCGTCGAAATTAACTGATTTGTTCTTATCATTATCATTATCTTGGCATACCCCTATATAGGCTACTCTTTCTTTCTTATTTTTATTTTCTCTAAATTTTTCAGCTTTTAATCTTTTGACTTGTCTCACCCTATCTGCTAATTGTTCCATATCTCTTAAATACTGAGTGTCTAATTTCTTTCTTATAGAATAATCTAGGCTTCTTGCAGCCATTTCGACTAACTCCTGTTCGGGCACCTGCGTGAAACATCTTTCCTTTAGAAATCTAAACCTATTCAGATAATCATCTATTGGTTCAGAGAATTTTCTTCTAACACTGTCTAATTATTTCAGGCTTATTTTGGTATGTCCCATATAAAATTGTTCATGGAATAACCTTTCTAATTGAGTCCACGTATATACTGAACTTGCGGGAAAGGAAGTAAACCAAGTGAACGCATTTTTTGTCAAAGAACTTGGAAAATACTTTATTCTCAAATTCTCGTTGTGGGTTATTTCTAACACTTCGATTAGATAACGGGCTACATGTTCAATAGTGGATTCATTAGTGTCCTTTGAGAATTTGGTGAACTTAGGAACTTTCCATCTTGGGGGTAATTCTTGTTGCAGAATATATTCAGATAATAGGGAAGTATAACTAAGTCTTTGTAGTCCTACATTTGCCCCATTTTGTGCCATTATCCTTTCGACCATGGCTGCAAAATTATTTTTGGCAGGAAAATTATTATACCGAATTCACTGCACCAAATCATCAGCGTCTTGGCCCCTCTGGACTAGTATCCTCCTAGGCTCTTGTTGGACAAGGATTTCTACATGAGGCTTTTGGACTACTTCCTCTTGGTTTCTAGGGTTTGCCTGGGGAACGTCTAACGGCCTCTGATTTATTGTGGGTTCCTCTTCGACATCCACCCTAGGGTTCTGAACTATTTGTTCTCTATATCGAATTTGAGGGACGCTGAAAAAATCAGCAATACGCGTCATTTGTGCTGCCAATAATTGGTTTGTTTGGATGGTGTTTTGTATTAAAGGATTAAACACTGTTCCCATTTGTTGTGTCAACATTTGTACCATTTCATGATTGCTTTCGTCCATTTGTTGTCTAATTATTTGTGCATAATTATTCATAATTTCCGGCGTATAAGTTTAGAATCCTGGTGGGGGCTTATTCAATCTACCTATGCTTCCACTAGGTCCTGACCCTTGTAATGGTGAAGCCATATTGACCATGGAATCATAATATAACGATGACGCATTCTGCAAATTCTCCATCACTGAAGTTGGCATTCTAAAGGGTTGTTCCCTAATATACGGAGGCATGGTAAAATTCGTCACAAAAGGCCTATGAGTATTCCCTATAGGAGGAGGTGTCCCTATGGGCATCTGGTGTCCTATGGTGGAGAAACTAGGTGCATTTTGAGACACTGAAATGCTGGTGTTTACCCTGCTGATTAGGGCACAACTCTGATACAGAGACTGACTATGTATTTCCCCTTGTCAAAGGGGTATGGCTAAGCACTAAAATGTTTTCATTTGGATTATTTGGCGGATTCGCCATTCTTCTTACTCTTGTTCTTTGAGGTGTTTCTACGTTAGTTACGACTAATTTACCGCTTCTTAGAATCATACAAGTGAAACCTTTTTTGACTAAGAGTTATTATGTTTCTTCTAAATTCACACTATCCCACCGGGTGTGCCAATTTGTTCGCTGTTGATTTTGGTGAACAACCGCTGGTTTCCCAATCTTATCAAATTGGTTTACTTGAAGGATCAACCACACAAATCCTAGGACACATGTTCTTTTTGACAAACATTTTAACCCTTAACAATCTTTTGGTCTCACTTTTATTAAGTCCTTTGTGTACGGATAATTTGATTAAGGAAAAGTGTAACAGTTCGGTCGAAAACTAAACAAAATAAATTCGGATAATGCATAAAGTAAACATCGAAAAAGATAGAATGACTTGTAATATAAAAGGAATTGTAAAGAGTTTGAACTTTATTTAAATTTGATGAAATAAAATGGTGTTGTTTACATGTACATTTCCATATAAAACGCTTTTCTCAAACAGAGTTACTTCGAGTATTTTTGCAGGAATTGTGTTCAAGTTTTTCACACACTAATTCTGGTAAGAACTACTCTATTTATATACAAATAACATAACTGTCACTAATGGATAAATCCTAAAACTATGACACTTGGTCTTCAACATATTCTCTCTTCACCAGGTACTTCCATGCGTCTTTCTGCCAAATGTGATAACTCTTGAATTTGAATTTTTTCGTTGCGTCAAAACGACGCGTCTTTTCAAGTCTGTCGAATTTGTCGAACAACAACATAATCTGAATATGTCGAAAAAACCTCTTCTAAGTACATTATTCAATTTTTTCTTTTCCAGCTATATATATATATATATATATATATATATATATATATATATATATATATCCCGACTGTTGAAATTTGTTCGCTGTACATGGCGTCGAAAATGCCCGTCTACAACGTTACCAACATAGGGGTAACATTCAAACAGAAGGGGTGAGATATCAATAAATATAAACGATATATGATAAACTATACTTAGATAAGGATCATAAACAATTCACTACTTCACAACATTAACCAAACAACAACTTAACGATCATCCACCTTTTATCAACTTATTTTACTACTATTAGATCTATCAACATTTTCTAAATAAACCACATAATCATATATTCAGCATGAACTACTTAATCAGCCTAATCAACACATTTCACTTAATCAACTTAAAAACAACATAACAACTTATCAACTTAAACAACATGCACAACTTATCAACTTGAACAACATAAACAACTTATCAACTGGAACAACATAACAACTTATAAACTTAAACGACATGCACAACTTATCAACTTGAACAACATAAACAACTTATTAACTGGAACAACATAAAAACATAACAACTTATCAACTTAAACGACATAAACACATAACCAACATAAATAATATAACACAATGTTACTCAACTATGCATATGCATGTGGTACCATTGGAGTAAAACTCCCAACTTAAAATATACCAGGTTATCAAGGTATCTGCAAGGCATAAGCCTTTAACTTAATAATTTTGCCAATTTTTACTGAGGCATCAAAGCATAAGCCTTCAAATTTCAATTTAATTTCCAATCTAGGACAACGTGGTGTGAGTAACTGCTTCGACTTAGAAATGCACATATGCCATGTGACATGTACGACTCAACAACATAAACAACACAACATCATCAACATCAGCAACACAACAACTTATACGACATGAAAAACTTAAATCAAGGTTGGATATTGTAAACACCCAAAATTTTCCCTCTCACTTTCTCATGCCTTGGCTTATGATCACACATATTGCATAGCATATCATTACATCTCACATTGCATAATTATCCTTTAGCAACTCACTGCATAGCTGCATAACTAGGGTTTGTGATCATGTGAACCCAAGACGTGATTTGAGCAATCTCAGAGGCCTTGAAGCATTCTAGAAGGGTCCTTGAGTGTTCTATGGTTGTTTTATACCCCAGGTTTTCTTTGAAGTCAAGAAATCTCAAGGGATTGTAGAGTTATCCAGGCAAGCTTGAAGCTCCTACACAGATGACTTGAAAATTAGGGTTTTGGGTTTGAGGCCCTTACACCCAATTTTTTTGTCATTATTGATTCCATTGGTCTTTATATGATATAGGGAGCTTGTGTATGAAGTTTGATACAAAAATTTACTAATGAGGTCATCTGATCAAGCTGTAACTTGTTGTGCAAGAAAAGTCAGGATTAGGGCATCTGAAGCCTCAACCAAGGGTTCCAAAGGTTCATTTCCATCACTTTGGAATCCTATGACCTTTATTTGGTCTTAGGAGAGGTTGGATGATCACAAGATTGAAGAATTTTGAGCCAAGTCAAAAGTTGCCAAAAATGGACATTACTTGAAATGCAAACTTTCCATTTTGGGAAAGATTTTCAACCTCCTCTTTCTTGATCAAAAATGCTTCAAATGAAATTTTGTTAAACATGAAAGTTATATATTGGATCTTCCCATTTTCAAAAAGTACAATAACTCCTCTTGATTCATCCTAGAACTCAAGATATGGCAAGTCAAAGTTGGGAAAAATCTTATAATTGTCAAGTTTAGGCCAAAAAGGGAAATGTGAAAAATTGAATTCCAGGCCTCTATGTGACTTCTAATCCACTCAAATGCATCATGGCATGATCAAACAACATCTCAAAATCAGATTCGGGCTTTGAACCAAGGGATTTCATGACTTGTTTCTCAATAAATCACAAAATTGAAAAATTGCAAAACTTATGCAAACTCATGATCCAAGCCTTACAGCTCATAACAATTGATCATAGGGTTCTCCTTGAAGCCAGCTGAAGCAGTTCAAGCCCTCAAATCAGTTCTGCCATGGCCCATACCTCAAGTACACAAAATTTGACTTTTTTTGCCAAATGAACCATACCAATCCCACATTGCATAGCAACTCTTCTGACCTATCTCAATTTTTTATACAATGCCTAAGGACCATAAAAGATAACACACAAGAGCTCAGAACGATCCCATGCTCAATTTTCACAAAAATCCTTCAAAACTTCCTCTCTTCGATTTTCCCAATCCAACCATCAAACTTCACAAATTCCTTCACCAATGAATCACATATCACTCATAGAACAAGAATCAACCACTGAAATGGCCTGTAACATCACATATTAAAACCTCCATTTCTGCTACATCAGAACTGGAAATCCCAAACCAGCCATTTTGAAAGCATTACAAGCATTCCATTAGCCTCAGGAGGTTCAAAGGGAGCCATTTTCAAAAGAGGGAGGCTTTGAAAGCTCATATATGCAGGTCACCATCTCAGGTATACTCAAGAACGTTTTGTATCAAAGCTTCAATTTCTTGTCATAGAATGAAAATACATGCTCTAGGGATCACATAGATGTCTTTAGAATTGAAAATGATGAAGAAATGAGTATGTTATGTGTTTCTGAAATTTTGCCCGTGTTTTTGATTTGCTTCGAGTTAGCTTGTTCATGTGTTATAAATCATGTTGATGGTTGATTTGAGTTCCTTGGATTATGAGGATTGATTCTGGGTAGGTTAGAGGGTTTGAAGTGGCCTAGGGAAGAAGATGGGTGTTTGGTCTCGCCGGAGAAGATGACCAGAGCACTATTCCGGTCATCTGAAAGTGATTAGGGTTTCCAGATTGAATGAGGACCATTTGATCATGTTTAGATTAAGAAGTGGACGGTCCAGATGCATCATTAGCCCTAATTTTAATTAATTAAAATAAATTATAATTAATTTCCTCATAATTAATGTGGACCATTGGATCACACACGTTTAATGAATTTGAATCTAGACCATAGGATCTGCATACCCCCAGTCTTGCTGACTTGCGCCCATGGCCCTTGATCCTCCTTCCTTGCAATCTGAGCCATCCATCCTGATTACTTTTCATTTTATTTTCATTTTATTTATTTTGTTTTCTCTTATTTATTTAAAATAGTAACACACTTTTAAAAATTCTGATTTTGTGTACTTTCACTCTAATTAATTTTAAAAACCCAAAAACATTTTTATTTTCATTTTTTGCATTAAAGTTTATTTTTAAATCATTTAATTTTATTATTTAATTAATTAATTAATTTTAATTAATTAAAAATACTTTTAGGTATTTAAAAATAACCAAAAAAATCATGAAGCATCCTTGAACATTATAATATATTTACAAACACATTTCACTCATTTATTTTAGGTTTTGATTCTATTTTGAGAATTAAACTTGAATTAGGGGTTTCAAAATCCCCTTTTTCACAACCTAACTTCTAAAATTCACTTCTGATCAATAAAAATGAGTTTGTACTTGGTTGCTTTTGCATTATTTTACATGTTGCATCTAGTATCTAGGACATTTATATCATATTTTTGCATTGCATTTTCAATTTGATATGCATTTTTCTTTAAGAAGTACCCAAAACCCTAACCTAACTTAGAAAAACATTAACCTGACTTTGGTATAGCTTCTGACCTCCATCTTTAGGTAGTGTTCTTGTGTGTGTTTAGGGTTTGTTTGGTTGCAATTTCAAATTTTTATCATGTGTTTTGCTTCTGTTTTGATCATGGACATCTCATGCATTCTAAGAACCCTAATTTTCCATGTATACTTGCATTCATCTTTGCATATCCTCATCGTATGAACTTGTCATGACATCTAATGCATTTGTATGTCATCTTAGACACCTTAGGTCATGAGAGAACATTGGTTGATTATTGTTACATCCATTTGGTGTGCTTTTCATGCATTACATCTTATGTATGTTCATGTATTTTCAAGCTTCTAACATGTTTGTTTTTGCATCCAACACTTGTATGATCATACATATGCATTGTACATGACTTTGCATATTTTCATGACACATTTTCATCATGTGTTCTCTTCTGATTTGGATCATTGCACCTTCATTTGTTTCATTTCATCTTATTTTATACCTTATGCATTTATACTAACCCATTCAGGTACTTCAGGTAAGTTGATCAGGATGTGGATGTGCATCCACATCCAACCTCTTCTTATCCTTTCATATGCATATTTACCTGTCTTTGGAGTGAATTTGATTCACTTGTGTTCTCTCTTGCTCTTATCCCACTCTTAGGTTACTTAACTTCTTCAGGAAGTAAGTAACATATTCTTCTATCTCCTTCCTTTTATCATCTGCTTCTCCTTCCTTGGTGGCCAATCTGAAGACTTTCTTTATGCCTCACAAACCATAGGAACTACCAAGCATGATAACTTTAGGGTTGTGAATAGTCCCCCTTAGTTTTTTTACCTTTTGAGTCTCCTTGAGTCTATGCTTCTCATCTCAATAACAAAGGCTAAATAGTTAAATTTTTGGGGCTCTGTATTAGGGTTATGCCTGTATCCTTATCTTAGGATGGAGTGTATGATTCTAATACTTAGTGTTAAACCTTTAAGTTGTTTTCACCTTCTAATCAAAACACCTAATAATTTTCAAGACTTAAACTTGTAACTTGGGCCTTATATTAGGGTTACATCTCTGCCTCTGGGTCAGAGGGACTAACCCTAGTGTTTAATGGACAAGTCACCCTCAGGTTTAGTCTTACAAACATAAACTTCACTTCTTAATGTAACCTCTAATCAAAATCCACTTTAATAAAGGTTTTTAATATAATGATTTTAATCCCTGACCATGGATTAAGTTGAGGTATCTTCCTCATCTTAAGTGTCCTCATCTATTATCCTTCTCTTAGGATGGTGTAATGAGTTCATTAATCCCTGATTAGAGATTAAACTCATTACTTAACACAAAACAAAAAAAACACTTGATAATTACAAGTAGGTTAATGAGCTTAATCCATTATCATTAGGGTAATTAAGTTGGGATATTCATCTCACACTTAAGTAGACTCATTATCCCTAGTCAGGGGTGATATAATGAGTTTATGACCCTTGATTACGGCTTAAGCTCATTATCCTATGCAAAACACAAAAAACAATAAAAAACCTGAAAACACAAAAAAAAAACAATGAACGTCTTCTCCGGGATTCTTTTCTCATCACACTCACTCTGAAAACGAGAACTCGCTTCTTCCGTCTAATGCAAGACAGTTAGCACTCAAGCCAGACGAGTCATACACTTGAGCATAGACAAGCAAGCAGTTCACACCAAAACACCAAGTCTCTTTGTGTCGAACTACGATGTTCTGACTTCCTCATTGCACGAGAGGATACGTAGGCATGACTTAACGGTTATCGAACAAAAGTCCCCAGGTCTCCCCCCTCTTCTCTTTCTAGCTTTCTTTTCCTAACCTCAGTTCGAACTCCTGTTCTTTTTGCACTGTCACTTTGTATAGCCATCTCTTTTATACACAGTTAGCGCGTACACTTCCCCCTTTTTAAACACAATCAGGTAAGCGTGGATCCCATCGAGTACGACAGACGATCTGGGTGCTAATACCTTCCCAGGTCGTAACCGACCCCCTTACCCAGTCTCTTTGGTTCACAACCGTCTTATCCACTTCTTTCTAGGTTTATGCAGCATTACCTTTCTTTTAGGATTAAAATGCCTAGCTGGAAACTCTATTCAACTTTCGACATCCGACCGTTCCTGCCGACAGTTCACGTTTGCACCGGGACGAAAGTCCGGGGAGCGACAGCTTGGCGACTCTGCTGGGGACTTTGCAACCAGAGCTTCTGAGTTCCTGAGAGGGTTTCTCCTAGCGCTTGTTTGTTTGTGTTTACGGGGGTGTTATGTGTATATGTGTTTGTGTTTTTTCTTTATTTATCGCTTTCTGTACAACTTTATTTATCGCATTATTTTATCGCTTTCGTTTACTGCTTTCTGCATTTCATTAATATTATTGCATCACTGTGCTGGATTTTGGTTTACCTTGGTGGGTGGGGTATTCGAGTGAGAAATGCTCAATACAAAGGCCTGAGTGACACATAGGATTAGAGTGGTTTCGTATTCTTTCCCATTCCATTTCGGTCTAGTGCGGGAATATGAAAACACGGTTCTGACATGGGTTTCCTTTTGAGAACTCTGTGCTACGAATCTCTTGTAGTGCTAGAGCTATCTGGGAAGTCTGCTAAGTCTGGATGACCTTTTTAGATGACCTTCAGCATCTGAGGTGAATTAGGGAAGGATTGTTTATGATTAAGGTAAACACTGTACCCTCCGGGTTAGATGTGTTTACACTTCTCATGATAAATCCAAACCTAAGGATCCTTGTTCTAGTACATACATGTGAGAGGGATAGGATGTTTACAGGTTTGCAGGAACCTTTGACCTCATTATACCTTGCTACTGGAGAATGCTTATGAGGTTGTACTATTTTTGGACTGATTCTTTGTAACCCTTGACTGTTGACTCTTTATTTGAGTCCCCCACTTGGTTACTGGTTCTCAAGCCTCCATTTGAAACTCTAGGATTCTACCAAAGGACGACTGATAATCCAACACATGATCACAAACCCTTGCATATCATCATCATGCATCATATTTAATCATTTCTAACATTTGTCTATTTGTTTTACAGGGTATCCAATTTTCTTGGTTTGGTTTTGACCGTTCTTCTACTCAGCCTATCAGATACAACACTTCTTCAGTTATCTCCTAGCTCTATCTTGGGAAACTGTATGTGCTCTCCTAGTTCTCAGCATTTACGGTATCATTTTGTTTGCAGACAAGCATAAGTTTGTAAGCAAAAATGCCATCCACATCTTGATGCTAAAGAACCCGGTTCCCACCTTGTTAGGAGACTTTTATTACTCAGTTCATCAGAGGAATGAGAAACATAGAGGAAGACTAGTAAGATGTTGTGCACCTCTTTTCTACAGTTGGTTGATGAAACATATGCCAAATACGGAAGCTTTCTTAAATCCACATCAGACAAGGAGTTGGGCTAAGAGGATGATTGCCCTTACTTCAGAAGATATCAAGTGGTGTACTCAGAACACCAAGGGTCGAGATATAGTAACCAACTGTGGTCAATACCCAAATGTGCCTCTCATTGGAGTGAAGGGTTGCATCAATTACAATCCTTTACTTTTCAAAAGACAGTTGGGGTATGCCTTGGTACATCCACCTAGGGAGCAAGACCTAGCAGAATATTTTTATTGTGCTGTTCAAAACAACCATGCCACTGTCCGACAAACAGCCTGGGCTTG
Organism: Lathyrus aphaca; assembly: GCA_963966055.1. Lineage (NCBI taxonomy): Eukaryota > Viridiplantae > Streptophyta > Magnoliopsida > Fabales > Fabaceae > Lathyrus > Lathyrus aphaca. Next base: position 84,471,397 of record OZ014522.1, read on the forward strand.
GGACAATATACATACTAAAGGAATCACCATTCTGGGAAAGTGCAATAACATAGCCTCTGCTCAGTACACTGAATGGTCGCGCATCAGATGACAGATTACTCGTATTCCATTCACCCTGGAGGATGTACCAGGTCCGTCAACAGTTGAGCCCATAGCCATAGTGAGCCTGGAAGAGTTTGAAAAGCTGAAGGAAAGAAATACCCAGCTCGCCGAAGCTTTAAAGAAGACCCTTTGGGAAATGAATGATGCTCGTTTAGACATTGAGAGGTTAGAGAAGCTACGCGTCGAGCATACAACCAAGATTGAGAAGACTGAAGACTTCATAAGGAAAGCCCGAGTAGGGGAATATGTGTTGAAGAATGCATGTAAGGAGGCAAAAATTCAGAAGGCAAGAGCTGAGCATTATCTGGAAGAGAGTCAGGGTAGATGGGTCAGAATAACTGAGGCTCGTTTTTAAAGAAGACCAGAAGATGCAAGCCAAGATAGAGCAATTGGAGTCCAGTGAGAGAAGAAGTCGAGAAGCACTTCTAGCCACTCAGAAGGAAATCTCAGAGTTAAAACTCCGGGCTGGGTTAAAAAGATCCAAAGAGCAAGATAAGTATCAGAAGATGACGAATGCCATCGCAACCGGAAACCTTCTCATCAGGACCATCACAGAGCACCCAGTTGGACCTGTGACTGATGCTCTCCTAAAGGAAGTCAGGGAGGATGTATATGGATTGGATATCTGATTTTCTTTGTACTTGTTTTTTGTGTTGGACTCACCATGGGGGTTTTGTTTTGTTCTTGAACTTGTTGTATTTCGACTCACCATGGGAGTTTTGCTTTGTTGTATTCATGAACTGTTTGTATTTTGGAAATGCCACTTGTATTCTATGGTTTATGTATTATTGGTTTTTCTTGTGGATTCCGTTCGCTCCAACATCTTCATCTCCCCCAAGGGGTCTGGAAGGTCAAAACCAAGAACCAAACCGGATACCCTCGAAAAAAAAGGCATATTGCATTGCATTCTAACCACATGCCATTTGTTTTTTGCAGGTGTTTTGTTTTTGTTTTCTCACTTTGTTGATTGTTTCAGGAAATATTGCTCGTAGAAGGGTTTTTTCCATCAACTGAGTCCACAGATACCAACTCGATGCAACCTTCCGAGTCTACAAATGGATCAGCTACAACAAGAACTGACAGATGTGAGGACTCAAATGACATATGTGAGGACAGAGGTAAGGACTCAAATGAATCAATTTATGGCTGTGATGACTGGACTGGCCCAGGGCCAGGAAATATTGAGGGAGTTGGTCGAGCGGCAAACCCCGGAAGATAACCACACAGGCACTGGAGGTACTAGTAACAACTATAACACCACAAATTTGCCCTCTCCTGTTTAACATCGTCATCATATCATAATCATCATCAACATGTCATATCCTTAGCATATTGCATAGAAAAATGAAGCATAGTACTCGCATGTTCCAACATAAGGCATATGATCAACCATCAGGGAAATTCAAAGCTCACAAGGCATGTTGCAAGTTTGATATCAGGGTCAAAGCCTTAAAAAGGATGGAGGATCAAAATCAGGTCAAAACGGTTAGCGCCGGGTTATTCCTGAGGTTTCCCACCAAAAGGAGGGAAAATTCAAAATTCACTGGCGTTAACCGGTTAACGCTTTGGTTAACCGGTTAACGGCTGCGAATTTTGAATTCCAGCAGCAAATTCAGCATGTGCTTTGGCTCCAAATTTCCAAATTTCAGACTTTTTATTCATTTGAATTGTGGAGAAGGATCTAGATCATTAATCCAAGCCTAATTCCATTGCTAAATCCTAATCACTTTACCAAACCACATTTTTGGATCCCAAGCCTAAATTTTGGGCCCCAAACCTAAACCATATTTAATCCATTTTCCTCCAAACCAATGGAGAGCTCTCTCATTTTTTCATTCTCATTCTGAATTTTCATTCCTCTCTCTCACTATTCTCTCATTTTCTCTCCCACATTTTCCAAATTCACTAAGAGTTCCTCTTTGAAGATCACATAACCTTGCCTTAAGGTGTGTAGATCTTGGAACTAGACCTCCATCCATAGCTCCCTTGCATCATTTTGCTGGTTTAATTGGTGATTTAGATCTGGTTTGGGAATTAGAAGTGCTTTTGGATCCAAAATTTTGCATCAAGACCTTTTGCTTGTATTTATTTTTCATGGAGTGTGAAGCTTAGCATCAGATCTTCAAAGTTTTCCGCGAGATCTCTCATTTCCAGCTCAATCAACAACTACCAAAGCATACCTCAGCTTTGTAGGTTGGTTAAATTCAGATCTAGCTCTGTTTTAGCTTATTTGCATGCTTGTGCTTTAGATCCACCATGTGCTTGTGTATTTGCTTGTGTTGCTTGAATTGATTGGTTAATTTGTAACCGGATCCGTGTGCTTTTGTTCATGAGATTAATGATGTTAATTAATGTGAATTGATCCATTTATTTCATGCATAATTGATTGCTGGTGTGGTGTGTGATTATTTGGATAAGCTGGTTTTAAGCTGATTTTCTGCCGAAATTGTTGTTGTTTTGATAGTGTTAACCGGTTAACGCATCTGATTTCTGTGCTGTTTACTACAGGTTTGACATGGTTAACCGGTTAACGCTTTTGTTAACTGGTTTACACTGAAGCAGAATGATTTTTTAAGCAATTTTGATCTTGTTTGATCCCCTTACATGTTTTAATTGCCATGGATCATTGTATGATCATTGAATATGATTATTTAGGGTGATTTGCTTGCTGGTTGATGCATGCCTTCATGTTCTCGACACTTAAATGCTTGTATGCGCAATTGGGCATGTTGTATGATCTTTGTTGATGTGAGCTTTGAGCATGCCATTTCCATGAGTTTTGTTGATGAACATATGCTGGATTTTTGCTAACACTTGCAGGGGCTCATGGTAAGAGAAGTGTGGATGTTTATCCACATTTCAACTCTTCATCTTTCCTTTTTAAGTTGCTTTCTCTTTGTTGTTTGATGTGCCTTATGTCATCATGTGAGGCAACTCTTTTCTTCCCCCTTTAGGAGAAACTTATCTCCTTTAGAGGAGTAAGTTTCTTGCTAGCTCTTTCCTCCTCTTCTTCTTGCTCCTATTTGATTATTATTTTCTCTTAGGATAGTTGAAACCTCACTAACCTTAGGACCACTTTTGCATGACAACTTTAGGTTTAATCTTTCCCCATTTTAGACTTTTGCCTTTTTCGCTCCTTTGGTTCTCTCTCTTCTCATCTCAAAAACAAAACCTAAAAAAAATTAATAAAGAAAGAAGTGACTTCTTGTGTAATAGCCTTATTCCATGGGGCATATGTATTCATTCCATCTTGGAATAGTTCATTTTTCTAGCATGACGCACAAGTCGGATCATGAGGTCATCTTCATCAAGAAAAATCATAAAAAACACTTCTTCATTTTAAATCACTAAAACACCTAATAAATTCAACAAGTCAATGAATTTAGGCCCTTGCCCTTGGAAATAAGTCTTGGATAAATTCTCCTTACTTGGTGTGCTTGTTCTATTATTCCATCTTGGAATGTAGTAACAAGTACACACTCCATGGAAAAGAGCTTGAGTTCATTCTCTTGTGCCACACCAATAAAAAGATCATAAAAAAACACAAAAAAATAATAAGCGTCTTTCCTTCGGGAATTCTTTTCTCATCTCCTTCGCTCCGTACACAAACTCGCTCCTACTTGTCATATTGCAAGAAGGTTACGCACTCGTCGTCCGAGCCTGCAACACCTGAGCATTGACATAGGAAGTTCAAGCCTTAAGACACAAGAAATATTTTCCACCCCTAGTTAGGGGAACTACGGCGTCTCTGATCCTCATGTCCAGTGAGGTACGTAGGCAGCGGGGTAGGGCCCGTTCGAGCACAATCTTTATTTTCCCTACATTTTTCCTCTTTGTTTTCTTTCTCAGTTCCTTTTCCAGTTTCAGTCCTTTCTTTTTTTGCAGCAGCTTTCATTTCTTCACTGTTTGAAACAGTTTCATTGCATGCGTGGATCCCGTCGTGTACGGCGGATGATTTAGGGTGCTAATACCTTCCCAGGTCGTAACCGACTCCCGAACTCAGTTTCTTTGGTTCGCAGGACCCGTGTCCTTCCTTTTCTTTCTCCTGGTTTGTGAAGCATTACCATTCCCGTTCCTTTGGGATAAAAATGCCTGGCTGGTGACTTTATTCTTTTCCGCGCCCCTTTCGCATTTGTACCAGGATGGAAATCCAGGGAGCGACAGCTGGCGACTCTACTGGGGAGTTCCTAACAAGAGTTATCTATGGTTCCCCTTGAGAGTCAATCCTAGCGCTTGCGTGTTTTTGTTTCGTGGGGTGTTGATTGTTTGTTGTTGCATGTTTATTTTATTGCTTTTTATTTACAGTTTATTTACAACTTTATTTACAGTTTTCAGTATTTATTTTCATGCATCATATATTATACTGGACAGTCTGGCTGCTGGTTTCCTTTTTTCTGTGGGATTGGGAACTGTTACTGAGAGATGAGCTCGTAACCGGGGCTCGAGTGCACCCTAGGACTTAGAGTGGACAGTCACTTTTGCTTCATGGCATCTTGCTATGTTGGTAGTAGTGAGTTCCACACCCAGACTTGCGACCGTCTTGGAAATGTAATTATGTAGGAATATTTCTGGGGTAGTAGATGACCTCGATAGTTATGTGCATCTAGGGACCGATCATTAAGGATCTTTATGGAAACATCCCTCTCCAGTGGTGACAATGGCAGACCATATTTTGTGGCAAACCCATTCGCACCCGAGGGCCCACTGGGAACTCGCATAGGATGGCCTGGTTCTTTTATAGGAACTCAGTCAAAGCATCTGGTCGTATGATGATAGTATTGTACCCTTCGGGATGAATGTACTATTGTTTCTCGATTCCAGCGCTTGAAGCTGGGAACTTATAAAGGATGCTTGTTTTTCTCGGACTCACGCTGAGGCCTCTCTGAGTAGTACATAATGCCAAACCGATTCCCTGATCTGGTCATGAGCCATTTCTCAGAAATGGTGAATGTATTATTTCTATTCATCTTTGAGAGTCCGTGATGTTTGACCCGGAGCACACCCGTGAGATTGGGTGGGGTTTACAGGTTTGCAGGAACCCTCGACCTCATCATACCTCATTGCCAGTACAATTTTAGGATTTGATAAGGCTACATGGATTTTGGAGTTCTTAAGTCATCTAATATGGATGTTGGGCTTTTGAGATTGAATTCTTGTTCATGGGGCTTTATTCAGAGGATCTTGGTTCTTGGTCACTTGGGTTCCGTGTTCTGTATCCAGACAGTCCCAGTTGTTGATCATGTGCTTGCATTGCATTCGCATCGCATCATACTTGCATTAACTATTTGTGTTTCCATTTCAGGTTAGCATTTATCCTTTGTACCCAGTTATGGTATTCATTGTTTCTCCAGATGACAGAAGCCCAAGAGATACCCAGAAAAAGGAATGCTCATTATACTTTCCCGCAACCAGAAATTGAGGAGATTCAGAAACTGGTGGACTTTATGAGTGACATGGTTTCAGATGATTTCAGAAGTCGGTATGAGAATATTTTGGGGTACATGAACAAACCTACTGTCGATCAGAGAGATAGTCTTCATTCTTTGTTGTAGTTTTATGACCCTCAGTTGAGAATTTTCGTGTCTGTTGATTACGTCTTGGCTCCCACTATGGAAGAGATTTCTGACATCCTGAAGATTCCTATCAAGAATGGTGTTCCCTATTATGCTCCTGAAAAGTGTCCCCCGTACAAGGACATTGCAGGTGCTTGTCATTTGAGTATGCTTAGAGTAAAGATGGAGTTAGAAGCCTGTAAATGGAAGGGATTTAATCTAGATTTTCTTATCACAGAAGCTCATGTGTTTGCTTTGGGAGGAAAGTGGTTAGAATTCAGTGCGCTGTTAGCATTAATGGTCTACGGGATAAGTCTTTTCCCAGGAGAGAAAGGATGGGTAAGCTTGGAGGCTATCACCCTATTCATTAAAGGGAACCCAGTGCCTACGTTGTTGGGAGACTTTTACTTCGGTGTCCATCACAGAAATGAGAAGAGAAAAGGGTACGTAAATTGTTGTGCTCCAGTGTTCGCTGAGTGGTTTGCTAAGAAGCTTCCAAAGTCAGGATCGTTCAAAGATCTTAAGCAAGATTGGAAGTGGGCTAGAAGATTGATGGGGTTAACATCTGATGATATAGCCTGGGGATGTAGTAGAAACTTGGTAGGGAAGGAGTTTATTACAAGGTGTGGTGAGTTTCCCTATGTGTCGTTGTTAGGTAGAAAAGGAGTGATAAGTCATAACCTTGTGCTGTCTAGAAAGCAATTTGGTTATCCACTGAAGGATCCTCCATCAGATCAAGAAATAGCTAAGACTTTGTATTTTCCAGCTGAAGATAACGAGCAGTTGGTTATTCAAGTATCTCAAGCTTGGGAAACAAAGGTTATGGAGGGTAAGAAAGAATTTGGAAAGGTAGACCCTAAGACTTATCCCTCTTTTGCTGCTTGGATACAAGGGAGGGTTGATACCTTCTTCCTTCCGTTTTCAGTTGAGGCTCCACTATATCCAAAGGAGATACCGGTGCAGACCACTGTTTCTCTTGAGGATTACAAGAAGTTGGAAGCTCAGTTGCACAAAGTTCGGGTAGAGAATTACGAGATGGCTAGCTTGTATCACCGTGCCAATCATGCTAAGCAAGAAGCAGAAGAAAAGCTACAGAAGATGCAGGCTAACTTAGAAGCTAAAGAAAAGGAGTTTGCTGGGAGAGAAGCTCATTTTCAGAGATTGGGTTCATAAGAGTCAAAAAGAGAAGAGGATCATAAGAAGACTTTGAAGACTCTCAGAGAAGCTCGCCAGTCCATTACTTGGTTACAGGGCCAAAGAGAACAGGAGCAGAAGATGTACGAAGAAAAGGAAGAGTTCTTTGAAGCGCAGATGGCATTCAAGAAAGAAGAGGTAGAACAAGTTCACAAAATGCGAAGGGAAAAGACTCAACAATTGGAACCGATCTAACTAGCCTTGAAGGAAGCAATGAAGGAGATTGCGGATCTTAAGCTGAGAGCAGGCGTCAAGAAGAACCGGACGGAGGTGATGAATGCAGAAGAGGAGCCTGGATCTTCCTTTTAGCCAAGGGTGTTAGTTTATTGTTGATTGTATCCAGACTACCTACAGACTTGTTGTAGGAGTCTTGCTTTATCTTTCTTTCATTTGTACTGAATTGTAACCCTTTGGGGAGTTATGTTTATGTCTATGACTCTGATTGTTGCTAGTTTGTTCATGCTATGCAATGATACTTTCCAGTTACCATTTCTGAATGAGCAAAGTTGTTTGTCCTAAGCCATCGGGGTCTAAATAATCCTCGAAAGAGTTTGAAAAGTTAGTTTCCAACGAAGTCATTTGGAGTATTTTCTGTCAAAATACCAGAACTAGGGCATATTAATGCCTGAACATGGAAACATGAATAGTTACATTGCATGCATATAACGTGTTTGTTGTTTTGCAGGTATTTCTCCATTGTTCTAATGTTCATGTCACTTTCAGGCACTATAGCTCCCAAGAAGGTTCAGAGACAGCCAACAGTGCACAAATACCCCACAAAGGTGAATAGAGAGAGAGAGAAATGGAGCAGATGCAAGCAGATCTGGCTGACTTAAGGACGAGAATGGACAATTTCATGACCCTCATGGCTGGGATGGGTCAAACTCAAGAGCATTTGCGCGAGATGGTAGAGAATAATCAAGCCAGGAACAATGGGATAGTAGATGGAGGTTATCGCAACAGGGTTGGTGCCCGTCATGTTGAAATCCCTGTGGTGCAACCAGGGATCACTATTATCAATGATGGAGTGAATAATCTGCATATGGATGGGTAGGAAGAGCATTTTACTTTGCTGGATGAAGTGGAAGGCCAAGGGGTTGACATGAATAGAAGATTTGAAGAAATGGCTTAGCAGATTCGCGCCATTCAATCTCAGAGTTCTCTGGGGTTTGACATCACTGATTTAGGCTTGGTGCCAGGGGTGAGAATTCCATACAAGTTCAAGGTCCCTACTTTTGATAAGTACAACGGAACAGCTTGCCCGAAAACTCACCTTCAGTCGTTTGTGGGAAGAATTGTTGCGCATACAGATGATGAGAAGTTGTGGATGTATTACTTCCAGGATAGTCTTATAGGAGCTTCCTTGGAGTGGTACATGAAGCTTAGCAGGGTCAATATCCGAAGCTGGAAGGATTTAGCTGAGGCGTTTGTAAAGCAGTATCAGTATAATTTGGATATGGCTCCTAATCGTACCCAATTGCAGAAAATGTCTCAGAATAACAAAGAAGGGTTCAAAGAGTACGCCCAGAGGTGGCGTTAGCTTGCTGCTCGAGTGCAACCTCCCTTGTTGGAAAATGAAATGGCAGACATGTTTATGGGAACACTGCAGGGGGTGTTTATTGAGAGACTGGCGTCGTGTTCAACAACAAAGTTTAATGACATCGTGATAGCTGGAGAAAATGTTGAAAATCTGCTGAAAATGGGGAAGATTCAGGACAATAGTGCGGGTAGCTCAAGCGGTGTGAGAAAAGCTTTTAATGGACCTCCAAGAAGAAGAGAGGGAGAGACTAATGATGAGTACGGTCAAGGTCGGGGCCGCAGATACAGAGTATCTTATGAGAAGGTGGCAGCTGTCACCATCCCCACAGGTCCTGTGCAACAACAACAGCAACAACAACAACAGCCATAGCGCAATAACTATCAGCAAAGACCATATCAGCAAAGGAAAGCTCGTCCAGCTAACAGGGTGCTTGAGGCTATCCCGATGACATATACAACTCTACTCCAAAGATTGTTAGACTTGAATTTGGTTCAGTTGAGGACATTAGCACCACCTCCACCTGGAGAGCTTCCAGTGGGGTATGATGCTAATGCTAGATGCGCGTTTCATTCAGGAGCTCCCAGGCACTCAACGGAGAAGTGCAGGGCATTGCAGCATAAAGTCCAAGACCTGATTGATTCAAAGGAAATCAACTTTGCACCCCCTCCAAATGTTACATCAAACTCCATTCCGAATCATGGAGGGGCCAGGATAAACGCTATCGACAGTGGCAAGAGGTTGAACCTGATCTTGAATATGGATGAAGTGAAGACTTCGTTGTTAGAGGTAAAAGACAGATTGTTGAAAGGGCAGGTTTTTCCAGGTTGTGATTTTGACTGTGAGGATTGTTTGAATTCAGTTAATGGTTGTGGGGATTTTAAAGCGGGGCTGCAGTGTTTGATTGACGAGGGGTCACTACAGTTCGACAGGGTTGACCATAGAAGTGATTGCATGTCTACCATAACAATTTATTTTGATCCTGCTGAAGTTCCCATCCGAAGAGAGCCGGTGACCATCTATGTTCCCTAAGTGAGTCCAGTGACCATTACTGTTCCAGGGCCGGTTCCCTATGTTGATGATAAAGCCATCCATTGGCACTATGGCTCAGACGTGTACGTAGAAGGCCAGAAGGTGGAGAGTAAAGCAGTAACAATTGACCCGACTGTTGTGAATGTAGGAGGAGTTGGTGGGTTTACTCGGAGTGGGCGTCTCTTTGCTCCTCAAGTCCTTAGGGGTGATCCCGAAGTTGAAGCTACTATAAAGGCTAAGGGTAAGCAGATAGCAACTGAAGAGGTGACAACTCCTGCTGCCGGTCAGGACACGTTTGAAAGGGAAGTCGAAGAGTTCATTAGAATAATTAAAAAAAGTGATTATAAGGTGGTTGAACAGCTGAATCATACCCCGTCCAAGATATCCATTCTGTCGTTGATGATGTGTTCTCAAGATCACCGAGAAGCTTTGCTGAAAGTTCTGCAAATGGCATATGTACCACTGGAGATAACTGTTAACCAGTTGGAGGCCGTGGTAGCCAGTGTGAACGCCAGCCATGGGTTGGGATTCACAAATAGAGATCTCACTTCTGAATGACGCAATCACAACAAGGCCCTACACATCACCATGGAGTGTATGGGTGTTGTTCTATTACATGTCTTGGTAGACACATGATCTTCTCTTAATGGGCTTCCTAAGAAGGCCTTAATGAAGCTGAATGTTGATGGCATTGTTTTGCAACCCAGTGATTTGATTGTGAAAGCCTTTGATGGGTCACAAAGATCTGTGTTTGGGGAGGTGGAGCTACCGGTGAAGATTTGGTCTCAGGGGTTCAAGATCACATTCTATGTTATGGACATTCAACCCGCTTATAGTTGTTTGCTGGGACGTCCCTGGATTCACGCTGCTGGCGCAGTAACATCCACATTGCATCAGAAGTTGAAGTATGTGGTAGACGGCCAGGTTGTTACTGTATGCGGAGAAGAGGATATTTTCGTAAGACATCTGTCAACTTTCAAGTATAATGAAATGGACGGGGAGATCCATGAGACACTTTGCCAAGCTTTTGAGACGGTCAATGTCAGTATTTTGTCTCCAGCAGTTCAGAGCAATGAAAAGGAAGGGACTCCTATCTATTCCTACAAGCAAGCCAAGGAAGTTGTCCAATCCGGAAAGGCCCAAGGCTGGGGCAAGTTGTTAGAAGTAGAAAAGAAGGATGACAAGTTTGGTCTCAGATATCAACCTGGTCAGTCGAACTGGTCTCAGGGCAGGAAGCCCATAGTGTAGAAGCACGCCTTCAACCTCGAAGATTTTGATGAAGACAACACGGCGCATATCTTTCAGACCTGCAAAAAGTCAAGAGCTCCAACTGATCAAGCTTCAAGCAACCGGCTTTGCTATCAAGCTTCGTTTTCATCATCGTTCTACTTCATGCTTGGATGCTTTTGGTTAGGTATATCAATCTCTCGTTTAAATTGATGTACAAGTGTTCACGCATTCAATCATATATTAGCATAATGCATAGAATACTTTGATATATTTTTCAAACCGTTTAACACTTTTTAAAAAACCTTATGTTTCTGTTTTTAACAGTGTTAACCGGTTAACCATTTGGTTAACCGGTTAACGGGTTCAAATTTTCAATATTCCAGTTAACGTTTATAGGCGCTAACTGGATAACCATTTGGTTAACCGGTTAACACTGTAATATTTTGAAAAATATTTTTCTTTGAAATTCAAATTGCACCTTTTGATTATATCTCTTCATAAATTATTTTGATTCATAATTTTCATACCTTTTCAAAAGGGTGTCTTGTATAATATAAAATATGAATTTTTCAAATTCAAAAAACACCTCCTACAATTTTTGTAAAAATCACTTGAATCAAATTCATCAATTTTCAAATACTTTCATATTTTTCAAAAGTGTTCATAAGATATTTATCTTTCATACTTCATGCTTGAACACTTGTATTGATATTTGAAAAGTGAATTGTGTACATAGGAGAAGATCATTATTGATATTAAGTCTTTGTATTACTCACTCAAAATTAAAAATATAGAAATGTATTTCTATTGTGTGACTTATGTTCCAAGGTTTGTTTGGACATAAGGGTAAGTGTGGCAAGAGGATTGTTCTTGCACACTTGTTTGTTAGTTTGTTAGAAAGTAGGCCTCACCATTGAAGGTGTGATAGGTTGTACTTTTTCTAAAAACTAGTGGAAATCTCTTTCAAATTGAAAGGGGACTGGATGTACCTTCAGACTGTGAAGGGAACCAGGATAACTCTCTGTGTCACTTTTACTTTCTGCCTTACTGTTTTCCTTTCATACAAACTTACAAGAATAATTCTATCCATCAAAGAAAAAGAATCGAGAAAAATTATATACACCTAATTTACCCCCCTCTTAGGCGCATTCTGATCCTACAATTGGCATCAGAGCAGGTTTAGGTAACCTGTTCGTACAAGATCCTATGGCTTCCGCAAACTCGAATCCCGTTTTCAAAGATGGTGGAAGTAGCAACAAGCCTCCGCTCTTCTCCGGCGAATACTTCGATTTCTGGAAAATCAGAATGAGGGCACATCTTGAAGCCCAAGGAGAAGGCATATGGGAAGCAATCGAAGAAGGTCCGCATAATCCCGTCAATGTAATCAACGGGGTTGGAACGGCGAAGTTGAAGAATATGTATGATGAAGATGATAAAAGAAAGATCCTAAATGAGAAGAAAGCAATCAACATACTTCAAAATGCTCTTAGTATGGACGAATTTTTTCGTGTATCACAATGCAAATCGGCGAAGGAGATTTGGGATACTTTGGTAGAAACACATGAAGGAACAACAGAAGTTAAGAGATCAAGGCTTAACACGTTAAGTCAATAATACGAAATGTTCCGCATGCAGCCCGGAGAATCTATTGTGGCTTTACAAAAAAGATTTGTTCATCTAACCAACCATTTGATTGCACACGGAAAGACCTTCACCAACGATGATCTTAATTTGAAAGTTCTAAGGCCTTTGACAAGGGAATGGCAACCGAAAGTGACCGCAATCTCGGAGAAGAAGAGTCTCTCAACAATGACATCCGCATCTCTATTCGGCAAACTTCAAGAGCACGAGTTGGAACTTGGAAGGCTCGAAAAGCATGAAAGTCAAGAGAAAAAGTCCAAAGGAATTGCCTTGAAGATTGACACGAAGGATGATAAAGATGACGAGATCTCCGAAGATGAGAACTTCATGCTTCTTTTTAAGAAGCTTGGTAAGTTTTTTAACAAAAATAATAATTCTTCTTTTCCTAAAAAGAATAAAAATTTCAGGAAGAAGGATGCATCCACATCGAACCAAGAAGTTACATGCTATGAATGTGGAAAGCAAGGTCACATAAAACCGGATTGTCCAAGACTTGCGAAGAAAGGAGGATTCAAAGGCAAGAAGGACTTCAAAAATAAAAAGGCTTATGTCGCGTGGGATGACAATGAAGTTAGTTCCTCATCGGAATCGGAAAGCGACGAATGTTCAAATATGGCGTTAATGGCGTCACATCACTCTGATGAAGAAAATGACGAGGTTAGTAGTAATTTCTCAATTTATGAAAATGATGCACAAGAAGTCATAGATGAACTTCTTAAGGAATGTAAGACTTTGTACAAAAATATCTCATCCCAAAAGAAGAAAATATTATCTTTAGAAGAACAAAATGCATCTTTTGAAAAATACATTGAAAATGAAAAACAAAAGATAATGGATGAAAAACAAAGTCTTACATGTAAAAATTGTGAGTCATTGTCCTTTCAAATTGTTCAACTCAAAAGAGTTTTAGAAAGATATGAAAAAGGTCAAATTGGCTTGGAGGAAATTCTTAGGCACCAAAGATATCCAAATGATAAAAGTGTCCTAGGATATTCTAAGTTTTCCAACCCAAGCACAAGTGAAACCGTTTTCGTAAAAGCTAGTGAACAAATTGTTAAGGAAAAGACTAACAATGCTAAACCTATGCATCAAAGTCATAATAAGAAAAGGAGTCTTAAGAAACAAAAATATGTTCCTAAATTCAAAAGTCAATTTCAACCTATTTGTTTTTATTGTGGAATAAAAGGCCATACACCTAATGCTTGCTATGTGCGCAACATTGGTGTTGCTAAAGGGCATTATGTGTGGGTTGAAAAGGGTACTAACTATCAAGGAACCAAAGCAATTTGGGTACCTAACAAAACCTGATTTTGTTTTGTAGGTATGCTTGAAAACAACTTCTACGCAATGGTATCTCGATAGCGGTTGTTCAAAGCATATGACGGGCGACATCAACAAATTTTCAAGTCTAACACTTAAGGCCAAATGATACGTTACTTACGGTGATGATAATAAAGGAAGAATTCTTGAAGTTGGAACCATTGGTGCATCTCCTCATACAATCATCGAAGACGTCCTTTATGTGGAAGGCCTTAAACACAACCTTCTTAGCATAAGTCAATTGTGTGACAAAGGGTTCTGAATCAACTTCACAAAGGAGGAATGTTTGATAGAACACGAAGTCACTCATGAACTCTTGCTAAAAGGTAAAAGATTTAATAACATTTTTATGATTTCTTTTGATGACTCTCTCTTGAAGGTGAAGTGCTTAATGGCAAACAACAACGATGCATGGCTTTGGCATAAGAGGATTGCTCACATTCACATGGAGCATTTGAATAAATTATTAAAGCATGATCTAGTTGTTGGTCTTCCAAAGATGAAGTTTATCAAGGATAAGCTTTGTGACGCATGTCAAAAGGGGAAGCAAACCAAAACATCCTTCAAGACTAAGAAAGTGATATCTACTAGACCACTCCAATTGTTACATATGGATCTTTTCGGTCCATCAAGAACAAAAAGCTTCGGAGGTAACGTTTTTGCACTAGTTATTGTTGATGATTTCTCTAGATATACTTGGACCTTGTTTTTAGTGCAGAAAAGTGATGCCTTTAAAGCATTCAAGAAGTATGCCAAGCAAATTCAAAATGAGAAGTCACTCTCAATTGTTTCCATAAGAAGCGACCATGGTGGCGAGTTTCAAAATTCATCATTTGAAGATTTTTGTGAAGAGCATGGAATCTCTCACAACTTCTCCGCACCAAGGACTCCTCAACAAAAAGGTGTCGTAGAAAGGAAGAATAGGGCACTAGTGGAACTTGCAAGGACAATGCTTAGCGACTCGAATCTTCCTAAATATTTTTGGGCGGATGCGGTTAGCACGGCTTGTTTTGTAAGTAACCGTGTCAATATTCGACCTATTCTCAAGAAGACCCCTTATGAGTTGTTCAAGGGAAGGAAACCCAACATATCTTTCTTCCACATATTCGGATGCAAATGCTTCGTTCTCAACAACGGTAAGGACAACCTTGGTAAGTTTGATGAGAAATCCAATGAAGGTATTTTTCTTGGATATTCTCTATCAAGTAAAGCTTTTAGAATTTTCAATAAACGTACTCTTACCATTGAAGAATCCATACATGTTTCGTTTGATGAGACTAACCCCTCGAAAGAGGATAATATTATTGTGGATGATGATGATGATGTAGTAGATCTATCACAACAACAAAGGGAGATATCAAAAGAACAAGCAATATCACAAGAAAATAAGTCACCAACCATTGAAGAACATCAAGATCTTCCAAAAGAATGGAGAACTCATAGAGATCACCCGATAGATAAAGTGATTGGTGATATTAGCCAAGGCGTTGAAACTCGACTCAATCTCAAGGATGCTTGCCTCAACATGGCGTTCGTGTCTCAAATTGAACCAACAGAAATCGATGAAGCCTTAGGCGACGATCAATGGATAATAGCTATGCAAGAAGAACTCAATCAATTCGAAAGGAACCATGTTTGGACTCTTGTACCAAGACCGGACAACAAACATATCATAGGCACAAGATGGGTGTTCAAGAACAAACTTGACGAGAATGGAATCATAGTTCGTAACAAAGCAAGATTGGTCGCACAAGGCTACAACCAAGAAGAAGGAATCGACTTTGATGAAACATTCGCTCCGGTAGCAAGGTTAGAAGCAATTAGATTATTACTTGCTTACGCTTGTTCTATGAATTTTCAGTTGTACCAGATGGATGTCAAAAGCGCTTTCCTAAACGGTTACATCAATGAAGAAGTCTACGTCAAACAACCTCCCGGTTTTGAAGACTTCAAGAACCCGTCTCATGTCTACAAGTTGAAGAAGGCTCTTTATGGCTTAAAGCAAGCACCAAGGGCTTGGTATGATCGCCTTAGCAACTTCTTATGTGAGAAAGGTTTTACTAAAGGAAAGGTTGACAAGACTTTGTTCATCAAGAATCTTAAGGGTAACACCTTACTTGTTCAAGTCTATGTCGACGACATCATATTCGGTTCAAAAAACAAAGATCTTTGCGAAGAATTCTCTCGTATGATGCAAGGAGAATTCGAGATGTCCATGATGGGAAAGATGAACTACTTCCTTGGTTTACAAATCAAGCAAACAAAGCATGGCATCTTCATCAACCAATCCAAGTATTGCAAGGAGTTATTGAAAAGATTTGATATGGACAATTGCAAAGAGATGTCTACTCCAATGGGATCCGGAACGTATGTTGATCAAGATCTTTTCGGCACTTCAATAGATATTACAAATTATCGAGGATGTATGACCGATAGAAAGAGTATAAGTGGTACGTGTCACATTCTCGGGAACGCACTAGTGTCGTGGGCATGTAAGAAGCAGGCATGTGTTGCACTTAGCACAGCCGAAGCAGAGTACATTGCAGCAGGAAGTTGTTGTGCTCAAATATTGTGGCTCAAACAACAACTTCTTGATTTCGGTATAGATCTCGGTTGTATCCCTCTCCGGTGTGACAACACAAGTGCCATCAATATCACAAAGAACCCGGTCATGCATTCAAGAACAAAGCACAAGGATATCCGACATCATTTCCTTCGAGATCATGTTTTAAACGGAGATGTAGATGTTATGTTCGTAGATACGCACAATCAACTCGCCGACATATTCACAAAACCATTGGCTAAGGAACAATTTTTCAAGATTCGACGAGAACTTGGCATTCTCAACGAAGGTGACATCTAATCTTAACCTAAAAATTGGTTGTTATATGTTTTTATTGCATTATGTGTGTTTATATGTGTTTTTGCTCACTTTAATGTCATATAATGCCAGCACCCACATTTCACCGTTTTCGGTTTTTCTCACTTTCGTATACCCGAAATCAATCGGTTTCAAAATATTTTTTGATCGAAAGTTGCGGAATGACAAGTGCTAACACTTTATGGAATTTTTTTTTGAAAATTCCCTCCCATTTTTCCCCACCAAAGCTGCTGGATTTTTAAAATTTTTTGAATTTTTATGTCCGTTAACCGGTTAACGGATCGGTTAACCGGTTAACACCTTCAAAACAGTAGTCCCTGCCTGCGTGACAGGTTCTGTTACTTTTAAAAATTTTTTTTATCTTTTTTCTTCTTTTATGTTGCTTTATCTTTTAATCATGTTATGTTTTGTACTCTCAAACTAAAGTCCTAAGTTTTTAGGCATTTTTGGTTTACTTGCATTATGTTTGCGTTTTATATGTGCTTGCTTGTATGATTGCTTGTATGATGCTATACTTTTCATGTTCATGCTTGCTTGTTGGTTCCTTCCTTTTTGCTAATGCTAAAGGGGGAGAAGACCTTGTTTCTCTTATGACTCTCTATGCAGAATTTTTTTTTCTCGCTACTGCTGCTATCATTTAGGGGGAGTCGCTTTCCATAGGGGGAGGATTCGCTTAGAGAAACATTGATCAAAGCTCTCGCAGAATTTTCGGTTGTCATCATCAAAAAGGGGGAGAATGTAGAAGCACACCTTCAACCTCGAAGATTGTGATGAAGACAACACGGCGCATATCTTTCAGACCTGCAAAAAGTCAAGAGCTCCAACTGATCAAGCTTCAAGCAACCGGCTTTGCTATCAAGCTTCGTTTGCATCATCGTTCTACTTCATGCTTGGATGCTTTTGGTTAGGTATATCAATCTCTCGTTTAAATTGATGTACAAGTGTTCACGCATTCAATCATATATTAGCATAATGCATAAAATACTTTGATATATTTTTCAAACCGTTTAACACTTTTTAAAAAAACTTCTGTTTCTGTTTTTAACAGTGTTAACCGGTTAACGGGTTCAAATTTTCAATATTCCAGTTAACGTTTATAGGCGTTAACCGGTTAACCATTTGGTTAATCGGTTAACACTGTAATATTTTGAAAAATATTTTTCTTTGAAATTCAAATTGCACCTTTTGATTATATCTCTTCATAAATTATTTTGATTCATAATTTTCATACCTTTTCAAAAGGTTGTCTTGTATAATATAAAATCTGAATTTTTCAAATTCAAAAAAACACCTCCTACAATTTTTGTAAAAATCACTTGAATCAAATTCATCAATTTTCAAATACTTTCATATTTTTCAAAAGTGTTCATAAGATATTTATCTTTCATACTTCATGCTTGAACACTTGTATTGATATTTGAAAAGTGAATTGTGTACATAGGAGAAGATCATTATTGATATTAAGTCTTTGTATTACTCACTCAAAATTAAAAATATAGAAAGGTATTTCTATTGTGTGACTTATGTTCCAAGGTTTGTTTGGACATAAGGGTAAGTGTGGCAAGAAGATTGTTCTTGCACACTTGTTTGTTAGTTTGTTAGAAAGTAGGCCTCACCATTGAAGGTGTGATAGGTTGTACTTTTTCTAAAAACTAGTCGAAATCTCTTTCAAATTGAAAGGGGACTGGATGTACCTTCGGACTGTGAAGGGAACCAGGATAACTCTCTGTGTCACTTTTAATTTTTGCCTTATTGTTTTCCTTTCATACAAACTTACAAGAAAAATTCTATCCATCAAAGAAAAAGAATCGAGAAAAATTATATACACCTAATTCACCCCCCCCCCCCTCTTAGGCGCATTCTGATCCTACACATAGCATTCACAAGCGCTGGAATTCTCGACTACAACAATGTTTGTGCAACAGATGCCGATGGGGATAATGATTGCGACTGGGATAACTGGATTCACCCATGCGTACCTGGGGAGGAGCTCCGGAACTGATATGCTGAAGATTTTGTTCAAGTTACTTGACAGTCAAAGTAATTTTTCTTTGTTTCCATTTTTATCATACTGCATGTCAAATCCTGCACTCTGCCCAAGATGCATGGATCCATTTGTAGGGTCATCATGTTTTTAATGCATTTACTTTTTCCATGAAATAAAGAACATTTTTCAAGCCAATTGCGTTCTCTTTCTTTCGCTTTTTAAATTTTTCACAAAAAAACGAATAAAATGGCAATGTTTTATTTCCATTGTTTTCGTGAGTTTGCATCTCCTTTGAAACGAACAGATTCTGAAATAAGCACATCATTTGTGCAGTGTTGATCATTCGGATTCCTGTGATAATGTTCCTGCTATGACTATGCATGACTTCGACAATCCTATCTACCAAGCTGACGAAGGGGTTGAGGAAGACTGTGAACTCCCATAAGAGTTGGTCAGGTTGTTGAAACAAGAGGAAAGGGTCATTCAGCCTCATCAGGAAGAAATAGAGATCACCAACATCGGGTCTGAAGAGGTGAAGAAAGAGATAAAGATTGGGGCCAGTCTGCAGGTTGAGGTAAAGAGAAAATTGATCGGTATGCTACGTGAATATGTGGATATCTTCGCCTGGTCGTATCAGGATATGCTAGGGTTGGATACTAACATCGTTGTGCACAAGCTACCACTAAAGGAAGATTGTCCTCCCGTAAAGCAAAAGCTGAGAAGAACTAGCCCTGACATGGCTATGAAGATCAAGGAGGAAGTTCAGAAGCAGTGGAATGTCGGGTTCCTTGTTGTAACTAGCTACCCACCTTGGGTATCTAACATTGTGCATGTACCAAAGAAAGATGGCAAGGTCCGGATGTGCATCGATTATCGGGATCTAAACAGAGCAAGTCCAAAGGATGAATTTCCATTACCTCACATTGATGTGTTGGTATATAACACCGCTCAGTTCTCAGTATTTTATTTCATGAATGGCTTCTCCGGGTATAATCAGATCAAGATGGCACCGGAAGACAGGGAGAAAACAACGTTCATTACCCCGTGGGGTATATTCTGTTATAAGGTTATGCCCTTCGGATTGAAGAATGTCGGGGCAACGTAACAACGGGAAATGGTAACCTTGTTCCACGATATGATACACAAGGAAATTGAGTGTTATGTGGACGACATGATTGCCAAGTACTTGGACGAAGAAGAGCATCTGGTCAATCTCAAAAAGCTGTTTGATAGGTTGATGTCGCTCCCACCAAATGACACCTGGTCAGAAGGGGTACAGATGCGAACGGTCGGCGAAAGAGAGAGAACACAAGGGTGAACTGAAAAGAGTCGCCAGCTAGGCATTTTTATCCCGAAGGAAAGGTAATGTTGCATAAACCCGGGAAAAGATAGATAAGACGGTCGCGAACCAGAGAAACTGAGAAAGGGGGATGGTTACAACCTGGGAAGGTATTAGCACCCAGATTGTCCGTCGTACTCGACGGGATCCACACTTGAAAGTTTGTGTTTAAAGGGGTAGTGTCAGTGCTATTTGTGTGCAAAAGCTGGAAAAGAATGCAAGTGTCAGTGCAAAAAGAGGTGTGAAGTGAATAAAAGGAGTGTCAGTGCAAGAAAAGAGTGCAGTGCTCAAGACAATGAGGCTTAAAGAATAAAGCTGGAATAGGGGGGAATATACAGAGACTTTTGTTCGATAACTGTTAAGTTATGCCAACGTATCCTCTCGTGCAATGAGGAAGTCAGAACACCGTAGTTCGACTCAAAGAGACTGAAAGATAAATTGACTTGTGAACTGCTTACTTGTCTAGGCTCAAGTGTATGACCTGTCTGGCTCAGGTACTAACTGTCTTGCATTAGACGGAAGAAGCAAATTATCGTTTATGAGTGAAGATGATGAGAAAAGAATCCCGGAGGAGACTATTATTGTTTGTTTTTGGATTTTTAATCTTTAATTGCTTTTTTGTTTGTCATAAGAAAATGAGCTTAAGCCTAAACCAAGGGTTAGTAAACTCATCACATCCTCCCTCTGATTAGGGGTAATGAGAATACCTTAAGTGTGAGGTAAGCACCTCACACTTAATCACCTTGATGTAGGATTAAGATCATTAACCTACTTGCAATTATTTAGATGTTTTTGGAGTTTTTTTTAGTGTTAAGTAATGAGTTTAAGCCATAATCAAGGATTTAATGGACCCATTACACCATCCTAATAGAAGGATAATAGATGAGAACATTTAAGCTGAGAAAGGCTCCTCAACTTAATCCATGATTAGGAATTAACCTCATGACAAAACAAAGCCTTTATTAGAGTGGACTTTAACTAATGGTAAGATTAAGAAGTGAGTTTTATGGTTTATAAGACAACTTGAGGGGGACTTGTCCATTAACACTAGGGTTAGTCCTTCTTAACCAATTCAGGAAGAATTAGAACCCTAATGCAAGGCCCAAGTTACAAGCTTGATGTCTTAGTGATTATTAGATGGATTGATTAAAGGATTTAAACACATTAAGGGTTTAACACATAGGATTAAAGTTATACACTCCATCCTAAGAGAAGGATGCATGCATAACCTTAATCACAAAGCCTTAAAACCTTAAGGGTTTAATCCTTGATTATGAGGTGAGAAGAGAAGACACAAAGATGACACAAAGGTAAAACTAATGGGGGGACTAATCAAACCCTAATTGTGATCATGCTTGGGTATTCCTAGGGTTTATGGGGCTTGCAAGAGATCTTCAGGAGATCCACCAAGGAAGAAGCAGGATGAAAGGAAGAGAAGTAAAGGAAACAAGTCAACTTACTTCACTTAAGAAGATAAGTTGCTTGAAGAAAGAAAGTGAGGAGGGAACATGAATGAGCAAGCTCACTCTAATACAAAGATAAAATGCAGCAATGATGCATAAGAGAGATGAGAAGAGATTGTGAGAAGTGAAGGAAAATTCACTTCTCAAACACTTACCACCTGAAAAAGTTAGTAAAAGGAAATGAAATGGAAATGGAAATGGGATGAAATGCAAAGATGCGAACCAAAACCAGAAGCATGCTCATGATGAAAATGATGCCAAGGGATGATATGAAAGCATGTCAAGCTATGCAAATGATTATACAAGAGATGAGAATTCAAATGAAGCATATAAGAAGCATGAAAGTTCATGAATGCATGCATATGAAATGAAATGAAAGCATAACATGGCAAATGGATGATGAAATGATCAAACATGATTCTAATATGTCCTAAGATCTCTTATATGTCATGTGGATGCATAAAATGTCATGGCAAGTTCATGTATGCAAGCATATGCAAGATGAATGCAGGTGAAGATGCAAAATTAGGGTTATATGAACATGTGAGATGCAAAACTCAAAAACAGAAACAAATGACAAGATAAAAAATTGAAAATGCACTCAAAGGAACCCTAAACCTATACTAGTTTACCATCCATAAGGGGGAGGTCAGAAGCTAAACCTAAAGGAAGTTATGAATTTCCTAAGTTTCTAGGGTTTTAAGGGTGATCCTCAAGGTAAAATGCCAAACAAATTGAAAATGAAAGATAAAAATGAAACAAAAATGTTTTTAGAAACTAGAAGTCATGCATAGAACAATTAAAAAAGAATCATTCACAAACTCAACTTGGTTTAAAAGTTATGAATTTTTGAAGTTAGGGTTAAAAATGTACAAATTTAAGAACCCTAATTCAAATGAAAAATGTCAAAGCTTGATCAAAACCAAAAAGAAATTTGTATGGTGACTTTGTAAATGTTTTAAAATGTTCTCTGATTTTTTTTTGTGATTTTTAAATACTTAAATGTATTTTTAATTAATTAAAATCAATTAACTAATTAAAAATAACATTTAAATGATTTAAAAATATTTTTTTAATGCAAAAAATAAAAATAAAAATATTTTTGGGTTCTGAAAATTAATAAAAGGTTGGATAAAAAATTTCAGAATTTTTTGATGTTTTTTTCTATTTTTAAAAATTCGTGAAATATAAAATAGAAAAAAATGAAATAAAAACAAATTAAATGAAAAGTATGCTGAATGGGTGGACATGATGAAATCTGGGTTTAAAATGTTTGACTGGGCGCTCATCTGAACGGCCCAAATTCAAACTTCATTAAACTGATTTAATTAATTATTAATCCTAAAATTAAAACTAATGATTCAATATGATCCACACACTGCACGCGGGAAAGGAGGATCTAACGGCTCACATTTAAAATATGCCCTAACCCTAATTAATTAGGTTAATGACTTTCAGGTGGCCGGAAATGACCTCCAGTCATCTTCTCCGGCCACACTCTCCCCTGAAAATCCTCAAATCACTCCCTATGCCATGATAAACTCCCCAAATCTCCAGAAATGATCCCCAAACCCCATAGAACAAGAATCCAACACCATAATTCATTTATCTTGCATCAAAATCATGATTCGAACAAAAACATAAAAATGGACAAAATTTCAGAACATGCATACACAGTCAATACTCAACCATTCTTCAAAAATAAATGCTCATTGTAATCAGGAGAACAAACTCTACCATCTCATGACTAAAGAAACGATTTCTGGAAAAATGTTTCAAGAGGATACCTGAGATGAAGCTTTGCCAATGGAGCTGCCTGGGCCTTCTTCTTGATGCAAACACTCTCCTCTGATCACCTTTGAGCTTCTTTGATGCTTTGCTGAAGTGTTTGTGACCTCTCTTTGAAGTTCAGTGAAGTTTAGTTCAAAGGGGGGAAAAATCTTATTTGGTGTATGGTGGTTTTTAGGGCAAAGTGAAGGGTGGTTTGTGATCAGTGATGGATTTGAAGATGAATGGTGGAAGAATTTTTAAGTTTTGATGTTTGTGCTGAGTGTTTCGAATGAAAATGCAAAGGAGGTGCTTTTTTGTAACTATGGCAATGTTGTGGTTTGAGGCTTGCTTCTTGTGTGTTTTGAGTTTCATTTTGTCCACATATCAAGCTGTGATAGGTCTGTGGAGTTGGTGTGGGCTATGCTGATTGGTATGGCCTTATTGCAAAAACGTTAACAAAGTTGTACTTTGAGGTATGGGCTGGTTCAGGCCAAGGACAAAGGGGTGTCTGGTGCAGCTGGGATTGAGGATTTCCATGGAAATCACTTTGAGGCAAATCAGCAAGTTTGTGAAAGGTTATGGGAGGTTTTGAAAATTTGTGAACCTTTGGCCCTTTTGAGATTTCTTTATGTGCAAGTCATGAAATTTGGAAATTCTTGGGCCAATTCTGAGTTTTAGGCAATATGTTATGTTTGTATGATGATTAGAAGTCAATTTGAAGTCACAAAATGGCTTGGCATGAGGTTTTGCAAAAATGCCTCTTTGGCATGAAACATGAAATTATGTGATTTTTGCCAACTTTGGAAAGCCATAACTTGAGTTCAAAAATGAATTAGATCTTGTTCTTGTACTTTTTGAAAAGGGAATGATCCAATCTACAACTTTCATGACCAACAATTTTTCATTTGAAGCATTTTTGGTTAAGAAAGAGGAGGTTGAAAAACTTTCCCAAAATGGAATGTTTACATTACAAGTCATTTCCATTTTTGGCAACTTTTGGTTTAGCTCACTTTTCTTCAAATTTGTGAACTTCAAAGCACTTCAATGATCAAATAAAGACCATATAACTTCAATTTGATGAAAAATCCACTTTGGTTCCATGTTGGGGGGCCTCAGATGCCTTGATTTTGCTCTGACTTGCTCAAGAAGTTACCCAGTGATCAGATGACTTCCACAATGAATTTCTTCATCAAACTTGGTACACATGATCCTTATAACATATTGAGACCAATAGAAACAAGAATGACCAAAAAATTTGGATTTATGGCCTCTGAAACCAAAACCCTAATTTCAGGTCATTTGTGCAGCTAAACCCTGGCTCTGCTTCCATGCCTTGCCAGTTCTTGTGATTTTCTGACTTCCTTGATCTTGGGAGGATGTAATATGAGGATTTAACCTACATGGATCCTCTTGAGATGATTGAAGACCTTTGGAGTGGCTCAGATGGATCTTGGATTGCTCAGATCACAAACCCCTAGATGCAGATGACTTTGAACCAATGCAGTGAAGCAAAAATACAAAATGATATGATATGATTGAACTTATGCAAATGAAAAGATCACAAGCCATGGTGTGAACTTAGTGAGGGCAAATTTGGGGTGTTTACAGCTGATAAAGTACATATTGAGGTTGAATCCTAACAAGTGTACATTCGGAGTGCGTTTTGGTAAATTGTTGGGTTTCATTGTTAGCCAAAGGGGAATCGAGGTAGATCCTGCAAAGGTAAAAGCGATACGAGAAATGCCTGCACCGAAGACAGAAAAAGAAGTGTGTGGGTTTTTAGGGAGATTGAACTACATTTCACGGTTTATATCTCATCTAACTGCCACATGCGAGCCAATCTTCAAATTGTTAAGAAAAGAACAAACAGTCAGGTGGAATGAGGACTGTCAAAGAGCCTTCGAAAAGATAAAAGAGTATTTGCAGGAGCCTCCGATCCTAATGCCTCCAATTCCAGGGCGGCCATTTATCATGTACTTGACTGTGTTAGAAGGGTCGATGGGGTGTGTTCTAGGCCAACATGACGAGTCTGGTCAAAAAGAGCATGCTATATACTACCTTAGCAAAACGTTTACCGACCGTGAATCCCGTTACTCACTGCTCGAGAAAACTTGATGCGCTTTGGTATGGGCTGCTCGCCAACTGAGACAGTACATGTTGACCCACACCACATTGCTAATCTTAAAAATGGACCCCGTCAAGTATATTTTCAAGAAACCAAAATTAACCGGAAGGGTGGCAAGGTGGAAAATGATATTAACAGAGTATGATATACAGTATACTTCCCAGAAAGCCATCAAGGGAAGTATATTGTCCGATTATCTTGCACAACAACCGCTTGAAGATGACTATCAGTCAATGAAGTTTGATTTCCCTGATGAGGACATCGTGTACCTCAAGGAAAGAGATTGCGAGGAACCACTTTCAGAGGAGGGGCCTGACCCTGAATCCCAATGGAAGTTGATGTTTGATGGGGTAGTCAATATCAACGGACTTGGAGTTGGTGTTGTTCTTATCACTCCCAAAGGTTTTCACTTTCCCTTCGCTGCCAAAATTACTTTTGGCTGAACCAACAATGAAGCGGAATATGAGGCGTGTATAATGGGAATAGAGGAGGCTATTAATCTTCGGATTAAGACTCTCGATATATTCGGAGATTCAGCCCTCGTTATCAACCAAATTACCGGTAAGTGGTATATATATCAAGAACACTTAATTCCTTATAGGGATTATGCCAAATGACTGTTGGCGTTCTTCACAACGATTAAGCTTCAATACATACCACGAGATGAGAATCAATTTGCCGATGCATTGGCTACTCTTTCTTCGTCCATCAAAGTTTTGTGTTGGAACTATGTGCCATGGATTGATATTTCGATGCTTGACGTACCAGCTTATGCTTCCTCTGTAGACGCAGTGTCTGATGAGAAACCTTGGTACTTTGATATTAAGCTTTTCCTGAAAAAACAATAATACCCAGCTGGGGCATCATCCAATGACAAGAAAACCTTGAGATGACTTGCTGCCAGTTTCTTCTTGAATGCAGACAGGGTTTTGTATAAGAGGAACTTTGACATGGTCTTGCTCAGATGCATGGATAGACACGAAGCAGGCCTGTTAATGCAGGAAGTCCACGAGGGATCTTTCGGTACTTATGCAGGAGGACATGCTATAACTAAGAAGTTATTGAGATGAGGGTACTATTGGCTAACAATGGATGCAGATTGTTGTTTGTACGCCCGTAAGTGGCACAAGTTCCAGATTTATGCAGACAAAGTGCATGTTCCTCCTAGCCAGCTCAACGTCATGTCATCTCCTTGGCCCTTTTCTATGTGGGGCATTAACATGATTGGGAGGATAGAGCCTACTGCTTCAAAGGGTCATCGTTTCATCTTGGTTGCGATTGATTACTTCACCAAATGGGTTGAAGCAGCATCTTATACCAATGTCACTCGTCAAGTGGTAGCCAGATTTCTGAAGAGAGACATCATTTGTAGATACGGAGTGCCTGAGCGAATCATCACTGACAATGGTTCCAATTTAAACAACAAGATGATGGCAGAACTGTGGCGGGACTTCAAGATCTAGCATCACAATTCTTCTCCTTACCGGCCAAAGATGAATGGCGCAGTAGAGGCGGATAACAAGAATATTTAGAAGATTGTGCAGAAGATGGTTGTCACTTACAAAGATTGGCATGAGATGTTACCATTTGCACTTCATGGGTACCAAACGTCAATCAGGACGTCAACTAGGGCAACTCCTTTCTCCTTGGTGTATGTGTAAACACCCCAAATTTGCCCTCACTAATATCACACATTGGCTTGTGATCTTTCATTTTTGTTTTAAACATAGGCATACCATCTCATATTGCATTTTTGCTTCACTGCATAAGTTCAAGTTCATCTGCATCTAGGGTTTGTGATATGAGCAATCCAAGATTCCATCTGAGCCATCCCAAAGGCCTTAAAGCTTTACAAGAGGGTCCATGTGTGTTCTATCATCATATTATGTCCCTCAAAGTTCATGGAAGTCAAGAGATCACAAGAACTGGCAAGGCATGGAAGCAGAGCTAGGGTTTTCACTACACAGATGACCAAAATTAGGGTTTTGGTTTCAGAGGCCTTACCTCCAAATTTTTGGGCCATTCTTGTTTCTAATGTTCTTAAGATGTTATAAGGATCATGTGTACCAATTTTGATGAAGAAATTCATTGTGGAAGTCATCTGTTCATTGGGTGACTTCTTGAGCAAGTTAAGTCAAAATCAGGGCATCTGAGGCCCCCAATAATGGAACCAAAGGGGTATTTTCATAAAATTGAAGTTCTATGATCTTTATTTGATCTTAGAAGAGGTTATAAGTTCACAATATTGAATAATTTTTAGCCATTTACAAACTTGCCAAAAATGGAAATGACTTGTAATGGAAACTTTCCATTTTAGTAAAGTTTTTCAACCTCCTCTTTCTCAACCAAAAATGCTTCAAATAAAAACTTCTTGGTCATGAAAGTTGTATATTAGGTCTTTCCCTTTTCAAAAAGTACAAGAACATGTCTTGATTCATCCTAGAACTCAAGATATGGCCTTTCAAAGTTGGCAAAAATCCTATAATTTTCAAGTTCATGCCAAAGAGGATTTTTTGCAAAATCAAGTTCCAAGCCATTTCATGACTTCTAATTGTTTGCTAAACATCATAAAAACATAGTGCAATGCATTTGGACCAGAATTGTGCCTTGCATCACAAGTTTCATTAAGTCATTTTCACAAAATCTTCAAAGTTGGAAATTTGCAAAACCTGTGGTATCTCTTCATCCAAGTGATCCAGCTGCATAAAAATGATCCCATGGCCATCCACAAAGTCAGCTGAGGCCAGACACCCCAAGAAATCAGACCTGCACCATGCCCATACCTCAAAGTACAAAATCTTGACTTTTTGCAACTTGGCCCATACCAATCACACTATGCCACCACCAACTTTCTGATCACTCTCATTGGCCTATACTAATCTTATGGACTTCATTTCACATAACACATAAGCCTGAATCATTCTACAAGTCATCATTCACAAAATTGGCCAAAACTTTCATCTCTTCGAAACTCTCAGCACAACCATCAAACCTCAAAACTCTTTGCACCATTCAATCATACACATCATAAGGATCGCAAATCAACCATTACAATGGCCTGAAACCTCACAAAACAAAAACACGATTTCTGCCTTAGCAGAACTGAATCCCAAAAACCAAGCCATACGAACTTGTTTCAAGCCTTTCAGAAGCACAAGGGGGATCATTGGAGTGGTTTTGCACTAAGGAGAGGTCCAGAAAGCTCAGATTGAGAAAGCTTCATCTCAGGTATCATCAAGAACAATTTTTCCAAAACTTGTTTTTTAAGCTACAAATTGATTCTACATGATGTGCTGATCATTGTGATATGTTTACTTTTGAAAATGGTTTAGTATTAAGCATGTATTGAACTTCTGAAAGTTTTGTTCAGTTTCACGATTTGCTTCGAATCTTGTTTTTGATGTATGATAAATGTGTTTTGATGATGGATTATTGCTTAGGGATGTTAGGGGATTGATTCTGGAGCTTTAGAGCTTTTGATTTAGTCTAGGGAAGAAGTTAGGTGTTTTGGTCTGCCGGAGAAGATTATAGGAACACTGTTCCGGTCACCTGAGAGTCATTAAACTCTAATCCTGTAATTAATTGTCAGTTTGAATAATGGTCGTAAGATGTGTTTTGCCCGCGTGTACGAATGGCCTGGATTGATCCACTTAACCCTAATCCTGATTATTTAATTTAATTAATATCGATTAGCCAGAAACAATCTCAGCCATCCAATAACGCGCGCATTCAACCCTCCCCCCTTGAGTTTGAATCTCAGCCCTCAGATGCGTTTACTTTGCATTTTATTCATTTTAGTTTCATTTATTCTATTTCTTTTGCATATTTATTTTAAAATATCAAAACTCATCACACAAATATGAAACTTTGTATTTTTGTTTTAAAAAATTTTCTTAACCTGAAAACATTTTTATTTTTATTTTTTTCATTTAAAAAGTAATTTTAAAATATTTAAATGTTATTTTTAATTAATTAAAGTCTTTTAATTAATTAAAAATACATTTAAGTTTCTAAAAATCACAAAAAAAATCATGAATAATACCATTACATTTAGAAACATTTTCAAACTCTTCACACAAATTTATTTTTAGGTTTGATCATAGTTTGTGAATTTTCTTTGAATTAAGGGTCATTTAATCTCATTTTTTGAACCCTAACTTTAAAAAATCTTTTCTGCCTAACCAAGAAGAGTTTGAAGATGATTCTTTTTGCATTGTGTTTCATATGGCATGTAGTTTATAGGACATTTATCTCATGAATTTATCTTGCATTTTCAATTTGATTTGCATTTTTCCCCTTGAACCACCCAAAAACCCTAGAAAACTTAGGAAATTCATAACTTTTGATTGGTAAGGATTCTGACCTTATCCTTTGGGGTTTTACCTAGTATAGAATAAGGGTTTGTTTGAGATTGGTTTCAAATTTTTATCATGTCATATGCTTCTGTTTTGTTCATTTTCATCTCATACTTCCATATAACCCTAATTTTTCATGTTTACTAGCATTCATCTTGCATATGCATCAATACATGAACTTACCATGACATTTATTGCATTCATATGTCATCTTAGACATCTTAAGACATGTTAGAATCCTGCTTGATCATTTCTTCATTCATTTTCCATGATTTGCATTCATTTTATGTCATTAACTTTCATGTGTTTTCAAACTTCAAAGCATGCTTACATGACATCTCATTCTTGTATGATCATACATATACATTTGGTATGCCTTTGCATCATCTCACATGACATTCTCATTTCATAAAAACTTCTGACTTGGGTCATTTCATCTCATTGCATCTCATTTCATCTCATTTCTTTATGCTTTGAACTTTATGCATTCATGCTAACTTTTCAGGTGGTAAGTTACCTTGAGAAGTGGATTTGCCTTCACTTCTCACTTCTCCTTATCTATTTCATATGCATCTTGCTGGTTTTGGAAGTGAAGTTGTTCACTTGTGTTCCACTTCTTTCACTTTCTCTCTTTAAGTTACTTATCTTCTTCATTGAAGTAAGTAACTTATTCTTCTGCTTCTTCCTCCTTTCATCTGCCTCTTCCATTGGTGGCTTCCTTGAAGATCTTTCTCTAAGCCTTACAAACCATAGGAGCATCCAAGCATGATAATAATTAGGGTTGTGATTAGCCCCCCTTAGCTTTTACCTTTGAGTCTCCTTGAGTCTCTCTTCTCATCTCAATAATCAGAGACTAAACTCTTAAAGTTGTAGGACTTTGGAATTAGGGTTATGCTTGTATCCTTCTATTAGGATGGAGTGTATAACTTTAATCCTAAGTGTTAAACCTTTAATTTTTTTAAACCTCTTAATCAAATCATCTTAATAATCACTAAGACTTCATCTTGTAACTTGGGCATTACATTAGGGTTCTAATTCTTCCTTTATGGTTAAGAAAGACTAACCCTAGTGTTTAATGGACAAGTCCCCCTCAAGTTGTCTTACAAACCATAAAACTCATCTCTTGATCTCATCCCTTAATTAAAATCCACTTAATAAAGTCTTGTTATATAATGAATTTAATCCCAACCCATGGATTAAGTTGAGGTATCTTCCTCGGCTTAAGTGTGCTCATCTATTATCCTTCTATTAGGATGGTGTAATGAGTCCACTAATCTGTGATTAGAGATTAAACTCATTACTTAACACTAAACAAAAATCCAAAAACATCTAATTAATCCCAAGTAGGTTAATGATCTTAATCCTACATCATCATGGCAATTAAGTTGAGATGCTTATCTCATACTTAAGTATTCTCATTATCCCTAATCAGGGAGGATATAATGAGTTTGCAAGTCCTTAATTTAGGCTTAAGCTCATTAACTTATGAAAAACACCAAAAACAATAACAAAACTGAAAACACAAAAAAACAAACAATAATCGTCTCCTTCGGGATTCTTTTCTCATCACACTCATTCATAAACGAGAACTTTCTTCTTCCGTCTAATGCAAGACAGTTAGCACTCGAGCCTGACGAGTCATACACTTGAGCATAGACAAGCAAGCAGTTCACAGTCAATTTATCTTTCACTCTCTTTGAGTCGAACTACGGTGTTCTGACTTCCTCATTGCACGAGAGGATACGCAGGCATAACTTAATTGTTATCGAACAAAAGTCTTTGTGTCTTCCCCCTCTTTCAGCATTCTTTTTCCAAGCCTCAGTTCCTGAGCATTTCACACCTTTTTGCACTGACACTTGTACATTCTTTTCCAGCTTTTGCACACAGATAACACATACACTACCCTTTTAAACACAATCTTTTAAGCGTGGATCCCGTCAAGTACGACGGACAATCTGGGTGCTAATACCTTCCCAGGTTGTAACCAACCCCCTTTCTTAGTTTCTCTAGTTCGCGACGGTCTTATCCATCTTTTTCTAGGTTTATGTAGCATTACCTTTCCTTCGGGATAAAAATACCTAGCTGGCGACTCTATTCAATTCACCTTCATTTTCTCCTTTCGCCGACCGTTCGCGCTTGTACCGGGATGCAAATCTTCGGGAGCGACAGTATGGCATGGAGCCAGTCTTGCCTGTTGAGGTAGAAATTCCTTCATTACGTGTGATGATGGACGTGAAGCTTGATGAGGCTGAGTGGGTACGTGCCCGATATAATCAGTTGTGCCTAATTGAGAAAAAGAGATTAGTGGTTATCTGTCATGGTCAGTTTTATCAGAGGAGAATGAAGCGAGCATTCGACCAACGAGTATGTACTCGGGAGTATCAAGTAGGCGAGATTATACTCAAGAGGATCATTCCTCCAGGTTCAGATCACAGGGGCAAGTGGACCCCAAACTACGAAGGCCCATTCATAGTAAAGAAAGTTTTCTCAGGTGGGGCGCTGATGCTCACTACTATGGATGGAGAAGATTTCCAGTCTCCAGTTAACTCGGACGCAGTTAAAAAATACTTCGCATAAAAAGACCCGCTGGACACAAAAATAGAATTAAAGTCCAGGCAAGAAAAGGGCATCCCGGCGAGCTAAAAACAGAATAAAAAGCTTGGGCAAAAATTAGGGAAATAAAAAAAATGTGGGCACCTACGGAGTCGAAAAGCCACATCAGACGGCTCAGGAAAAAACGGGTATCCCGGTGGATTGAAAACCCGAAAGGGAGATCCACGCAAAACAAGGGAATAAGAGAACAATTGTGATCCGGGTAATCTGAACCAAATCACCGTTTCATGCAATTTGACAATATCAGAAGGATAGGAATCAGTCCCTTCATCTTCTTCAGAAAGCAAAGGCAAGAACAGAAAGTCTTGAAGACATGCTGGTAATAGCAGGAAGGAAACTCATTGGAATGCCGTGTACATTGCCATTAGGATAGTTTCTTTTCTTAATTTTACGGTAGCTACCTCTTTCCAGGTAGTTACTTCCTGATGTAAAACTTTGCCTATTCAGGGGCCATTCAATGAATGAATATTCAGTCAAAAGCCGTGTTGCGTCGTGTTTACTTTGTTTGCAAAAATGTCCTGAATTTTTGGAAAAAAGGAACATTGCATATGAAACATGTTGATTTTTCTGGAAAAAATTGACATTACAGGGAAACAGTTAAAATTATCTTTGGGTGTCGGGTGACAATGGATGAACAGATCATACCCTGCGAATCCCCGGGGCACCTGTGTGTATACTGTTGTTGCAGATTTTGCAGGGCGATGTTGCACTTCCCCAAGCAAAGAATGCTTCCCAGCTGAGCTACGGAAATTGGAATCCCTAGCAGAATTTCAAATCTAATCAAAGATGGTGTCTTCCCCAAGCGGAGTTTGTTCTTCACAGAAAGACCTGGTTATCCACGGTAGAGCAGAAAGGCATGATCCCCAGCTGAGTCAGAGTAGGTTGGTATCTACAGCAAAATTTCGAAAATCCAGTTGAACAGTTCTCACTTATGAGCGAAATCCTTATGTCGGAATGGGTTATTCCCAGCAGGAAGCTGAATGCCTAATTCTCCATAGAGTTGTAGCTTCCAGAACTTTTTCATTAGCAAAGGTCGTTTGACCATGTATTCCCCGGACGGGTCGGAAGTTCGTCTTTTCCTCGCAGAGTTTCATGTTTGGAAGTTGCAACCATCATTGAAAAACCCCTCAATGAGTCACCAGCGAGTCCGCCAATTTATTTTTGGCCAATGGGACCAAGCAATGCAAACATTGGTTCACATTTCATTCCTCAATCAAGTATCGTCGGGATATCTTGGATGTTTCCCCAGCAGAATTCCAAGGCTAGTTGAAGAGCTTTCATCCCCAAGAAGATTATATTTCCACAAGAGAAACTATCCCCAGAGAGTAATTGTGCGCCTGGTTTCCCCACAGAGTCAGAATCTTCAGAATTCTCTCCCCAGCCGGAGTCTTGACTAAGCCTCTTCCTCAGCCGAGCCTGAAGATTGTTATCCCCGTAGAGTTCATGTTTGGGACTTGTTCCCATCGTTGAAGTATTCCCCAGAGAAGTCACCAATATATTTTTTGGCTTTGGTGATGATACAAGCAGTTATTCATCTCCCCAACCAGAGGTAGGTGTCAGAGCCTCTTGATCTGGTTCTCCCCTGCAGAGTCGTGATTTTCTGTTGCCAATCAGGGTATTTTGCAGGAGGCTCGTATGCATGTCCTAGCGCTCGTCCGTGTTTGATGTTTGTTGATGCTCGTCCGCATCCCTTTAACATTCGTCGGTGTTTAATACTCATTTGATGCTCGTATGCTTTCCCCGGCGGTCACCTGTGTGCGGTAGATTTGATGCTCGTATGCTCTCCCCAGTAGTCACCTGTGTGTGGTAGATGTTTGTTGCTCGTATGCATTCTCCAACACTCGTTTGTGTTTGATCTTCATCTTTGCTCGTCTGCATCCCTAGCACTCGTCTGGGTTCACACTTTGTTGTTGCTCGTCTGCACTCCTCAGCATGCGTCTGTGCTCGCCTTTTGCTTGTCTGCATCCCCAGCACTCGTCTGTGTTTGATGGTTGATATCTGTTGGATGTTCGACTGCATTTCCAGTACTTGCTCGCTTGAGAAATATTTTTTCGTTTGATTCCCCCGGCAGGGTTGTGATGCTTATCAGAAATCTGTTTATTGCTAGTCTACACTCTCCAGCACATGTTTGTGCTGATTGTTCGCATGTATAGTTGCTCGTCTGCATTTCTCCAGCACTCATCTGTGTTTGATCTTCATCTTTACTCGTCTGCACGCCCCGACACTCGTCTGTGTTTATGATCTATTCAAAGTTCGTTCGCTTTGGTCGGATACTCGTCTGTATCATCGCTCACACTCGTCTGTGTTAGCTCATATCCATATGTACTGATTTGATAATTACTTTGATACTCGTCTGTATTGTTACTCCAATTGCTCGTCTGTGTTGGATTTCTGGTATTCGTCTGTATTAGTGGATGGTATTCGTCTATATTATCACCTAAAGCGCTCGTTTGTGTTTCTTAGATCATCGTCTGATATTCGTTTGTATCATTGACTTATGGAACTCGTCTGTGTTCTCTTGATGGTCATCCAATAATCATCTGTATTGAGGAGGTTTGAAGTCCTGACGGTGGGATTAAACGTCAAAATGGTTACCGGTCCTGGCGTAACAGGTATATCTGAAGGAGGTTCGTCTGTCTCAAGCACCAATTATCTACACAAGATTTGTGAAGAGGGTTCGTCAAATCCTAGTGTCACACCTGGCGTAACAGGTTTTCTCAAAGAAGACACATCTGTCTTAGACCATATATCCACGAATAATATATGAGGAGGGTTCGTCTATCCTGATTATGCTTGTCTATCCCACAGACTTAAGTGCATCACTGGTCCTGGCGTAACAGGTTTATCCGAAGGAGATTCGTTTGTCTCAGGTCATATGTTGCAAATGTATGAAGAGGGCTCATATGTCCATTTCCTGGCGTAACAGGTTTGTTTGAAGAAGGCTCGTATGTCCAGCACCTGGCGTAACAGGTTTGTTTGAAGGAAACTCGTTTGTATAAGTTTTCCTTATCCAAAGTAATAATTCAGTTTGGAAGGAGCTCGTCTGCTTTATCCCTGCTTCAGTCGCCAAAGAGTCATTTGGTTAGGTTTATTTCCCATTGCTGGCATTCTCCAGCAGAGTGAAAATTTTCGGTTTTCTTGGTATTCAACCACAGTTTATCTTGAACGGTCGATAGTCGTGCTACCGTCCTTTTCAGATTAACAGTTATTTGAATAGGGGCAGCTGTAACACCCCAAATTTGCCCTCTCCTGTTTAGCATCGTCATCATATCATAATCATCATCAACATGTCATATCCTTAGCATATTGCATAGAAAAATGAAGCATAGTACTCGCATGTTCCAGCATAAGGTATATGATCAACCATCAGGGAAATTCAAAGCTCACAAGGCATGTTGCAAGTTTGATATCAGGGTCAAAGCCTTAAAAAGGATGGAGGATCAAAATCAGGTCAAAACGGTTGGCACTGGGTTATTCCTGAGGTTTCCCACCAAAAGGAGGGAAAATTCAAAATTCACTGGCGTTAAACGGTTAACGCTTTGGTTAACCGGTTAACGACTGCGAATTTTGAATTCCAGCAGCAAATTCAGCATGTGCTTTGGCTCCAAATTTCCAAATTTCAGATTTTTTATTCATTTGAATTGTGGAGAAGGATCTAGATCATTAATCCAAGCCTAATTCCATTACTAAATCCTAATCACTTTACCAAACCACATTTTTGGATCCCAAGCCTAAATTTTGGGCCCCAAACCTAAACCATATTTAATCCATTTTCCTCCAAACCAATGGAGAGCTCTCTCATTTTTTCATTCTCATTCTGAATTTTCATTCCTCTCTCTCACTATTCTCTCATTTTCTCTCCCACATTTTCAAAATTCACTAAGATTTCCTCTTTGAAGATCACATAACCTTGCCTTAAGGTGTGTAGATTTTGGAAGTAGACCTCTATCCATAGCTCCCTTGCATCATTTTGCTGGTTTAATTGGTGATTCAGATTTGATTTGGGAATTAGAAGTGCTTTTGGATCCAAAATTCTGCATCAAGACCTTTTGCTTGCATTTATTTTGCATGGAGTGTGAAGCTTAGCATCGGATCTTCAAAGTTTTCCGCGAGACCTCTCATTTCCAGCTCAATCAACAACTACCAAAGCATACCTCAACTTTGTAGGTTGGTTAAATTCAGATCTAGCTCTGTTTTAGCTTATTTGCATGCTTGTGCTTTAGATCCACCATATGCTTGTGTATTTGCTTGTGTTGCTTGAATTGATTGGTTGATTTGTAACCGGATCCGTGTGCTTTTGTTCATGAGCTTAATGATGTTAATTAATGTGAATTGATCCATTTATTTCATGTATAATTGATTGCTGGTCTGGTGTGTGATTATTTGGATAAGCTGGTTTTGAGCTGATTTGCTGCAGGAATTGTTGTTGTTTTGACAGTGTTAACCGGTTAACGCATCTGTTTTATATGCTGTTTTCTGCAGGTTTGACATGGTTAACCGGTTAACGCTTTGGTTAACCGGTTAACACTGAAGCATAATGATTTTTTTGAGCTATTTTGAGCTTATTTGATCCCCTTACATGTTTTAATTGCCATGGATCATTGTATGATCATTGAATATGATTGTTTAGGGGATTTGCTTGCTGGTTGATGCATGCCTTCATGTTCTCGACACGTAAATGCTTGTATGCGCAATTGGGCATGTTGTATGATCTTTGTTGATGTGAGCTTTGAGCATGCCATTTCCATGAGTTTTGTTGATGAACATATGTTGAATTTTTGCTAACACTTGCAGGGGCTCATGGTAAGAGAAGTGTGGATGTTTTTCCACATTTCAACTCTTCATCTTTCCTTTTTAAGTTTCTTTCTCTTTGTGGTTTGATGTGCCTTATGCCATCACGTGAGGCAACTCTTTTCTTCCCCCTTTATGAGCAACTTATCTCCTTTAGAGGACTAAGTTGCTTGCTAGCTCTTTCCTCCTCTTCTTCTTGCTCCTCTTTGATTATTCTTTTCTCTTAGGATAGTTGAAACCTCGCTAACCTTAGGACCACTTTTGCATGACAACTTTAGGTTTAGTCTTTCCCCATTTTAGACTTTTGCCTTTTTCACTCCTTTGGTTCTCTCTCTTCTCATCTCAAAAACAAAACCTAAAAAACATTAATAAAGAAAGAAGTGACTTCTTGAGTAATAGTCTTATTCCATGGGGCATATGTATTCATTCCATCTTGGAATAGTGCATTTGTCTAGCATGACGCACAAGTCGGATCATGAGGTCATCTTAATCAAGAAAAATCATAAAAAACACTTCTTCATTTTTAATCACTAAAACACCTAATAAATTCAACAAGTCAATGAATTTAGGCCCTTGCCCTTGGAAACAAGTCTTGGATAAATTCTCCTTACTTGGTGTGCTTGTTCTATTATTCCATCTTGGAATGTAGTAACAAGTACACACTCCATGGAAAAGAGCTTGAGTTCATTCTCTTGTGCCACACCAATAAAAAGCTCATAAAAAAACACAAACAAACAATAAGCGTCTTTCCTTCAGGAATTCTTTTCTCATCTCCTTCGCTCTGTACGCGAACTCGCTCCTACTTGTCATTTTTCAAGACGGTTACGCACTCGTCGTCCAAGCCTGCAACACCTGAGCATTGACATAGGCAGTTCAAGCCTTAAGACACAAGCAATCTTTTCCACCCCTAGTTAGGGGAACTACGGCGTCTCTGATCCTCATGTCTAGTGTGGTACGTAGGCAGCGGGGTAGGGTCCGTTCGAGCACAATCTTTATTTTCCCTACATTTTTCCTCTTTGTTTTCTTTCTCTGTTCCTTTTCCAGTTTCAGTCCTTTCTTTTTTTGTAGCAGCTTGCATTTCTTCACCCTTTGAAACAGTTTCTTTGCAAGCGTGGATCCCGTTGGGTACGACGGATGATCTGGGGTGCTAATACCTCCCAGGTCGTAACCGACTCCCGAACTCAGTTTCTTTGGTTCGCAGGACCCGTGTCCTTCCTTTTCTTTCTACTGGTTTGTGCAGCATTACCATTCCCGTTCCTTTGGGATAAAAATGCCTGGCTGGCGACTCTATTCTTTTCCGTGCCACTTTCGCGCTTGTACCAGGATGGAAATCCAGGGAGCGACAAACAACGAGCACGAGCAGCCGCGAACGACTCCGGTAGAGTTTGGACCCGTCAACAATCCTGAAGCTAATATCATTGGGAATGGCCAAGGGAATATTGGAGGTCGTATTCTACAGGAAGATCCACAAGATGAGCAATTTACAGTGCTAGGTGTTGGGGCAGATGAAGCTTATGACCGTCGGTTGGATGAGATTCAGAAAAGTTAAGATCCTTGGAATCCCAGAACTCCTTGGGATTTGATGTAATGGACATGGGCCTGGTTGAGGGGGTAAGGATTCCCCACAAATTCAAGCCCCCGTGTTTTGAGAAGTACAATGGAACTTCCTGTCCTCGCACTCATTTGCAGTCCTTTCTGGTAAGGTTGAAGGCATACACTATGGATGAGAAGCTATGGATGTTTTATTTTGAAGATAGCTTGACCGAGGCATCCAGAGAATGTTACTCACACTTATCCAGGGCCACCGTCATAAATTGGAAAGATTTGGCTGAAGCCTTTGTGCGCCAGTATCAATACAACTTGGACATGGCACCTAACAGGAATCTCCTAATGGGAATGTCTCAATCTTCGAGGGAAAGTTTTTGTGAGTACGCTCAGAGGTGGAGACAGTTGGCTGCTGCTGTCCAACCTCCAATGTTAGAAAGGGAGATGGCTGACATGTTCATGAATACCCTGCAAGGAACTTATATTGATAGACTTGTTGTTTTCTCTTCCACTAGCTTTGCTGATGTGGTCATAGCGGGAGAGAGAATTGAAATTTTGTTGAAGATGGGCAAGATTTCTGATAATGGCGCCAGCTCCAGCAACACAAAGAAACCATTCCCCAGACCCCGAAGGACAGGAGAAACTAATTCAGTGCATATTGGCAGAGGTAGGCCTCAGTATTTGCAAAGGTCAGTTGCTGTTGTCACCATTCCTACTCCAGCACCTCAACAACAACAGTTCCCACAATAGCAGCAGAGACCTTACAACAACAATAATCAACAATAGTGTCCATTTTCACAAAGGACTTCTCAGATCAACAGGGTAATCAATCCCATTTCGATGCCCTATGCAGTGTTACTCCCACAACTGTTGAAACTCAACTTGATTGAACTGAGGACTTTGGCTCCACCATATCCTCTCAACCTTCCAAGAAATTATGATGTCAACGCAAGATGCGCCTTCCACTCAAATGCTCCCGGCCATGCCACAGAAAAGTGTAGGACCCTGCATATGAAGGTCCAAGACCTGATTGATTCAAAAGACGTAAACTCCGCACATCCTCCGAGTGTCACAAAAAATCCAATACCTAACCACGGTGGCCCAAGGATTAATGCTATCGAGGAAGACCAACCAATAATCCTGATTGATGATATTGCAAGTGTTCGGACACCTCTGGCCGAAGTGAAAGCTCGGCTTTTAAAATGCCAAGTGTTTCCAGGTTGTGAAGCCTACTGCGAAGCTTGTAAGGTTACTACTAATGGTTGTGCAAGTTTGAAGAATGGTATCAACAATCTGATTAAGGAAGGTATCCTGCAGATAACATCAACAGTTCAAGCTTCTACAACTGCAACAGAAATTACTTCTACAAATATAGCAAAAATCATTTCAACAGAATTAGCTACAACAACAACCAACACCAGCAGTGATATTTCAACAATTACTATCTATTACGACCTGACAACGGCCCCTGTTCTAGAATCTCACAACAACAACTTACAACAACATTCTCACCAACATTATCATCAACAATGTCCCAGTAACACTCTCTCATCAGTTTGTCAGCTTCCTGCACTTGTGCCACCTTCAGTCAGACTCCCTGTTACTATATACTACGATCCGCAGACAATCATGACTCCTTCTTCTGCTGCAATTAGTCTGGTGACCATCATGGTGCCTGGACCAATTCCTTATGATAACAACAGTGTCGTGCCTTGGATTATGGTTCGGATCTTTACCTGTTATACCCCAAATTTGTCTTACCTTGTTCATTCTTCATGATAATTGTTTTAGTGCTTGTTGATTCTTCTCTGAATGATCATGTATCTGCTGGTTATGATTTGATAACGATTTAAACCATAAGAGGTTTATTGTTGTCTTGATTGTGGTTGTAGACTCTGGCCAGTGTGTTGAATTCAAGTGAATTTTAAAGAAAGATGGATCCTTATCGTGACTTGAATGTTCGTTTTCAAATGATATTTGAAGCCCATTCCAACTTGATTATAAGTCTTGCCTCAATGAATGTTGGAGCCATATAATTGATTAAATTTGGATGAAGAGATGTATAATGAGTTTGTTTTAAGGAAAAGTTATATTCAAGTTTTGTTGGATTTATGGATTTAAAATGAAATATGATCATTATCTTTATAAGTGCAAAAGAGTACACATGGATGATACAAAAGGGCAAGCAAAGGTGTCCCAAATTGAAAGACAATATCCTTCCACCAAGTGTGATCTCGTGACACAAAATAGCCAAGTCTAAACCTTCATAGTGATTCTAAGGAATTTTGCTACAAACCATGTTATGATCCCATTTGCGATATGTGAAAAATAGCATGCCACCATGTAGAAGTCGTTGCATTATGGATAAGATTTCAAAATACATTGAAAATCAAGGCATGATCAAGTTTTTTATTTTTGGTCACATAAAGGATGTTGGGCCATGGTTCACCAAGTTTAAGGATCAGGTTTTTTTGCAAGATAAATTCATTGGATTCAAGTTAACTTCAAAATTCTTCCTAAATTGAAGCCTCCAAGCCAGGGTTTGACAATTGAATCATACAATTTCATTGAAAGTTATTCTTAGATTTTATGCTTCAAATGATATTTCGAAGTAGATCCCAAGCTTAGTTTCAAGATTAGTTTCACCTATAAAGTTATTCATTTCCAAACCATAGAACAAGACCTCCAAAAACGTGCTTGCAGGTTGTTCTTTATCTAAGGGGGTCGTTAACTTTTACAAAAAAGAGTTTGTTCGAATCACTTTGAATAAGGATTACTCAAACCAAGCAGTTACAAAATCCATTCATTCCTAATCATACAATGTTCATCCTAGGTGTCTAAACTTTGAACATATCCAAATCTTACAAGAAATAATCATGCTCCAAATTCCATCTTAAGGATCATTGCATCACCCTCCCAAAAATTTATACAAACCATCCTAATTGAATTTTGAAAGAAATGCAAGTCAGTGCTGCAGGTTGTAGGCAGTCCATCTTGTCTTCCAGCCATTGGGTCCACAAATTCAGTGGTAGCAGGATCCATAACCAAGGCTTTGAACCTACAAAGCAACAGAGGAAGATAAGATGGAAAGTGTCGTGAAGCATAAATGAAAGAAATACCTAAAGATGTCGTTGGCTTCCTAATAAAATTTCATTAGGTGTTGCCATATTCAGTAGGCTATCAAGTCATTTGGTTTCTTCTTGAAATCACATTGTTCTTGGAGTAACACCTGGAAGATGACAGGGACAACTAATAAGTACACCGTATTAATCTATTCTCACAAGCAACATCTTCAAGAAATAAAGCTTGTTAATGTTAATAGTCCACTATTGAACTTACCAAGCAAGTTGAAAGAGTAAATGGTCGAGAAAGTGTCAATGTTCCCAAGAAATAATGCCGAAACGTCCCGTCGAATTTACACAAGGCCATGACAATACACCAGAATTCTTCATGACATTGAGTTCCATAGCAAACCTGCAAGACAAACAAAGCAATTCATATATTCATCATTGATCCATCACATAAGAAAGAATTCATAATAATTTAGACATTGAGGAAAACCTATACAAAGACACTTCCCAAAGTTTCACATAGTAAATCATACGTTCATTAAATTGCTTTCCACAACTAAGGGCCAAATTTCCTTCACTTCACAAGCTATCCATCATCATATTCGTAATCTGCAAGTAATACAAAGGCAAAAACAACTTAAAATCTAAAGGAAAATTGCAGTTCAGCCAAGGTCAGACAACAAAATTCATAACAGTAGAAAACTCATTGAAGAATCAGTTGAATCTACATAAATTCAACAAACGAGAAACGTTTA
The DNA here is from genome assembly GCA_963966055.1 of Lathyrus aphaca. Classification (NCBI taxonomy): domain Eukaryota; kingdom Viridiplantae; phylum Streptophyta; class Magnoliopsida; order Fabales; family Fabaceae; genus Lathyrus; species Lathyrus aphaca. The sequence continues at coordinate 84,513,700 of OZ014522.1, forward strand.
TTTTTCACAAGGAAGAGTATCATACGGTTTTCATAAGAATCTCACCCAATTATCAGTTTCAATTCACAGACCACCACTATCCCCATCATGAATAATCAGCGAAGAAGGTCAGGCAGTAGTTATGGCAATTATGGATGAAACACAACGATAACAACAAGAATATCCCATTGCTAAGTGTAAACACCCCAAATTTTCCCTCACCCATTCACACCATGGCTTGTGATCATTTCATATGCATAAGTTCAATCATACCATCTCATATTGCATTTTTTATTCACTGCCTTGCTTCTAAGTCATCTGCATCTAGGATTTGTGATCTGAGCAATCCAAGAGCTATTTGAGCCACTCCAAAGGCCATCAATCACTTCAAAGGGGTCCATGTATGTTCAAGCATCATATTATATCCTCTCAAAGTCAAGAAAGTCAAAGAATCACAAGAACTGAGAATGGCATGGAAGCAGACCCAGGGTTAACTGCACAAATGACCTAGAATTAGGGTTTTGGTTTCAAAGGCCATAACTCCAAATTTTTTGGTCATTCTTGTTTATATTGGTCTTTATATGGTATAGGGATCATGCATATCAATTTTCATGAAGAAATTCCATGGGGAAGGCATCTAATCAAAAGTTGACTTTTTGAGCAAGTCAGTGTAAAATCAGGGCATCTGAGACCCCCAATGACCCAACCAAAGGGTGTTCTTCATCATTTTGATTATGTATGATCTTTATTTGATCATAGAAGATGTTAGAAGTTCACAAAATTGAAGAATCTCAAGCCATTTGCAAAGTTGACTTTTTGGGAAAATGACTTGTAATGGAAAATTGCCATTTTGAGAAACTTTTTCAACCCTTGCTTTTTGATTCAAAAATGCTTCAAATGGGAAAACTTTGGTCATGAAAGTTGTAGAATGGATCATTCCCTTTTCAAAAAGTACAAGAACTTGTTCTAACTCATTTTGAATCAAAAGTTATGGCTTGTCAAAGTTGGGAAAAATCACATAATTTCAAGTTTTGTACCAAAGAGGCATTTTGCAAAATGGTATGATCAAGTGTTCAAATATGCACAAACTCATCGCAACATGATCATGTGACTTCTAAAAACCAGAATTGGCCCAAGAATTATGCATTTTGATACCTTGAACTTCATGAATTTCCAAAGGGGCCAAACTTTGTGAAATTTGCAAAACATCTCATAAACTTCATTCAACTTGCTGCATTGCCTCTAAACCTCTTCCATGGTTCTCCTTGTTTCAAGCTGCAGCCAAGCCATGCTTTGTACCTTGACAGAAATGGCCCATACCTCTCTTACACAAAAAGTTGACTTTATGCATTTTGCTCCATACCAATCACACTGCTCCACAACAACTCTCTGACCTATCAAGGATTGAAATGTGTACCAAAAGCAACCCAACACATAACACAACTCAGCCTGAATACACACACAAGCCAGCATTCTCATTTTCCACCTCTTATGCAAAACCTTTCGAAATACACAGCACAAACATCAAACATTCAAACAAACTTCACAAAACATCTCAGCATGACTCACTGATCATTTCCCAACCATTGTTTTAACCTGAAACCTCCCACATCACAAATACGATTTTCACACTCCCTTGGCCTGAGCTTCTGCCAACTCTCTCTAGGAGGATCATTGGGACTTGTTTGAGCCAGAGAAGCAGCCAGAAAGCTCCTGGATTGAAAGCTCAACCTCAGGTAACATGATGAACAAATTTTCCAGAACCTTGTTTTTTTGTTAGAATGTTGTTCTACATGTTACCCTGATCATAGGGATCTATTTATTTTTGAAAATGAGCCAGAAACAAGCATGTTATGATAATCTGAAAGTTTGCCCGTAAAAATGTTTTTGCTTGATTCCTTTGATTCACGAAAAATAAATGCTGTTTGAGTTAGGGTTTATGTTTAGTGATGTTCATAGGTTGATTCTGGAGAGTTTTGTGAGGATTTGATGCGTATTAAGAGAGATCGAGATTTCATCTTGCCGGAGAAGATGACCGTAACACTGTTCCAGTCATCTGAAAGTGATTAGGGCACTGGATTAGGGTTTAATCATAATTAACGAAATTTGAATTCTGGCCGTCCATTCGCGCGCCAAGTCAATTCCCGCGTGTCCCAGTTTGAACCACAGCCCTTGGATTGGCTGACTTATCTTATTTTTCATTTATTCTCATATTAAATTCATTTTCTTTTCCTTTTATTTATACATTATATTTAAAATAGCAAAATAACTTTAAAAATTCTGAAATTTTTTGTCAAAGGTTCAATTAATTTTCAGAACACAAAATATTTTTATTTTTTATTTTTGGCATTAAAAATTATTTTTAAATCATTTAAAAGTTTATTTTTAATTAGTTAATGAGAATTAATTAATTAAAAATACTTTTAGGTATTTAAAAATCACAAACAAATTCATGTTGCATTTAGAAACATTTAGAAACATTGTCCAACTATTAAACCAAATTTCTTTTTTGTTCTTGATGCCTTTTGACAATTTTCTTTGGATTTTATTTCATTTCAAGGCATTATTTTGTTTCAAACTTCAAAAATTCATTTTTGCCTAACCATTGAGAGTTGGACAATGATTCCTTTTGCATTGCATCTTGCATAACATGTAGTTTGTAGGATAAAATTGGAATGAATTGTTCTTGCATTTTCAATTTGTTTGGCATTTTTCTTGACAAGGTACCTTAAAACCCTAGCAATCTTAGGAAATTCATAACTCTCACTAGGTTAAAAGTTGGATCCCCTCCTTTGGGCAGTGAGTTTGTATAGGTTTAGAGTTCCTTTGATTGCATTTTCAAATTTTTATCATGCCATTTGCTTCTGGTTTTGGATTTTTGCTTTGTATGTTGCATATAACCCTAATTCATGCCTTCCTTTGCATCCATCTTCCATTTGCTTGCATACCATGACTTGCCATGACATTTTGTGCATTCATTTGACTCATAAGACATCTTAGGACATATTAGAATCATGTTTGATCATTGCATCATTCATTTTCCATGTTGTATGTCATTTGCATTTCATAACTTTTCATGTACATTCATGGTTCAAAGCATGCCTCATTTGCATCCTTATGCTTGTATGATCATTCTCATCTCTTGTCATGTGTTTGCATCATCTCTTAGCATCATTAACATCATACTTATGCTTCTGGTTTTGGTTTGCATCATGTCATTTGCATCTCATTTGCATTGCATTCCATTTTCTTTCACTAACTTTTCAGGTGGTAAGTTACTTTGAGAAGTGAATTTGCCTTCACTTCTCATGATCTCTTTTCATCTCTTTCACTTCCCTTGTTGCATTTTGTGTGTGTATTGGATTGAGCTTGATCATTCTTGTTCATCCTACCTTCTTTCTTCAAGCAACTTGTCTTCTTAAATGAAGCAAGTTGTTTTTCTTCTCTTTGCTTCTTGATCCCTTCATCTGCTTCCTGGTGGTTTCTCTGAAGTTTTCTCCTCTTAAGCCTCACAAACCCTAGGACTTCCAAGCATGACAATAATTAGGGTTTTGATTAGTCCCCCACTTAGCTTTTACCTTTGTGTCATCTTTGAGTCTTCTCTTCTCATCTCTTAACCAAGGACTAAACCCTAAAGGTTTTAAGACTTTGTGATTAAGGTTATGCCTGTATCCTTCTATTAGGATGGAGTGTATAACTTTAATCCTAAGTGTTAAACCCTTAATGTGTTTAAATCCTTTAATCAATTCACTTAATAATCATCAAGACATCAAGCTTGTAACTTGGGCCTTGCATTAGGGTTCTAATTCTTCCTTAATTGGTTAAGAAGGACTAACCCTAGTGTTAATGGACAAGTCCTCCTCAAGCTGTCTTACAAACCATAAAAGTCATTTCTCCATCTTATCATTAACTAAAATCCATCTAATAAAGGCTTTGTTTTGTCATGAGGTTAATTCCTAATCATGGATTAAGTTGAGGAGTCTTCCTCAGCTTAAACATTCTCATCTATTATCCTTCTATTGGGATGGTGTAATGAGCCTGTTTAATCCCTGATTACGGCTTAAACTCATTACTTAACACTAAACAAAAACAACAAAAAACATCTAATTAATCACAATTAGGTTAATGATCTTAATCTTACACCATGGTGATTAAGTGTGAGATGATGACTTCACACTTAAGGTATCCTCATTACCCCTAATCAGAGGGAGGATGTGATGAGTTTACTAATCCATTGGTTTAGGCTTAAGCTCATTTTCTTATGACAAATTTCAAAAAGCAATAAAAGATTAAAAAAAACAAAAACAAACAATAATCGTCTCCTTAGGGATTCTTTTCTCATCTCATTCACTCATAAACGAGAACTTGCTTCTTCCGTCTAATGCAAGACAGTTTGCACCTGAGCCAGACAGGTCATACACTTGAGCATAGACAAGCAAGTAGTTCATCAAGTCAATCCATCTTTCAGTCTCTTTGGGTCGAACTACGGTGTTCTGACTTCCTCATTGCACGAGAGGATACGTAGGCATAACTTAACAGTTATCGAACAAAAGTCTCTGTATATTCCCCCTCTTCCAAACTTTATTCTTTTAGCCTCATAGTCTTGAGCATTTCACTCTTGTTCTTACACTGACACTTATTTTATACACTTCACTTTTCTTTTACACTGACACTTGCATTCTTTTCCAGCTTTGATACACAAGTTGCACTGACACTACCCCTTTAAAACACAAATCTTTCAAGTGTGGATCCCGTCGAGTACGACGGACAATCTGGGTGCTAATACCTTCCCAGGTTGTAACCAACCCCCTTTCTCAGTCTCTCTGGTTCGCAACCGTCTTATTCATATCTTTCTAGGTCTATGCAACATTACCTTTCCTCCGGGATAAAAATGCCTAGCTGGCGACTCTTTGTCTTTCTGAGTTCACCCCTGTGTGTTCTCTCTCCTTTTCGCCGACCGTTCGCGTTTGTACCCCTTCTGACCCCAGGTGTCATTTTGGTGGGAGCGACAGCTTGGCGACTCTGCTGGGGACCCTTATACTGTAACCAGGGCTTTTGGTTCTTTTTGTGGGTTCCTCCTAGCGCTTGTTTGATTTGTGTTTACTGGGGTGTTATGTGCTAATTGTGTTTGTATATTTGTATTTATTTACTGCTTTATGTACAATTATTTATTGCTTTATTTACAAGCTTTATATATCATACTGTCATATTGTCATCTGGCTGGATCTGGTTTTTGCTTTGGTGGGTGGCATTCTATTGAGAGTTTAAGGTCCTATACCTGGGACCTGAGTGACACCTAGGCTAGAGTGGTTCATGTTCTTTCCCATTCCATTTCGGTCTGGTGCGGGAATATGAAACACGGTTCAGATGTGGGTTTCTTCTTGAGAACTCCGTGCTACAGATCTCCTGTAGTGCTAGGGCTATCTGGGAAGCTTGCTAAGTCTGGATGACCTTTACTATAACCTTCAGAAGATGAGGTGAATTAGAGGAGGATCTTTTATGGTTATTGTAAACACTGTGCCTCCGGGTTAGAAGTGTTTACACTTCTCATAACTGATCCAAGTCTGAGGATCCTTGTTTTAGAACACCACCTGTGAGGGGGTTGGGCTGTTTACAGGTTTGCAGGTACCCTTGGCCACATCATACCCTGTTACTTGTTTTGATTAAGAGTACCTCACTTTGGACAGTTCTTGTGATTTAACCCTGGATATGTGACTCTTTATTTGAGTCCCCCACCTTGGATACTGGATTTCTGAACCTCCATCTGGACTTCTTGAACATACATGGACTTTATATCAAGGCAGTAATCAGATCCAACTTGATCACAAACCCTTGCATATCATCTGCATACTCATCATTTGCATCATTTAACATTTGTTTATTTGTTTTTCAGGGTATCCATATTTCATCTGGCTTGGTTTTGACCCCTTCATCTGCATAGACCCCTGTTCATCAGTATCTGCTTCAGCTATTTTCATCACCAGCCTCAGCCTATCAGTGGCTCATCCCCAGTATTGAATTTTGATCTTCATCAGCACCTGTCTTCAGCTCTTCATCAGCACTTGTTTTCAGCTCTTCATCAGCAGTCATGGCACCCAAGAAGAGCAACATTTCATACCATTTCTTTGAGCCTGAGCTGACTAGCATCAGGCAGGTCCAGGCACTTATCACTCCAGACCATATCCCTTTATTCAGAGAACATCATGGAGGCATCCTTGATATGGTTATGGACTTGGACCCTTCTCAGAGGAGTTTGATTCACACTTGCATACAGTTCTATGATCCTCCTTTGAGATGCTTCACTTTCCAGGATTTCCAGTTGGGACCCCTGTTGGAGGAATTCTCATCTTTGATTGGAGTACCTATCAAGGGTGGTATCCCCTTTAACCCAGAGATGGATTTTCCCAGCAATGAAGAAGTGGCAAAAGCACTGTACCTGGAGCCTATTCTGATTGAGCAGAACATGACAACAAAGGCTGGGATCCCTGGCCTACACTTAGACTTTCTAACTTCTCAGGCCATCCTGAAGGCCCCCTTGGGAGAATGGAGGGCAGTTTGTGCATTGTTAGCCCTCAGTATATATGGGGTTATACTATTTGCAGAAGAGCCCAAATTTATCAGCAAGAATGCCATTCATCTTTTCCTTCTGAGGAACCCAGTGCCCACATTGCTGGGAGATTTCTACTACTCTGTTCACCAAAGGAATGAGAAGCAAAGAGGGAGGTTGGTAAGATGCTGTGCTCCCCTGTTCCATACCTGGCTGCTCAAACACTTGCCCAAGACTGATGCCTTCTTGAATCCTCACCAACAGAAGAATTGGGCTAAGAGACTTATTGCTTTGACTTCAGATGACATCAGATGGTGCACCCAGAGCACCAAAGGCAGGGACATAATTACTAGCTGTGGACAGTTCCCCAATGTACCTCTAATAGGAGTGAAGGGCTGCATCAACTACAACCCTTTGTTGTTTAAGAGACAGTTGGGCTATGCTTTGGTTCACCCTCCTAGAGTGAAGGACTTGGCTGAAACCCTGCATTGTGAGATAAAGCATAACCTAGCTGTTGTCAGGCAAGCATCCTGGGCTTGGGACAACATCCAGACCAAAGGGAGGGCCATTTTGGGAAGGTGCAATAATGTGGCTTCAGCTCAGTATTATGAATGGTCTCATGCTAGGGCTCAGATTTTTGGGATGCCTTTCACCATTGAGGATGAACCTGGACCATCCACAGCACCACCTCCAGCCACTGTCAGCCTGGAAGAATTTGAGAAACTGAAGGAGAGGAATGAGAATCTGTCTCAAGCTCTAAAGAGGACCCTCTGGGAGAGGAGTGATGGTTGTCTAGACATTGAGAGGTTGGAAAAGCTTAAGGTGGAGCATCTAGCCAAGATTGAGAAAGCAGAGGACTACATAAAGAAATCAAGAGCTGGAGAGCAAATTTTGAAGAATGCCTGTAAAGAGGCCCAGTTTCAGAAGGCTAGGACTGATCTCTATCTGAAAGAAAGTCAAGCTAGGTGGGTCAGGATCACTGAAGCTCGCACTCAAGAGGATAAGAGAACTCAGGACAGGATTGAGCAGTTGGAGGCCAATGAAAAGAAACAACAGGAGGCTTTGCTGGCAGCCCAGAAGGAGATTTCAGAGTTGAAGCTTAGGGCTGGTGTGAAGAGGTCAAAAGACCAAGACAGGCACAAGAAACTGACCGCTGCTATTGCCACCAGAAACCTTCTTATCAGAAACATTACTGAGCATCCTGCTGGTCCTGTAACTGAAGCACTTTTGAAGGAGATTAAGGAGGATGAGTTTGGATTAGATGTTTGACTTCTTTGCTTGTTGTTGTTTCCATTTCATGTACTTTTCCTTTTATGTTGTATTTCGACCCTCCAGGGGCATATGATGTAAAAGAAAACTATGTATGATCCACCATTTGTAATGTGTTTGTCAGTTTGTTTTATTTGAGCAACATCACAACATCTTCCTCTGGGGTCTGGAAAGGTCAAAACCAAGAGCCAAGCCGGATACCTTGGAAACAAATAAACATACTGCATTGCATACTAACTTTTGTTTTGTTTTGTAGGTTTTTGTTTTGTTTGTTACTAACTCTGTTGTGGTTCAGGAATTATTGCTCGCCGTCGGGTGTTCCCTCTCAACCGTCCGCACAGATATCCTACTCGCAACAATCTTCCTGGTATCCAGATGGACCAAGTACAGCAAGATCTGACAGAGGTCAGGACTCAGATGGCTAATGAAAGGTTGGAGATGAGAAACCAAATGACCCAGTTCATGGAAGTAATGAATGGCTTGGCTCAAATTCAAGAAAGGTTGAGGGCATTGGTAGAAAGACAAACACCGGAAGAACCCCATCTAGGGACTGGAGGAACAAGTAACAATGAAAGGGGTCAGCCCCATGTTAACCCACCAGTATATGGGCCTCATCTTCATCCAGAAGTCAACATCCCTACCAATGTACAAGGAAATACTACTGGGGGGAGGATTTTACAAGAAGACCCCCAAGAGGAGCAGTTTACTGTAATGGGAGCTGGGGATGAAGTTTATGATAGGAGGTTTGATGAAATTGCTGAGAAGTTGAGATCTCTGGAGTCTCAAAATTCCTTGGGTTTTGATGTCATGGATATGGGGTTAGTGGATGGGGTAAGGATTCTCCACAAGTTTAAACCCCCGTGCTTCGAGAAGTACAATGGAACTTCCTGTCCACGAACTCACCTACAGTCTTTTCTAGGGAGACTTAAGGCATACACCATGGATGAAAAACTGTGGATGTTCTATTTTGAAGATAGTTTGACTGGAGCTTCAAGGGAGTGGTACTCACACTTGACTAGAGCTACTATCAGATGCTGGAAGGACCTAGCTGAAGCTTTCATCAGACAGTACCAATACAATCTAGACATGGCTCCTAACAGAACCCTTCTGATGGGAATGTCTCAGTCCTCCAGAGAAAGCTTCAGGGAATATGCCCAGAGGTGGAGACAGCTTGCTGCTGCTGTCCAGCCACCCATGTCGGAAAGAGAAATGGCCGACATGTTTATGAATACCCTGCAAGGAACATATATTGATAGGCTAGCTGCCTTTTCTTCCACCAGCTTCGCTGACGTAGTTATAGCTGGAGAAAGAATTGAGAGCCTTCTGAAGATGGGTAAGATTTCTGATAATGGTGCAAGTTCGTCTAGCAACCCCAGGAAGCCTTTTGTGGGACCTAGAAGAACTGGTGAGACAAATGCCATTCATACCAGCAGGGGCAGACCTCAGTATGTCCACAGATCAGTAGCAGCTGTCACTATTCCAGCTCCGATTCCTCAGCAACCAGCATATCAACCACAACAACAACCACACTATCAACAGCAAGTTCAGTATCCGCCACAAAGGACCTACAACAACAATAACAACAATCAGCAGCAAAGACCTTTTCAGCAAAGACCATCACAGGCAAATAGGGTGATTGATCCAATCCCTATGCCTTATGCCGCTTTATTGCCACAACTCCTGAAACTCAACTTGGTTGAATTAAGGACATTGGCACCACCAGATCCCTCTAATCTCCCAAGAAATTATGATGCCAACGCCAGATGTGCTTTCCATTCCAATGCGCCTAGCCACAATACGGAGAAGTGCAGGGCTTTACAAATGAAGGTACAAGACCTGGTGGATTCTAAAGCCCTCAACTTTGCACCCCCACCAAATGTCAACAAGAATCCCATGCCCAATCATGGAGGACCAAGAATTAATGCCATTGAGGAAGACAAGTCATCTTTCTTAATCACCAGTGTTGGGCAGATTCGGACACCTCTGGTAGAAATCAAAGCTCAGCTCCTAGAATGCCAGATGTTCCCCGGGTGTGAGCTCGGTTGTGGTTACTGCAACATTTCAGTCAACGGGTGTGATAATTTGAGAAGCGGCATAGATGGGCTTATCAAAAGTGGTATACTTCAGATCACAACAACGGCGCCTACAAATCCAGCAATTCCTTTGACAGCAATTCCTGACTCTTCTACAAATGCAACAACAATCATTCCGAACAATTCATCAATATCATAAACAATGGCTTCATCCATCACTTCAACAAACCAGATGTCAACAACCATTTCTTCTACAACATCAGCATCCATTTATTCAGCAGGATCTTCTACAACGCCAACAGAAATTAATCAAGATATCTCAGCAGTCACCATTTACTATGATCCGTCAAGTGTTCCTCCAAACAACAACTTTCAGCAACAAGCAGTGGCACCTCCTGCCAGGTCACCAGTCACAATCTACTACGATCCACACACCATCTCAGTACCCTCCTCTGCAGCAGTCAGTCCAGTTACCATCACGGTACCTGGACCAGTTCCATATGAAAGCAGTAATGCCATCCCTTGGCATTATGGCTCTGACCTCTACTGCAATGGGGAGAAAATCACTCTGGATTCTTCAACCTCTTCTCCACAGATTGATAATGTTGGGGGAGGCGGAGGCTTCACCAGAAGCGGACGCCTTTTTGCCTCACAACTACAAAGACCTAATGCCGAAGCAGAAGCTGCTGCAAAAGCAAAAGGGAAGAGTGTAATATCTGAAGAACCAATCATCAAGGAAACTCAGAGGACATCTTTTGAACAAGATGTAGATGAGTTTATGAGAATTATAAAGAGAAGTGATTACAAAGTGGTGGATCAGCTTCACCAAACTCCCTCAAAAATCTCCATATTATCCCTGCTAATGTGTTCTGAAGCTCAAAGGAATGCATTATTGAAAGTTTTGCACGCAGCATACGTGCCAGAAGAGATCACTGTTAATTAGCTAGAAACTGTGGTGGCAAATGTCAACACCAGTCATGGACTGGGCTTCACCAATGCTGACTTAACAACTGAGGGACGTAACCATAACAAGGCTTTACACATCACTCTAGAATGCAAGGGTGCTTTTCTATCACATGTACTGGTGGACACTGGGTCTTCACTCAATGTTCTACCAAAGAAAGCCTTGGTGAAGCTGGAGTATGATGGCTTGGCACTGTGTCCAAGTAATTTGGTGGTAAGGGCATTTGATGGCTCAAAGAGATCAGTGCTTGGGGAGATTGATCTGCCTGTGATGATGGGCCTGCAGACCTTCAAAATTACCTTCTATGTGATGGACATTCAGCCGGCCTACAGCTATTTTTTGGGTAGACCCTGGATCCATGCCGCTGGCGCTGTTACGTCTACCCTTCACCAGAAGCTGAAATTCGAGTGGGAAGGCCAGATCATCACCATCTGTGGTGAAGAAGACATCTTTGTTAGTCATCTGGCTACGTATAAGTATATCGAGATGGATGGAGAGATCCATGAAACCATGAGCCAGGGATTTGAGGCCCTGAACATAAATGAAGCATCTGCTGTACTTGGAACCTCCATGACATCTTATCAGCAAGCCAGGAAGGTTGTTGAAGAGGGGACTGCCCAAGGCTGGGGCAAGCTGCTGCCTGTAGAGAAGAAAGAGGACAGATTTGGGTTGGGTTACAAACCAACTCAACAAGATCAATCAGAGGCTGCCAAGAAGCCCAGTTTTGTCAGCGGGGGAATGCTCACTCCGGATGCAGTAAACAACTTGGAAGACGAGGATGAAAGCGACCGCAACCTGGAGAGCTGGATACGTCCAAGGATCCCGGGGAGCCATGTCCTTAATTGGTCTTCCTAGGAAATTATAAGGGTTACTCCTGCAGAGTAATTATTATTTCCTGTATATTTTAAGCATGCATCAAGTCTTGCATCTTGCCCAAGATGTAAAGACTCATTTTGTAATCGGGCCATCTTGTAATTTTGTGCAAACAGATCAATCAATGAATATCGGACATCTTTTGCAAATGAGTCTTTTCTTTTTCACTCACTGTTTTTCATTTTTTTCTTTTTGTACAAAAATAAAATGGCAATGTTTTCCAAAATGATAACTTCATTTCACTTTTTTCAAACAAGATTAAAATCAATCACTAAAATGAACAATCTAAACCCTTGCAGAGAGTGCCCTTCAGACTGCACCGACAACAACACTGCTATGGCTTCGTATGACTTTGACAATCCAATCAATCAAGCTGATGAAGGGGTTGAAGAAGATTATGAGCTTCCTGAAGAGCTAGCCAGGTTGTTAAGACAAGAGGAGAAGGTTATCACTCCTCATCAGGAGGAAGTCGAAACGGTTAATCTTGGTACGGAAGAAGATGTGAAAGAAGTTAAGATCGGGACCTGCTTACAAGATTCAGTGAAAGAGCAACTGATTGATATGCTTTGAGAGTATCTGGATGTGTTTGCCTGGTCTTATCAGGATATGCCAGGGTTGGACACCGATATTGTCATGCACAAGCTGCCTCTGAAAGAAGACTGCCCACCAGTGAAACAGAAGCTGCGCCGAACTCGCCCAGATATGGCAATGAAGATAAAGGAAGAGGTACAAAAGCAGTGAGACGCCGGGTTCCTTGCTGTAACTAGCTATCCGCCGTGGGTTGCTAATATTGTACTTGTGCCTAAGAAAGATGGCAAGGTGAGAATGTGTGTAGACTACCGAGATCTGAACAGAGCCAGCCCGAAAGATGATTTCCCTTTACCTCACATTGATGTATTAGTTGACAATACGGCTCAGTTCTCGGTGTTCTCCTTCATGGACGGATTTTCAGGATACAATCAGATCAAGATGTCACCTGAAGACATGGAGAAGACAACTTTCATCACGCCCTGGGGCATGTTCTGTTATAAGGTGATGCCATTCGGACTGAAGAATGCTGGTGCCACTTATCAACGGGCTATGGTAACATTATTCCATGACATGATCCATAAAGAAATTGAATGTTATGTGGATGACATGATTGCCAAGTCCCTCACAGAAGAAGACCACCTGGTGAATCTGTTGAAATTATTCAAGCGTCTAAGGAAGTACCAATTGAAATTGAACCCCAACAAGTGCACATTCGGGGTGCGATCTGGTAAGCTGCTGGGCTTTATTGTAAGCGAGAAAGGGATTGAAGTTGACCCTGATAAAGTCAAAGCCATTCAAGAAATGCCTGCACCAAAGACAGAAAAAGAAGTTCGAGGGTTTCTAGGTAGATTGAACTACATTTCACGGTTCATATCTCACCTAACAGCAACTTGTGAACCCTTGTTCAAGCTTTTAAGAAAAGAACAAACGGTCAGGTGGAACGAAGACTGCCAGAGGGCTTTTGACAAGATCAAGGAGTATTTGCAAGAGCCTCCAATCCTTATGCCTCCAGTTGAGGGAAGACCTCTGATAATGTACTTGACAGTATTAGAAGAGTCAATGGGGTGTGTGCTGGGCCAGCATGACGAGTCTGGTCGAAAAGAGTATGCAATATACTACCTAAGCAAAAAGTTTACCGACTGTGAACAACGTTATTCACTGCTCGAGAAAACTTGTTGTGCTTTAGCGTGGGCTGCTCGCCGACTAAGGCAGTATATGTTGACCCACACTACTTTATTGATTTCAAAGATGGACCCAGTCAAGTACATTTTTGAGAAGCCAGCGCTTACCGGACGGGTTGCAAGATGGCAAATGATCCTCACAGAATATGACATCCAGTACACATCTCAGAAAGCCATCAAGGGCAGTGTATTGCCTGATTACCTTGCTGAGCAACCCATTGATGATTACCGGCCTATGAGATTTGACTTCCCTGATGAAGACATCATGTTCATAAAAGCAAAAGATCATGAAGAGCCTATTCACACTGAAGGGCCTGACCCGGAAGAAGAATGGACTATGATGTTTGATGGGGCTGTCAATATGAATGGTCGTGGTGTTGGTGCAATACTCATTACACCTAAGGGAGTTCACATGCCTTTCTCGGCAAAGCTCACCTTCAACTGCACTAACAACGAAGCTGAATATGAAGCTTGTATTATGGGTCATGAGGAAGCCATTGACCTCAGGATCAAAACTTTGACTGTATTCGGTGATTCAGCTCTGGTAATTAATCAAACCAACGGCAAATGGTACACACACCAGGATCATCTGATACCTTACAGGGATTATACAAGGAGGTTATTGACTTTCTTCACGACAGTCAAGCTTGAGTATATCCCTCGAGACGAGAATCAGTTTGCAGACGCTCTTGCTACCATTTCATCCATGATCAAAGTTCAAGCTGCCAACTTCGTGCCTCGAATCTCAGTATCCAGACTTGATAGACCAACATATGTATTTGCAGCAGATGTTGTCAAAGATGATAAGCCTTGGTTCCATGACATTAAGCGCTTCTTGGAGGATCAAACATACCCACCTGGGGCATCTTCCAATGATAAGAAGACTCTAAGAAGGCTTGCTGGTAGTTTCTTCTTGAATACTGATGGTTCCCTGTACAAAAGGAACTTTGATATGGTACTCCACAGATGCGTTGATAGAACAGAAGCAGACTTGTTAATGCACGAGGTGCACGAAGGATCCTTTGGTACCCATGCAGGAGGGCATGCCATGGCCAAGAAATTGCTAAGATCGGGTTATTACTGGATCACAATGGATGCAGACTGTTGTGCCTACGCCAGAAAATGCCATAAATGCCAGATTTATGCGGATAAAGTGCATGTGCCTCCAAATCCTCTGAATGTGATGTCTTCACCCTGGCCCTTTACTATGTGGGGCATTGATATGATCGGAAAAATTGAACCGACTGCTTCAAATGGCCACAGATTCATCCTGGTTGCTATTGACTATTTTACCAAGTGGGTTGAAGCAGCTTCTTATGCAAATGTTACAAGGAAGGTGGTAGCCCGATTTCTGAAGAGAGACATCATCTGTCGGTATGGAGTTCCAGAGCGAATCATTACTGACAATGGTTCCAACTTAAACAACAAAATGCTGGCAGAGCTATGCCGGGACTTCAAGATCCAACACCACAATTCTTCTCCTTACAGGCCAAAGATGAATGGCGATGTTGAGGCAGCTAATAAAAACATTAAGAAGATTGTGCAGAAGATGGTAGTCACCTATAAAGACTGGCATGAGATGCTACCGTTTGCCTTGCATGGGTACCGTACGTCAATCATAACATCCATTGGGGCAACACCGTATCAACTTGTGTACGGTATGGAAGCAGTCCTACCTGTTGAAGTTGAGTTACCCTCCCTACGGGTATTAATGGATGTTAAGCTGAACGAAGCAGAGTGGGTCCGGTCCCGATATAAACAACTGAGTCTGATTGAAGAGAAGAGGTTAGCTGCAGTTTGTCATGGGCAGCTGTATCAGAAAAGAATGAAGAGAGCCTTCGACCAAAAAGTCAGGCTCCGAGAGTACCAAGTAGGAGATCTTGTGCTAAAAAGACTCCTCCCTCCTCATACAGACCACAGGGGCAAGTGGACTCCGAACTATGAAGGACCATTCGTAGTAAAGAAAGTTTTCTCTGGTGGAGCACTGATGCTCGGCACTATGGATGGTGAAGACTTCCCGTCCCCTGTGAATTCAGATGCAGTTAAAAAATACTTCGCATAAAATGACCCGCTGGACATAAAAACAGAATGTAAGTCCAGGCAAAAATGGGGCATCCCGGCGAGTCAAAAACAGAATAAAAGACTCGGGCAAAAATAAGGGAAATAAATAAAAAATGTACACCCGCTGAGTTGAAAAGCCACATTGGACAGCTCAGGCAAAAATGGGTATCCCGATGGATTGAAAACCCGAAAGGGCGATCCATGCAAAATAAGGGAATAAGCGAACAACTGCATTCTGAATTCGTCTGTATCATTTGTAACATGGTAAGCTTCAAAAGGTTCGAGCTTCTTTCAGAATCAGCCTTCTTCAGAAAGCATGACGAGAAGAACGTCAAAAGTCATACGAGTCATAGCAAAGGGGAAGCTCCTTGAAGCGTCATCAACATTGCCAACATCTTTTTTCTCAATTTGTAACAATCTCCTCATTTTAGGGGATTTGTTTCTTTGACTGTATCTTGCCAATTCAGGGCACATGAATTAATAAAATCAGATTTTCAGTCATGTTTCGTCTCGTACATTTTATTTTCATTTGCAAAATGTCCGATGTCTTTAAGATACTGATTGCATAAATACAGATGCTTCTCTTCTAAAGAATACGTGCTTGCAGGAAATATACTTACTCCTGGGAGTGTCTAAACTCCTATGATGGAATCCGGCAAGGGATACCTCGGGTTTACTTGTGCGTTTCTCTGTCTTTTCAGGATTGCAGGTATTCAAAGCATGACATGGGGCATGAAAGCTTCACCCCAGCAAGTTGGCAAATCACCATCTACCCAATCTTAGCACCGGAGGTGCTCTTTCCCCAGCTGTGTTGCCATTTATTTCCTCCTCAGCCAAGTGCAAATGCCAGGGAGCCATCTCCCCACAGAATTTCAACCTCTATCCAGGAGAGCAATGTCTGAAGATCTCACAACAGAGTGACGAAAGCTTCTACAAACCCCAGCTGGGTCCTTCATTACCAAGACAGGTCTGTCAGTGACCTATATCCCCAAGCAGAGTCCCATATGTCAGATCTACCAATGATCTCATCCCCAGCTGGGATGTCCACTACAAGCAGATCAACCAAAGATCTTCATAGCAACGGGATCCGAATCCCGGATCGTTATCTTTGCATAATCATAGCATGCACATCATATTCTCCCCACAAAGCGTAGCATTCCGTCTAATACGGAGCATTACGGCAAAAATCAAACATATTGCATAATCATAAGCCATGTTCTGAATCAAACACTTGTAAATACTGACAATCCGTCAGCGATATACAGAGAAACTCCCCGGGTTCCCCGACAGACAGCCAAGGCATTTGCCTTACACTCATAAATACAAATGCACAATCCTCTTGGCACCCGTCCGTGTCATCATTCCCCAGTAAAGTCGCCTGAGCACCCTTTACAAACAGACACTCATATATCACAGATACTCCTTGACACCCGTCCGTGTCATATCCCCAGCAGAAAGCCAAAGCGTCACCTTTGCACTCACCATACAAATACATATCTATGCACAATTCCTTGACACCCGTCCGTGTCGTATTCCCCAACATAGTTACCTGAACACTTTGTAAACCATATACTTGTTTATACTATACTTTTCTCCTTTTGACACTCGTCCTTGTCACTCTCCCCAGCAAGTTAAACACTCACCTATACACCACTCATACTTATTATTCCTGCTTCACTCATACAGATACTCGTTCGTATCTTGTATACACCACTTATACCTCCTCAGATTCGACACTCGTCCGTGTTCTTTGTTAACCAGTTGGTACTCGTCCGTATGATCATCTCAGAGCATGCGTCAAGCGTTTGTTTCTACCTGATACTCGTCCGTATCATAAGGATGCTCGTCCGCATCTTTAATCCATACACTTATGTCTTCTTGAATTTAGACATTCGTCTGTGTCTACTTTTTCCCCAGAAGAGTCCCCACAGAACCTACACTCGTCCGTGTTCTTTGTTAACCAGTTGATACTCGTCCGTATCATCATCTCTGAACATGTGTCAGTTTTTTGTTTCTACCTGATACTCGTCCGTATCATAGTCTTAAGGATACTCGTCCGCATCTTTAGTCTATACACAATGTCCAAACACTCATACCTTTCATTTCTTGGATGTAGACGCTCGTCCGTGTTTACTTTTCCCCAGCGAAGCCCCCAGCAAATCCCTGTGAACTATTTCTTTTCTATCTGACATTCGTCCTATGTCATGATACCTTGCGGCAGCCGTACCCTGCCAGGTGATCATCCTTCACCTTTGGATGACCGTCCCTCATCCTATCCCCAGCGGAGTCTCCATTATTGGAACCCCTTTCTATCCGGCATTCGTCCTATGTCGTGATACTTTTAGCAGCCGTCCCCTGCTAGGTGATCGTCCTTCACCTCCTGATGATCGTCCTTCATCATTTTATCCGATGGCCGTCCCCATCGTTGATCTTGTTATCTGACATTCGTCCTATGTCATGATAAACCCTGAGAGCAGCCGTACCCTGCTAGGTGATCGTCCTTCACCTCTTGATGATCGTCCTTCATCATGCTTATCTGATGGCCGTCCCCATCGTCGACCTTTTATCCGACATTCGTCCTATGCCGTGATACTTTTTGGCAACCGTACCTTACCAGGTGATCGTCCTTCACCTTAGATGACCGTCCCTCATCTTATCCCAAACAGAGCAGCCGTCCCCTGCTAGGTGATCGTCCTTCACCTTTGATGACCGTACCTCATCATTTATTTTCATTTACCTATAATCCCCAGAAAGTCTTATAGCTTTGCTTGATGGCCGTCCCCATCACTATCTCTCATATCCCCAGCTTGTCGGCCGTCCCCGTCACTGCTATATTTCCCGCATCTTCCCCAGCATGTCGGTCGTCCCCGTCATCGCTTTATCCCCAGCAGTCGTCCTTTGCTCGGCGGTCGTCCTCCGTCACCCGCACTTTATAATTATACTTTATTTTCTTTTACAATCTATATCCCTTTTCTTCTTCATTCTGTGAGTGCAAATTTTGGACTGTCTTTGGTATTCAACCACAAGTTATCTTGTTTTCCTGTTAAGCCGTTGCTTACATCCTGCACAGCTAACTCATGTTTGAATAGGGGCAGATATAAACACCCCAAATTTGCCCTCACCCATTCACACCATGGCTTGTGATCATTTCATATGCATAAGTTCAATCATACCATCTCATATTGCATTTTTGATTCACTGCCTTGCTTCTAAGTCATCTGCATCTAGGATTTGTAATCTGAGCAATCCAAGAGCTATTTGAGCCACTCCAAAGGTCATCAATCACTTCAAAGGGGTCCATGTATGTTCAAGCATCATATTATATCCTCTCAAAGTCAAGAAAGTCAAAGAATCACAAGAACTGAGAATGGCATGGAAGCAGACCCAAGGTTAACTGCACAGATGACCTAGAATTAGGGTTTTGGTTTCAAAGGCCATAACTCCAAATTTTTTGGTCATTCTTGTTTCTATTGTTCTTTATATGGTATAGGGATCATGCATATCAATTTTCATGAAGAAATTCCATGGGGAAGGCATCTAATCAAGAGTTGACTTTTTGAGCAAGTCAGTGTAAAATCAGGGCATCTGAGGCCCCCAATGACCCAACCAAAGGGTGTTCTTCATCATTTTGATTATGTATGATCTTTATTTGATCATAGAAGATGTTAGAAGTTCACAAAATAGAAGAATCTCAAGCCATTTACAAAGTTGACTTTTTGGGAAAATGACTTGTAATGGAAAATTGCCATTTTGGGAAACTTTTTCAACCCTTGCTTTTTGATTCAAAAATGCTTCAAATGGGAAAACTTTGGTCATGAAAGTTGTAGAATGGATCATTCCCTTTTCAAAAAATACAAGAACTTGTTCTAATTCATTTTGAATCAAAAGTTATGGCTTGTCAAAGTTGGGAAAAATCACATAATTTCAAGTTTTGTACCAAAGAGGCATTTTGCAAAATGGTATGATCAAGTGTTCTAAAGGCTTCAAATATGCACAAACTCATCGCAACATGATCATGTGACTTCTAAAAACCAGAATTGGCCCAAGAATTATGCATTTTGATACCTTGAACTTCATGAATTTCCAAAGGGGCCAAACTTTGTGAAATTTGCAAAACATCTCATAAACTTCATTCAACTTGCTGCATTGCCTCTAAACCTCTTCCATGGTTCTCCTTGTTTCAAGCTGCAGCCAAGCCATGCTTTGTACCTTGACAGAAATGGCCCATACCTCTCTTACACAAAAAGTTGACTTTATGCATTTTGCTCCATACCAATCACACTGCTCCACAATAACTCTCTGACCTATCAAGGATTGAAATGTGTACCAAAAGCAACCCAACACATAACACAACTCAGCCTGAATACACACACAAGCCAGCATTCTCATTTTCCACCTCTTATGCAAAACCTTTCGAAACACACAGCACAAGCATCAAACATTCAAACAAACTTCACAAAACATCTCAGCATGACTCACTGATCATTTCCCAACCATTGTTTTAACCTGAAACCTCCCACATCACAAATACGATTTTCACACTCCCTTGGCCTGAGCTTCTGCCAACTCTCTCTAAAGGCCATATAAACTCCAGCTAAGTGTCAAAAGCTTCTAAGGAGGATCATTGGGACTTGTTTGAGCCAGAAAGCTCCTGGATTGAAAGCTCAACCTCAGGTAACATGATGAACAAATTTTCCAGAACCTTGTTTTTTTGTTAGAATGTTGTTCTACATGTTACCCTGATCATAGGGATCTATTTATTTTTGAAAATGAGCCAGAAACAAGCATGTTATGATGATCTGAAAGTTTGCCCGTAAAAATGTTTTTGCTTGATTCCTTTGATTCACGAAAAATAAATGCTGTTTGAGTTAGGGTTTATGTTTAGTGATGTTCATAGGTTGATTCTGGAGAGTTTTGTGAGGATTTGATGCGTATTAAGAGAGATTGAGATTTCATCTTGCCGGAGAAGATGACCGGAACACTGTTCCGGTCATCTGAAAGTGATTAGGGCACTGGATTAGGGTTTAATCATAATTAACGAAATTTGAATTCTGGCCGTCCATTCGCGCGCCAAGTCAATTCCCGCGTGTCCCAGTTTGAACCACAGCCCTTGGATTGGCTGACTTATCTTATTTTTCATTTATTCTCATATTAAATTCATTTTCTTTTCCTTTTATTTATACATTTTATTTAAAATAGCAAAATAACTTTAAAAATTCTGAAATTTTTTGTCAAAGGTTCAATTAATTTTCAGAACACAAAAATATTTTTATTTTTTATTTTTGGCATTAAAAATTATTTTTAAATCATTTAAAAGTTTATTTTTAATTAGTTAATGAGAATTAATTAATTAAAAATACTTTTAGGTATTTAAAAATCACAAAAAAATTCATGTTGCATTTAGAAACATTTAGAAACATTGTCCAACTCTCAAACCAAATTTCTTTTTTGTTCTTGATGCCTTTTGACAATTTTCTTTGGATTTTATTTCATTTCAAGGCATTATTTTGTTTCAAACTTCAAAAATTCATTTCTGCCTAACCATTGAGAGTTGGACAATGATTCTTTTTGCATTGCATCTTGCATAACATGTAGTTTGTAGGATAAAATTGGCATGAATTGTTCTTGCATTTTCAATTTGTTTGGCATTTTTCTTGACAAGGTACCTTAAAACCCTAGCAATCTTAGGAAATTCATAACTCTCACTAGGTTAAAAGTTGGATCCCCTCCTTTGGGCAGTGAGTTTGTATAGGTTTAGGGTTCCTTTGATTGCATTTTCAAATTTTTATCATGCCATTTGCTTCTGGTTTTGGATTTTTGCTTTGTATGTTGCATATAACCCTAATTCATGCCTTCCTTTGCATCCATCTTCCATTTGCTTGCATACCATGACTTGCCATGACATTTTGTGCATTCATTTGACTCATAAGACATCTTAGGACATATTAAAATCATGTTTGATCATTGCATCATTCATTTGCCATGTTGTATGTCATTTGCATTTCATAACTTTTCATGTACATTCATGGTTCAAAGCATGCCTCATTTGCATCCTTATGCTTGTATGATCATTCTCATCTCTTGTCATGTGTTTGCATCATCTCTTAGCATCATTAACATCATACTTATGCTTTTTGTTTTGGTTTGCATCATGTCATTTGCATCTCATTTGCATTGCATTCCATTTTCTTTCACTAACTTTTCAAGTGGTAAGTTACTTTGAGAAGTGAATTTGCCTTCACTTCTCATGATCTCTTTTCATCTCTTTCACTTCCCTTGCTGCATTTTGTGTGTGTATTGGATTGATCTTGCTCATTCTTGTTCATCCTACCTTCTTTCTTCAAGCAACTTGTCTTCTTAAATGAAGCAAGTTTTTTTGCTTCTCTTTGCTTCTTGATCCCTTCATCTGCTTCCTGGTGGTTTCTCTGAAGTTTTCTCCTCTTAAGCCTCACAAACCCTAGGACTTCCAAGCATGACAATAATTAGGGTTTTGATTAGTCCCCCACTTAGCTTTTACCTTTGTGTCATCTTTGAGTCTTCTCTTCTCATCTCTTAACCAAGGACTAAACCCTAAAGGTTTTAAGACTTTGTGATTAAGGTTATTCCTGTATCCTTCTATTAGGATGGAGTGTATAACTTTAATCCTAAGTGTTAAACCCTTAATGTGTTTAAATCCTTTAATCAATTCACTTAATAATCATCAAGACATCAAGCTTGTAACTTGGGCCTTGCATTAGGGTTCTAATTCTTCCTTAATTGGTTAAGAAGGACTAACCCTAGTGTTAATGGACAAGTCCTCCTCAAGCTGTCTTACAAACCATAAAAGTCATTTCTCCATCTTATCATTAACTAAAATCCATCTAATAAAGGCTTTGTTTTGTCATGAGGTTAATTCCTAATCATGGATTAAGTTGAGGAGTCTTCCTCAGCTTAAACATTCTCATCTATTATCCTTCTATTGGGATGGTGTAATGAGCCTGTTTAATCCCTGATTACGGCTTAAACTCATTACTTAACACTAAACAAAAACAACAAAAAACATCTAAATAATCACAAGTAGGTTAATGATCTTAATCTTACACCATGGTGATTAAGTGTGAGATGCTGACTTCACACTTAAGGTATCCTCATTACCCCTAATCAGAGGGAGGATGTGATGAGTTTACTAATCCATTGGTTTAGGCTTAAGCTCATTTTCTTATGACAAATTTCAAAAAGAAATAAAAGATTAAAAAAAACAAAAACAAACAATAATCGTCTCCTTAGGGATTCTTTTCTCATCTCATTCACTCATAAACGAGAACTTGCTTCTTCCGTCTAATGCAAGACAGTTTGCACCTGAGCCAGACAGGTCATACACTTGAGCATAGACAAGCAAGCAGTTCATCAAGTCAATTCATCTTTCAGTCTCTTTGGGTCGAACTACGGTGTTCTGACTTCCTCATTGCACGAGAGGATACGTAGGCATAACTTAACAGTTATCGAACAAAAGTCTCTATATATTCCCCCTCTTCCAAACTTTATTCTTTTAGCCTCATAGTCTTGAGCATTTCACTCTTGTTCTTACACTGACACTTCTTTTATACACTTCACTTTTCTTTTACACTGACACTTGCATTCTTTTCCAGCTTTGATACACAAGTTGCACTGACACAACCCCTTTTGAAATTCTGGTATGACAGACTCAGATGTCGAATATGATGTTGAGACATCTTATCTGTTACTTATAAACATGGTAAGGCATACATATCAGTACTTAAATAATTCTAATATATCAGAGTCAAACATGCTTCAGGATGTTGGGACATCTGATAGGACATTCAGTTCAGGTACTGCATAAAACATAAAAGATATAAAGAACACAGCAGAATTGTTAACCCAGTTCAGTGTATCTCCACACTTACATCTGGGGGCTACCAAGCCAGGAGGAAATCCACTATAAGTAATATTAATTCTAGACTTAAACCACCCTGTTTAATCTTTCACTTAATAACTACCCAATGCAATTTCTACCTAAGACACAACTTAGATATGAGTACCCTACTCACTCCCCCTCAATCACACAGTGATCTTGTTTACAAGTTTAATAAAATTGAAGTCATACTTCAAACAAAACAGCTTGATCTTACTTCACAGTTTCAATCAAGTCACAAAACTTCTCTTGCTTACAAGCTTCGAGAATCACAAGTGAAACAGCCACAATAGAGTTACTTGTTATGCACGGATGACACAAGGACACAACCCTAATAATGTTTACATTTTCGGTTGATTGGGTTTTTTCTAAACTAGGTTACAGGGTTTCTTTTATAACCTATTCCCAACTGGATTTGGGCCTAAACAATCACAACAGTAGCTGCTACAAATATGCAGAAATATCTGCTACAAATATGCAGAAATATCTGCTACAAATATTCCAAAAGATCTTCAACTCCTAAAATATCTCTAAATATAGAAACCTATATTTTTCAATATTTGTCTTCAATTTAAATTGAGTCTTTAAGATCTTCTAGATCAGCACCACATATGATTGCATAATAACTCCAGAATATTCTGCATAATTCAGATCTGATAAATCCAATGTCATCACCTTGAATTAGGGTTTGTTACTTCCTAGATTCTAGGTGATTTAGTTCATCTGATTATGCTGAAGTTTCATAACAACTCTCCCTACAGATGCACCTTGTTCTGTTTTTGTCCATCCATAATTAATTCCAGATAGATTCCCCTGAATTTACTTAGTTCTGTTATGCATTAATTAATTCTGGTAACAGGTCTGAGATGTCTCAACATCTGTTGGGACATCCTGAAAAACTGAACTTACTTCATTTACTGATACAATGTCACAACATCTGATGTGACATCCTGTAAACTGAACTTATTCCATCAACTGATACAATGTCCTAACATCTGGTGTGACATCCTGATATCTTGATTTAAGTTCATTAACTGTTACTCTGTTTGACAGTGTCACAACATCTGGTGTGACATCCTGAACTAAGTTCAACACTTCTTGTTTGATATCTATATGTAACATATGACAGTAATGTTGTCATGACAGTTGCAGATGTTTCAACATTTTCTTTGACATCTGTCATGACATTTGCAGATGTTTCAACATCTTCTTTGACATCTGTCTGTAACATATGACAGTAATTCTGTCATGACATTTGCAGATGTTTCAACATCTTCTTTGACATCTGTCTGTAACATATGACAGTAATTCTGTCATGACATTTGCAGATGTTTCAACATCTTCTTTGACATCTGACTGTAACATATGACAACATCTGTTGGGACATCCTGAATTAAGTTCTTATACTCTGTTTGATAATGTCCCAACATCTGATAGGACATTCGGAACTGAATTTAACATCTTCTTTGACAACTTCCTTAATCATGTCTTGACTTGTTCTTCCAGAGTCTATACCATGTTAATTTAATATATGGAACTTTTTATTCAACATTTTCCAGCCATATTAGTTTTACCAAACATAATGCCAATCATAAAATAATAGCATTAACAATCTCCCCCTTTGGCTTATTTTGGCTAAAACTAATTTACATACAGGTGTAGTAGTACCTTATGTAGAAGTTCCTTAACATCACATCTTCATATCAGACCTCACACTATTACTTCTCCCCCTTTTTAGCCATAAAAAGACAAAGGTATCATAATAGAGGTATATAATCTCCATAAGCTTGAAACACACACAATTCCTCAAGAATCAAACATAAACTGCAGAGAGAAGCTTTATGTAATATAGCCTTCTAGACTCTTAGGATTCTCCTTATCTGGTTAAGGTATTACTCCCCCTTAACACCACAAAATCAAGTGCACATACTTGTAACACACTCCCCCTGTCTAGGATACTCCATGCTTCTCTGTACATTGATGAAAGGAAAACATAAGACGCATCTTCATGTCTTCAAGAGCTCACTCTCTGTTCAATTCCCAATTGAACACATTCTCTTCTTGTACCAAAGCATACCTGATTCCTTTCTGGGTTTGTAGTTACCACAGACTACACAAGATGAACATCTTCTAGCACACAGGTTCTTGACACTAAGCCTTTACACACCCAAGGCCATACAATCCAGATAAAACACATCCAAACTAATTATGAAATTAGAATGAATGTCCACAAACAAACTTCCAAGCAATCAATACCTGATATACTTCTGGTGGATCAACAGAGATGTGCTCTTCAGTTGAGGCCTTGTGCTGGTCCTCAGATGCTTCTTCATCACAATTATTGAAGGCCTTTTTCTGGTCCTCAGATGTTTCAACAGCAGCATCAGATGAGGCCTTTTGCTGGTCCTCAGATGTTTCAACATCTATTGGGACATCCTGTTGAGCAGGAGTGTCCTTTGCAGCCTGAGTTTGTTGATCTTCTTGTGGGGCTGGCATAGTGTTCAGAGAGATAGATATGCCACTTACCACTCTTTGCTCAGATAGGATCTTGGTTACCAACTCCTTTATGGAATCATCCACATATTCAGAAGCTTTTGAAGTGTTGTACAATGGTGAAGGTATGCCTTTGGTCTTGCTGAAAACTTGATCTTTTTGGAGTTCTTGGCTTTTTAGCATGAGGAACACTTCCAGTCTCTTCTACATGTTTCTTCCAATATAGATCATCTACTTCATCATTCTCCCATATGATTAGGTAGTCTAATAATAGAAACCATGTAGATAAACACCCCAGATAATGTACTAACACTTAGTGTAAACACCCCAAATTTGCCCTCACCCATTCACACATGACTTGTGATCATCTCATATGCATAAACACAATCACATCATCTCATGTCTCATTTGGTTTCACTGGATAGTTTCTAAGGCATCTGCACCTAGGGTTTGTGATCTGAGCAACCTCAGGGCCTCCTGAGCCATTCCAAAAACCACTAATCAACTCAAAGTGGTTCATGTGTGTTCTTATATCATATTACATCCTCACAAAGTCAAAAATGCAGAGGAATCACAAGAATTAGGGTTTGAGTGGATGCAGAGCCAGGATGAACTGCACAGTTGACTGAAAATTAGGGTTTTGGTTTCAGAGGCCATAACCCCAAATTTTTTGGTCATTCTTGTTTCCATTGATCTTTATATGGTATAGGGAGTATGCATATCAATTTTCATGAAGAAATTCCATGGGGAAGTCATCTGATCAAGAGTTGACTTTTCAGACAAGTCAGTGTAAAATCAGGGCATCTGAGGCCCCCAATGACCCAACCAATGGGTGGTCTTCATCATTTTGAGTGTATATGATCTTTATTTGATCATGGAAGAAGTTTGAAGTTCATGGAAATCAAGAATTTAGGGTTTTTGCAAAAGTTGACTTTTTGGGTTTTGTTGACTTTTCAAGAATGCACCATTTTAGGTCAATTTTCAAGCCTTGATTCATGATCCAAAAAGGCTTCAAATGGAAAAACTTTGGTCATGAAAGTTGTAGATCTCATCTTTCCCTTTTCAAAAAGTACAAGAACATGATCTAACTCTTCATGGATCAAAAGTTATGGCCATGCAAAGTTGCCAAAAATCATTGTTTTTCAAGTTATGCACCAAGTGGAAATTTTGCTAAGTCTTGAATCAATGCATGATTGCTGCCTCAAATTCATGACAAACCAGCATGTGAACATCCTCTAAGTCACAAAAATCAGAAATGGACCAAGTTTGCTCATGGTTTGGTTCATGTAATTTGACTTTTCTCATGAAAATCCATAAAGCTAGCCAACTTGCATTTTCACTCATGACCACTTCACCAACTTATGACATTGGCTGCTGAGCTTTGCTAGGCCTATCCATCACCTTTTGCTGCACCAGCCATGCCTTGTACTTGCTTAACTTTGAGCCATGCCCTATCTTACACAAAAGTGGATTTTTAGCAAAAGTAGCCTCACCTATCATAGCAGGCCATGTCACATCAAGCAACCAATCAGAATTGTTTATCATTTCATTTTGCAAGTGGAACATAACAAGAACAAGGGCTGAAACCAACTCACTCATCACTTACACAAAATCCCTTCACATTGCAAAATCCATCGAATCTGCCTCCACAGCCAAGAAACTCCCAAACTTTCTTCATCACTAAACTCAGTACACTCCATAGGCCCTAAACCATCAAAGCTCAGGCCTGAATCAAGCCTGATTTGAACCTCACCATTCTTCATCCTCAGAACCAGTCCTCTTCGAATCTCACTGTCCATCCCTCAAACACTTCATCTTCCTTCACCAACAAGTCAGGCATACTTAGAGGAGTCCAAACCACCCATTACACTGGCCTAAAACAGCCTGTACACCAAGGTCATTCTCTGCTACACCAGTTTGGTAGCCATTGAAATAGCTTGCTAAACTTCATTTCAAGCTTGCCATTGACACCAGGGGATCCATTAGAGCTAGCTTGCATCAAGAAACGGCTCTGGAAGCTCAGAAACAGGACTTGTCACCTCAGGTAGTCTCAAACTTCAAACCTTTTAAAACCTGTTTCTTTTGTTACAAATCAAAAATACATGCTCTGGGGATCACTGTGATATGATTAGAATCAAAAATGGTGTGGAAATGAGTATTTTATGCATCTCTGAAACTTGGCCCGTGAATGCGTTTCGTTTCGATTCTCTTTGTTCATGTTAGATAAATGTATTTTGATCTTGGATTGAGGTTTAGTTAGGATGGGGGGTTGTTTCTGGGCAGGAAATTTGATGATTCGTGGCCTGTGGCGTTTTCTAGGGTTTGTGATACGCCGGAGAAGACGACCGGAACTACTGTTCCGGCCGTCTGAGTTTACCCTGCCCTAATTAGGGTTTAGCCAGTCATTAGTGTTTTTTAAATCTGGGCCATTGGATTGCCCTTCCCGCGCGTAGACCAAGGGACCAGATTGCTTCATTAACCTTAATTTCCACTTAATTAATTTAATTAGGTTTAATTAGTTTAATTAACTGAATTTAGGAAGTTTAAATCTGGACCACTAGATAGCGCGCCAAGTCAACCCAATCTCCCCCAGATCAAATCCTGGCCACGCGTTCTGTTTACTTTTATTTTCATTTGATTTTTATTCATATTTATTCCATTTAATTTGTACAATTTATTTAAAATAGCAAAAAAATCATGAAAATTATGAAACTTTTTCTTTAAGGTTTTATTAATTTTTATGACACAAAAACATTTTTATTTTATTTTTTATCATTAAAAAGGTATTTTTAAATATTTAAAAGATTATTTTTAATTGATTAATGAGAATTAATTAATTAAAAATACTTTTAAGTATTTAAAAATTACAAAAAAATTCATGAAATGTTCTAAGACATTTAGAAACATTGTCCAACCTTCAAACCAAATTTCTTTTTGATCTTGATGCATTTTAAGAATTTTTCATTGAATTAAATCATTTTTGATGCATTATTTTGATCATATGTTTAAAAATTCATTTCTGCCTTTTGGTGAAGGTTGAGACATTGATTCTTTTTGCATTGTTTTCCATTTAGCATGAACTTTCAAAGATAAAAAGGCCAAGATTTGATCTTACATTTTCCAATTGATTGGCATTTCTTTTGTTACAAACCCTAAAAAACCCTAATAACTTGTAAAATTCATAACTTGAGTTTGGTTGAGAGTTGAGAGCTCCCCTTGGGGCAGTGGTTTGTTATAGGTCTAGGGTTTCTTTGAGTGCCATTTTCCATTTTTCATATTAGGGTTTGCTTCTGTTTTTAGTTTGTGTGTGATGCTTGATCCATGAACCCTAATTTGGGCCTTCTCTTGCATCCCTCTTGCATTTCCTTGCATAACATAACTTGTCATTGCATATTGTGCATCCTTGTGATTCACTTGACATCTTAAGACATGTATGAAGCATCATTGACCATTACATTGCATATTTGCCATGCCATTTGTCTTGTATGATTCATAACATTTCATGCTTGTTCATGCTCCTTAGCTTGCATCATATGCATTCATAATCTTGTATGAACATCTCCATTGCCTTGCCTCATGTTTGCAGCACCTCATAACATCATAATCATCATGTGTATTGTTTCTGGTTTTGCTTTGCATCATATCATTTCATTTCATTTAGCATTGTATTGCATTTGCTTCTAACATTTCAGGTGGTAAGTAAACTTGGGAAGTGAATTTGCCTTCACTTCTCATAACTTTTCTTTTCATCCCTCTTGCATGCCTTGCTGCATTTCTACTTGTGTTTGAGCTTGAGCTTGCTCATTCTTCCTCCTCCCACTTTCTTTCTTCAAGTGACTTGACTTCTTGAATGAAGCAAGTCACTTTGCTTCTCTTGATCTTGTTCATCTGCTTCCTGGTGGTTCATCTGAAGATTGTTCTTGAAAACCTCACAAACATTAGGACCAACCAAGCATGATAATGAATTAGGGTTTTGATTAGTCTCCCCCATAGTTTTTACCTTTGTGTCTCTCCTTGAGTCATCTCTTCTCATCTCATAATCAGGGACTAAACCCTCAAGGCTTTAAGACTTTGTGATTAAGATCATGCCTGCATCCTTCTTTTAGGATGGAGTGTATAACTTTAATCCTAAATCTTGGACCCTTAAGGTGTTGAACTCTCTTAATTAATCCATCTAATAATCATCAAGACATTACACTTGTAACTTGGGCCTTGCATTAGGGTTCTAATTCTTCCTTAATTGGTTAAGAAGGACTAACCCTAAAGTTAATGGACAAGTCCCCCTCAAGTTGTCTTACAAATCATAAAAAACACTTCATCATCATATCATTAATAAAATCCACTTAATCAAAGGTTTGTTCTGTCATGGGTTTAATCCCTAATCATGGATTAAGCTGAGGATCCTTCCTCAGCTTAAACACCCTCATCTATTATCCTTCTTTTAGGATAGTGTAATGAGCCTGTTAAATCCCTGATTATGGCTTAACCTCATTACTTAACACTAAACAAAAATCACAAAAACATCTAATTAATCACAAGTAGGTTAATGATCTTAACCCTACATCAAAGGTGATTAAGTGTGAGAATCTGACTTCACACTTAAGGTAATTCTCATTACCCCTAATCAGAGGGATGATGTGATGAGTTTACCAAATCCATTGATTTAGGTTTAAGCTCATTATCTTATGACAAACTCCAAAAAGAAATAAAAGACTGAAAACACAAGAACAAACAATAATCGTCTCCTTCGGGATTCTTTTCTCATCATCTTCACTCACAACCGAGAACTTGCTTCTCCCGTCTAATGCAAGACAGTTTGCATCTGTGCCAGACAGATCTTACACTTGAGCATAGGCAAGCAAGCAGTTCACAAGTCAATTCATCTTTCAGTCTCTTTGGGTCGAACTACGGTGTTCTGACTTCCTCATTGCACGAGAGGATACGTAGGCATAACTTAACAATTATCGAACAAAAGTCTCTGTACATTCCCCCTCCTTCCAGCTTCATTCTTTAGCCTCATTATCATGAGCATTTCACCTCTTTCTCTTTTACACTGACACTGTATATATCACACTTTTCACTTCTTTTGCACTGACACCTGTACATTCTTTTCCAGCTATTTTACACACAGATTGCACTGACACTACCCCTTTAAAACACAAATCTTTTAAGCGTGGATCCCGTCGAGTACGACGGACAATCTGGGTGCTAATACCTTCCCAGGTTGTAACCAACCCCCTTTCTCAGTCTCTCTGGTTCGCAAACCGTCTTATCCATCTCTTTCTAGGCCTATGCAGCATTGCCTTTCCTCCGGGATAAAAATGCCTAGCTGGCGACTCTATTCATCTCCAGTGAGTTCACGGCTGTGTGTTCTCACTGTTCCCTTCGCCGACCGTTCGCGTCTGTACCTTCATTTGATCCATTTTCATTTGTCGGGAGCGACAGCTTGGCGACTCTGCTGGGAACCTTATACTGCAACCAGGGCTTCTGGTTCTTTTTGTGGGTTCCTCCTAGCGCTTGATTGATTTATGTTTATTGGGGTGTTATGTGTTATTTGTGTTTGTATATTTGCTTTATTTATTGCTTTCTGTACAGCTTTATTTACCGCTTTCTTTATTGCATTTGTATATATCATACTGTCACTGTTGCTGGCTGGATCTGGTTTCTCTGTTTTGGTGGGTGGGTATGTCATTGAGAGTTAAGGTCCTACACCTGGGACCTGAGTGACACCTAGGCTAGAGTGAATCATATTCTTTCCCATTCCATTTCGGTCTGGTGCGGGAATATGAAACACGGTTCAGATATGGGTTTCTTCTTGAGAACTCTGTGCTACGGATTTCCTGTAGTGCTAGGGGGATCTGGGAAGCCTGCTAAGTCTGGATGACCTTTTAGTATTGACCTTCAGAAATTGAGGTGAATTAGAGGAGGAATTGTTATGGTTATTGTAAACACTGTACCTCCGGGTTAGAAGTGTTTACACTTCTCATAACTAATCCAAGTCTGAGGATCCTTGTTCTAGATCACTACCTGTGAGGGGGTTGGGCTGTTTACAGGTTTGCAGGTACCTTGACCTCAGAATACCCTGTTACTTTGACTTTGTTAAGAATGCTCCATGTTGGATAGTTCTTGTGATTCTAAAACCCTGGACATGTGGCTCTTTATTTGAGTCCCCCACCTTGGTTACTGGATTTATAGACCTCCATCCGGAATTCTTGAACACACATGGATCTATACCAAGGCAGTTTATCCAGATCCAGCTCAGTCACAAACCCTTTGCATATCATTTGCATACATCCTCATTGCATCATATTAACATGTGCTTATTTATTTTTCGGGGTATCCATTTTCATCAGGTTTTGGTTTTGACCCCATCTGCAGCTTTGACCCATCTTCACCAGCATCTGCTTCAGTTTAGCTGTCTGCTTCAGCACCAGCCAGTCAGTGGTTTTCTCTACTTCAGCATTGTCATCAGCACTCTACCCAGTCTTCAGCATCATGGCTCCAAAGAAAAGCAATATCACCTATCATTTCTTCCAACCAGACTTGTCAGACATCAGGAGGGTCCAAACCCTGATGACCCCAGATCACATACCTCTGTTCAGGGAGCATTATGGGGATATACTTGACTTGGTTATAGACATGGACCCATCTCAGAGGAGCCTGATCCATACCTGCATCCAGTTCTATGACCCCCCATTGAGGTGTTTCACCTTTCAAGACTTTCAGTTGGGACCTCTCTTAGAAGAATATGCATCTTTGGTTGGTTTGCCTATCAAGAGAGAAATTCCTTTTAACCCTGAAATGGTCTTTCCCAGCAATGGAGAGATAGCAAGAGCTTTGCACCTGGAACCTGCTTTGATTGAGCAGCATATGACCTCTAAAGCTGGGATCCCTGGTTTTCATCTGGACTTCCTGATTTCTCAAGCTAGTTTGAAGGCCTCCCTGGGGGATTGGAAAGCTGTTTGTGCATTGTTGGCCTTGAGTGTATATGGAATTGTGTTGTTTGCAGATGAGCCCAGATTCATCAGCAAGAATGCCATCCACCTGTTCATCCTGAAGAACCCAGTGCCAACCTTGTTGGGTGACCTCTATTACTCAGTACATCAGAGGAATGAGAAGCAGAGGGGTAAGCTAGTGAGGTGTTGTGCTCCACTATTCCATGCTTGGCTTCTCAAGCATCTACCCAGGACAGATGCATTCCTGAATCCTCATCAGCAAAGCAACTGGGCTAAGAGGCTCACTACTCTCACTGCAGCAGACATCAGATGGTGCACCCAAGGCACCAAGGGCAGAGATATGATCACAAGCTGTGGGCACTTTCCCAATGTACCTTTGGTAGGAGTTAAGGGAAGTATCAACTACAACCCCCTGCTGTTCAAGAGGCAATTAGGCTATGCACTGGTTCATGCTCCTAGGGAACAGGACCTGGTTGAGACCCTCTACTGTGAGAACAAGATCAGTTTGACTGTTGTTAGGCAGGCTGCCTGGGCCTGGGATCATGTTCAAACCAAGGGAATCACCATTCTGGGGAAGTGCAATAATGTGGCATCAGCCCAATATCATGAGTGGTCCTATGCTAGGGCCCAAATCTCAGGATTGCCCTTCACCATCAAAGACATGCCTGAGTCATCATCAGCACCACCCCCTGCTACTGTCAGTTTGGAAGAGTTTGAAGGCTTGAAAGAAAGAAATGAGAAGCTATCCCAAGCCTTGCAGAAGACCCTCAGGGAGAGGAGTGAAGGTGTAAGGGAGATTGAAAGATTGGAGAAGCTGAGAGTGGAACACTTGACTAAGATTGAGAAGTCTGGAGACTATATCAACAAGTCTAAAGCTGGTGAGCAGATTCTGAAAAATGCTTGTAAAGAAGCCCAGTTCCAAAGAGCAAGGACAGACTTGTACTTGAAAGAGAGTCAGGCCAGGTGGGTCCGGATCACTGAAGCCCGTACTCTAGAAGACAAGAGAGTTCAAGATAAGATGGAGCAGATGGAAAAAGCCCTGGCAGCAGCCCAGGAGGAAATTTCAGAGTTAAAAATCAAAGCTGGAGTGAAGAAATCCAAAGACCAAAGCCAGAACAAGAAGTTGACTACAGCTGTTGCAACAAGAAACCTTCTCATCAGGAATCTTACGGAGCATCCGGCTGATCCTGTGACCGAAGCACTTCTTAAGGAAGTTCGCGAGGATGAGTTTGGCCTTGGAGTCTGATTATTTGCTTGTTGTTGTTCCTTTTCCATGTACTTTTGCTTTTTGGTGATGTATTTTTGACCCCTTAGAGGGCTAGTGTTGTAAAAAATGAACAATTTGTATTATTTTACCTTTGTAATATATTTGTGTTTGTTTCCATCTGGGTTCACTTCAAAAGCAACTTCAACAGCATCATCTTCAAGGGTCTGGACGGGTCAAAACTGAAGACCAAGCCGGATACCTTGATAGCAAATAAGCATACTGCATTGCATACTAACCCTTTTGTTTGTTTTGTAGGTTTTGCTTTATTGTTTCTAACCTCTGTTGTGACATTCAGGAATTATTGCTCGCCGCAGGCTATTCCCTCTCAACAGGCCACACAGGTACCCTACAAGAAACAACCTTCCGGGCATCCAGATGGACCAGTTGCAGCAAGACCTCAATGAGGCCAGAACCCAGATGGCTAATGAAAGGGTGGAGATGAGAACCCAAATAACTCAGTTCATGGAAGTGATGAATAATTTAGCTCAAAGCCAGGAGAGGCTTAGAGTTCTGGTAGAGGGGAGAACTCAAGATGACCCTCATGTGGGGACTGCAGGCACAAGTAACAATGAAAGGGTGCAACCACATGTCAACCCCCCTGTGTTTGGTCCACATCTACATCCTGAGATTCATATTCCTGCAAACGTTCAAGGAACAGCCACTGCAGCCAGAGTACTTCAAGAGGATCCTCAGGAGGATCAGTTTACAGTCATGGGTGCTGGAGAGGAAACCTATGATAGGAGATTGGATGAGTTGGCTGAGAAGTTGAGGTCTTTGGAATCCCAAAATTCTTTGGGGTTCGATGTCATGGACATGGGTTTAGTAGAGGGGGTCAGGATCCCTCATAAGTTCAAGCCTCCTTGTTTCGAAAGATATAATGGGACTTCATGCCCCCGGACTCATTTGCAATCGTTTCTGGGAAGGCTGAAGGCCTATACAATGGATGAGAAGCTCTGGATGTTTTACTTCGAAGACAGTTTGACTGGAGCATCAAGGGAATGGTATTCCCACTTGACAAGGGCAACTGTAAGATGCTGGAAGGACCTGGCAGAGGCCTTCATCCGACAGTATCAATACAACTTAGACATGGCACCCAACAGGACTCTCCTAATGGGAATGTCACAGTCGTCAAGGGAAAGTTTCCGAGAATATGCCCAGAGATGGAGGCAATTGGCTGCTGCTGTTCAACCACCAATGTCTGAGAGAGAAATGGCAGACATGTTTATGAACACTCTCCAGGGAACGTATATTGACAGGTTGGCTGCTTTCTCGTCCACTAGCTTCGCAGATGTTGTTATAGCTGGGGAGAGAATTGAAAGCCTGTTAAAAATGGGTAAAATTTCCGATAACGGCGCCAGTTCGTCCAGCAGTACAAGGAAGCCTTTTGCAGGCCCTAGAAGAGCTGGCGAGACCAATGCCATTCATACCAACAGGGGCAGGCCCCAATATGTTCAAAGGTCCATAGCAGCAGTCACTATCCCTGCTCCAGCACATCCTCTGCCAGTCTATCAACCTCCTCAACAAAACTTCCAACAACAACCTCCGTATCAGCAGAACCAATATCCTCCAAGGAACAACAACTCCAACAACAACAATCAACAGAGGCCATTCCAACAAAGGCCCTCTCAAGCTAATCGAGTGATCGACCCGATTCCAATGCCGTATGCTGCTTTGTTGCCACAGCTTCTGAAACTCAACCTGGTTGAGCTAAGAACGTTGGCACCTCCGGATCCAAACAGTCTACCAAGAAACTATGACTCTAATGCTAGGTGTGCTTTTCACTCAAACGCGCCTGGTCACAGTACAGAAAAATGCAGGGCACTGCATATGAAGGTACAAGACTTAGTAGACTCCAAGGCTTTGAACTTTGCACCTCCGCCCAACGTCAACAAAAACCCAATGCCACACCATGGTGGTCCCCGAATTAATGCTATCGAAGAAGACCAACCGTCTTATTTGATAACCAGTATAGATCAGATCAGGACACCATTGGTGGAAATCAAGGCTCAACTCCGTGAAAGCAATATATTTCCGGGGTGTGAACTAGGGTGCCCATACTGCAATATTTCTTGGAATGGGTGTGAAGACTTGAGGAATGGCATTGACAGCCTTATTCAGAGTGGCTTACTGCAGATCACTACATCATTCCCGGCAAACCCGACGACTTCAGCAACAACGGTTTCAGATCCTCCTACAAATACGGCAACAATAGTTCCCAACAATTCATCAGCAACATCAGCAAGTACTTCATCTGTTCTACCCAATGATCAGTTTTCAACAGTTTCTCCTGCTACAACTTCAGCTTCAGTCCACTTCGACTCCCCATCAACAACAACAACAGTTCTTCCAACAGAACCTTCTACAACACCAGCAAACAATCACGAAGATGTCTCCACTGTTACCATATTCTACGATCCAGAAAACAATTCCGCTTATCATTCAGAAGGTGCTGCTCCCACTAGAGCACCAGTTACAATCTTTTATGATCCACAGACAATAACAGTCCCCTCAGCAGCAGCAATCAGTCCAGTCACCGTCACGGTACCTGGACCTGTACCATATGAAAGCAATAGGGCCATCCCTTGGCACTATGGCTCTGACTTGTACTGTGAAGGGAAAAGAATCACTCTGGAAACATCATCACCTGCACCACAAATTGATAATGTGGGCGGAGGCGGAGGCTTCACCCGAAGCGGACGTCTCTTTGCTTCACAAGTCCAAAGACCTACTGCCGAAGCAGAAGCTGCTGCTAAGGCAAAAGGAAAAAGCCCGGTGCAGGAAGATCCAGCTGCCAAAGAAGCCCTGAAGACTCCATTTGATCAGGAAGTTGATGAGTTTATGCGGATCATCAAGAAGAGTGACTACAAAATTGTGGATCAACTTCACCAGACGCCATCCAAAATCTCTATCCTCTCACTGCTTATGTGCTCCGAAGCCCATCGGAATGCACTACTTAAAGTCCTGCACGCAGCTTACGTGCCTGAGGAGATTACTGTCAACCAATTGGAAACCGTGGTTGGAAATGTTACTGCTAGCAATGGGCTAGGGTTTACCAATTCTGATTTGACAGTGGATGGTCGTAACCACAACAAAGCCTTGCACATAACTATGGAATGCAAAGGAGCTGTCCTTTCTCATGTGCTGGTGGACACAGGTTCCTCCCTGAATGTCTTACCAAAGAAGGCCCTGGTGAAGTTAGAATATGATGGATTGGCATTGAGACCCAGCAACCTGGTGGTTAGAGCTTTTGATGGCTCAAAGAGATCGGTTCTGGGAGAGATTGAGCTGCCCGTGACAATTGGCCCGCAGACTTTTAAAACTATCTTTTATGTGATGGACATTCAGCCCGCCTACAGCTGTTTGTTGGGTAGACCCTGGATCCACGCCGCTGGCGCTATAACGTCTACCCTTCACCAAAAGTTAAAATTTGAGTGGGAGGGTCAAGTTGTCACAATCTGTGGAGAAGAGGACATCTTTGTTAGCCACCTGGCTACCTACAAGTACATTGAGATGGATGGAGAAATCCATGAAACGATGAGCCAAGGTTTTGAGGCCTTGAATGTCAATGAAGCATCTGCTGTTTCAGGAATCTCCATGTCGTCATATCAACAAGCCCGGAAGGTTGTTGAAGAAGGAACTGCCCTAGGCTGGGGCAAGGTCTTAGCTGTGGAGGAGAAGAAAGACAAATTTGGGTTGGGTTACAGACCAACTCAACATCAAGCAAAGGCTGCTGGAGAGCCTGGTTTTGTCAGTGGGGGAATGCTTACCCCCGATGCTATCAACTGTCTGGAAGACGAGCTGGAAGAGGAGCGCAACCTAGAGATTTGGATTCGTCCGAAGATCCCGGGGAGCAGTATCTCGAACTGGTCTTCCCAGGGAATTATAAGTGTTACTCGAGCAGAGTAATTATTATTTCCTGTATTTTAAAAGCATGCATCAAAGTCTTGCATCTTGCCCAAGATGACAAGACTCATTTTGTAATCAGGGCCATCTGTACTTTTGTGCAAACAAGATTAAGTTAATGAAATATCAGACAATCTTTTTGCAAACGAGTCTTTTTCTTTTATGCTCACTGTTTTTCCATTTTTCTTTTTGTACAAAAATAAATGGCAGTGTTTTTCAAAATGACAACTTCATTTCACTTTTCTAAATAAGACTAAAATCAGATCACTAAAATGAACCAATTAAAACCCTTGCAGAGAGTGCCATCCTGACCGCACCGACAACAGCACGGCTATGACATCGTATGACTTTGACGATCCGATCAATCAAGCTGAAGAAGGGGTTGAAGAAGAATACGAGCTTCCTGAAGAGCTAGCCAGGTTGTTAAGACAAGAGGAAAAGGTTATTACTCCTCACCAGGAGGAGGTTGAAGTGATTAATCTTGGTACAGAGGAAAATGTGAAAGAGGTCAAGATCGGGGCCTGCCTGCAAGACTCAGTGAAGAGACAACTGATAGATCTGCTTCAAGAGTATGTTGATGTGTTTGCCTGGTCATATCAAGACATGCCAGGGTTGGATACCGATATAGTTGTGCACAAGTTGCCTTTGAGAGAAGAGTGCCCACCGGTCAAACAGAAGCTGCGCCGAACTCGCCCAGACATGGCTATGAAAATCAAAGAGGAGGTACAAAAGCAATGGGATGCCGGATTCCTTGCTGTGACTAGCTACCCGCCGTGGGTTGCTAATATAGTACCAGTGCCTAAGAAAGATGGTAAGGTAAGGATGTGTGTTGATTACCGGGATCTGAACAGAGCCAGCCCGAAAGATGATTTCCCTTTACCTCACATCGATGTATTGGTTGATAATACGGCTCAGTTCTCGGTATTCTCCTTCATGGATGGATTTTCAGGATATAACCAGATCAAGATGTCACCTGAAGACATGGAGAAGACAACATTCATTACGCCTTGGGGCACGTTCTGTTATAAGGTGATGCCATTCGGACTGAAGAATGCTGGTGCCACTTATCAACGGGCTATGGTAACATTATTCCACGATATGATTCATAAGGAAATAGAATGTTATGTGGATGACATGATTGCCAAGTCCCTTACAGAGGAAGACCATCTGGTGAATCTGCTCAAGTTGTTCAAGCGTCTGAGAAAGTATCAACTGAAACTGAACCCCAACAAATGCACATTCGGGGTGCGATCCGGTAAGTTGCTGGGCTTTATTGTAAGCGAGAAAGGGATTGAGGTTGACCCTGACAAAGTCAAAGCCATCCAAGAGATGCCTGCACCGAAAACAGAGAAAGAGGTTCGAGGGTTCTTAGGAAGATTGAACTACATCTCAAGGTTCATATCTCACCTTACCGCAACTTGTGAACCTCTGTTCAAGCTACTAAGAAAAGAACAAACGGTCAGGTGGAACGAAGATTGCCAAAGGGCTTTTGACAAGATCAAAGAGTATCTACAAGAACCTCCAATCCTCATGCCTCCAGTTGAAGGAAGACCTCTGATTATGTACTTGACAGTATTGGAAGAGTCAATGGGGTGTGTGCTGGGCCAGCATGACGAGTCTGGTCGAAAAGAGTATGCAATATACTACCTAAGCAAAAAGTTTACCGACTGTGAACAACGTTATTCACTGCTCGAGAAAACTTGCTGTGCTTTAGCGTGGGCTGCTCGCCGACTGAGGCAGTATATGTTGACCCACACTACCTTGCTAATCTCAAAGATGGACCCAGTCAAGTACATATTCGAGAAGCCAGCTCTTACCGGACGGGTTGCAAGATGGCAGATGATTCTCACAGAATACGACATACAGTACACTTCTCAGAAAGCCATCAAAGGCAGTGTACTATCTGAATATCTTGCTGAGCAGCCCATTGATGATTACCAGCCTATGAGGTTCGACTTCCCTGATGAAGACATCATGTTCATTAAAGCAAAAGATCACGAAGAGCCTATTCACACTGAAGGGCCTGACCCAGAAGAAGAATGGACCATGATGTTTGACGGGGCTGTTAACATGAATGGACGTGGTGTTGGTGCAGTACTCATTACACCAAAAGGAGTTCACATGCCTTTCTCGGCAAAGCTCACTTTTAACTGCACTAACAACGAAGCTGAATACGAAGCTTGCATTATGGGTCTTGAGGAAGCCATTGACCTCAGGATCAAGACATTGACCGTATTCGGAGATTCAGCTTTGGTAGTCAATCAGACCAACGGAAAATGGTACACCCACCAAGATCACCTGATACCTTACAGGGATTATACAAGAAGGTTATTGACTTTCTTCACAACAGTCAAGCTTGAGTATATCCCTCGGGACGAGAATCAGTTTGCGGATGCTCTTGCTACCATTTCATCCATGATCAAAGTTCAAGCTGCTAACTTTGTACCTCAGATTTCAGTATCGAGACTTGATAGACCAGCATATGTATTTGCAGCAGATATTGCTAAAGATGATAAGCCTTGGTTCCATGACATCAAGTGCTTCTTGGAGGATCAAACGTACCCACCTGGGGCATCTTCCAATGATAAAAAGACTTTAAGAAGACTTGCTGGAAGTTTCTTTCTGAACACTGATGGATCTTTATACAAGAGGAACTTTGATATGGTACTCCTCAGATGTGTTGACAAGACAGAAGCAGATTTGTTGATGCATGAAGTGCACGAAGGATCCTTTGGTACCCATGCAGGAGGGCATGCCATGGCTAAAAAGTTGTTAAGATCAGGCTATTACTGGATCACAATGGATGCAGACTGTTGTGCTTACGCCAGAAAATGCCATAAATGCCAGATTTATGCAGACAAAGTGCATGTGCCTCCAAATCCCCTGAACATAATGTCTTCACCATGGCCCTTTGCTATGTGGGGCATTGACATGATTGGCAAAATTGAGCCAACTGCTTCGAACGGCCACAGATTCATCCTGGTCGCCATCGATTATTTTACAAAGTGGGTTGAAGCAGCCTCATATGCAAATGTCACAAGGCAAGTGGTAGCCAGATTTCTGAAAAGAGATATCATCTGTCGGTATGGAGTGCCCGAGCGAATCATTACTGATAATGGTTCCAACTTGAACAACAAAATGATG
This sequence comes from Lathyrus aphaca, assembly GCA_963966055.1. NCBI lineage: Eukaryota > Viridiplantae > Streptophyta > Magnoliopsida > Fabales > Fabaceae > Lathyrus > Lathyrus aphaca. The sequence continues at coordinate 84,554,813 of OZ014522.1, forward strand.
GCAGAGCTGTGCCGGGACTTCAAGATCCAACATCACAATTCTTCTCCTTACAGGCCAAAGATGAACGGCGCTGTTGAGGCAGCAAATAAGAATATCAAGAAGATTGTGCAGAAGATGGTAGTCACTTACAAAGATTGGCATGAAATGCTACCGTTTGCCTTGCATGGGTACCGCACATCAATCAGGACATCCACTGGGGCAACACCGTATCAACTTGTGTATGGTATGGAAGCAGTCCTACCTGTTGAAGTTGAACTACCCTCCCTACGGGTACTGATGGATGTTAAGCTAAACGAAGCAGAATGGGTTCGGGCCCGATACGAACAACTAAGTCTGATCGAAGAGAAAAGATTGGCTGCAATCTGTCACGGGCAGCTATATCAGAAAAGAATGAAGAGAGCCTTCGATCAGAAAGTCAGGCACCGAGAGTACCGGGTGGGAGATCTTGTGTTGAAGAGAATCCTCCCTCCTCATACAGACCACAGGGGCAAGTGGACTCCCAATTACGAAGGACCATTTGTTGTGAAGAAAGTCTTCTCTGGTGGAGCACTGATGCTCAGCACCATGGATGGTGAAGATTTCCCGTCCCCTGTGAATTCAGATGCAGTTAAAAAATACTTCGCATAAAATGACCCGCTGGACATAAAAACAGAATGTAAGTCCAGGCAAAATAGGGCCTCCCGGCGAGTCAAAGACAGAATAAAAGACTCGGGCAAAAATAAGGGAAATAAGCAAAAAATGTACACCCGCTGAGTTGAAAAGCCGCATTGGACAGCTCAGGCAAAAATGGGTATCCCGATGGATTGAAAACCCGAAAGGGCGATCCATGCAAAATAAGGGAATAAGCGAACAACTGCATTCTGAATTCGTCTGTATCACCTACAACTTGGTAAGCTCCAAGGGATCAAGCTGCAATCAGAATCAACTCTCTCCAGAAAGCAAGACGAGAAGAACGTCATTGTCATACGAGTCATAGCAGAAGAGGAAGCTCCTTGAAAGCATCGCCAGCACCGCCAGCACTTTATTTCTCAATTTGTAACAATCTCCTCATTTCAGGAGATATGTTCCTCTGACTGTGTCTTGCCAATTCAGGGCACACGAATTAATATAATCAGACTTTCAGTCATGTCTCGTTTTTTACATTTATGTTTTGCAAAGAGTTGTCTGATGTCTCTAAAAAAAAAAAAACACAATTGCATAAGTACAGATGCCTCTCTCTAAAAATAAAACACATGCTTGCAGGGAATATACTTACTCTCGAAAGTACTTATTTCCTATGACGGAATCTCAGTAAAAGATACCTCGGGACCATTTGTGCGTTTCTTTATCTTTGCAGGATTGCAGGTATCCAGAACACAACTTGGGGCATACAAGTTACGTCTCAGCAAGCTGGCAAATCTACAAAAGATATCGGCATCCGAAATGCTCTATCCCCAGTCGAGTTGCTTCCCATTGCTCGCCCCAGCTGAATTACCAACAGCATCTCCCAGCTGTAATACCAACCATTATTCCTCAGCAGGATGCGAGAATCGAGGAATCATCTCCCCACAGAGCTTCAGGCCTCTATTCAGAGGAGCAGCGCACGAAGAAGTCACAACAGAGAGAGAGAAAGCTTCTACAAACCCCAGCTGGGTCCCGTATTATAAGAATATGTCAATCGATGACGTATATCCCCAAGCAGATACAACTACAGATCTATCAATGATCTCATCCCCAGCTGGGATGTTCACTTCAAGCAGATCGATCAGAGGTCTTTGCAGCAACGGGATCCGAATCCCGGATCGGTGCCTCTTTGCATAATCATAGCATTCGCATCATATTCACCCCCAGAGCGTAGCATTCCGTCTAATACGGAGCATTACGGCAAAAAATCAAATGCATAGCATAATCATAAGTCATGTTGTGATTTGAACACTTGTAAATATTGACAATCTGTCGGCATACAGAATACATCCCCATCAGAGTCCCAGCAAAAGCAGTTGCCCCATATCACAAACACCAGTGCATATCTCCTTTTTGATACCCGTCCGTATCATCATTTCCCAGCAGGTTGCATGAATACACTTTACAAACCAAGATCACCAGTATTGCAGATACATCCTGACACTCGTCCGTGTCGTGTCACCAGCAGAAAGCCAAAGACACCCTCTTTGCACTTACATATACCTATACACTTTCTTGACACCCGTCCGTGTCATATCCCCAGCGTGGTCGCCTATACTTGTATATACACTTTCCTGACACCCGTCCGTGTCATATCCCCAGCAGATAAACACTCACCTATACATTATATACTCACTACTCATTGGTACACCTACTCAGATACTCGTCCGTATCTTATATACACCATGTATATCCCCGCAGATTCGACAGTAGTCCTTGTTCTTTGTTAACCAGTTGGTACTCGTCCGTACCATCATCTCAGAACATTGCGTCTAATGTTTGCTTCTACATGATACTCGTCCGTATCATAGTCTTAAGGATGCTCGTCCGCATCTTTAATCCATACACCGTGTCAAACACTTATGTCTTCGTGAATATGGATGCTCGTCTGTGTCTACTATTCCCCAGAAGGATACTTTCAGATGCAACACTCGTCCGTGTTCCTTGTTAACCAGTTGATACTCGTCCGCATCATCAGCTCTGAGCACGTGTCAGTTTGTTTCTACATGATACTCGTCCGTATCATAGTCTTAAGGATGCTCGTCCGCATCTTTAATCTATACGCAATACCAAACACTTATACCTTTTGTTTCTTGGATGTAAACGCTCGTCCGTATTTACTATATCCCCAGTAGATCGCAGTCAAATTTCCTTTTTATCTAACACTCGTCCTGTGTTATGATAAACTTTGAGAGCAGCCGTCCCCTGCTAAGTGGTCGTCCTCCACTTCTTGATGGTCGTCCTCCATCATGCTCATCCGATGGCCGTCCCCATCGTTGATTTTAGCAGCCGTCCCCTGCTAGGTGGTCGTCCTCCACCTTTTGATGATCGTCCTTCATCACTTTATCCAATGGCCGTCCCCATTGTTGATTTTGGTTATCTGGCATTCGTCCTATGTCATGTTAAACCTCGAGAGCAGCCGTACCCTGCTGAGTGGTCGTCCTCCACTTCTTGATGGTCGTCCTCCATCATGCTCGTCCGATGGCCGTCCCCATCGTTGACCTTTTCTATCCGATGGCCGTCCCCATCGTTGATATCTTCGGCAGCCGTACCCTGCCAGGTGGTCGTCCTCCACCTTTGATGGCCGTCCCCATCATATTTCTTTTATCCCCAACAGAGCAGCCGTCCCCTGCTAGGTGATCGTCCTTCACCTTTGATGGCCGTACCCCATCATCTGTTTATTTCATTTATTCTTTAACCCGATGGCCGTCCCCGTCGTGGTCCCTTTTCCTTTTAGCCCGATGGCCGTCCCCATCGTTGGTTATTTTACCTACCTTATGAACTTGATGGCCGTCCCCGTCATGTTTCATTTGATTCCCAGAGAATGCTATAGCTTTATCTTGATGGCCGTCCCCATTCTATTTTCCCCAGCTAGTCGGCCGTCCCCGTCTTAGCTTTACCTTTTTATCCCCAGCATGTCGGCCGTCCCCGTCATTGCTTTATTTTCCGCACCTTCCCCAGCGTGTCGGCCGTCCCCGGCATTGCTATTTACCCAGCAGTCGTCCTCTGCTCGACGGTCGTCCTCCGTCGCTTACACTTTACAATATACTTTATTTTCCTTTTACAATCTATATCCCTTTTCTTCTTCATTCTGTGAGTGCAAATTTTGGACTGTCTTTGGTATTCAACCACAAGTTATCTTGTTTGCCTGTTAAGCCGTTGCTTACATCCTGCACAGCTAACTCATGTTTGAATAGGGGCAGCTGTAAACACCCCAAATTTGCCCTCACCCATTCACACATGACTTGTGATCATCTCATATGCATAAACACAATCACATCATCTCATGTCTCATTTGGTTTCACTGGATAGTTTCTAAGGCATCTGCACCTAGGGTTTGTGATCTGAGCAACCTCAGGGCCTCCTGAGCCATTCCAAAAACCACTAATCAACTCAAAGTGGTTCATGTGTGTTCTTATGTCATATTACATCCTCACAAAGTCAAAAATGCAGAGGAATCACAAGAATTAGGGTTTGAGTGGATGCAGAGCCAGGATGAACTTCACAGTTGACTGAAAATTAGGGTTTTGGTTTCAGAGGCCATAACCCCAAATTTTTTGGTCATTCTTGTTTCCATTGATCTTTATATGGTATAGGGAGTATGCATATCAATTTTCATGAAGAAATTCCATGGGGAAGTCATCTGATCAAGAGTTGACTTTTCAGACAAGTCAGTGTAAAATCAGGGCATCTGAGGCCCCCAATGACCCAACCAATGGGTGGTCTTCATCATTTTGAGTGTATATGATCTTTATTTGATCATGGAAGAAGTTTGAAGTTCATGGAAATCAAGAATTTAGGGTTTTTGCAAAAGTTGACTTTTTGGGTTTTGTTGACTTTTCAAGAATGCACCATTTTAGGTCAATTTTCAAGCCTTGATTCATGATCCAAAAAGGCTTCAAATGGAAAAACTTTGGTCATGAAAGTTGTAGATCTCATCTTTCCCTTTTCAAAAAGTACAAGAACATGATCTAACTCTTCATGGATCAAAAGTTATGGCCATGCAAAGTTGCCAAAAATCATTGTTTTTCAAGTTATGCACCAAGTGGAAATTTTGCTAAGTCTTGAATCAATGCATGATTGCTGCCTCAAATTCATGACAAACCAGCATGTGAACATCCTCTAAGTCACAAAAATCAGAAATGGACCAAGTTTGCTCATGGTTTGGTTCATGTAATTTGACTTTTCTCATGAAAATCCATAAAGCTAGCCAACTTGCATTTTCACTCATGACCACTTCACCAACTTATGACATTGGCTGCTGAGCTTTGCTAGGCCTATCCATCACCTTTTGCTGCACCAGCCATGCCTTGTACTTGCTTAACTTTGAGCCATGCCCTATCTTACACAAAAGTGGATTTTTAGCAAAAGTAGCCTCACCTATCATAGCAGGCCATGTCACATCAAGCAACCAATCAGAATTGTTTATCATTTCATTTTGCAAGTGGAACATAACAAGAACAAGGGCTGAAACCAACTCACTCATCACTTACACAAAATCCCTTCACATTGCAAAATCCATCGAATCTGCCTCCACAGCCAAGAAACTCCCAAACTTTCTTCATCACTAAACTCAGTACACTCCATAGGCCCTAAACCATCAAAGCTCAGGCCTGAATCAAGCCTGATTTGAACCTCACCATTCTTCATCCTCAGAACCAGTCCTCTTCGAATCTCACTGTCCATCCCTCAAACACTTCATCTTCCTTCACCAACAAGTCAGGCATACTTAGAGGAGTCCAAACCACCCATTACACTGGCCTAAAACAGCCTGTACACCAAGGTCATTCTCTGCTACACCAGTTTGGTAGCCATTGAAATAGCTTGCTAAACTTCATTTCAAGCTTGCCATTGACACCAGGGGATCCATTAGAGCTAGCTTGCATCAAGAAACGGCTCTGGAAGCTCAGAAACAGGACTTGTCACCTCAGGTAGTCTCAAACTTCAAACCTTTTAAAACCTGTTTCTTTTGTTACAAATCAAAAATACATGCTCTGGGGATCACTGTGATATGATTAGAATCAAAAATGGTGTGGAAATGAGTATTTTATGCATCTCTGAAACTTGGCCCGTGAATGCGTTTCGTTTCGATTCTCTTTGTTCATGTTAGATAAATGTATTTTGATCTTGGATTGAGGTTTAGTTAGGATGGGGGGTTGTTTCTGGGCAGGAAATTTGATGATTCGTGGCCTGTGGCGTTTTCTAGGGTTTGTGATACGCCGGAGAAGACGACCGGAACTACTGTTCCGGCCGTCTGAGTTTACCCTGCCCTAATTAGGGTTTAGCCAGTCATTAGTGTTTTTTAAATCTGGGCCATTGGATTGCCCTTCCCGCGCGTAGACCAAGGGACCAGATTGCTTCATTAACCTTAATTTCCACTTAATTAATTTAATTAGGTTTAATTAGTTTAATTAACTGAATTTAGGAAGTTTAAATCTGGACCACTAGATAGCGCGCCAAGTCAACCCAATCTCCCCCAGATCAAATCCTGGCCACGCGTTCTGTTTACTTTTATTTTCATTTGATTTTTATTCATATTTATTCCATTTAATTTGTACAATTTATTTAAAATAGCAAAAAAATCATGAAAATTATGAAACTTTTTCTTTAAGGTTTTATTAATTTTTATGACACAAAAACATTTTTATTTTATTTTTTATCATTAAAAAGGTATTTTTAAATATTTAAAAGATTATTTTTAATTGATTAATGAGAATTAATTAATTAAAAATACTTTTAAGTATTTAAAAATTACAAAAAAATTCATGAAATGTTCTAAGACATTTAGAAACATTGTCCAACCTTCAAACCAAATTTCTTTTTGATCTTGATGCATTTTAAGAATTTTTCATTGAATTAAATCATTTTTGATGCATTATTTTGATCATATGTTTAAAAATTCATTTCTGCCTTTTGGTGAAGGTTGAGACATTGATTCTTTTTGCATTGTTTTCCATTTAGCATGAACTTTCAAAGATAAAAAGGCCAAGATTTGATCTTACATTTTCCAATTGATTGGCATTTCTTTTGTTACAAACCCTAAAAAACCCTAATAACTTGTAAAATTCATAACTTGAGTTTGGTTGAGAGTTGAGAGCTCCCCTTGGGGCAGTGGTTTGTTATAGGTCTAGGGTTTCTTTGAGTGCCATTTTCCATTTTTCATATTAGGGTTTGCTTCTGTTTTTAGTTTGTGTGTGATGCTTGATCCATGAACCCTAATTTGGGCCTTCTCTTGCATCCCTCTTGCATTTCCTTGCATAACATAACTTGTCATTGCATATTGTGCATCCTTGTGATTCACTTGACATCTTAAGACATGTATGAAGCATCATTGACCATTACATTGCATATTTGCCATGCCATTTGTCTTGTATGATTCATAACATTTCATGCTTGTTCATGCTCCTTAGCTTGCATCATATGCATTCATAATCTTGTATGAACATCTCCATTGCCTTGCCTCATGTTTGCAGCACCTCATAACATCATAATCATCATGTGTATTGTTTCTGGTTTTGCTTTGCATCATATCATTTCATTTCATTTAGCATTGTATTGCATTTGCTTCTAACATTTCAGGTGGTAAGTAAACTTGGGAAGTGAATTTGCCTTCACTTCTCATAACTTTTCTTTTCATCCCTCTTGCATGCCTTGCTGCATTTCTACTTGTGTTTGAGCTTGAGCTTGCTCATTCTTCCTCCTCCCACTTTCTTTCTTCAAGTGACTTGACTTCTTGAATGAAGCAAGTCACTTTGCTTCTCTTGATCTTGTTCATCTGCTTCCTGGTGGTTCATCTGAAGATTGTTCTTGAAAACCTCACAAACATTAGGACCAACCAAGCATGATAATGAATTAGGGTTTTGATTAGTCTCCCCCATAGTTTTTACCTTTGTGTCTCTCCTTGAGTCATCTCTTCTCATCTCATAATCAGGGACTAAACCCTCAAGGCTTTAAGACTTTGTGATTAAGATCATGCCTGCATCCTTCTTTTAGGATGGAGTGTATAACTTTAATCCTAAATCTTGGACCCTTAAGGTGTTGAACTCTCTTAATTAATCCATCTAATAATCATCAAGACATTACACTTGTAACTTGGGCCTTGCATTAGGGTTCTAATTCTTCCTTAATTGGTTAAGAAGGACTAACCCTAAAGTTAATGGACAAGTCCCCCTCAAGTTGTCTTACAAATCATAAAAAACACTTCATCATCATATCATTAATAAAATCCACTTAATCAAAGGTTTGTTCTGTCATGGGTTTAATCCCTAATCATGGATTAAGCTGAGGATCCTTCCTCAGCTTAAACACCCTCATCTATTATCCTTCTTTTAGGATAGTGTAATGAGCCTGTTAAATCCCTGATTATGGCTTAACCTCATTACTTAACACTAAACAAAAATCACAAAAACATCTAATTAATCACAAGTAGGTTAATGATCTTAACCCTACATCAAAGGTGATTAAGTGTGAGAATCTGACTTCACACTTAAGGTAATTCTCATTACCCCTAATCAGAGGGATGATGTGATGAGTTTACCAAATCCATTGATTTAGGTTTAAGCTCATTATCTTATGACAAACTCCAAAAAGAAATAAAAGACTGAAAACACAAGAACAAACAATAATCGTCTCCTTCGGGATTCTTTTCTCATCATCTTCACTCACAACCGAGAACTTGCTTCTCCCGTCTAATGCAAGACAGTTTGCATCTGTGCCAGACAGATCTTACACTTGAGCATAGGCAAGCAAGCAGTTCACAAGTCAATTCATCTTTCAGTCTCTTTGGGTCGAACTACGGTGTTCTGACTTCCTCATTGCACGAGAGGATACGTAGGCATAACTTAACAGTTATCGAACAAAAGTCTCTGTACATTCCCCCTCCTTCCAGCTTCATTCTTTAGCCTCATTATCATGAGCATTTCACCTCTTTCTCTTTTACACTGACACTGTATATATCACACTTTTCACTTCTTTTGCACTGACACCTGTACATTCTTTTCCAGCTATTTTACACACAGATTGCACTGACACTACCCCTTTAAAACACAAATCTTTTAAGCGTGGATCCCGTCGAGTACGACGGACAATCTGGGTGCTAATACCTTCCCAGGTTGTAACCAACCCCCTTTCTCAGTCTCTCTGGTTCGCAAACCGTCTTATCCATCTCTTTCTAGGCCTATGCAGCATTGCCTTTCCTCCGGGATAAAAATGCCTAGCTGGCGACTCTATTCATCTCCAGTGAGTTCACGGCTGTGTGTTCTCACTGTTCCCTTCGCCGACCGTTCGCGCTTGTACCTGGATGCAAATCTTCGGGAGCGACACTTAGTTAGAACATTTTTCATACACCAAGACCTTATCACCATGATCCTAGATGTGCTCCACCAACTGGACTTACTATAGCATAGTAATCCAAGAACTGAAAATCTTCAACTACACTGTGCCACCAGTTAGAATCAGAAATCCAGAAAGAGTGATAAACTCTCATCCACCTTCAAGAAGAATAAATCCTCTTGAGTCTTCAACTCATCACTCCTCTGCCTAAGAGCAATTTGTTCCAAGACAATCTTCAAGAACAACCAGCTGCCACACTCTGATTATCTTGATTCTTCGAATCCACTTTAAAGATCAACCAATTACCACATTTTGATAACCGCCTTTATGAATCCTCATATGAAAAAGCCAATTGCCACTTTTGTCTTCTTCACGTTTATAATAAATCTTCCAAGGATATCCTGATCAATAAAGTTGATCTTCACCAAGCTGTCAAGATAAAAGGCCCTATGAAGCATTCAATCCCTATAGATCATTTTATCTTGATTTATGTGTCACTTCACCAATTAGACTCTGATGTTGAACTAGATGTTTAAACATTATTAGCCCACATCCATCTGTTAAATTTAGGTCCTTCTTCTGCCACTTGAAAGAACCTCCTTTATTTATAGAACAAGAGTTCCATGCTCTCATAGACTTGATTTATCCATCAAGTTTGAGTAAACAACCTCCATTCTATTGGTTTTGCAGAAATTCCTACCTATAACACATATTGATGAGAAACTTCAATGTTTCTCCAAAGTCTTCAAACCTGCCACTGTCTGATTATTCAGAAGAAATAGTTAAGAACTACACCTCATAACTATACCAAGGATGCCACCTTTCCTTGAGTAAGGCAGTCTTAACAAATTTATGATATCCCCACCTATCTTAACTCCATGATGAGCATTCTGGACTACACCTAGATCAGAAATAAACCAATCCAAGTAATCATCAAGATTATGATATGTTCATGGTCTTTCATCTCCATCTTCAGAATCAATAATATCCAGACCAGTTCTTGCCAAGAAACTTTCCAGAAATACATAACTCCTGTCACACAAGACTGAAGCCAATGCTACAACTTATGCAATACCTCTCCCATGATTCTGCACAAACTCTGATGATAAGATGTTCCAACATCTTTTTGAACATCACCAATCTTGAATCACAAGGATAATCAATCAAATATTTGTGAACTCCACAAACAACAATTGATCTTAATACCTTATCAGATAGTTCTACACAATCTGATCTTTTAATTTTGTAGGATTTTAAGGTTAGCTCCAGATAAGATTAGCAAGATCTCCTCATGTCATGGATAAACAATACTCCAGCTGAGCATAAACTCCACTAATTCTCAATTTCACACCCCTGATGAACATACAAAGAGCACAACTGATAAATATCCACACTTGATTTTATATTCCAAAACAGATGCTCTTAGTTTGCTTGCTACAAAGGGTTCATACTGCCACTATCCATGACTAATAGTGGAAGAGACTACCAGTTCAACAACCATTCTGATCAGACTTCTCAATCTGACATTCTTCCCTTGCTTCTAGCAATTGTTGGTCACATTGCTAGCTTTAATCATGACCAAAGTCATGCATTTATCATCCATATTTGTAAATACATTTAGAAGCTTCTTCATCTTCAGATTCATCATCAGATTCATCAGTATTCTGAGCAACCTCTTCCAGCTTCAGCCTTTGAATTACTTCCTCAAGCTTTTTCTTCCTGGCATCCAGCTTTTTGCAAGTGTTTTTCAGATCTGCAATCAAGGCAGATTTGGATATGGGAGTCTTTGCTTTTGAAGGTCCAGCAGATGTCCTAGTGGAAGCTTCAACATCAGCAACATGATGGCTCAAGAAAAGTTTGTAATGGAAGGCCAGAGGACTTTTTCTTTTGCATACTGAATCCTTCTCAGTGAGGATACCTGGATACTGGCTTAGTATGATTCCACATAGCAGAGAGGAAAAAGCAATGGGAAGATTTGTTGCTGATGTTCCTTCATGCTTTAGGGTTTGATCAAAGGTATAAGCCCCAAAGTCCAGCTTTGTTTGGGTGCCCACAACATATATGAATCTGCCCAATCCAGTTGCTATTGAAGAAGTATGGTTGGTAGGGACCCTGTTTACAGTGCCAATTCTATGCAGCATTGCATACTTCCTTGTTAGCAATCTAACATAAAGTTTGCCCTTGACTGGCCAAGCTTTGACTTGATTGGCAGTAATGACCTTGCACACCTGGTTATCTGTCTTACCCAGCTCATTAGGTCCATCAGATTCTTTCCCTAGATAATGGTTGATAACCCTAGGAGAGAATTCCACACATCTCCCTCTTACATAGACTTTTCTGAATTCATCTGATTTACCTTCAGCACAGTCCTCTTGTAGGTTGACACTGAATTCCTTGACTAGCAGCTCATAGCAAGGTGAAAAGTTTGATACTGTTTTGAATAAACCAGCAGAAGAAATTAGGTCAATTACCTCAGTGTTCCTAAGTGCATTGCTGCCCAGCTCTCTTTCAAGTGCTACCCTTCTTTGGTATACAAATTTCCATCTGCTCACACTTGACATATGATGGAATGAAACATTGTCCAGAGGAGCTTCTGGAACAGCAAAGGTGGACCTTGAGGGTGCTGGTTTCTTCTTTGGTTGGGATGTTGGAACATCCTCTTCAACATCTGAATCTGGAGGAGTTACAGCTTTCCTCTTTTGGGTATTCACCTTGCTCCATTGTTTAGTAGGACTAAATACCACTTTGGCCTTGTCTTTCTTTGGAGTAGGCTGCTTCTTTTCAGGAGTTGAATGTCCTGCAGTCTTCTTTTCCTTTCTAGCCCTAAGCCTTTTGGCTATGCTAGGGTCCACAGAAGCAATGATCTCTGTGTCAGAGTCATTATCTAAGTCTTCAACATGTAGCATAGATGCCTCCTCTTCCAAGTTAGGAGTAGGTTCCAAACATATGTGATCATCACACATTTGTCTAGCACCCAGAGCATCCATCATGTTAGCAGGATATCACACCAGTTTCCTTCTTCTGGAACACAAAACTAAGCTTGGTTCTGAAACATTATTGCTTTCAAGATTACTATCTTTTCTTCAATCAGCTCCAACTGAAGTGCTATATCATTATGAAATATACTTTGCACACATACAATAGACAGTAGCATCTCAAGGAGTATTCAGCTTCATAGCTACATAAATCCCAAAAAAACAATCTTTTAGGTCTTTGATTCAATATTTACCAAAAACTGTTGATGTGTAGTGTGGTGTCAAGCCATTAGGATTGACATATCAATTCAGCTTCTTTCTTGATGAAACTTCCTTCAGTTCATGATTTAGACAATCATAAACATGTATCTTCACAAGAGAGATTTTCTCCAGCTATACCTAAACAACATAGGACACCATAACCAGGAAGAATATCCTTATTAGGTCACCATAAATAAGCTTAAGAGATAACTTATCAAGATTTTCACTCCCGCATGAAAGATTTGATAATTATACTCTTTTGTTTTTGGCTTTAACCTCTTCTTTCATCAAGAACCACAACATTCTGAACTAAGTGTTCTCCTGCTCTCACAGAAAACAAAATACAAGCCTCCTTCAAATATAGAATTCTCTGAACCAAGATGTCAGGACATTCTGTCTGACATCATAGCTACACAGCACTTCACCAGCAACTTTCCAGCCCTGATAACACCAGACTGGTCCAATATACACCATATGATGAATAGTCCATCCTCCACTTCTAGGGACCATTCAAATTCCAATATGAACCTTTCAAGTTCCAACAGCTTTTCATTATATCATCCTTCTTCCTTTACCATGAACCAGAAAGTATCCCCCTTAGATCTCATCCAGAAACAGACCAGGATGCCTGCTCTGATACCAATTGAAATTCTGGTATGACAGACTCAGATGTCGATATGATGTTGAGACATCTTATCTGTTACTTATAAACATGGTAAGGCATACATATCAGTACTTAAATAATTCTGATATATCAGAGTCAAACATGCTTCAGGATGTTGGGACATCTGATAGGACATTCAGTTCAGGTACTGCATAAAACATAAAAGATATAAAGAACACAGCAGAATTGTTAACCCAGTTCAGTGTATCTCCACACTTACATCTGGGGGCTACCAAGCCAGGAGGAAATCCACTATAAGTAATATTAATTCTAGACTTAAACCACCCTGTTTAATCTTTCACTTAATAACTACCCAATGCAATTTCTACCTAAGACACAACTTAGATATGAGTACCCTACTCACTCCCCCTCAATCACACAGTGATCTTGTTTACAAGTTTAATAAAATTGAAGTCATACTTCAAACAAAACAGCTTGATCTTACTTCACAGTTTCAATCAAGTCACAAAACTTCTCTTGCTTACAAGCTTCGAGAATCACAAGTGAAACAGCCACAATAGAGTTACTTGTTATGCACGGATGACACAAGGACACAACCCTAATAATGTTTACATTTTCGGTTGATTGGGTTTTTTCTAAACTAGGTTACAGGGTTTCTTTTATAACCTATTCCCAACTGGATTTGGGCCTAAACAATCACAACAGTAGCTGCTACAAATATGCAGAAATATCTGCTACAAATATGCAGAAATATCTGCTACAAATATTCCAAAAGATCTTCAACTCCTAAAATATCTCTAAATATAGAAACCTATATTTTTCAATATTTGTCTTCAATTTAAATTGAGTCTTTAAGATCTTCTAGATCAGCACCACATATGATTGCATAATATCTCCAGAATATTCTGCATAATTCAGATCTGATAAATCCAATGTCATCACCTTGAATTAGGGTTTGTTACTTCCTAGATTCTAGGTGATTTAGTTCATCTGATTATGCTGAAGTTTCATAACAACTCTCCCTACAGATGCGCCTTGTTCTGTTTTTGTCCATCCATAATTAATTCCAGATAGATTCCCCTGAATTTACTCAGTTCTGTTATGCATTAATTAATTCTGGTAACAGGTCTGAGATGTCTCAACATCTGTTGGGACATCCTAAAAAATTGAACTTACTTCATTTACTGATACAATGTCACAACATTTGATGTGACATCCTGTAAACTGAACTTATTCCATCAACTGATACAATGTCCTAACATCTGGTGTGACATCCTGATATCTTGATTTAAGTTCATTAACTATTACTCTGTTTGACAGTGTCACAACATCTGGTGTGACATCCTGAACTAAGTTCAACACTTCTTGTTTGATATCTATATGTAACATATGACAGTAATGTTGTCATGACAGTTGCAGATGTTTCAACATTTTCTTTGACATCTGTCATGACATTTGCAGATGTTTCAACATCTTCTTTGACATCTGTCTGTAACATATGACAGTAATTCTGTCATGACATTTGCAGATGTTTCAACATCTTCTTTGACATCTGTCTGTAACATATGACAGTAATTCTGTCATGACATTTGCAGATGTTTCAACATCTTCTTTGACATCTGACTGTAACATATGACAACATCTGTTGGGACATCCTGAATTAAGTTCTTATACTCTGTTTGATAATGTCCCAACATCTGATAGGACATTCTGAACTAAATTCAACATCTTCTTTGACAACTTCCTTAATCATGTCTTGACTTGTTCTTCCAGAGTCTATACCATGTTAATTTAATATATGGAACTTTTTATTCAACATTTTCCAGCCATATTAGTTTTACCAAACATAATGCCAATCATAAAATAATAGCATTAACACCTTTAAAACACAAATCTTTCAAGTGTGGATCCCGTCGAGTACGACAGACAATCTGGGTGCTAATACCTTCCCAGGTTGTAACCAACCCCCTTTCTCAGTCTCTCTGGTTCGCAACCGTCTTATCCATATCTTTCTAGGTCTATGCAGCATTACCTTTCCTCCGGGATAAAAATGCCTAGCTGGCGACTCTTTGTCTTTCTGAGTTCACCCCTGTGTGTTCTCTCTCCTTTTCGCCGACCGTTCGCGTCTGTATCCCTTCTGACCCCAGGTGTCATTTTGGTGGGAGCGACACTAAGCTGCAAATATAGAATACAATAGCATCATAAATTCAAAGCAGAAAGATCCTAAGTTGAAGTCTGTAATCAATACGAACAGAAATCATAAAAGGACTTATCATTCATATACTAATGTTGCCATGTTCAATGAAGGGTCTTGCTGTTTGATTTGCACATTGTTTTGTTTGCCATGAGCATAATTATTAACTCCGGTACGTCCAACTTTAACCTGAAACAAAGATGAAGCAAAAAGCGTCATTAAAATACGGAGGACCAATTCATTATCAAAAGTATGAACAAAATTCAGAATGATGATATTGTGTAGGCATAAGGGTGTTCTCAGAAAAATTAAACTAATCAATGCAGTAAAGAGAGTAAGTTCAACAAAAACAATGAATCGCAAGTTTTCACGTCAGTAACCATTAAAATTTCAAGAGGGACCAAAATGTTTCTAGAAGTGTTATCCTCTTCACTACAAACAAAACCAAAATGGTGAGTCACCAAATATGGTCCCCACTCCAAATCCCTCATACCAGAATCCATCCTCACACGATTCACCACAAAAAAAAATTCTTCTCAGCTCACACGTGTAAACACCCCAAATTTTCCCTCACTCATTCACACCATGGCTTGTGATCATTCTCATATGCATAAACACAATCATATCACCTCACATCTCATTTTTGATTCACTGCATAGCTTTCAAGGCATCTGCACATAGGGTTTGTGATCTGAGCAATCCCAAAGCTTCTTGAGGCATTCCAAAGGCTACCAATCAATTCAAAGTGGTCCATGTGTGTTCTTATATCATATTCCATCTCCTCAAAGTCAAAAATGCAGAGGAATCATAAGAGCTAGGGTTTGAGTGGATGCAGAGCCAGGTTGAGCTGCACAGTTGACTGAAAATTAGGGTTTTGGTTTCAGAGACCATAACTCCAATTTTTTTTGGTCATTCTTGTTTCCATTGGTCTCCATATGGTATAGGGGGTATGCATATCAATTTTCATGAAGAAATTCCATGGGGAAGTCATCTGATCAAGAGTTGACTTTTCAGACAAGTCAGTGCAAAATCAGGGCATCTGAGGCCCCCAATGACCCAACCAATGGGTGATCTTCATCATTTTGAGTGTATATGATCTTTATTTGATCATGGAAGAAGGTTGAAGTTCATAGAAATCAAGAATTTAGGGTTTTTGCAAAGGTTGACTTTTTGGGCATAGTTGACTTTTCAAGAATGCATCATTTTAGGTCAATTTTCAAGCTTTGATTCTTGGTCCAAAAAGGCTTCAAATGGAAAAACTTTGGTCATGAAAGTTGTAGATCTCATCTTTCCCTTTCCAAAAAGTACAAGAACATGACCAAACTCTTCTTGGATCAAAAGTTATGGTGTTGAAAAGTTGGCAAAAATCATTGATTTTCAAGTTATGCACTAAATGGAAATTTTGCAAAGTCATGAACCAATGCATTATGTGACTTCTAATTCATCTCAAACCAGCACACAAACTTTCTCTAAGCCACAAAATCAGATTTGAACCAAGATCACATGTGCTTAGTTCATGTAACAAGGCATTTTTCATGAAAATCCATAAAGTAACCAAGTTGCAAAACTCATGATCATGCTTCACCAACTTGCTGCATTGGTCCTTGAATCAAGCCAGCCTCACACACTCACCATGCTGCGCCAGCCCTAGCCCTTGTACTTGCCTAGTATCAAGCCCATGCTTCTCTTACAAGATTTTTGACTTTTGGCAAAAGCAAACTTACCAATCACAAAAGCACAAGTCACATCCTCTGACCAATCAGATTTGTTTATGTTATCCCTTTGCAAGCTAAAGACATCACTAAGCAAGGCTGAAACACATACATTCATCACATACACAAAAACTCACCATCTTGCAACTTGCTTCGAATTCCTCTCCACAGCCACTAAACATTCAAGCCAACTTCACCAATCATCTCACCTTGCTCCATAGACCTCAAACCACCCAAAGCACAAGCCTAAAACAGCCAGATTACTCCATAGCCATTTCTCACTCCATTTTGCAGTTTCATTCGAAACTCTCATCCTAGCTCACAAACACACAAACAAACACCACAAACCTTCTCCATTCATCATCAGGACCTCAAACCTTCATTCACCATGACCTGAAAGTGCCAGAATCTCCATTGCCATTTTTGACTGAACTGAAACAGGAGCTTTCGAAACTCATCATCAAGCCAACTTAAACTCCATTTGAGCATTCAAACATCATCAAGAGGTTCTAAGGAGTAGATTGCACAAGGAGAGGTGGCCAGAAAGTTCCTAAACTGAAAGCTTTGAATCTCAGGTAGCCTGAAATTTATTTTTCCAGAAGTTGCTTTTCTTGTTACAAACTTGTTCTACTAGCTTCACTGATCATTCTGGTACCATTGGTTTTGAAAATGGTTGTGATTTGAGCATTTAATTTGTTTCTGAAGCTTGCGTGACCTAGAACTTTCTTTCTTCGATTCAGCTTGTTTAGGAAATATAAATTTGTTTTGAGAGAGGGGTTTGATTCGTGAGAGTGTAAGGATCATTTCCCAGTTTCTATTTTTCATTTTTGATGCGTTTTTAGGAAGTTTGAAGTTTTCAGGGGAGGAGGTCACCGGAGAAGACGACCGGAGCTCGTCTCCGGTGACCTGAAAGTGATTAGTCATTAATTTAGGGTTAGGGCAAAGTTTGAATTGAGACCCTTGGATCTGGCTTCCCGCGCGCGTGTGTGTGGTCTAGATTGCATCATTAATTCATAATCAGGATTAATTAAATTAATTAATTGAGTTTTAGAAGTTTGAATGTGAGCCTTAGATCTGCGCGCCAAGTCAATGGTCCTTTCCCCAGAATCAATCTCATCCTTCCATTCTGTTTACTTTTTATTTTATTTAATTTTATTCATTTTTCTTTCATTTAAATTGCATAATTAATTTAAAATAGCAAAAAATCCTTAAAAATTATGAAACTTTTTCCTTAAAGTTTTAATAATTTTTAAGACCCAAAAATATTTTTATTTTATTTTTTATCATTAAAAAAGTATTTTTAAATGTTTAAGAGATTATTTTTAATTGATTAATGAGAATTAATTAATTAAAAATACTTTTAGGTATTTAAAAATTACAAAAAAATTCATGACATGTTCTAAGACATTTAGAAACATTGTCCAACCTTCAAACCAAATTTCTTTTTTGATCTTGATGCATTTTAAGAATTTTTCATTGAATTAAATCATATTTTGTGCATTATTTTGATCATAAGTTCAAAAATTCATTTCTGCCTATTGGTGAAGGTTGAGACATTGATTCTTTTTGCTTTGTCTTGTGTTTGGCATGTAGTTTCTAGGGTAAAAAGGCCATGAATTGTTCTTGCATTTTCAAATTGTTTGGCATTTGTTTTGTTAAGAACCCTAAAAAACCCTAATAACTTGCAAAATTCATATCTTGAGTTTGGTTGAGAGTTGAGAGCTCCCCTTTGGGCAGTGGCTTGTTATAGGCCTAGGGTTTCTTTGAGTGCCATTTTCCATTTTTACTTTAGGGTTTTGCTTCTGTTTTTGGTTTGTGTTTGATGTTTGATCCATAAACCCTAATTTGGGCTTTCATTTGCATCCCTCTTGCATTTCCTTGCATAACATGACTTGTCTTTGCATTTTGTGCATTCTTATGATTCATTTGACATCTTAAGACATTTAGAAAGCATGTTTGGTCATTGCATTGCATATTTGCCATGTCATTTGTCTTGTATGATTCATAACTTTTCATGCTTGTTCATGCCCCCTTAGCTTGCATCATTTGCATTCATGATCTTGTATGATCATCCCCATTGTCTTGCCTCATGTTTGCAGCACCTCATAACATCATTAACATCATGTGCATGCTTCTGGTTTTGCTTAGCATCATATCATTTCATCTCACCTTGCATTGCATTACATTTCTTTCTAACATTTCAGGTGGTAAGTAACTTGGGAAGTGAATGTGCCTTCACTTCTCATAAATTTTCTTTTCATCTCTCTTGCATCCATTGCTGCATTTCTATTTGTGTTTGAGATTGAGCTTGCTCATTCTTCTTCCTCCCACTTTCTTTCTTCAAGTGACTTGACTTCTTGAATGAAGCAAGTCACTTTGCTTCTCTTAATCCTGTTCATCTGCTTCCTGGTGGCTCCTCTGAAGATTTCTCTTGAAAACCTCACAAACCTTAGGATCAACCAAGCATGACAATGAATTAGGGTTTTGATTAGTATCCCCTCATAGTTTTACCTTTGTGTCTCTCTTTGAGTCTTCTCTTCTCATCTCATAATCAGGGACTAAACCCTAAAGGCTTTAAGACTTTGTGATTAAGCTTATGCCTGCATCCTTCTCTTAGGATGGAGTGTATAACTTTAATCCTAAGTCTTGAACCCTTAAGGTGTTTAAATCTCTTAATCAATTCATCTAATAAATATCAAGACATCACACTTGTAACTTGGGCCTTGCATTAGGGTTCTAATTCTTCCTTAAGTGGTTAAGAAGGACTAACCCTAGTGTTAATGGACAAGTCCCCCTCAAGTTGTCTTACAAACCATAAAATTCACTTCATCATCATACCATTAACTAAAATCCACTTAATAAAGGCTTGTTTTGTCATGGGTTTAATCCCTAATCATGGATTAAGTTGAGGAGTCTTCCTCAGCTTAAACATTCTCATCTATTATCCTTCTTTTAGGATGGTGTAATGAGTCTGTTTAATCCTTGATTATGGCTTAACCACATTACTCAACACTAAACAAAAAAACACCAAAAACATCTAAATAATCACAAGTAGGTTAATGATCTTAATCCTACACCGAAGGTGATTAAGTGTGAGAATCTGACTTCACACTTAAGGTATTCTCATTACCCCTAATCAGAGGGAAGATGTGATGAGTTTACTAAATCCATTGGTTTAGACTTAAGCTCATTATCTTATGACAAATCTTCAAAAAGCAATAAAAGACTGAAAACACCAAAAACAAACAATAATCGTCTCCTCCGGGATTCTTTTCTCATCACACTCACTCACAACCGAGAACTTGCTTCTTCCGTCTAATGCAAGACAGTTTGCACCTGGGCCAGACAGGTCATACACTTGAGCATAGGCAAGTAAGCAGTTCACAAGTCAATTCACCTTTCAGTCTCTTTGGGTCGAACTACGGTGTTCTGACTTCCTCATTGCACGAGAGGATACGTAGGCATAACTTAACAGTTATCAAACAAAAGTCTCTGTATATTCCCCCTCTTTCTAGCTTTATTCCTTAGCCTCATTATCATGAGCATTTCATTCCTGGTCTCACACTGACACTGTACATTTATACACATCACATTTCTTTACACTGACACCTGTACATTCTTTTCCAGCTATTTTATACACAGATTGCACTGACACTACCCCTTTAAAACACAAATCTTTTAAGCGTGGATCACGTCGAGTACGACGGACAATCTGAGTGCTAATACCTTCCCAGGTTGTAACCAACCCCCTTTCTCAGTCTCTCTGGTTCGCAACCGTCTTATCCATCTCTTTCCAGGTCTATGCAGCATTGCCTTTCCTCCGGGATAAAAATGCCTAGCTGGCGACTCTTTTCATCTCCAGTGAGTTCACGGCTGTGTGTTCTCATTGTCCCTCTCGCCGACCGTTCGCGTCTGTACCTTCATCTGATCCATTTTCATTTGTCGGGAGCGACAACACGCATCACTCAACACCTCACATGATTCTCACGTACCAAATATCCTTATAAAAGCTTAATCATTGGCAACAAAAAAAGGGAGCTACCTACAAATGAAAACCCTAACCAAGAAACGAAGGAAGCAACAAAGAATTTCCCCAAAATCCCTAATCACCAAAGCTCCTTCATATAACTCTATCAGAGCTCGCATCCAAGCTCTGATGAGAGTGAAGCTAGACTCATCACTATCATGAAAACAACAACGAGTAACAACAATCACAAGACAGAGACGACGCGAAAACGAAAGAAGAAGAATAATAATAGCGGGCGAAAATCCAAAGAAGCAGGAACAAATCACTCACCGTCGTATTTGAAGCTTCTAAATCGGTAGTTTTTTTATCCATCCTCTGGTTTATCACCTTGATTGTTGTTGTTAGTCCCTTTTCCAGTTACCATGGATATTATTCTGATTCCATGAAAGGGTTAGGGTTTTCGGATTTGGGATTGTTCTTTTTTTATGTGTTGTTATTGAGTTGTGTTGTGTGGTTTCGATGAGAATACGATGAGGCCCGTTTGTTTTTGAAACAAAAGCGAGCTGAGTTGAGGCGATGAAGATGGAGAGTGATTCTCAATATTTTTTTTCTTTCCTTCTTAATACTTACACAAATTTTCAATTTAATAGACTAGGTATTTTTTGGGTTTTATGTTATTTTATTATAACATTTATTTTTATATGATCATTTCACTGCCCAATGTTTGCTGGTTATCTTTACTGCTTTTGCACTGCCCGATGCACATGTGTCAATATTCCTGCCATTTCCTATGGTACTCAGCTAATAAGTGTGTACAGTACATGAGTTTTGACATTGGTTTCTTGCATAAACAACTAGGTCATTTTGGTTTACTAAATATTGCTAGGAGTGTGGGTCGTTTGGTTTTATATGGGCCTCTTATGCCTATGAACAATCTGTTGAAGGCTGTTGGTTTTGGATTGATTCCGCCACATCTATTCCTATTTATTTTTCTTAACATATGTTTATATTATTATTCTATTTCTTTGTTTCTATTTATCCTAATAAATAGAATTTTTTTTAAATATCTTGATTATATTTTGGGTCAATGATATATTAAACGGTTAAATTATTTTCGATTTCATTAAGTCGGGAAATTTAATCAATATGAGGTCATTTAGTTAGTTTATTTATTTTTATTGTATTATTTCGATTATTCGCCATATCATCAATTTAATTATTTATTGTATTTATTATTCTATTCCGATTTAATTTCCGCAATTTAATTTATTTATCGCATTCCAACGAAGTCGCTCGACTCCTCATAGAACGATTTCAATTTTAAATCGGCTCTAAGGAAGTAAACGAACTATATTTCGACGCGTCCGAATAAAAGGTCAAACGCCTCTAAATAGTTGACTTTAACTTATTTTGCTGCATTTTATCGCTTTAATCGATTCGCAAACCATGTAAGCCGAGCGCACCGTTCCTCGCTACCAAACCTTTCCAAACTCGAATATTCAAATCTTTTTATAATTAAATAACGGAAAAACTGAATTCTAGAGTCCAGCATTCCTCGAATTCTTGAATGAACGCTCCTGAGGCTCGCCCCACGGGACGTGGTTCATTCGCCCTTTCGTTCCTAAAACACTAATCGAATCAAATATTTTTTAAACGAACATTTTTTAAATCCTTTCTATCTCGCAAAAAAGCTAGCGCTTCCGCCTCCTATTGCGAGCAGACAAGACAACGCTTAGCAGTTAGAATGCGGTCTAAATAATCATTCACTAAAACAAATCAACCGACCAACCTTAGTACCACAAACTACGAGGCTCTGACTTTCCCATTGCACAATAGAATACGTAGGCACACAGATCTTACACCTTGTCGAGCACCCTAGGAACAAAATAACCCATTTCTCCTATTAACCTTATATTAAAATCGTTCGCATTTACTTTTTATTATTCGAAGAAAACAGAAAGCATAAGTCAACATTAAATCGCAAATTAAACTAAGAGGTTCCCGTTGAGTACAACGGACGTAAGGGGTGCTAATACCTTCCCCTTACGGAATCGACTCCCGAATCTAGAATCTGGTTTCAAAGACCTTGTTCTATCCATCTGTTTTTCAAAAGGTTTCTCGATATTTTACTTTTCCTTAATTGGAATAAAATAAGTTCGATGGTGACTTTGTTGTTTTAATTTTTATCCGCGGTATTTTTTATTGCGAGGTCGTATTTTTCGAGGTGCGACATTACCGCCACGGAATAAAAGTCACTCTTGACTCCTCAACATCTGCACCACAGGTAGACAATGTAGGGGGAGGCGGAGGCTTCACTAGAAGCGGACGTCTCTTCGCTTCACAAATTCCCAGAACTAATGCCGAAGCGGAAGCGACTGCCAAATCTAAAGTTAAAAGTGTGGTGCCAGAAGAACCTGCTGCAAAATAAACTCAGAAGACACCCTTTGATCAGGATGTAGATGAGTTTATGAGGATTATCAAAAGAAGTGACTACAAAACCGTGGATCAGCTCCACCAAACACCCTCCAAGATCTCGATATTATCATTGCTTATGTGTTCTGAGGCTCACCGAAATGCACTACTCAAAGTCCTGCACGCAACTTATGTGCCTGAAGAGATCACTGTCAATCAGTTGGAATCAGTAATTGCAAATGTCAATACTAGTCATGGAGTAGGCTTTACCGATGCTGATTTGACTACAGAAGGGAGTAACCACAACAAGGCATTACACATCACTCTGGAATGTAAAGGGGTTGTGCTCTCGCACGTCTTTGTTGACACTGGATCATCACTAAACGTCCTTCCAAAGAAGGCCTTAGTCAAACTGGAGTATGATGGTCTAGCCCTTCGTCCAACTAATCTAGTTGTAAGAGCTTTTGATGGTTCTAAGAGAACGGTTCTCGGAGAGGTGGAGCTACCCGTGGTAATTGGCCCACATGTTTTCAAAACTATCTTCTGCGTGATGGACATACAGCCTGCCAACAACTATTTGTTGGGTTGACCATGGATCCATGCTGCCGGCGCGGTAACATCAACCCTTCACTAGAAGTTAAAATATGAGTGGGAAGGTCAGATTATCACTATCTATGGAGAAGAAAATATCTTTGTTAGTCATCTGGCTACGTACAAGTACATAGAAATGGATGGAGAAATCCATGAAACCATGAGCCAAGGTTTTGAAGCTTTGAATGTCAACGAAGCTACAAATGAGGTGTTTGCTGTATCCCAAGAGGAGAGGAGGGGTACCTTAATTGCTTCCTACAAGCAGGCTCGGAAGGTTGTGGAAGAAGGGAATGCCCAAGGCTGGGGCAAGCTGCTGAAGGTGGAAATGAAAGAAGACAAATTCGGTTTGGGTTACAGACCATCCCGACAAGTTCAAGAGGAGGCTGTTGGAGGGCCAAAGTTCAGAAGTGGGGAAATGCTGACCCCTGATGCTGTCAACACTCTGGAAGACGAGGCTGAGAGCGACTACAACCTGGAAAACTGGATCCGTCCAAGAATCCCGGGCCGACAAGTCCTCAACTGGTCTTCCCAGGAAATTATAAGGGTTACTGCTGCAGAGTAATTATTATTTCCTGTTTTAAGCATGCATCAAAGTCCTGCATCTTGCCCAAGATGTCGGGACTCATTTTGTAATAGGGTCATATGTATTTGTGCAAATTGAATATTAATGAACAATGGACATCTTTTTGCAAACAACCTTTTTCGCTCACTGTCTTTTCATTTTTATTATTTTTGCACAAAGCAATAAATGGAAATGTTTTTCTAAATAAAAACTTCATTTACTTACTTTTTCTAAAACAAAATAAAATCAATCACTAAAATTAACTAAATCTCAACCCTTGCAAAAATAGCCCTCCAGATTGCACTGACAACGACACTGCTATGACCTTGTATGACTTCGACAATCCGATTAATCAAGCAGATGAAGGGGTTGAAGAAGGCTACGATTTACCTGAAGAGTTAGCCAGGTTATTAAGACAAGAGGAAAAGGTGATTACTCCTCATCAGGAGGAGGTTGAGACTATTAATCTTGGTACCGAGGAAGTTGTGAAAGAAGTGAAGATTGGAGTCAGTCTGCAAACTCCGATAAAAGAACAACTTATCAGTATGCTGCGAGACTATGTCGATGTCTTCGCTTGGTCCTACCAAGATATTCCGGGATTGGATACAGATATTGTCATGCACAGGTTTCCATTAAAAGAGGATTGCCCGCCGGTCAAACAGAAGTTGCACCGTACTCGCCCGGACATGGCCATGAAAATCAAAGAGGAAGTACAAAAGCATTGGGACGTTGTTTTTCTTGCTGTAACTAGTTACCTGCCATGGGTTGCTAACATTGTACCCGTACCTAAGAAGGATGGCAAGGTGCGTATGTGTGTCGATTACCCGGATCTGAAGAGAGCAAGCCCGAAAGATGACTTCCCATTATCTCACATTGATGTATTGGTAGACAACACAACTCAGTTCTCGGTATTTTCCTTCATGGACATATTTCCTAGATACAATCAGATCAAGATGTCACCTGAAGACATGGAGAAGACAACCTTCATCACACCATGAGGCACGTTCTGCTACAAAGTAATGCCGTTTGGTTTGAAGAACGCCGGTGCAACATATCAACGGGTTATGGTAACATTATTCCACTACATGATCCATAAAGAAATTGAGTGCTACGTGGATGACATGATTGCCAAGTCCCTCATAGAGGAAAAGCATTTGGTAAATCTTTTGAAACTTTTCAAGCGTCTGAGGAAATATCAGTTAAGGTTAAACCCCAACAAGTGCACATTCGGGGTACGTTCTGGTAAGTTGCTGGGGTTTATTGTGAGCGGAAGAGGAATTGAGATTGACCTCGACAAAGTTAAAGCAATTCAGGAAATTCCTACACCTAAGACTGAGAAAGAAGTTCGAGGGTTCTTGGGTAGATTGAACTACATTTCAAGGTTCATATCTCACCTCACTGCAACCTGCGAGCCCTTGTTCAAACTGCTAAGAAAGGAACAAATAGTCAGATGGAATGACGATTGTCAGAAAGCTTTTGACAAGATCAAGGAGTATCTGCAAGAACCTCCAATTCGCATGCCTCCAGTTGAAGGAAGACCTCAAATAATATACCTGACGGTATTAGATGAATCGATGGGGTGTGTGTTGGGCCAGCATGACGAGTCTGGTCGAAAAGAGTATGCAATATACTACCTAAGAAAAAAGTTTACCGACTGTGAACAACATTATTCACTGCTCTAGAAAACTTGATGTGCTTTAGCGTGGGCTGCTCGCCGACTAAGACAGTATATGTTGACTCATACTACCTTGTTGATCTCAAAGATGGACCCCGTCAAGTACATATTTGAGAAGCCATCACTTACCGGAAGGGTTGCAAGGTGGCAAATGATTCTGACAGAATATGATATTCAATACACCTCTTAAAAGGCCATCAAAGAAAGTGTATTGTATGACTATCTGGCTGGGCAACCCATTGATGATTACCAGCCTATGAGATTTGACTTCCCCGATGAAGACATCATGTTATTAAAATCAAAATACTGTGAAGAGTCTATTTACACTGAAGGGCCGGATCCAGAAGGATTATGGACTATGATGTTCGATGGGGCAGTTAATTGTAACGGTCGTGGGGTTAGTGCAGTGCTTATTACACCCGAAGGAGTCCATCCTCCTTTCTCAGCAAGGCTCACCTTTGCCTGCACTAACAATGAAGCAGAGTATGAAGCTTGTATCTTGGGTCTTGAGGAAGCCATTGACCCCAGGATCAAAACCTTGAATGTATTCGGAGATTCGGCTTTGGTGATCAACCAAACTAATGGCAAGTGGTATACTCATCAAGAGCATCTGGTTCCCTACCATGACTATACGAGGAGATTGTTGACTTTCTTTACAATAATCAAGCTTGAATACATCGCTCGAGATGAAAATCAGTTTGCAGACGCCTTGGACATTATTTCATCTATGATCAAAGTACAGGCTGTTAACTGTGTACCTCGGATTTTAGTATCCAGACTAAACCGACCGACATACATCTTCTCTGTGGATACTATCATTGGCAACAAACCTTGGTTCCACGACATCAAATGCTTTTTTGAGACTCAGACGTACTCGCCTGGGGCATCGTCTAATATAAGAAGACATTAAGAAGGCTAGCCGACAGTTTCTTCCTCAATACTGATGGCTCCTTATACAAGCGAAACTTCGACATGGTCTTGCTCAAATGTGTTGACAAAAAGGATGCAGACCTACTAATGCACGAAGTACACGAAGGTTCTTTCGGTACCCATGCCGGAGGACATGCAATGGCAAATAAATTGTTGAGATCAGGTTACTATTGGATCACAATAGATGCAGACTGTTGTGCCTATGCCATAAAATGTCGTAAATGCCAGATCTACGCAGACAAAGTGCATGTGCCTCAAAATCCTTTGAATGTATTGTCTTCACCCTGGCCCTTCGCCATGTGGGGAATTGATATGATTGGAAAGATAGAACCAACTGCTTTAAATGGTCACCCTAGGAACAAAATAACCCATTTCTCCTATTAACCTTATATTAAAATCGTTCGCATTTACTTTTTATTATTCGAAGAAAACAGAAAGCATAAGTCAACATTAAATCGCAAATTAAACTAAGAGGTTCCCGTTGAGTACAACGGACGTAAGGGGTGCTAATACCTTCCCCTTACGGAATCGACTCCCGAATCTAGAATCTGGTTTCAAAGACCTTGTTCTATCCATCTGTTTTTCAAAAGGTTTCTCGATATTTTACTTTTCCTTAATTGGAATAAAATAAGTTCGATGGTGACTTTGTTGTTTTAATTTTTATCCGCGGTATTTTTTATTGCGAGGTCGTATTTTTCGAGGTGCGACATTACCGCCACGGAATAAAAGTCACTCTTGACTCCTCAACATCTGCACCACAGGTAGACAATGTAGGGGGAGGCGGAGGCTTCACTAGAAGCGGACGTCTCTTCGCTTCACAAATTCCCAGAACTAATGCCGAAGCGGAAGCGACTGCCAAATCTAAAGTTAAAAGTGTGGTGCCAGAAGAACCTGCTGCAAAATAAACTCAGAAGACACCCTTTGATCAGGATGTAGATGAGTTTATGAGGATTATCAAAAGAAGTGACTACAAAACCGTGGATCAGCTCCACCAAACACCCTCCAAGATCTCGATATTATCATTGCTTATGTGTTCTGAGGCTCACCGAAATGCACTACTCAAAGTCCTGCACGCAACTTATGTGCCTGAAGAGATCACTGTCAATCAGTTGGAATCAGTAATTGCAAATGTCAATACTAGTCATGGAGTAGGCTTTACCGATGCTGATTTGACTACAGAAGGGAGTAACCACAACAAGGCATTACACATCACTCTGGAATGTAAAGGGGTTGTGCTCTCGCACGTCTTTGTTGACACTGGATCATCACTAAACGTCCTTCCAAAGAAGGCCTTAGTCAAACTGGAGTATGATGGTCTAGCCCTTCGTCCAACTAATCTAGTTGTAAGAGCTTTTGATGGTTCTAAGAGAACGGTTCTCGGAGAGGTGGAGCTACCCGTGGTAATTGGCCCACATGTTTTCAAAACTATCTTCTGCGTGATGGACATACAGCCTGCCAACAACTATTTGTTGGGTTGACCATGGATCCATGCTGCCGGCGCGGTAACATCAACCCTTCACTAGAAGTTAAAATATGAGTGGGAAGGTCAGATTATCACTATCTATGGAGAAGAAAATATCTTTGTTAGTCATCTGGCTACGTACAAGTACATAGAAATGGATGGAGAAATCCATGAAACCATGAGCCAAGGTTTTGAAGCTTTGAATGTCAACGAAGCTACAAATGAGGTGTTTGCTGTATCCCAAGAGGAGAGGAGGGGTACCTTAATTGCTTCCTACAAGCAGGCTCGGAAGGTTGTGGAAGAAGGGAATGCCCAAGGCTGGGGCAAGCTGCTGAAGGTGGAAATGAAAGAAGACAAATTCGGTTTGGGTTACAGACCATCCCGACAAGTTCAAGAGGAGGCTGTTGGAGGGCCAAAGTTCAGAAGTGGGGAAATGCTTCTCATAACTGATCCAAGTCTGAGGATCCTTGTTTACACTGTACCTCCGGGTTAGAAGTGTTTACACTTCTCATAACTGATCCAAGTCTGAGGATCCTTGTTTTAGATCATCACCTGTGAGGGGGTTGGGCTGTTTACAGGTTTGCAGGTACCTTGACCTCAGAATACCCTGTTACTTTGACTTTGTTAAGAATGCTCCATGTTGGACAGTTCTTGTGATTCTAAACCCTGGACTTGTGGCTCTTTATTTGAGTCCCTCCACCTTGGTTACTGGATTTATAGACCTCCACCTGGATTCTTGAACACACATGGATCTATACCAAGGCAGTTAATCAGATCCAGCTCAGTCACAAACCCTTGCATTTCATTTGCATACATACTCATTGCATCATATTAACATTTGCTTATTTGTGTTTCAGGGTATCCACCTCCATCTGGTTTTGGTTTTGACCCCATCTGCAGTTTTGACCTGTCTCCACCAGCACTTGCATCAGTTTGTCAGCCATATACTTCAGTTACTTGCACTAGCCAGCCAGTGGCCCACTCCTCAGCATCTTCATCAGCACTTATCCTACTCAGTCCTCAGCATCATGGCTCCAAAGAAAAGCAACATCACCTATCATTTCTTCCAACCAGACTTGTCAGACATCAGGAGGATCCAAACCCTGATCACTCCAGATCACATACCCTTGTTCAGGGAGAGTTATGGAGATATACTGGACATGGTTATGGATCTGGACCCATCTCAGAGGAGCCTGATCCACACCTGCATTCAGTTTTATGATCCTCCATTGAGATGTTTCACCTTTCAAGACTTTCAGTTGGGGCCTCTTCTGGAAGAATACTCATCTTTGGCTGGTCTGCCCATCAAAAGAGAAATCCCATTCAACCCTGAAATGGTCTTTCCTAGCAATGGAGAAGTAGCAAAAGCTTTGTATCTGGAGCCTGTTTTGATTGAACAGCATATGACCTCTAAAGCTGGGATCCCTGGTTTTCATCTGGACTTCTTAATTTCTCAAGCTAGTCTGAAGGCCTCCCTGGGGGAGTGGAAAGCTGTCTGTGCTCTGTTGGCCTTAAGTGTATATGGAATTGTGCTGTTTGCAGATGAGCCTCGATTCATCAGCAAGAATGCAATCCACTTGTTCATCCTGAAGAACCCTGTGCCAACTTTACTGGGTGATCTCTATTACTCAGTCCATCAGAGAAATGAGAAGCAGAGGGGAAGATTAGTGAGGA
Source organism: Lathyrus aphaca (assembly GCA_963966055.1). Taxonomy (NCBI): domain Eukaryota; kingdom Viridiplantae; phylum Streptophyta; class Magnoliopsida; order Fabales; family Fabaceae; genus Lathyrus; species Lathyrus aphaca. The sequence goes on from OZ014522.1 coordinate 84,584,847, forward strand.
TTTGTGCTCCATTATTCCATGCTTGGCTTCTTAAGCATCTACCCAGGACAGATGCATTCCTAAATCCTCATCAGCAAAGCAACTGGGCTAAGAGGCTCACTACTCTCACTTCAGCAGATATCAGATGGTGTACTCAGAGCACCAAGGGCGGAGATATGATCACCAGCTGTGGGCACTTTCCCAATGTGACTTTGATAGGAGTTAAGGGAAGTATCAACTACAACCCTCTGCTGTTCAGGAGACAATTGGGCTATGCACTGGTCCACACTCCTAGGGAACAAGACCTGATTGAGACCCTCTACTGTGAGAACAAGATTAGTCTGGCAACTGTTAGGCAGGCTGCCTGGGCCTGGGATCATGTTCAAACCAAGGGAATCACCATTCTGGGGAAGTGCAATAATGTGGCATCAGTCCAATATTATGAGTGGTCCCATGCTAGGGCCCAATTCTCTGGAATGCCCTTTACCATAGAAGACATGCCTGAGTCATCTTCAGCACCACCCCCTGCCACTATCAGTTTGGAAGAGTTTGAGAGTTTGAAGGAAAGAAATGAGAAGTTAACCCAAGCCTTGCAGAAGACCCTCAGAGAGAGGAGTGAAGGTGTGAGGGAGATTGAGAGATTGGGGAAGTTAAGAGTGGAACACTTGACTAAGATTGAGAAGTCTGGGGAGTATATCAACAAGTCTAAAGCTGGTGAGCAGATTCTGAAGAATGCTTGTAAAGAAGCCCAGTTCCAGAGGGCAAGGACAGACTTGTATTTGAAGGAGAGTCAGGCCAGGTGGGTCCGGATCACTGAGGCCCGTACTCTAGAAGACAAGAGAGTTCAGGACAAGATGGAGCAGATGGAAAAAGCCCTGGCAGCAGCCCAAGAGGAAATATCAGAGCTGAAAATCAAAGCAGGAGTGAAAAGGTCTAAGGACCAAAGTCAGAACAGGAAGTTGACTGCAGCTGTTGCAACAAGAAACCTTCTCATCAGAAGTCTCACGGAGCATCCGGCTGATCCTGTGACCGAAGCACTTCTCAAGGAAGTTCGTGAGGATGAGTTTGGCCTTGGAGTTTGATCATTTGCTTGTTGTTGTTCTTTTTCCATGTACTTTTGCTTTTTTGTGATGTATTTTGGCCCCTTTGAGGGTTTGTGTTGTAAAATGAACAAATTGTATTATTTCACCCTTTGTAATATATTTGTTGGTTCACTTCAAAAGCAACTTCAACAGCATCATCTTCAAGGGTCGGGAAGGGTCAAAACTGAATGCCAAACCGGATACCTTGAGAACAAATAAGCATAACTGCATTGCATGCTAACCCTTTTGTTTGTTTTGTAGGTTTTTGTTTTGTTGTTGCTAACCTCTGTTGTGAATCTCAGGAATTATTGCTCGCCGCCGGGTATTTCCTCTCAACAGGCCTCACAGGTACCCAACTAGAAACAACCTTCCGGGAATTCAGATGGATCAGATGCAGCAGGACCTTACGGAGGTCAGAAACCAGATGGCCAACGAAAGGTTGGAGATGAGAACCCAGATAACACAATTCATGGAAGTGATGAACAATTTAGCTCAAAGCCAGGAGAGGCTCAGAGTTTTGGTAGAAGGAAGGAATCAAGAGGAGCCCCATGTGGGAACTGCTGGCACAAGTAACAACGAGAGGGTCCAACCTCATGTCAATCCCCCAGTTTTTGGACCCCATCTCCATCCAGAGGCCAACATCCCAGTCAACATTCAAGGGACAGCCACAGCAGCCAGAGTACTTCAAGAAGATCCTCAGGAGGACCAGTATACAGTAATGGGTGCTGGAGAGGAAACATATGATAGACGATTGGAAGAAATAGCTGAGAAGTTGAGATCACTGGAATCTCAAAACTCTTTGGGGTTTGACGTCATGGACATGGGATTGGTAGACGGGGTCAGGATCCCCCATAAGTTCAAACCTCCTTGTTTCGAAAAGTATAATGGGACTTCATGCCCCCGGACTCATCTACAATCATTTCTGGGAAGGCTGAAGGCCTATACAATGGATGAGAAACTTTGGATGTTTTACTTCGAAGATAGCTTGACTGGGGCTTCTAGGGAATGGTATTCCCATCTGACAAGAGCAACTATAAGATGCTGGAAGGACCTGGCAGAAGCCTTCATCAGACAGTATCAGTATAATCTAGACATGGCACCCAACAGGACCCTCCTAATGGGAATGTCACAGTCTTCGAGGGAGAGTTTCCGAGAGTATGCCCAAAGGTGGAGGCAACTGGCTGCTGCTGTTCAACCACCAATGTCTGAGAGAGAAATGGCAGACATGTTTATGAACACTCTTCAGGGAACGTATATTGACAGGTTGGCTGCTTTCTCTTCCACTAGCTTCGCAGATGTTGTCATAGCTGGGGAGAGAATTGAAAGCCTGTTAAAGATGGGAAAGATCTCAGACAACGGTGCAAGCTCGTCCAGTAGTACAAGAAAGCCTTTTGCAGGCCCGAGAAGAACTGGCGAGACCAATGCCATTCACACCAACAGGGGTAGGCCCCAATATGTTCAAAGGTCAATAGCAGCAGTCACCATCCCTGCTCCGGCACATCCTCAGCCAGTCTATCAACCTCCGCAACAAAACTTCCAACAACAACCTCAGTATCAGCAGAATCAGTATCCTCCAAGGAACTTTAACAACAACTCCAACAACAACAATCAACAAAGGCCATTCCAACAGAGGCCATCTCAAGCTAACAGGGTGATCGATCCGATCCCTATGCCATATGCTACCCTGCTGCCACAACTTCTGAAACTCAACCTGGTTGAGCTAAGAACGTTGGCACCTCCGGATCCCAACAGTCTACCAAGGAACTATGACTCCAATGCTAGGTGTGCTTTTCATTCCAACGCACCTGGTCACAGTACAGAAAAATGCAGGGCTCTGCATATGAAGGTACAAGACTTGGTAGACTCCAAGGCTCTGAATTTTGCACCTCCGCCCAATGTCAATAAAAACCCTATGCCAAACCATGGTGGTCCCCGAATTAATGCTATTGAAGAAGACCAACCGTCTTATTTAATAACCAGTGTGGATCAGATCAGGACACCATTGGTGGAAATCAAAGCTCAACTCCACGAAAACCAAATATTTCCGGGGTGTGAACTAGGGTGTCCCTATTGCAATATTTCATGGAATGGGTGCGAGGACCTGAGGAATGGCATTGACAGCCTTATTCAGAGTGGCCTGCTACAGATCACTACATCATTTCCGACAAATCCGGCAACTTCATCAACAACGGTTTCAGAACCTCCTACAAATGCAGCAACTATTGTTCCCGACAATTCATCAGCACCATCAACAAGTACTTCACCTGTCCTTCCAAATGATCAGTTGTCAACAGTTCCTCCTGCTACAACTTCAGCTTCATTCCATTTCGACTCTCCATCAGCAACAACAACAGTCCTTCCAACAGAACCTCCTACAACACCAGCAATCAATCATGAAGATGTCTCTACTGTTACCATATTCTATGATCCTGAAAATAATTCCGCCTACCATTCAGAAGGTGCTGCTCCCACCAGAGCACCAGTTACAATCTTCTATGATCCACACACAATTACAGTCCCTTCAGCAGCAGCAATCAGTCCAGTCACTGTCACGGTGCCTGGACCAGTACCATATGAAAGCAATAGGGCCATCCCTTGGCACTATGGCTCTGACGTGTATTGCGAAGGAAAAAGAATCACTCTGGAAACATCAACACCTGCACCACAAGTAGATAATGTGGGGGGAGGCGGAGGCTTCACTCGAAGCGGACGTCTCTTTGCTTCACAAGTTCAAAGACCTACTGCCGAAGCAGAAGCTGCTGCCAAGGCAAAAGGAAAAGGCCCGGTGCAGGAAGATCCAGCTGCCAAAGAAGCCCTGAAAACTCCATTTGATCAGGAAGTTGATGAGTTTATGCGAATCATCAAAAAGAGTGATTATAAAATTGTGGATCAGCTTCACCAGACGCCATCCAAAATCTCCATCCTCTCACTGCTTATGTGCTCCGAAGCCCATCGGAATGCATTACTTAGAGTCCTGCACGCAGCTTACGTGCCTGAGGAGATAACTGTCAACCAGTTGGAAACCGTGGTTGGAAACGTTACTGCTAGCAACAGGCTAGGGTTTACCAATTCTGACTTGACAGCGGATGGCCGCAATCACAACAAAGCCTTGCACATAACCCTGGAATGCAAAGGAGCTGTCCTTTCTCATGTGCTGGTGGACACAGGTTCTTCCCTGAATGTCTTACCAAAGAAGGCTCTGGTGAAGCTTGAATATGATGGATTGGCATTGAGACCCAGCAACCTGGTAGTAAGAGCCTTTGATGGTTCTAAGAGATCGGTTCTGGGAGAGATTGAGCTGCCTGTGACAATTGGCCCACAGACTTTTAAAACTATCTTTTATGTGATGGACATTCAGCCCGCCTACAGCTGTTTGTTGGGTAGACCCTGGATTCACGCCGCCGGCGCAATAACGTCTACCCTTCACCAAAAGTTAAAATTTGAGTGGGAAGGCCAAGTTGTCACAATCTGTGGGGAAGAGGATATCTTTGTTAGCCATCTGGCTACTTATAAATACATTGAGATGGATGGAGAGATCCATGAAACAATGAGCCAAGGTTTTGAGGCCTTGAATGTGAATGAAGCATCTGCTGTATCTGGTACCCCAATGTCATCGTACCAACAAGCCCGGAAGGTTGTTGAAGAAGGAACTGCCCTAGGCTGGGGCAAGGTCTTAGCTGTGGAGGAGAAGAAGGACAAGTTTGGGTTGGGTTACAGACCAACTCAACATCAAGCAAAGGCTACTGCAGAGCCAGGTTTTGTCAGTGGGGGGATGCTCACCCCCGATGCTATCAACTGTCTGGAAGACGAGCTGGAAGAGGAGCGCAATCTGGAGAATTGGATTCGTCCGAAGATCCCGGGGAGCAGTGTCTCGAACTGGTCTTCCCAGGAAATTATAAGAGTTACTCATGCAGAGTAATTATTATTTCCTGTATTTTTTATAGCATGCATCCAAGTCTTGCATCTTGCCCAAGATGACAAGACTCATTTTGTAACCAGGGCCATCTGTACTTTTGTGCAAACAAGATTAAATTAATGAAATATCAGACATCTTTTTGCAAACGAGTCCTTTTCTTTTATGCTCACTGTTTTTCCATTTTTCTTTTTGTACAAAAATAAATGGCGGTGTTTTCAAAATGATAACTTCATTTCACTTTTTTCTAAAGCAAGATTAAAATCAATCACTAAAATGAACCAACTTAACCCTTGCAGAGAGTGCCTTCCAGACTGCACCGACAACAGCACGGCTATGACATCGTATGACTTTGACAATCCGATCAATCAAGCTGATGAAGGGGTTGATGAAGAATATGAGCTTCCTGAAGAGCTAGCCAGGTTGTTGAGACAGGAGGAAAAGGTTATTACTCCTCACCAGGAGGAGATTGAAATGATTAATCTTGGTACCGATGAAGACGTGAAAGAGGTTAAAATCGGGGCCTGCCTGCAAGACTCAGTGAAGAGACAACTGATAGATCTGCTTCAAGAGTATGTTGATGTGTTTGCTTGGTCGTATCAAGATATGCCAGGGTTGGATACCGACATTGTTGTGCACAAGCTGCCTCTGAGGGAAGAATGCCCGCCAGTTAAACAGAAGTTGCGCCGAACTCGCCCAGACATGGCTATGAAAATCAAGGAAGAGGTACAAAAGCAATGGGACGCCGGGTTCCTTGCTGTAACTAGCTATCCACTGTGGGTTGCTAATATTGTGCCTGTGCCTAAGAAGGATGGCAAAGTAAGAATGTGTGTTGACTACCGGGATCTGAACAGAGCCAGCCCGAAAGATGACTTCCCATTACCTCACATTGATGTATTGGTGGATAACACGGCTCAGTTCTCGGTATTCTCCTTCATGGATGGATTTTCAGGATATAATCAGATCAAGATGTCACCTGAAGACATGGAGAAGACAACATTCATCACACCTTGGGGCACGTTCTGTTACAAAGTGATGCCATTTGGACTGAAGAATACTGGTGCAACATATCAACGGGCTATGGTGACATTGTTCCACGATATGATCCACAAAGAAATAGAATGTTATGTGGATGATATGATCGCCAAGTCCCTTACAGAGGAAGATCACCTGGTGAATCTGCTGAAGTTGTTCAAGCGTCTGAGGAAATACCAACTGAAGCTGAACCCCAACAAATGCACATTTGGGGTGCGATCCGGTAAGCTGCTGGGCTTTATTGTAAGCGAGAAAGGGATTGAGGTTGACCCCGATAAGGTCAAGGCTATTCAAGAGATGCCTGCACCGAAGACTGAGAAAGAAGTTCGAGGGTTCTTAGGTCGATTGAACTACATTTCAAGGTTCATATCTCACCTTACAGCAACCTGTGAACCCTTGTTCAAGCTGTTAAGAAAAGAACAAATGGTCAGGTGGAACGAAGATTGCCAGAAGGCTTTTGACAAGATCAAGGAGTATTTACAAGAACCTCCAATTCTCATGCCTCCAGTTGAAGGAAGACCTCTGATAATGTACTTGACAGTATTAGAAGAGTCGATGGGGTGTGTGCTGGGCCAGCATGACGAGTCTGGTCGAAAAGAGTATGCAATATACTACCTAAGCAAAAAGTTTACCGACTGTGAACAACGTTATTCACTGCTCGAGAAAACTTGCTGTGCTTTAGCGTGGGCTGCTCGCCGACTGAGACAGTATATGTTGACCCACACTACCTTATTAATCTCAAAAATGGATCCAGTCAAGTACATATTTGAGAAGCCAGCTCTTACCGGACGGGTTGCAAGATGGCAGATGATTCTCACAGAATACGACATACAGTACACATCTCAGAAAGCCATCAAGGGAAGTGTACTATCTGAATATCTTGCTGAGCAACCCATTGATGACTACCAGCCTATGAGGTTTGACTTCCCTGATGAAGACATCATGTTCATTAAGGCAAAAGATCATGAAGAGCCTGTTCACACTGAAGGGCCCGACCCGGAAGAAGAATGGACTATGATGTTTGATGGGGCTGTTAACATGAATGGCCGTGGTGTTGGTGCAGTACTCATTACACCAAAAGGAGTTCACATGCCTTTCTCGGCAAAACTCACTTTCAACTGCACTAACAACGAAGCTGAATACGAAGCTTGCATTATGGGTCTTGAGGAAGCCATTGACCTCAGGATCAAAACATTGACCGTATTCGGAGATTCAGCTTTGGTAGTCAATCAAACCAACGGGAAATGGTACACCCACCAAGATCATCTGATACCTTACAGGGATTATACAAGGAGGTTACTGACTTTCTTCACAACAGTCAAGCTTGAGTATATCCCTCGGGACGAGAATCAATTTGCAGATGCTCTTGCTACCATTTCATCCATGATCAAAGTTCAAACGGCTAACTTTGTACCCCAGATTTCAGTGTCTAGACTTGATAGACCAGCATATGTATTTGCAGCGGATGTTGTAAAAGATGATAAGCCTTGGTTCCATGACATTAAGTGCTTCTTGGAGGATCAAACATACCCACCTGGGGCATCTTCCAATGATAAGAAGACCTTGAGAAGGCTTGCTGGAAGTTTCTTTCTGAACACTGATGGGTCTTTATACAAAAGGAACTTTGATATGGTACTCCTCCGATGTGTTGACAAGACGGAAGCAGATTTGTTGATGCACGAAGTGCATGAAGGCTTTTTTGGTACCCATGCTGGAGGACATGCAATGGCTAAAAAGTTGTTAAGATCAGGCTATTATTGGATCACAATGGATGCAGACTGTTGTGCTTACGCCAGAAAATGCCATAAATGCCAGATCTATGCAGATAAGGTGCATGTGCCTCCTAATCCTTTGAACATCATGTCTTCACCATGGCCCTTTGCCATGTGGGGCATTGATATGATTGGCAAGATTGAGCCGACTGCTTCAAACGGCCACAGATTCATCCTGGTCGCCATCGACTATTTCACCAAGTGGGTTGAAGCAGCCTCCTATGCAAATGTTACTAGGCAAGTGGTAGCCCGATTCCTGAAGAGAGACATCATCTGTCGGTATGGAGTGCCCGAGCGAATCATTACTGATAATGGTTCCAATTTAAACAACAAAATGATGGCAGAGCTGTGCCGGGACTTCAAGATCCAACATCACAATTCTTCTCCTTACAGGCCAAAGATGAACGGCGTTGTTGAGGCAGCAAATAAGAATATCAAGAAGATTGTGCAGAAGATGGTAGTCACATACAAGGACTGGCATGAAATGCTACCGTTTGCCTTGCATGGGTACCGCACATCAATCAGAACATCCACTGGGGCAACACCGTATCAGCTTGTATATGGTATGGAAGCAGTCCTACCTGTTGAAGTTGAATTACCCTCTCTACGGGTATTGATGGATGTTAAACTGAGTGAAGCAGAATGGGTTCGGTCCCGATTCGAACAACTGAGTCTGATCGAAGAGAAAAGATTGGCTGCAATCTGCCACGGGCAGTTGTATCAGAAAAGAATGAAGAAAGCCTTCGATCAGAAAGTCAGGCATCGAGAGTACCAAGTAGGGGATCTTGTGCTGAAAAGAATCCTCCCTCCTCATACAGACCACAGGGGCAAATGGACTCCAAATTATGAAGGACCATTCGTTGTAAAGAAAGTTTTCTCTGGTGGAGCACTGATGCTCAGCACCATGGATGGTGAAGATTTCCCGTCCCCTGTGAATTCAGATGCAGTTAAAAAATACTTCGCATAAAATGACCCGCTGGACATAAAAACAGAATGGAAGTCCAGGCAAAATAGGGCATCCCGGCGAGTCAAAAACAGAATAAAAGACTCGGGCAAAAGTAAGGGAAATAAATGAAAAAATGTACACCCGCTGAGTTGAAAAGCCGCATTGGACAGCTCAGGCAAAAATGGGTATCCCGATGGATTGAAAACCCGAAAGGGCGATCCATGCAAAACAAGGGAATAAGCGAACAACTGCATTCTGAATTCGTCTGTATCACCTACAACTTGGTAAGCTTCAAAGGATCAAGCTTCAATCAGAATCAACTCTCTCCAGAAAGCGAGACGAGAAGAACGTCATTGTCATACGAGTCATAGCAGAAGAGGAAGCTCCTTGAAAGCGTCGTCAACATCGCCAGCATTTTGTTTCTCAATTTGTAACAATCTCTTCATTCCAGGAGATATGTTCTTTGACTGTATCTTGCCAATTCAGGGCACATGAATTAATAAAATCAGATTTTCAGTCATGTTTCGTCTTTTACATTTATGTTTTGCAAAGAGTCGTCTGATATCTCTAAAAATACAATTGCATAAGTACAGATGCCTTTCTCTAAAAATGAAAACACATGCTTACAGGGAATCTGATTATTCTCGAAAGTACTTAACTCCTATGACGGAATCCAGTAAGGGATACCTCGGGACCTTTTGTACGTTTCCTTACCTTTGCAGGATTGCAGGTATCCAGAACGCAACCTGGGGCATGCAAGTTACGTCTTAGCAAGTTGCTGAATCATTATCAACTCGGTCTATCTTCCACGTGGCACTGGAAGGTGCCCACTTCCCCAGCAAAGTTGCCAAATCGACATGCACTCAATCTCAGCATCTGAAATGCCCTATCCCCAGCTGAGTTGCCTCTTATTGCTCTCCCCAGCTGAGTTGCCTCTCACAATTCCCCAGCCGAGTTGCCATTCTTCCTCAGCAGAATGCAGAAATCAGGGAATCATATCCCCACAGAATCTTCAGCCTCTATCCAGAAGAGCAAGGCATGAAGAGATCACAACAGAGTACAGGAAGCTTCTACAAACCCCAGCTGGGTCCCATATTATAAGGATATGTCAATCAGTGACATATATCCCCAAGCAGATGCATCATTAGATCTACCAGTGATCTCATACCCAGCTGGGATGTCCATTTCAAGCAGATCATCCAGAGATCTTCGCAGCAATGGGATCCGAATCCCGGATCCGTGCCCCTTTGCATAATCATGGCATTTGCATCATACTATCCCCCAGAGCGTAGCATTCCGTCTAATACGGAGCATTACGGCAAAAATCAAATGCATAGCATAATCATAAGTCATGTCGTGAATTGGACACTTGTGAATAATAAACCGTTCATCACCATTATACAGAAAAATCCCCATCAGAGTCCCAGCAAAAGCAGCTGCCCTTTCAAATCACAAACACCAGTATATACACCTTTTGGCACCCGTCCGTGTCATCTTTCCCCAGTATAGTTGCCTGAACACCCTTTACAAACAAATCACCCTCATTACAGATACGTCCTGACACCCGTCCGTGTCATATCCCAGCAGAAAGCCAAAGACATCCTCTTTGCACTCACATGTACTTGTATATACACACTTTTTGACACCCGTCCGTGTCATATCCCCAGCGCAGTCGCCTAGACTTTGTATAGCAGATACTTGTTAATATTATACTTTTCTCTCTTGACACTCGTCCGTGTCACTCTCCCCAGCAGTTAAAACACTCATCTATACAATACAATACTCACTACTCATGGTACGCTTATACAGATACTCGTCCGTATCTTGTATACATCATCACTCATATCCCCACAGATTCGACAGTAGTCCTTGTTCTTTGTTAACCAGTTGGTACTCGTCCGTACCATCATCTCAGAACATTGCGTCTAGTGTTTGTTTCTACATGGTACTCGTCCGTATCATAGTCTTAAGGATGCTCGTCCGCATCTTTAATCCATACACTGTGTCAAACACTTATGTCTTCTTGAATATAGATACTCGTCCGTGTCTATTATTCCCCAGAAGAATCCTTTCAGAATCAACACTCGTCCGTGTTCCTTGTTAACCAGTTGATACTCGTCCGTATCATCATCTCTGAACATGTGTCAGTTTGTTTCTACATGATACTCGTCCGTATCATAGTCTTAAGGATGCTCGTCCGCATCTTTAATCTATACACAATACCAAACACTTATACCTTTTGCTTCTCGGATGTAAACGCTCGTCCGTGTTTACTATCTCCCCAGTAGATCGCCAACAAAACAATTTTCTTTTTATCTAACACTCGTCCTGTGTTATGATACCTTTGAGAGCAGCCGTACCCTGCTAAGTGGTCGTCCTCCACTTCTTGATGGTCGTCCTCCATCATGCTCATCCGATGGCCGTCCCCATCGTTGTTTTTAGCAGCCGTCCCCTGCTAGGTGGTCGTCCTCCACCTTTTGATGATCATCCTTCATCAACTTTATCCAATGGCCGTCCCCATTGTTGATTTTGGTTATCTGACATTCGTCCTATGTCATGACAAACCTCGAGAGCAGCCGTCCCCTGCTGAGTGGTCGTCCTCCACTTCTTGATGGTTGTCCTCCATCTTGCTCGTCCGATGGCCGTCCCCATCGTTGACCTTTTCTACCCGATGGCCGTCCCCATCGTTGATATTTTCGGCAGCCGTACCCTGCCAGGTGGTCGTCCTCCACCTTTGATGGCCGTCCCCATCATTTTTCTTTTATACCCAACAGAGCAGCCGTCCCCTGCTAGGTGATCGTCCTTCACCTTTGATGGCCGTACCCCATCATCTGTTTATTTCATTCATTCTTTAACCCGATGGCCGTCCCCGTCGTGGTCCCTTTTCCTTTTTTAACCCGATGGCCGTCCCCATCGTTGGTTACTTTACCTTTATGAACTTGATGGCCGTCCCCGCCATGTTTCATTAATCCTCAGAAATTTTACAGTTTTATCGTGATGGCCGTCCCCATCATGATTTTATTTTCCCCAGCTAGTCGGCCGTCCCCGTCTTAGCTTTACCTTTTATCCCCAGCATGTCGGCCGTCCCCGTCATTGCTTTATTTTCCTGCACTTTCCCCAGCATGTCGGCCGTCCCCGTCATTGCTCCTTACCCAGCAGTCGTCCTCTGCTCGACGGTCGTCCTCCGTCGCCCATACTTTACAATATACTTTGTTTTGCTTTTACAATCTATATCCCTTTTCTTCTTCATTCTGTGAGTGCAAATTTTGGACTGTCTTTGGTATTCAACCACAAGTTATCTTGTTTGCCTGTTAAGCCGTCGCTTACACCCTGCACAGCTAACTCATGTTTGAATAGGGGCAGCTGTAAACACCCCAAATTTGCCCTCACTCATTCACACCATGGCTTGTGATCATTCTCATATGCATAAACACAATCATATCACCTCACATCTCATTTTTGATTCACTGCATAGCTTTCAAGGCATCTGCATATAGGGTTTGTGATCTGAGCAATCCCAAAGCTTCTTGAGGCATTCCAAAGGCTACCAATCAATTCAAAGTGGTCCATGTGTGTTCTTATATCATATTCCATCTCCTCAAAGTCAAAAATGCAGAGGAATCATAAGAGCTAGGGTTTGAGTGGATGCAGAGCCAGGTTGAGCTGCACAGTTGACTGAAAATTAGGGTTTTGGTTTCAGAGACCATAACTCCAATTTTTTTTGGTCATTCTTGTTTCCATTGGTCTCCATATGGTATAGGGGGTATGCATATCAATTTTCATGAAGAAATTCCATGGGGAAGTCATCTGATCAAGAGTTGACTTTTCAGACAAGTCAGTGCAAAATCAGGGCATCTGAGGCCCCCAATGACCCAACCAATGGGTGATCTTCATCATTTTGAGTGTATATGATCTTTATTTGATCATGGAAGAAGGTTGAAGTTCATAGAAATCAAGAATTTAGGGTTTTTGCAAAGGTTGACTTTTTGGGCATAGTTGACTTTTCAAGAATGCATCATTTTAGGTCAATTTTCAAGCTTTGATTCTTGGTCCAAAAAGGCTTCAAATGGAAAAACTTTGGTCATGAAAGTTGTAGATCTCATCTTTCCCTTTCCAAAAAGTACAAGAACATGACCAAACTCTTCTTGGATCAAAAGTTATGGTGTTGAAAAGTTGGCAAAAATCATTGATTTTCAAGTTATGCACTAAATGGAAATTTTGCAAAGTCATGAACCAATGCATTATGTGACTTCTAATTCATCTCAAACCAGCACACAAACTTTCTCTAAGCCACAAAATCAGATTTGAACCAAGATCACATGTGCTTAGTTCATGTAACAAGGCATTTTTCATGAAAATCCATAAAGTAACCAAGTTGCAAAACTCATGATCATGCTTCACCAACTTGCTGCATTGGTCCTTGAATCAAGCCAGCCTCACACACTCACCATGCTGCGCCAGCCCTAGCCCTTGTACTTGCCTAGTATCAAGCCCATGCTTCTCTTACAAGATTTTTGACTTTTGGCAAAAGCAAACTTACCAATCACAAAAGCACAAGTCACATCCTCTGACCAATCAGATTTGTTTATGTTATCCCTTTGCAAGCTAAAGACATCACTAAGCAAGGCTGAAACACATACATTCATCACATACACAAAAACTCACCATCTTGCAACTTGCTTCGAATTCCTCTCCACAGCCACTAAACATTCAAGCCAACTTCACCAATCATCTCACCTTGCTCCATAGACCTCAAACCACCCAAAGCACAAGCCTAAAACAGCCAGATTACTCCATAGCCATTTCTCACTCCATTTTGCAGTTTCATTCGAAACTCTCATCCTAGCTCACAAACACACAAACAAACACCACAAACCTTCTCCATTCATCATCAGGACCTCAAACCTTCATTCACCATGACCTGAAAGTGCCAGAATCTCCATTGCCATTTTTGACTGAACTGAAACAGGAGCTTTCGAAACTCATCATCAAGCCAACTTAAACTCCATTTGAGCATTCAAACATCATCAAGAGGTTCTAAGGAGTAGATTGCACAAGGAGAGGTGGCCAGAAAGTTCCTAAACTGAAAGCTTTGAATCTCAGGTAGCCTGAAATTTATTTTTCCAGAAGTTGCTTTTCTTGTTACAAACTTGTTCTACTAGCTTCACTGATCATTCTGGTACCATTGGTTTTGAAAATGGTTGTGATTTGAGCATTTAATTTGTTTCTGAAGCTTGCGTGACCTAGAACTTTCTTTCTTCGATTCAGCTTGTTTAGGAAATATAAATTTGTTTTGAGAGAGGGGTTTGATTCGTGAGAGTGTAAGGATCATTTCCCAGTTTCTATTTTTCATTTTTGATGCGTTTTTAGGAAGTTTGAAGTTTTCAGGGGAGGAGGTCACCGGAGAAGACGACCGGAGCTCGTCTCCGGTGACCTGAAAGTGATTAGTCATTAATTTAGGGTTAGGGCAAAGTTTGAATTGAGACCCTTGGATCTGGCTTCCCGCGCGTGTGTGTGTGGTCTAGATTGCATCATTAATTCATAATCAGGATTAATTAAATTAATTAATTGAGTTTTAGAAGTTTGAATGTGAGCCTTAGATCTGCGCGCCAAGTCAATGGTCCTTTCCCCAGAATCAATCTCATCCTTCCATTCTGTTTACTTTTTATTTTATTTAATTTTATTCATTTTTCTTTCATTTAAATTGCATAATTAATTTAAAATAGCAAAAAATCCTTAAAAATTATGAAACTTTTTCCTTAAAGTTTTAATAATTTTTAAGACCCAAAAATATTTTTATTTTATTTTTTATCATTAAAAAAGTATTTTTAAATGTTTAAGAGATTATTTTTAATTGATTAATGAGAATTAATTAATTAAAAATACTTTTAGGTATTTAAAAATTACAAAAAAATTCATGACATGTTCTAAGACATTTAGAAACATTGTCCAACCTTCAAACCAAATTTCTTTTTTGATCTTGATGCATTTTAAGAATTTTTCATTGAATTAAATCATATTTTGTGCATTATTTTGATCATAAGTTCAAAAATTCATTTCTGCCTATTGGTGAAGGTTGAGACATTGATTCTTTTTGCTTTGTCTTGTGTTTGGCATGTAGTTTCTAGGGTAAAAAGGCCATGAATTGTTCTTGCATTTTCAAATTGTTTGGCATTTGTTTTGTTAAGAACCCTAAAAAACCCTAATAACTTGCAAAATTCATATCTTGAGTTTGGTTGAGAGTTGAGAGCTCCCCTTTGGGCAGTGGCTTGTTATAGGCCTAGGGTTTCTTTGAGTGCCATTTTCCATTTTTACTTTAGGGTTTTGCTTCTGTTTTTGGTTTGTGTTTGATGTTTGATCCATAAACCCTAATTTGGGCTTTCATTTGCATCCCTCTTGCATTTCCTTGCATAACATGACTTGTCTTTGCATTTTGTGCATTCTTATGATTCATTTAACATCTTAAGACATTTAGAAAGCATGTTTGGTCATTGCATTGCATATTTGCCATGTCATTTGTCTTGTATGATTCATAACTTTTCATGCTTGTTCATGCCCCCTTAGCTTGCATCATTTGCATTCATGATCTTGTATGATCATCCCCATTGTCTTGCCTCATGTTTGCAGCACCTCATAACATCATTAACATCATGTGCATGCTTCTGGTTTTGCTTAGCATCATATCATTTCATCTCACCTTGCATTGCATTACATTTCTTTCTAACATTTCAGGTGGTAAGTAACTTGGGAAGTGAATGTGCCTTCACTTCTCATAACTTTTCTTTTCATCTCTCTTGCATCCATTGCTGCATTTCTATTTGTGTTTGAGATTGAGCTTGCTCATTCTTCTTCCTCCCACTTTCTTTCTTCAAGTGACTTGACTTCTTGAATGAAGCAAGTCACTTTGCTTCTCTTAATCCTGTTCATCTGCTTCCTGGTGGCTCCTCTGAAGATTTCTCTTGAAAACCTCACAAACCTTAGGATCAACCAAGCATGACAATGAATTAGGGTTTTGATTAGTATCCCCTCATAGTTTTACCTTTGTGTCTCTCTTTGAGTCTTCTCTTCTCATCTCATAATCAGGGACTAAACCCTAAAGGCTTTAAGACTTTGTGATTAAGCTTATGCCTGCATCCTTCTCTTAGGATGGAGTGTATAACTTTAATCCTAAGTCTTGAACCCTTAAGGTGTTTAAATCTCTTAATCAATTCATCTAATAAATATCAAGACATCACACTTGTAACTTGGGCCTTGCATTAGGGTTCTAATTCTTCCTTAAGTGGTTAAGAAGGACTAACCCTAGTGTTAATGGACAAGTCCCCCTCAAGTTGTCTTACAAACCATAAAATTCACTTCATCATCATACCATTAACTAAAATCCACTTAATAAAGGCTTGTTTTGTCATGGGTTTAATCCTTAATCATGGATTAAGTTGAGGAGTCTTCCTCAGCTTAAACATTCTCATCTATTATCCTTCTTTTAGGATGGTGTAATGAGTCTGTTTAATCCTTGATTATGGCTTAACCACATTACTCAACACTAAACAAAAAAACACCAAAAACATCTAAATAATCACAAGTAGGTTAATGATCTTAATCCTACACCGAAGGTGATTAAGTGTGAGAATCTGACTTCACACTTAAGGTATTCTCATTACCCCTAATCAGAGGGAAGATGTGATGAGTTTACTAAATCCATTGGTTTAGACTTAAGCTCATTATCTTATGACAAATCTTCAAAAAGCAATAAAAGACTGAAAACACCAAAAACAAACAATAATCGTCTCCTCCGGGATTCTTTTCTCATCACACTCACTCACAACCGAGAACTTGCTTCTTCCGTCTAATGCAAGACAGTTTGCACCTGGGCCAGACAGGTCATACACTTGAGCATAGGCAAGTAAGCAGTTCACAAGTCAATTCACCTTTCAGTCTCTTTGGGTCGAACTACGGTGTTCTGACTTCCTCATTGCACGAGAGGATACGTAGGCATAACTTAACAGTTATCGAACAAAAGTCTCTGTATATTCCCCCTCTTTCTAGCTTTATTCCTTAGCCTCATTATCATGAGCATTTCATTCCTGGTCTCACACTGACACTGTACATTTATACACATCACATTTCTTTACACTGACACCTGTACATTCTTTTCCAGCTATTTTATACACAGATTGCACTGACACTACCCCTTTAAAACACAAATCTTTTAAGCGTGGATCCCGTCGAGTACGACGGACAATCTGGGTGCTAATACCTTCCCAGGTTGTAACCAACCCCCTTTCTCAGTCTCTCTGGTTCGCAACCGTCTTATCCATCTCTTTCCAGGTCTATGCAGCATTGCCTTTCCTCCGGGATAAAAATGCCTAGCTGGCGACTCTTTTCATCTCCAGTGAGTTCACGGCTGTGTGTTCTCATTGTCCCTCTCGCCGACCGTTCGCGTCTGTACCTTCATCTGATCCATTTTCATTTGTCGGGAGCGGCAACACGCATCACTCAACACCTCACATGATTCTCACGTACCAAATATCCTTATAAAAGCTTAATCATTGGCAACAAAAAAAGGGAGCTACCTACAAATGAAAACCCTAACCAAGAAACGAAGGAAGCAACAAAGAATTTCCCCAAAATCCCTAATCACCAAAGCTCCTTCATATAACTCTATCAGAGCTCGCATCCAAGCTCTGATGAGAGTGAAGCTAGACTCATCACTATCATGAAAACAACAACGAGTAACAACAATCACAAGACAGAGACGACGCGAAAACGAAAGAAGAAGAAGAATAATAGCGGGCGAAAATCCAAAGAAGCAGGAACAAATCACTCACCGTCGTATTTGAAGCTTCTAAATCGGTAGTTTTTTTATCCATCCTCTGGTTTATCACCTTGATTGTTGTTGTTAGTCCCTTTTCCAGTTACCATGGATATTATTCTGATTCCATGAAAGGGTTAGGGTTTTCGGATTTGGGATTGTTCTTTTTTTATGTGTTGTTATTGAGTTGTGTTGTGTGGTTTCGATGAGAATACGATGAGGCCCGTTTGTTTTTGAAACAAAAGCGAGCTGAGTTGAGGCGATGAAGATGGAGAGTGATTCTCAATATTTTTTTTCTTTCCTTCTTAATACTTACACAAATTTTCAATTTAATAGACTAGGTATTTTTTGGGTTTTATGTTATTTTATTATAACATTTATTTTTATATGATCATTTCACTGCCCAATGTTTGCTGGTTATCTTTACTGCTTTTGCACTGCCCGATGCACATGTGTCAATATTCCTGCCATTTCCTATGGTACTCAGCTAATAAGTGTGTACAGTACATGAGTTTTGACATTGGTTTCTTGCATAAACAACTAGGTCATTTTGGTTTACTAAATATTGCTAGGAGTGTGGGTCGTTTGGTTTTATATGGGCCTCTTATGCCTATGAACAATCTGTTGAAGGCTGTTGGTTTTGGATTGATTCCGCCACATCTATTCCTATTTATTTTTCTTAACATATGTTTATATTATTATTCTATTTCTTTGTTTCTATTTATCCTAATAAATAGAATTTTTTTTTAAATATCTCGATTATATTTTGGGTCAATGATATATTAAACGGTTAAATTATTTTCGATTTCATTAAGTCGGGAAATTTAATCAATATGAGGTCATTTAGTTAGTTTATTTATTTTTATTGTATTATTTCGATTATTCGCCATATCATCAATTTAATTATTTATTGTATTTATTATTCTATTCCGATTTAATTTCCGCAATTTAATTTATTTATCGCATTCCAACGAAGTCGCTCGACTCCTCATAGAACGATTTCAATTTTAAATCGGCTCTAAGGAAGTAAACGAACTATATTTCGACGCGTCCGAATAAAAGGTCAAACGCCTCTAAATAGTTGACTTTAACTTATTTTGCTGCATTTTATCGCTTTAATCGATTCGCAAACCATGTAAGCCGAGCGCACCGTTCCTCGCTACCAAACCTTTCCAAACTCGAATATTCAAATCTTTTTATAATTAAATAACGGAAAAACTGAATTCTAGAGTCCAGCATTCCTCGAATTCTTGAATGAACGCTCCTGAGGCTCGCCCCACGGGACGTGGTTCATTCGCCCTTTCGTTCCTAAAACACTAATCGAATCAAATATTTTTTAAACGAACATTGTTTAAATCCTTTCTATCTCGCAAAAAAGCTAGCGCTTCCGCCTCCTATTGCGAGCAGACAAGACAACGCTTAGCAGTTAGAATGCGGTCTAAATAATCATTCACTAAAACAAATCAACCGACCAACCTTAGTACCACAAACTACGAGGCTCTGACTTTCCCATTGCACAAGAGAATACGTAGGCACACGGATCTTACACCTTGTCGAGCACCCTAGGAACAAAATAACCCATTTCTCCTATTAACCTTATATTAAAATCGTTCGCATTTACTTTTTATTATTCGAAGAAAACAGAAAGCATAAGTCAACATTAAATCGCAAATTAAACTAAGAGGTTCCCGTTGAGTACAACGGACGTAAGGGGTGCTAATACCTTCCCCTTACGGAATCGACTCCCGAATCTAGAATCTGGTTTCAAAGACCTTGTTCTATCCATCTGTTTTTCAAAAGGTTTCTCGATATTTTACTTTTCCTTAATTGGAATAAAATAAGTTCGATGGTGACTTTGTTGTTTTAATTTTTATCCGCGGTATTTTTTATTGCGAGGTCGTATTTTTCGAGGTGCGACATTACCGCCACGGAATAAAAGTCACTCTTGACTCCTCAACATCTGCACCACAGGTAGACAATGTAGGGGGAGGCGGAGGCTTCACTAGAAGCGGACGTCTCTTCGCTTCACAAATTCCCAGAACTAATGCCGAAGCGGAAGCGACTGCCAAATCTAAAGTTAAAAGTGTGGTGCCAGAAGAACCTGCTGCAAAATAAACTCAGAAGACACCCTTTGATCAGGATGTAGATGAGTTTATGAGGATTATCAAAAGAAGTGACTACAAAACCGTGGATCAGCTCCACCAAACACCCTCCAAGATCTCGATATTATCATTGCTTATGTGTTCTGAGGCTCACCGAAATGCACTACTCAAAGTCCTGCACGCAACTTATGTGCCTGAAGAGATCACTGTCAATCAGTTGGAATCAGTAATTGCAAATGTCAATACTAGTCATGGAGTAGGCTTTACCGATGCTGATTTGACTACAGAAGGGAGTAACCACAACAAGGCATTACACATCACTCTGGAATGTAAAGGGGTTGTGCTCTCGCACGTCTTTGTTGACACTGGATCATCACTAAACGTCCTTCCAAAGAAGGCCTTAGTCAAACTGGAGTATGATGGTCTAGCCCTTCGTCCAACTAATCTAGTTGTAAGAGCTTTTGATGGTTCTAAGAGAACGGTTCTCGGAGAGGTGGAGCTACCCGTGGTAATTGGCCCACATGTTTTCAAAACTATCTTCTGCGTGATGGACATACAGCCTGCCAACAACTATTTGTTGGGTTGACCATGGATCCATGCTGCCGGCGCGGTAACATCAACCCTTCACTAGAAGTTAAAATATGAGTGGGAAGGTCAGATTATCACTATCTATGGAGAAGAAAATATCTTTGTTAGTCATCTGGCTACGTACAAGTACATAGAAATGGATGGAGAAATCCATGAAACCATGAGCCAAGGTTTTGAAGCTTTGAATGTCAACGAAGCTACAAATGAGGTGTTTGCTGTATCCCAAGAGGAGAGGAGGGGTACCTTAATTGCTTCCTACAAGCAGGCTCGGAAGGTTGTGGAAGAAGGGAATGCCCAAGGCTGGGGCAAGCTGCTGAAGGTGGAAATGAAAGAAGACAAATTCGGTTTGGGTTACAGACCATCCCGACAAGTTCAAGAGGAGGCTGTTGGAGGGCCAAAGTTCAGAAGTGGGGAAATGCTGACCCCTGATGCTGTCAACACTCTGGAAGACGAGGCTGAGAGCGACTACAACCTGGAAAACTGGATCCGTCCAAGAATCCCGGGCCGACAAGTCCTCAACTGGTCTTCCCAGGAAATTATAAGGGTTACTGCTGCAGAGTAATTATTATTTCCTGTTTTAAGCATGCATCAAAGTCCTGCATCTTGCCCAAGATGTCGGGACTCATTTTGTAATAGGGTCATATGTATTTGTGCAAATTGAATATTAATGAACAATGGACATCTTTTTGCAAACAACCTTTTTCGCTCACTGTCTTTTCATTTTTATTATTTTTGCACAAAGCAATAAATGGAAATGTTTTTCTAAATAAAAACTTCATTTACTTACTTTTTCTAAAACAAAATAAAATCAATCACTAAAATTAACTAAATCTCAACCCTTGCAAAAATAGCCCTCCAGATTGCACTGACAACGACACTGCTATGACCTTGTATGACTTCGACAATCCGATTAATCAAGCAGATGAAGGGGTTGAAGAAGGCTACGATTTACCTGAAGAGTTAGCCAGGTTATTAAGACAAGAGGAAAAGGTGATTACTCCTCATCAGGAGGAGGTTGAGACTATTAATCTTGGTACCGAGGAAGTTGTGAAAGAAGTGAAGATTGGAGTCAGTCTGCAAACTCCGATAAAAGAACAACTTATCAGTATGCTGCGAGACTATGTCGATGTCTTCGCTTGGTCCTACCAAGATATTCCGGGATTGGATACAGATATTGTCATGCACAGGTTTCCATTAAAAGAGGATTGCCCGCCGGTCAAACAGAAGTTGCACCGTACTCGCCCGGACATGGCCATGAAAATCAAAGAGGAAGTACAAAAGCATTGGGACGTTGTTTTTCTTGCTGTAACTAGTTACCTGCCATGGGTTGCTAACATTGTACCCGTACCTAAGAAGGATGGCAAGGTGCGTATGTGTGTCGATTACCCGGATCTGAAGAGAGCAAGCCCGAAAGATGACTTCCCATTATCTCACATTGATGTATTGGTAGACAACACAACTCAGTTCTCGGTATTTTCCTTCATGGACATATTTCCTAGATACAATCAGATCAAGATGTCACCTGAAGACATGGAGAAGACAACCTTCATCACACCATGAGGCACGTTCTGCTACAAAGTAATGCCGTTTGGTTTGAAGAACGCCGGTGCAACATATCAACGGGTTATGGTAACATTATTCCACTACATGATCCATAAAGAAATTGAGTGCTACGTGGATGACATGATTGCCAAGTCCCTCATAGAGGAAAAGCATTTGGTAAATCTTTTGAAACTTTTCAAGCGTCTGAGGAAATATCAGTTAAGGTTAAACCCCAACAAGTGCACATTCGGGGTACGTTCTGGTAAGTTGCTGGGGTTTATTGTGAGCGGAAGAGGAATTGAGATTGACCTCGACAAAGTTAAAGCAATTCAGGAAATTCCTACACCTAAGAATGAGAAAGAAGTTCGAGGGTTCTTGGGTAGATTGAACTACATTTCAAGGTTCATATCTCACCTCACTGCAACCTGCGAGCCCTTGTTCAAACTGCTAAGAAAGGAACAAATAGTCAGATGGAATGACGATTGTCAGAAAGCTTTTGACAAGATCAAGGAGTATCTGCAAGAACCTCCAATTCGCATGCCTCCAGTTGAAGGAAGACCTCAAATAATATACCTGACGGTATTAGATGAATCGATGGGGTGTGTGTTGGGCCAGCATGACGAGTCTGGTCGAAAAGAGTATGCAATATACTACCTAAGAAAAAAGTTTACCGACTGTGAACAACATTATTCACTGCTCTAGAAAACTTGATGTGCTTTAGCGTGGGCTGCTCGCCGACTAAGACAGTATATGTTGACTCATACTACCTTGTTGATCTCAAAGATGGACCCCGTCAAGTACATATTTGAGAAGCCATCACTTACCGGAAGGGTTGCAAGGTGGCAAATGATTCTGACAGAATATGATATTCAATACACCTCTTAAAAGGCCATCAAAGAAAGTGTATTGTATGACTATCTGGCTGGGCAACCCATTGATGATTACCAGCCTATGAGATTTGACTTCCCCGATGAAGACATCATGTTATTAAAATCAAAATACTGTGAAGAGTCTATTTACACTGAAGGGCCGGATCCAGAAGGATTATGGACTATGATGTTCGATGGGGCAGTTAATTGTAACGGTCGTGGGGTTAGTGCAGTGCTTATTACACCCGAAGGAGTCCATCCTCCTTTCTCAGCAAGGCTCACCTTTGCCTGCACTAACAATGAAGCAGAGTATGAAGCTTGTATCTTGGGTCTTGAGGAAGCCATTGACCCCAGGATCAAAACCTTGAATGTATTCGGAGATTCGGCTTTGGTGATCAACCAAACTAATGGCAAGTGGTATACTCATCAAGAGCATCTGGTTCCCTACCATGACTATACGAGGAGATTGTTGACTTTCTTTACAATAATCAAGCTTGAATACATCGCTCGAGATGAAAATCAGTTTGCAGACGCCTTGGACATTATTTCATCTATGATCAAAGTACAGGCTGTTAACTGTGTACCTCGGATTTTAGTATCCAGACTAAACCGACCGACATACATCTTCTCTGTGGATACTATCATTGGCAACAAACCTTGGTTCCACGACATCAAATGCTTTTTTGAGACTCAGACGTACTCGCCTGGGGCATCGTCTAATATAAGAAGACATTAAGAAGGCTAGCCGACAGTTTCTTCCTCAATACTGATGGCTCCTTATACAAGCGAAACTTCGACATGGTCTTGCTCAAATGTGTTGACAAAAAGGATGCAGACCTACTAATGCACGAAGTACACGAAGGTTCTTTCGGTACCCATGCCGGAGGACATGCAATGGCAAATAAATTGTTGAGATCAGGTTACTATTGGATCACAATAGATGCAGACTGTTGTGCCTATGCCATAAAATGTCGTAAATGCCAGATCTACGCAGACAAAGTGCATGTGCCTCAAAATCCTTTGAATGTATTGTCTTCACCCTGGCCCTTCGCCATGTGGGGAATTGATATGATTGGAAAGATAGAACCAACTGCTTTAAATGGTCATAGATTCATCCTGGTAGCCACTGATTACTTCACCAAATGGGTCGAAGCAGCTTTGTATGCAAACGTCACCAAGCAAGTGGTAGCCCGATTTTTGAAAAAGGATACCATTTTTCAATATGGAGTTCCCGAGCGAATCATTACTGATAATGGTTCAAACCTTAACAACAAAATGATGACAGAACTATGCCGGGATTTCAAGATTCAACATCACAACTCTTCTCCTTACAGGCCAAAGATGAATGGTACTGTTGAGGCAGCTAACAAGAATATTAAGAAGATTGTGCAAAAGATGGTAGTCACATACAGAGACTGGCACAAAATATTACCATTCGCCTTACATGGGTACCAAACTTCCATCAGAACATCTACCGGGGCAACGCCTTATCAGCTTGTGTATGGTATGGAAGCCGTTCTACCTGTTGAAGTTGAATTGCCCTCCTTGCAGGTAATAATGGATGTGAAATTGGACGAAGCAGAATGGGTCCGATCTTGTTATAATCAACTGAGTCTGATTGAAAAAAAGAGATTAGCAGCTATTTGTCATGGTCAGTTATATCAGAAACAGATGAAAAGAGCCTTCGATCAAAAGGTGAGACCTCGGGAATATCAAGTGGGAGAGCTTGTACTGAAAAGACTCTTTCCTCCTCATACAGACCATAGGGGCAAGTGGACGCCATACTATGAAGGTCCCTACGTGATAACTAAAGTCTT
Source organism: Lathyrus aphaca (assembly GCA_963966055.1). Taxonomy (NCBI): domain Eukaryota; kingdom Viridiplantae; phylum Streptophyta; class Magnoliopsida; order Fabales; family Fabaceae; genus Lathyrus; species Lathyrus aphaca. The sequence goes on from OZ014522.1 coordinate 84,609,301, forward strand.
CTCAGGCGGAGCACTGATGCTCGCAACCATGGATGGCGAAAATTTCCTATCTCATGTGAATTCAGATGCAGTTAAAAAAATACTTCGCATAAATGACCCGCTGGACATAAAAACAGAATGTAAGTCCAGGCAAAAATAGGGCATCCCAGTGAGGCAAAAATAGAATAAAAGACTCAGGAAAAAATAAGGGAAAATTATAAAAAAAATCTGTACACCCGCTGAGTTGAAAAGCCACATCGGACAGCTCAGGCAAAAATGGGTATCCCGGTGGATTGAAAACCCGAAAGGGCGATCTACGCAAAATGAGGGAACAAGCGAACAACTGCATTCTGAATTCGTATGTATTACACTTACAAAACTTGGCAAGTTTCGAAAGGACAAAGCGTCAATCAGAATCAACTTTCCTCAGAAAGCAAGATAAGAAGAGCGTTTGAGGTCATACAGGTCATAACAAGAGGAAGCTCATTGGAGCGTCAACTCCAGCATTGCCAAATAGGACACTGTTATTTTTCTCAATTTTAGAGCAATCTCCTCATTTCAGGGATTATCTTCTTCGTTGTACTTGCCTATTCAGGGCACACAAATCAATAAAGTCAAGTGTTCATTCACACTTTGTTTTGTACCTTTTCGTTTTTTGTTTGCAAAATGTCCAACATTCGTAATACATGCATGAAGACATATAGGCCATTTTAATAAATGCTTGCAGGAAATATGCGCTCTTAAGAAAATATAACTCCTATGATGGAATCCATTTGAGGATGCTTTAGGACGCTTGCATGTTTCCTCTGTTTAACAGGTTGCAGGTACTCAAGGCAGATAATCTTTTACAGCATGAGGCATATCAAGCACTGTATCCCCCAGCCAAGTCAGTAGTCACATCCTCAGTAGGATCACTTGACGAGAGTAATCCCCATGAAGTTAATCATTCCCCCAGGATACATCCTAGACAAAAGAATTACAACAGATTACTTCCCAGAAGTTCTCTTTTCCCCAAGCAGGACCTCCCGAGAAAAGACTAAAATTTGTTATTCTCCAACGAAGACAACTGCCAACAACTTGGGGCTTTCCTCACCCCAACTTAAGTATCCCCACAGATTTCTCCAGAAAGATCGCCCAGTGATCCTTTCTCCCCGCAAAGTGCAGATCCCGGATCGGCTCTCTCATTTGCATAATCATAGCATTCACATCATCCTCCCCAAACAAAGCGTAGAATTCCATGTAATACGGAGCATTACGGAAAAAATCGAACATACATTTGCATGATCATAAGTCAGGCTCAAGCCTTTCACCTGTGGATACCAAAGTTACTCCTCCAGCAGTATACAAGAGCATATCCCCTGAAGATAAAGCCAGAATACCTTTTGCACTCTCAATACAAATACTTGTTCATACTTGTACATAGTTCTTTTGGTACTCGTCAGTGTCTTGCATATACTACTCCACAGTAGATCAAACACTCGTCCGTGTTCCTTGCTTAACCAATTGGTACCCGTCCGTATCATCATCCTTAAAACACGCGTCGACGTTTGTTTCTATCAATACTTGTCCGTATCGTGGTCCTAAAGATGCTTGTCTGTATCTTTAGTCTATAGACACTGTCGAAACACTTATACTATTTTATTTTAGGGCTTAAACACTCATCCGTGTTTATCTCTTCCCACATCAAAACTACTTTCTATCCGGCATTCTTCCTATGTCGTGATATTTTCAGCAGCCGTACCCTGCTAGGTGATCATCCTTCACCTTATGTTGACTGTCCCTCATCATTTATCCGATGGCCGTCCCCATCATTGATCTTTCTATCCGGCATTCGTCCTATCTCGTGATATTTTCAACAGCCGTACCCTGCTAGGTGATCGTCCTTCACCTTATGATGACCGTCCCTCATCATTTATCCGATGGTCGTCCCTATCGTTGATCTTTCTATCCGGCATTCGTCATATGTCGTGATCTTTTCAGCAACCGTCCCCTGCCAGGTGATCGTCCTTCACCTTATGATGATCGTCCATCATCATTTATCTGATGGTCGTCCCCATCGTTGATCTTTCTATCCGGCATTCGTCCTATGTCGTGATATTTTCAGCATCCGTACCCTGCTAGGTGATCGTCCTTCACCTTATGATGACCGTAAATCATCATTTATCCGATGGTCGTCCCTATCGTTTATATTTCTATCCGACATTCGTCCTATGTCATGATCTTTTCAGCAGCCGTCCCCTGCCAGGTGATCGTCCTTCACCTTATGATGTCCGTCCCTCATCATTTATCCGATGGTCGTCCCCATCGTTGATCTTTCTATCTGACATTTGTCCTATGTCGTGATATTTTCAACAGTCGTTCCCTGCCAGGTGATCGTCCTTCACCTTATGATGACCGTCTCTCATCATTTATCTGATGGTCGTCCCCATCGTTTATTTTTCATTCCGACATTCGTCCTATGTCGTGATATATTTCAGCAGTCGTCCCCTTCTAGGTGATCGTCCTTCACCTTATGATGATCGTCCCTCATCATTATTTCATTTATTCTTTACCCGATGGTCGTCCCCGTCAATGCATTTCTCACCTTTTAACCCCAATCGGTTTTCCTCTGCTCGATGGTCGTCCTCCATCGCTGTCATTTGATGTTCACTATACATCGTCTTGTTTTGTGAATAACAATTTATATTCTTTTTCTTGTTATACCAGAGAGTGCAAATTTTGGACTGTCTTGGTATTCAACCACAAGTTATCTTGTTTGCCTGCTAAGCCTGGCGCTTACATCATGCACAACTAACTCATGCTTGAATAGGGGTAGCTGTAAACACCCCAAATTTGCCCTTTCACTTTCTCATGCCTTGGCTTATGATCACACATATTGCATAGCATATCATTACATCTCACATTGCATAATTATCCTTTAGTAACTCACTGCATAGTTGCATAACTAGGGTTTGTGATCAAGTGAACCCAAGAAGTTATTTGAGCAATCTCAGAGGCCTTGAAGCATGCCAGAAGGGTCCTTGAGTGTTCTATGGTTGTTTTATACCCCCAGGGTTTCTTTGAAGTCATGAAATCTCAAGGGATTGCAGAGCTATCCATACAAGCTTGAAGCTCCTACACAGATGACTTGAAAATTAGGGTTTTGGGTTTGAGGCCCTTACACCCAATTTTTTTTGTCATTCTTGATTCCATTGGTCTTTATATGATATAGGGAGCTTGTGTATGAAGTTTGATGCAAAAATTTACTGAGGAAGTCATTTGATCAAGCTGTAACTTGTTGTGCAAGGAAAGACAGGATTAGGGCATCTGAAGCCTCAACCAAGGGTTCCAAAGGTTCATTTCCATCACTTTTAAATCATATGACCTTTATTTGGTCTTAGGAGAGGATGGATGATCACAAGATTGATGAATTTTGAGCCAAGTCAAAAGTTTTCAAAAATGGACATTACTTGAAATGCAAACTTTCCATTTTGGGAAAGATTTTCAACCTCCTCTTTCTTGATCAAAAATGCTTCAACTGAAATTTTGTTAAACATGAAAGTTGTAGATTAGATCTTACCATTTTCAAAAAGTACAAGAACTCCTCTTGATTCATCCTAGAACTCAAGATATGGCAAGTCAAAGTTGAGAAAAATCTTGTAATTTTCAAGTTTAGGTCAAAGAGGGAAATGTGCAAAATTGAATTTCAAGCCTCTATGTGACTTCTAATCCATTCAAATGCATCATGGCATGATCAAACAACATTTCAAAATCAGATTTGGGCTTTGAACCAAGGGATTTCATGACTTGTTTCTCATGAAATCACAAAGTTGAAAAATTGCAAAACCTATGCAAACTCATGATCCAGGCCTTACAGCTCATAACAAGCATTCCATTAGCCTCAGGAGGTTCAAAGGGAGCCATTTTCACAAGAGGGAGGCTTTGAAAGCTCATATCTGCAGGTCACTAGCTCAGGTAAACTCAAGAACGTTTTGTCTCAAAGCTTCAATTTCTTGTCATAGAATGAAAATACATGCTCTAGGGATCACATAGATGTCTTTAGAAATGAAAATGAAAATACATGCTCTAGGGATCACATAGATGTCATAGAAATGAAAATGAAAATACATGTTTCTGAAATTTTGCCTGTGTTTTTGATTTGCTTCGATTCAGCTTGTTCACGTGTTATAAATCATGTTTGATGGTTGATTTGAGTTCCTTGGAGTATGAGGATGTATTATGGGTAGGTTAGAGGGTTTGCAGTGGCCTAGGAAAAAAGATGGGTGTTTGGTCTCGCCGGAGAAGATGACCGGAGCACTATTCCAGTCATCTGAAAGTGATTAGGGTTAAGTGAAATTAGGGTTTCCAGATTGAATGGGGACCATTGCATCATGTTTAGATTAAGAAGTGGACGGTCCAGATGCATCATTAGCCCTAATTTTAATTAATTAAAATAAATTATAATTAATTTCCTCAGAATTAATGTGGACCATTGGATCACGCGCATTTAATGAATTTGAATCTGGACCCTAGGATCTGCATACCCCCAGTCTTGCTGACTTGCGCCCATGGCCCTTGATCCTCCTTCCTTGCAATCTGAGTCATCCATCCTGATTACTTTTCATTTTATTTTCATTTTATTCATTTTGTTTTCTCTTATTTATTTAAAATAGTAAAACACTTTTAAAAATTCTGATTTTTTGCACTTTCACTCTAATTAATTTAAAAAACCCAAAAACATTTTTATTTTCATTTTTTGCATTAAAATTTATTTTTAAATCATTTAATTATATTATTTAATTAATTAATTCATTTTAATTGATTACAAATACTTTTAGGTATTTAAAAATAACCAAAAATGTCATGAAGCATCCTTGAACATTATAATCAATTTAAAAACTCATTTCACTCATTTATTTTTGGTTTTGATTCTATTTTGAGAATTAAACTTGAATTAGGGTTTTCAAAATCCCCTTTTTCATAACCTAACTTCTAAAATTCACTTCTGATCAATAAAAATGAGTATGTACTTGGTTCCTTTTGCATTCTTTTACATGTTGCCTTTATAGTCTAGGACATTTAAATCATATTTTTGCATTGCATTTTCAATTTGATATGCATTTTTCTTTAAGAAGTACCCAAAACCCTAGCCTAACTTAGAAAAACCATAACTTGACTTTGGTATAACTTCTGACCTCCATCTTTGGGGAGTGTTCTTGTGTTTGTTTAGGGTTTGTTTGGTTGCAATTTCAAATTTTTATCATGTGTTTTGCTTCTGTTTTGATCATGGACATCTCATGCATTCTAAAAACCCTAATTTTCCATGTATACTTTCATTCATCTTTGCATATCCTCATCATATGAACTTGTCATGACATCTCATGCATTTGTATGTCATCTTAGACACCTTAGGTCATGGGATAACATTGGTTGATCATTGTTACATCCATTTGGTATGCTTTGCATGCATTACATCTTATGTATGTTCATGTATTTTCAAGCTTCTAACATGTTTGTTTTTGCATCCAACACTTGTATGATCATACATATGCATTATACATGACTTTGCATCTTTTCATGACACATTTTAATCATGTGTTCTCTTCTGGTTTGGATCATTGCACCTTCATTTGTTTCATTTCATATTATTTCATACCTTATGCATTCATACTAACCCTTTCAGGTGCTTCAGGTAAGTTGATCAGGATGTGGATGTGCATCCACATCCAACCTCTTCTTATCCTTTCATATGTATATTAACCTGTCTTTGAAGTGAATTTGATTCACTTGTGTTCTCTCTTGCTCTTATCCCACTCTTAGGTTACTTAACTTCTTCAGGAAGTAAGTAACATATTCTTCTATCTCCTTCCTTTTTTCATCTGCTTCTCCTTTCTTGGTGGCCAATCTGAAGACTTTCTTCATGCCTTACAAACCATAGGAACTACCAAGCATGATAACTTTAGGGTTGTGAATAGTCCCCCTTAGTTTTTTAACCTTTTGAGTCTCCTTGAGTCTCTGCTTCTCATCTCAATAACAAAGGCTAAACAGTTAAAGTTTTGGGGCTCTGTATTAGGGTTATGCATGTATCCTTATCTTAGGATGGAGTATATGATTGTAATACTTAGTGTTAAACCTTTAAGTTGTTTTCACCTCCTAATCAAAACACCTAATAATTATCAAGACTTAAGCTTGTAACTTGGGCCTTAAATTAGGGTCACATCTTTGCCTCTGGGTCAGAGGGACTAACCCTAGTGTTTAATGGACAAGTCCCCCTCAAGTTTAGTCTTACAAACATAAAATTCACTTCTTAATCTAACCTCTAATCAAAATCCACTTTAATAAAGGTTTGTTATATAATGATTTTAATCCCTTACCATGGATTAAGTTGAGGTATCTTCCTCATCTTAAGTGTCCTCGTCTATCATCATTCTCTTAGGATGGTGTAATGAGTTCACTAATCCCTGATTAGAGATTAAACTCATTACTTAACACAAAACAAAAAATAAAATAAAAACACTTGATAATTACAAGTAGGTTAATGATCTTAATCCAGTATCATTAGGGTAATTAAGTTGGGATATTCATCTCACACTTAAGTAGACTCATTATCCATAGTCAGGGTGATATAATGAGTTTACGACCCTTGATTAAGGCTTAAGCTCATTATCCTATGCAAAACACCAAAAACAATAAAAAACTGAAAACACCAAAAACAAACAATAAACATCTCCTCCGGGATTCTTTTCTCATCACACTCACTCTGAAAACGAGAACTCGCTTCTTTTGTCTAATGCAAGCCAGTTAGCACTCGAGCCATACGAGTCATACACTTGAGCACAGACAAGCAAGCAATTCACACCAAAACACCAAGTCTCTTTTGTCGCTCCCGGGATTTTCATCCTAGTACAAACGCGAAAGTGGCGCGGAAAAGGTAGAGTCGCTAGCCATGCATTTTTATCCCGAAGGAACGGGAAAGGTGATGTTGCACAAACCTGAGGAAGAAGGAAACGACAAGGTCCTACGAACCAAAGATCTGGGTTCGGGAGTCGGTTATGACCTGGGAAGATATTAGCACCCCAGAACGTCCGCCGTACCCGACGGGATCCACGCTTGCTTGTTTGTTTCAAATGGTAAAAGAATATAACTGTTGTTGAATAAAACTGCTGACTGGAATAGAACTGAAATGAGAAAGGGAACTGGAAAAGAAAAGGAAGGGGAAATGTAGGGAAAATAAAGAATGTGCTCGAACGGGCCCTACCCCGCTGCCTACGTACCTCATCGGGAAAATGAGGATCAGACTCGACGTAGTTCACCTAGCTAAGGCGGGAACTTTGTTTGTATTTTTTAGGATGACGTTGCCATAGCTCTAGCTCGGGTGTTACCGGCTCTGACTCGAGGGTGTTTACCATATTGCTGTTTGAACTGTCGAGGCAAGTCGCATTCGTCCGCAAAGATTAGGAGATGAGAAGAGAAGACGCGATGTCTTTGTTGATTGTCTTTTATGAGAAGTGTTTTAGAGTTTATTGTTTGTGAAGATAGTCTCATGATTAGACTTGTACATCATGCTAGACAAGCTCATACTATTCCAAGATGGAATGAATATGAGTGCCCCATGGAATAAGGCTATACACAAGAGACTATTTCAATCTTTTATTAAGTGTCTTTTAGATTTTGTTTGAAGATGAGAGAAGAAGACTCAAATTGGAAAAGGACAAAAACTAAGGGGGACTAAGACCAACCCTTAGTTATTTATTATATACAAAAGGGAGATCCTAATGGTTTATGAGGTTTTTCTATTCCTAAGGAAAAAAAGGAAAAGAAAGAAGAAAAAGGATGCAACTTACTTCCTAAAGAAGATAAGTTGGTCCTAACAAAGGGGGGAATCCTACCAAACACAAACATGGAAGGAAAGAAATGAATTAAATGCATAAAAATAAAAGAATAAGGTGTAAGGGAACATATCTTCCCCTCCCTACAAAACAAAGATTAATGTTGCATTTTATTAAAAATAATAAGGCAAACACACAACAATTAAATCCTACTAATTCTAGGACCTACTTATAGACTCTATCTTAATTCTAAAAGATCTAAAAAAATGCTAAAACAAAGATTCAACACCTATTACAGCCCCTAAAGTACAAACAGCTATGAAAATAATGCACAACACCATGCAATTTTCTACAGCCAGCATACAACATGAAAAGGTAGGTGTAAAAGGTCAAATACAACATGCAAACAAACAAACAACATGTATTCTACAACACCTATATGCAAAGTCAGCTGAAATGTAAAATACAGATTTGATTATTTTCATTTTTTAATGCTCAAACTCAATGAAAGAACATGAACATTTTTGGGAGAATTATGCAAGAATGCACCACATGATGGATTGTGCAACAAGTATGCAAGATATGGCACATGAACATGGCATATGAACATAATGGGCATTGATCATGAATGTGCAATATGATAGATCAACAAGAATGCCAAGCTCAATGCAAAATTCAGAATTGAATTGATGTGAATGATATGATCAAGCATGCAACCAAATGCAACCAAATGCACATACCTACATGATTATATGAAATGCAACATACCTTGATACAATAAAATGCAAAATGATTTAATGCAATGCGAAATATGTAAAAACATGATGCAACATGATTATCTACATGCCAAATGATGCATACACATAGCAACAAAATGCAAGAAATCAAACTATGCACAAAGTAACACATAAATGCATAATACGCGACATGAACGGAAACGCGTCGAAACGACTCGAAATGGGGGAATGAGCTACTGGAAATAAACTCAAAAATTCCCTAAAATCATTACCTAAACATGCATGAACATTGGAGGCACTAGAAACAAGGACTAAGCTATCAAATAAGCAAAATTCCCAAAAATTAACAGCGTTAACCGGTTAACCAAATGGTTAACCGGTTAACGGACCTAAAACTCCACTGTTTGTGGCTAAAACGCACACGTTAACCGGTTAACCAAATGGTTAACCGGTTAACACTGATCCAGAATGTGAAAAAAGTTTAGAAATAAGTGCTTTTGGCCACAAACTCACTTCTAATGATCTCTAACACACCTAGGAACATGTTAACACTAATTTCTACTTAATTGGGGCTTATTTACACATGTTAGATCCTATAATCATCTACACCTTAACCTCTAAATCAATAAAAGTCACAAATCGCAAGCAATACATAACGGAAACGAAATCGATCGCAAGCAAAACGAAAAGCGATTAAAGAATGCCGAAATGGTGAGATGAAGAGAATAACTTAAAGGAGAAGTGATTTAGATCACCAACCTACGAAGTGGAGAAGTGCTTCGGTGGATATTGCAAGAATCGGAGCTTGATCAAAGAGAAAACCACGAAAAACGCGAAACCGCAAAATAAATGAGTTCTTGATGCTTGAACCTTCGTGCACTTCCGATAAGCCGGAATCCTCACAAAAATCAGTAGCTTCTTCTTCCACAATCCACAAATCAATGGAGGTTGGAGGCTAGGCTTCAAGATCTTCAAGCTTCTATGTGAAACTTGAAGAGCTTCTTCAAAAAGCTTTGGTGAAAGGAGGGAAAATGGAGGAAAAGTGAGAGAGAAAAGGTGATTGTGAGAGAATGAGAAATTTCGAAATTTTTGTGGGAACCCTTTGCATTGAAGTGATTAATGGTTATATAGAGACTAGGCTTGGAGCTAGGTTTTGGAATGGAATTAGGTTTAGGAAGTGAGCTAGGTTAGTAGTTAGTTAGGGTTAGGGTTGGAGAAGGAATATTCCTTGGAATATTCCATGGAATACTCTAGAATGTTGTGGAACATGGTAGAAGCATCCAAGGGAAATAGAGTGGAATTGAAGTGGAAAAACAAAAGGGAAAGAATGAAAGGAAGTGTGGAAGGAAAGTGGAAGGAAAAGGGAAAGAAAATGGAGGGAAAGGTGAATTTTTCCCTTTTTGGTTGGTTAGCTTGGAAATGGTTTGGATTATTTTTGGGATGTTATTTTTCTCTTGAACTCCAATGTTTGGCAAGCCTCGATCGACCACACACCTCATGCGTATGCAAAGGATGATGATTTATTTATTTTTCCAAATGCGATGTAATGATATGCATAATGATGCAAGAATGAAGCGTAAATCGCTCGAGGTTGATAATAAATAAGAGGGCAAATTTTGGGGTGTTACATCTGTCCCTATTCAATCACTATAGACTTGAATGGATGATAGCAATTGCTTTCAGACGTTTGAAGTATGCAGGGATTGAATACTAAAAACAACTAGAAAATTTGCACTCGGTGGAAGAGAAAAGGGAAATAAACCCAACCATCTGAACTCTGCTTGGGGAGAATCTTGATGTGGAGAGTAGTAATCAGAATAATGATTTGGAATAACGCTGGAAGATTGCTGATTTGCCACGCTACGGGTGGACTTTTGCTGGGATATTGATGACATGCCACACAACGGGTGGTCTTCTGAATGCTTTGCCATACTATGGGGGTCACTACTCGCTACGGGAGACTTTGAAAATTTGCCACACTACGGGGGCACATTGCTCAGCTACGGGAGACTTTCCAGAAAATTTGCCACACTACGGGGGCACATTGCTCAGCTACGGGAGACTTCTGCTCACTACGGGAGACCTTTGCTCACTACGGGAGACTTTTGCTCACTACGGGGGACTTTGGAAATTCGCCACACTACGGGGGCAGATTGCTCACTACGGGAGACTTTGACTCACTACATGAGACTTTTGCTCACTACGGGAGACTTTGGCCCACTACGGGGGACTTTTGAAATTCTTGCCACACTACGGGGGCACATTTCTCAGCTACGGGAGAAATTTGTGAATTCACCACACTACGGGGGCACATTGCCAGCTACGGGAGATTTTAAGAATTCGCCACCCGGAGGATGGACTTTGGCCAGTCTGCGGCTGGACTTTAAGAACTTGCCACCCAGAGGATGGACTTTGGCCAATTTGGGGTTGGACTTTGGATAAATTGCCACGCTGCGGGTGGACTTTGGATCAGTTGCCACGCTGCGGGTGGACTTTGGCCAATCCGTGGTTGGACTTTGGATAAATTGCCACGCTACGGGTGGGCTTTGGATCAGTTGCCACGCTGTGGGTGGACTTTGAGAATTTGCCACCCAGAGGATGGACTTTGGCCAATATACGGTTGGACTTTGAATAAATTGCCACGCTACGGGTGGACTTTGGATATAAGCCTTGGATCAAGCACGCATATGTTGAACTGTATGACATGATGCCCCATGACACTGGTAGATAGGTACAAAGGGAATTCCTGACGCGGAAATAACAAACCCTTGATGACTCTGTGGGGAATACAGATGATTGCCGATATTTCTGTTGGAGAAGAGTGTGATTAGCCTGTCTCGACTTATAACCTTTGCCAAAAATAAATTGGACTTTAGATTTGAAGGCCCTGATAGGGGATGCCTCAACTGCTGGGGATTGGATCTCACCTCGCGGATTTCGCTGGGGAATCGACAAATTTTCGACTTAGCTGGGGGAAGACTTGTCAAGGCTCTGCTGAGGAGAACTCTCTTGTCTACCTGAAATTTCCAAACCTCTGTGGGGAAGGGAACCGTTCAGCTAACTGCCGGGAATTTATGGATTCTTGTAAGAAGTGCTTCACTACGGGAAGACGACTCTTGCTAGGGATGATCCTTATTGCTCTACTGGGGAAGAGAAAGATTTAATTTGAGATCTGCTGGGAAATAAGATCAAGGAAACCTATTGATGAAAAGCTTGACGACTTTATTGGGGATAACGAAACTGAACCGCATCCTGCTGAGGAGGAAAGATTTCAAGTAGTCTCGTGCTAGGGATCATTTGCTTTGATTCGGGCTTTACCTTAAGAGGATTTTACAAAAGACTTGGTGTCTTTAAACTCTTCAGGAGTATAATTGCCCGGGTATTCTGAACTTCCAATTATCTGTCTTCGGGAAAGAATGAATCCTCGTGCGATTGGGGTGGCTTGCCCCAGTATGAGTCTTTGCAGAGTTTGCTCTAGGAGAGATCTGAATCTCGAGGTAATTGCCCCAGTTTGGCTGACTCTTGGGGATATTGCTTGACATGACTGCCCCAGATTGGTTGGCTCTTACCATGACTGGTTGGGAAAGTCCTTACTCAATGGAGCTTTCTTGGAAAAGTGCACTTCGATGTGACTGTCTTTCAGAAGCTTTATACTTCTCAACTTGGAAAGCTTAAGCTTCTAGACATTGAATTTCCGCTTGTGAGCTTCTATGATGACAAATAAATGTATGCAGGCAGAAAATGTTTATTCTGAGAATGGAAATTCTAATGCAACACACATGTTAATCTTGAAATTTTGAAAAGGCGTCGCAAAGCTTTGTGAGCGAATCACTGGTTAGGATGCGACATTATTTTTGAATGAAAATATGTACATGCAATACCAACAAGGATCTTTTAGCACAACTCATAGGAGTCAGGAACGCGGCCTCGTGGTAGTATGCTCTCAAATTAACCATGTTTCAGTTAGGACATTTGAGGGTTGTATCGTGGCATGGTTCACAGTTATAGAAACAAAGGATATAGGCTCGAAGTTTTATTTGTGCCCACCCACTCTTCGTGATGTTCTCCATTCCTATGTTCAGCTAATTTTCACAAGAGTTCACCTTTCATAAGGGTTTCGTATCGGTCGAGGAACCATTGCTGCTATCGGTTTAGGCACCAATCAAGTTGTTACTTGGAGTCAGTCACTCCTTTGTCTTTCGTGTCTGTGCCACACGACTTTGATCTTGCTTAAGGATCTTTCTTGTGTAATCCTTTTCGTCTTTCGCTTTTGTGTTATTTTACTTATCCCTAACTTTTGCCTGGACTGATTCGTGTGAATATTTGATTATGAAGTCCAGTGGGATGCCCTAATTTTTGCCTAAGTCGCTTGTTTTCAAGTTTCGACTTAGTGGGCTTTTTCATTTCTTTTTTTTTGAACAAATCGCGTGACACTGTTTGTCTTGATTGCTTTGCGAGGGTTGTGACTGCCTCATTCTTTGGTCAATGAAGGATAACCATTGTGGCTTCCAATCTTTGGACCTCTTGATTTGGATAACCATTGTGGTTTCTGGTCTTTGGACCTCCTGATTAGCATGGTGGAATATAATGGATCCCCAAATGCACTCCTTTATGAAATACTGAATGCTTGGTCCAACTAGTTGACATCTACCCTGCCCCTGGGTTAAACGTAAGGGTTTTTTCATGCGAAAAGAAACTCCTACTTCAAGGCTCAAGGGGGTTAGCGAGGGTCTATCTCCCTTATATCTCCAGTGTTTAGGGATTTGAAACAAAGCCTTTACATCGTTAATAGGGACCTATTCGAGAGCACACAATTAGAGATTTTTGCGTTTTTGTTTCGTCATTCTCCTTCATAGAGTTTGAGCATGACAACTGGTATTGCGATGTACACATGCAAAATTAAATTGACAAATGAATTACTTCAAGAAAAACATGTGAGTTTTATTATTGATAACATTCAAAAGCAAACAAATTTCATACATGTATACAAACTACAAATGGAAATGCAGTAAAGAAGCTGAATATTGTCGTTGTTGAGGAGGCTTGACTCCATCTGGACCTGTCAGTCTTGGATACTTTCAGTGATCAATAGTTCTTTCACAGACTTGTAATCTTCAATTTCCAGCCGTATACCCAACCATGACAATCATATCTCTTCTTCTATTTATTTTGACTCTAACACGAGATGTCTGAAGGAAAAAATGAAGTTGGGGAGTAAAGTTTCTCCATAAGGTTGCTCGGAAAGATCTGACGATCTTCTGCCTACGTATCTCCATTGACCCATGACCAATGAAGAATCAGAGTGACGTAGTTCCCCTCAATAGGGATGAAAATGAACAATGAAGAAAGACAAACACGTGCATGCCATCACTGAGAGCATTTGAATACTTCTGGCTTTATTTGCTTCCTGAATATTCCAAGTTAACGTGGACCATCTGGTAAAACAACCGTGACACCGGCTCCGTTGTGATTAGGCATTGGATTCTAGAGTACATTTGGGTGAGGAGCAAAATTGATCGCCTTGGAGTCAATTAGGTCTTGTACCTTGTTCTGAAAAGCCCAACATTTCTCAATAATGTGCCCCTGGGCACCTAAATGGAATTCATATGGCATTTGTATCAAAGTTTGGAGGTAAATTATCAGGAGAAGGAGCTCTCATGGTACGAAGCTCGACCATGTTCAACTTTAGCAGCTCTGTAAGAAATACAGCATATGGGCATGGGATGGGATCAAGTCTGCGGTTTCTCGCTCTTGTTCTTTCCTGATTTGGTATTTGTGCTTGATATTGTTTACCTTGAGGTTGTGGCTGAACCTGTGGCGTAATAGTCACTGTAGCTGTTTGGTAGTAACCTTGAGAACGACCTCTGTCTCGACCCCTATACACAACATTGGTCTCGCCTTCTCTTCGTCTTTGGCCATTTCCAAAAGGATTCTTCACACTAGAAGACCTAGCACTGCTTGCATCCTGAATCTTTCCCAATTTCAGAAAGTTTTCTATCCTTTCTCCAGCGATGACAATATCAGAAAAAACAATGGACGGTCAGGCGGCCAGACGATCCAAGTAAACACCTTGCAAGGTGCCCATAAACATATTCTCCATTTCCCGATCGAGCAATGGAGGTTGAACCTGTGCGGCCAGCTCACGCCACCTCTGGGCATACTGCGTAAAACTTTCCTTAGTTCTTTGAGACAAGTTCTGCAACTGAGTGCGGTTCGGAGCCATATCAATATTGTATTGATACTGCTTGAGAAAAGCTTCAGGTAAATCTTTCCAGCATCGGATAGAGACCCTGCTTAGCTTCAGTAACCAACTCAATGAAGCTCCAGATAGACTATCTTGGAAGAAATGCATCCAAAGTTTCTCGTCATCAGTGTGAGCCGAGATTCTTCCAAAGTATGCATGAATGTGAGTTCAAGGGCAGGTGATGCCGTTGTACTTGTCAAATGATGGAACCTTGAACTTAGGAGGGATTCTGACTCCTGGAACTAGCCCAAGACTGGTTACATCGATGCCCAGGGAATTCTGACATTCCATGGCCTTAATTTTCTCCGCCAGCTCTTCATACCTTCGATTGTTGACCTCATTCATATTACCCATATCAGCATCTAGTAGAGTGAACTGGTCTTCCTGAGTGTCTTCATTACGGGTCGCGGTCCCATTTGGATCTGGCCCTCCGTTACGGGTAGCGTTAGGATCCACATTCTCAGTCGGTGTTCCAGCATTAGCATTCCCATGGGGTTGCTCAACCATCAACCTGAGACGCTCTTGATTCTGAGCAATGCCGGTCATCATGTCCATGAACTGATCCATCCTCTATCGAAGCTCATTGAGATCAGTCTGCATTCGTTCAGCCATTCTCACTCGGTTTCTTTTTGTTGGATACTGATGAACGTATTGACCAGCTATATTTCCTGAAGTTGAATAAGTTAGGAAGTCCGAATAACCTGTAAAAATGCAAAATATGCAAATCATGCAGTAAATGCGTATGATATGTTCATGAGGATGCGACATGCGACCCTGCAAATGAGTAAGCCTGTGTTAGTGATGCAAGCATGCAGAGGATGTTATGCAATGCAATGGCATGTGATCAAAGGTTTGACGATCACTGGTCTGATGTTGGTGTTGAGAAGACAGTCATGTGCTGGTGAAAAGTCATAATAACAGTACCACCGAAATCCCGGATTACAAAACCAAAAGACCATGTAGAACCTGATCATAATACTGAACAATGCTAGCAAAGCGGGTATGTTTTGGAAGTTTCAGGGTTCCTGCAAACCTGTAAACCCCTCCCATCTCACGGGTATGCTACTCCGAGTCAACATCACAGACTCTCAAAGCCGGATAACAATAATACGTTCACCATTTCTGAGAAATGGCTCATGACCAAATCAGGGAATCGGTTTGGCATTATGTACTAACCAGGGAGGTCTCAGCTGAGTACGGGGAAAACAAACATCCCTCATAAGTCCCCAGCTTCAAGCACTGAATCGAGAAACAATAGTACATTCATCCCGAAGGTTACAATACTATCGTCATACGAACAGTTTGCCTTGACTGGGTTCCTATGAGAGAACCAGGCCATCCTATGCGAGTTCCCAGTGGGCCCTCGGATGCGAGTGGGTTTGCCAACAAACGTGGTCTGCCACTGTCATCACTGGAGAGGGATGTTTCCACAAAGGTTTTCAATGATCGGTCCCCTGACTGCACATAACTATCAAGGTTGTGTATTGCCCCGGAAAGATTCCAGCATCAATACATTTCTGAGAAGGTCGCAAGTCAAGGTGTGGAACTCACTAATACCAACATAGCAAGATGCCATGAAGCCAAAGTGACTATCCACTCTAAGTCCTAGGGTGCACTCGAGCCCCGGTTACAAGCTCATCTCACAGTAACCCCATCCCACAGAAAAAATGAAACCAGGACAGTCCAGCATATGATGCATGATAAATACTGAAAGCAGTAAATAAATGCCGTAAAGTAAAGCTGTAAAGTAAAATTGTAAATGAGAACAGTAAAGCTAAACTAAAGCACACAACAGCAAACAAATAAACATCGAAAGAAACAAAAACAGACAAGCGCTAGTGTAGCACCCCAAATTTGCCCTCTGGTTTTCTATCCTTTTCTGCTTTTCATTTTTTGCATTCATACGCATCTTCCATTAAATCATTAACATATAGAATTCATATCATGTGCATAAGACATGGGATCATGGTCATCGGAGGATTTAGGGTTTCGCATCCAATTTGCAGATTATCAGAAGAATTAAAGTCTTTGGTTATACGGGCATCAATGGCATCATTCTATTATCGCTCTTGTCACAAAATCAGGGTTTATTTCTCTGGTTTAGTGGTCTTCAAAGATTTCACGTCTGCAAGGATTATTCACTATGCATTTGGCCCATCATCAAGATATTCTCTTCTTCATCAAGGCGCAAGGCTCTCCCTCTTTTCTCAACATCTCAGGATTTTCTTCTTTCTAGACATCTCAAAATCTTTTGTTTCAATTCAAGCGTGTTTGTTCAGTCGTGATCCAATTCAGATGGATGCTCGACCTAATTTTGGCCAAACTATCAGGATTTCATTTCAGTTGCAAGTTATCTTTTTCAGTGATCTATTTCTCAAGAAGTGTGTATCCAAGGTTGTGGTATGGAGGCCATCAGGTTGTCCAATTTTAATTCATAAGGAGTGTGGATATATTATCAAGTTCATCAGGTTCATTATTCCATTAATAGTTCATTTGTGGGGATTCAATAATCAAGGCAAGATTTTAATTTGATTCAGATGACAGTTGCTTCAGTTGTGAATTATTTCAGTGGTCCGAAACTTGTTCATTCTTTTTAATCAGGATTTTAGGTGGGTCATTCATTCGTGTGATTTGTTTGACAGTTTGATTTCAAAGTTCGATATCTGTTCATTTCACCTTAATTTTCATTTCCCAATCCAAAATCCATTTGTCCATAAACCATTTTTTTTCTCTCTATCCATTTTCAAATCAAGCCCAATTAAATTTTTTGTCCATCTTAAACCATTATCTACTTCCCATTGAAATTCATTATTTTTCTAACACCTATTCACAATACCCATCTCCAAATTTCATTTTTGATCCATTATCTGTTTTCTTGTGTCCATTTTTTATTTGTAAATATATTTTTAATCAATCACCCATTTCAATCCATTTTAATACCACTTTACATTGAAAAGGAGAGGAAATAAAAATAATAATAAGAAGCATTGGCCCATTAGAAAACGCAATGCAACCTGTGCACAATACCAGTCTCATCACATGCCAACCAATTTACTCTCGACGTCACACAAGCCACTAATTTTTCAGCAAAATACACACACCATAACTTTTGACTCCAACATTTATTTTCAAAAACAATTGCAGCAAAGAAACCCGTACATCACACACAAATTCACAACAAATACACTACAACCACTACACACCTTTCACGCACAAGCTTTCCAAAAACTTCAGCCAGAAAAATCGTACAATTCCACTACACAACAATCACCATTCTGTTACAAAATGCATCCCAACCTCAGCTCAACACACCTCAGAAAAACTAAATTAACACCGCAGCAACCTTCATGTTTTTCCTCTAATCAAACTCAACAAACCTTCAACCATCTTCATCACACCATAATTTCAAAACTTTATAATCAAACCTTCACCCTCTATCCGCCTCGCAAAAACCGTGAAACACCAACATCCTTTCGTCATTTCTATCCAAATCACACTTCTCTTTAAAACCCAACAACAATAAATCGTCCCAATCTTCTTCTCCAAATGAACCTTCAAACCGTGAATCGCTTTATCACCTTCATTAACAATAACATTTCAATTCCTCGTACTCCTTCACTCACCGTCTTCACTCACCGTGACACATTTCATCTGCTACTAACACATAACATAACAAACACCTTCAATAATCTGAATCAACTCTTCTTCTTTCAAATCTTCACTCACCATCAACCCATCATCTCCTTCATTGACCCTTTTTCAGCAACAATCAATATCCCCTCATTCTTTCAACCAAAAACAGAATCACAATCCATATAATCTTCTTCATCCCCACCTTCATTTACCGACAACAATCAAAATCAACAACACAGATCCAAAACAGAAAAAAGAAGAAGACGAGTGAAATAATTTGAAACAGAGAGAGATTTTTGCGACCAACATCAACAACAACAACCGCTAAGAACCAAAGATGAAGAAGATTTGAAATTGTTTTTCAAGATGGACATGAAGCCGTGTCATTGATGGTGAGTTGGATGAGCCGCGATCTGAGAAAGGACTGTGGATCGACGGAGAGACTTGTTTTGAGAGTTGTCGTCGAGAGGCTATCCACGACGGTGAGCAATGGTGTCGCGGCGGAGGAGGAGTGGTCATGATGTTAACATTGAGGCGGAGATGTTATCGGCAGCAATTTCCCTTTCTTCGCGTGAACAGTGACGATGGTGTCGATTTTAAGAAGGAAAAGGGTGAAACATGATTGATGAAGGATCTGAGTTTTCGAGGCTCCCTTTTGTGCTTTCTTTTTTTTTATTATTTATTTTGTTTTGTTTCTTTTATTAATTGATCTTATATTGTTTTAACTCTTTTGTTTTTTCTTTTTTTAATACCAATTGTTAACTATTTTTCTCAAAGATCCTCTAGTGTTGATATTGAAGATTGGGCTAGGCCCATGTTGGATTTAACTTCTGCACCCCAGTCCTGCGGCTCACAGCATCATCTTGTTGTTTTTGTTTGTTTATTTTATTTTGGTTATTAATTTTCGGTTTTGGTTAATATTTTGTTTAGATTTAATTAATACTTGTTCTAGGTTTAGATTATAATTCTGATTTTAACTCTATATTAATTTTGCTGATCTCGATTATAATAGTTTAGATTTTAATCTCAATTAATTTTGTTTTTATAAGTTTTTGTCTAATTTTGGTTTTAGTTTTCTATTGGATGTTTTGTAGGTTTCTTGATGAAGGATAAAGAGTGGATGACTTTGTGACTATTTGTGCCATAATTTTGTCTAGACTAATGAGACCTCTGGATACCAATTAAACTTAGACTTTGGTTTTGTGCGGACCAATTCTTGGTTTTAATTCTGGATGCTGGAAGCCTACATTTGACTTTGGTCTGATATCTTGATAATGGACAATTGTGCTTTGAATTGTAAATCCGCTTTGGGCTTGATATTTCTTCTTGATTTCTCTTGTACATATTGAAGAGGAAACGGACCTTCTCCGTTAGGTACCACTGAGACTACTATTTCTCGCACCTCATTCTAGTCTTAATGCCATGTTAGGAGCATGCTGCTGCATCTGGAAGTCCTACTGGTGTAGGCTCTGTTTGTGCATTGTGCGATTACTTCACATCGCATTTATCCTCTTCTTACTTATTTCTTTTTCATCTCAGCTTCTCCCTCCATTTATTTTCATGCTTTCTTATATTGTTAGAGATGTGCTTAGTCCATCCTTTCTTCTTTTCTAGTTCTTCTTTCTTCTTTTCTTTCTTTCTTCTTCATTAGGATAGATTTCAAACCTCACTAACCTAGGATACCTTTTCATGTTAACATTAGGATTTGTTAGTCCCCCTATAGTTCTTTTACCTTTAAGATCTTTGGTTCTTTTCTCTTCTCATCTCAAAATGAAAACCCTAAAAAACACCTTAATAAGGATTGAAGTGGTCTCCAGTGCAATAGCCTTATTCAAGGAGCACTTGTAGTCTTCCCATCTTGGGATAGTACAAGCTTGTCTATCATGATGCACAAGTCTGATCATGAGACCATCTTCATTAAGAAAATCATAAAACACACTTCTTCATTTTAATTACAAAAACACTTAATAAATCCAATGAGTTAGTGAGCTTAGGCCCTAATCTCTGGAACCAAGTTTTGGGGATCTTTTCCTTACTTGAGTGTGCTTGTTCTATTATTCCATCTTGGAATGTAGTAGCAAGAACACATTCCATGGAAAGGAGTTTGATTTCACTTCCTTGTGCCACACTCATAAAAAATCATAAAAAACACTGGACAAACCATAAACGTCTCTCCTTCAGGACTTCTTTCCTCATCACCTTCACTCTCATCGTACGAATTTGCTCCTACTTCTCATTTTGCAAGACGGTAGCGCACTCGTCGTCCGAGCCTGCAACACCTGAGCATTGACATAGGCAAATCAAGCCTTAAAACACAATCAATCTTTTCCACCCCTAGTTAGGGGAACTACGACGACTCTGATCCTCATTTTCCCGATGAGGTACGTAGGCAGCGGGGTAGGGCCCGTTCGAGCACAATCTTTATTTTCCCTACATTTTTGCTTTTCATTTCTTTTTCAGTTCCCTTTTATTTTATTTTTATCCAGTTAAGTCCCTTTTCTTCGCAACAGCTATCATTTCTTCACCCTTTGAAACAGTTTCTTTGCAAGCGTGGATCCCGTCGGGTACGACAGATGATCTGGGGTGCTAATACCTTCCAGGTCGTAACCGACTCCCGAACTCAGTCTCTTTGGTTCGCAGGACCCGTGTCCTTCCTCATCTTTTCTTCTGGTTTGTGTAGCATTACCATTCCCGTTCCTTCGGGATAAAAATGCCTGGCTGGCGACTCTAACCCTTTCCGCGCCACTTTCGCGTTTGTACCAGGATGGAAATCCGGGGAGCGAAAGCTGGCGACTTTGCTGGGGACCAAACCCAGAATCTCTTGTTCCCTTGAGAGTCTCTCCTAGCGCTTGCGTGTTTCTGTTTCACTGGGTGTTGATTGTTTGTTGTTGTGTGTATTTTACTATTGTTTATTTACAGTTTTATTTACAGCTTTATTTACAGTTTTTAGTATTTTATTTTCATGCATCATATTATTATTGGACTGTCTGGACTGGATTTCTTATGTTTGGTGGGACTCGTGTGATATTGTTACTGAGAGATAAGCCAAATACCCGGCTTGAGTGCACCCTAGGATTAGCGTGGACACGTTGTACTTGCATGTGGCATGATGAGTGGCGATGTGTTTCACACCCAGATTGCGACCGTCTTGGAAATATCTTGTGTGGGGATTTCCTCCACTTCGGGATAGGACCTTGATAGTTATGTGTATCTGGGGACCGATCGTTGAGAACCTTTGTGGAAACAAACCCTCTTCAGTGGTGACAGTGGCAGACCACATTCTGTGGCAAACCCATTCGCACCCAAGGGTCCACTTGGAACTCGCATAGGATGACCTGGTTCTCTTATAGGAACTCAGTCAAAGCATCTGGTCGTATGACAATAATATTGTATCCTACGGGCTGAATGTACTATTATTTCTCGATTTCAGCGCTCGAAGCTGTGGACTTATAAGGGATGCTTGTTTTTCCCGGACTCAGCTGAGGCCTCCCTGAGTAATACATAATGCCAAACCGATTCCCTGATTTGGTCATGAGCCATTTCTCGGAAATGGTGAACGTATTATTGTTATTCGGCTTTGATAGTCCGTGATGTTTGACCCGGAGCACACCCGTGAGATTGCGAGGGGTTTATAGGTTTGCAGGAACCCTTGACCTCAACATACCCTGGTTATCAGTGTGTTCTATGTTTTGATCCGGTCACTATGATTATGGAGTTCTTGAGCCTTTGGTTTTCGGTTACTATTTTGGGTTATTATACAGAGATCTTGTGGTTACAGACTCTCGATTCTTGGGTCAGTATTCCAGATTCCAGACAGTTTTCAGCTGTGATCCCATGTCTTTGCATCTTTTGCATCATCATATTGCATTTGCATTCATAAGTATTGCATTTCCTTCTTCCAGAGAGCTCATCCTTCCTCTTTTGTCCATGACCAGCCAGCTGATTTTCCAGTACTCAGTTTAAACAAGTGGTAACTGTTGGAAGACAAAAAAGTTGTTTGAAGCTAGACTGAGCAGTGCCAAGAGTTAAAAAGGTCAGTTTGGAAGCCGTCAGTAGCTATGTCAGAGAACAACCGTCAGAATGTTGAGTTTCCACCTGGTTTCACTTTGATGAACAATCCTTTGTATGGTCTTTCTCCTGATGAGGATCTTCCACAATTGAACAACCTTACTCAAGCTCAGCATGCATAGACCCCGATCGTGAATCAGATTGTACCTGAACCATTTTTTTTCCGAGGTGGACCTTCATCTTTTGCTGATACTACGGATTATCATAGCTTTGCTTTCCCTATGCCGAACTTCCAAGGGGCAATCCCTCTTGTGAAAATCAAGGATCCTGCTGAAAGTTTTCGTGTGTTGGATGAACAACTCAAAGCCTTAGCAGATCCTGATGCCTTTGGTTTTGATGCTTTAAACCTGTGTTTGGTGCCTGGTCTTGTCATTCCTCCATATTTCAAAACTCCAAAGTTTGAGAAATACACTGGTGTCAGTTGCCCGAAGCGTCATTTGGTGATGTTCTGTAGAAAAATGACTTCTTATGCCCGCAACGATAAGCTGATGATTCACTGTTTTCAGGACAGTTTGAGTGGTGCATCCTTAAGTTGGTATATAGATTTGGAAAGTAGTCGTATCCGGTCGTGGAATGATTTATCCAGAGCTTTCGTAAAGCAATACCAGTACAATGTAGACATGGCGCCCTGTCGCACGCACTTGTATAGCCTTCTCAGAGGACTGGTGAATCTTTCAGAGAATATGCACAACAGTGGAGAGAGTTGGCAGCCCAAGTGCAACCACCACTTTCAGACAGAGAATTAGTTGACCTGTTCGTGGGCACGTTGCAAGGTCCGTACCTGGAAAGAATGAGTAGTATTGAGACATTAAATTTCTCTGATTTGATAAAAGTTGGAGTACGCATCGAGAGCCTGCTCAAAAGTGGAAAGATCCAAGACTTTTCGAACATCCCAGCTAGTGAAGATGAATCTGTTGGTAGCTCCCAAGGGGAAGAAGGGTATGACATCAATGCAATCATGGAAAATATTGAATATTCTGGACCAACATCTTCTCAGTGATCATCCGTTCCTAGGTCTGGTTGCTCTTACGAACAACAAGCGATGCTCAGAGCACCGTATCAAAAACCCTGGACTCCTCCTCGTCCAAATCTGCAAGGTCATGGTCGAATACCTCAGAATCAACTTCAGAGCCAGCCTAGGCCTCACAACAATCTGGAAAGAAGGAACGCTCTTCTTCATCCAGTTCCTATGGCGTACAATGAACTCTTGCCACATCTAATTCAGAGCTCATTGGTGGTTCCTAAGCCCCTCAAGCCGTTGCCAGAGCCGTACCCTCCAGAGTACAATCCTCATGAGCAATGTGGGTATCATGGTGGATCAATCGGGCATTCAACTGAAGATTGTAAAGCTTTTCAAGCCAAAGTACAACAGTTGATCGACAATGGGTACATTTCCTCTCCATAAGGAAGCTTGGTTGTGCACGTCCACCTCTCGCCTGGTTGGGTTCGAAGACTTCGGAGAAGCGTCTCCTGATTTCAGTGGTCCAGACAACAAGATGTCATCAGAATTGGAGATTATTGTATCCTTTTTATCATTTTCATTGTAGTTTCTTTCCTGTTAGCAGCTACTTGTCTTTTAAGCATTGTTATTTTAAATGGTAATGTTAGTTTAGTGATCTTGCACTTTTTGATTCAGTTATGTCGCATTCGCTCATTTTTCTTTACTTGCATTGAAAAACAAAACAAAAATTGCATCCATTTACCTCCCATTTATTTCACTGTTGATTGGCAAATATTTGAGGGAGGATGATGACAACTGAATACCCATAATTGTAGAAGGTATGCTTTCAGAGTAGAACCTGCTGACGATGTACAGGCATTATTTCAATTCCAAAACACCGGAGATATAAGGGAGATAGACCCTCATCAACCCCTTTGAGCCTTGAAGTAGGAGTTTCTTTTCTAAACGAAAAAACCCTCACATTTAACCCGGGGCAGGGTAGTCATCAGTTGGTTTGACCGAGCGTTCAAATTTCTAAAGGAGTGTTCATCCGAGGATCCATTACCTTTATTCATTACACCTCATGAGGTCAAGGGGCGTAAAACCACAATGGTTATCCCTCAATAACAAAGGAATGAGACAGTCACAACCCTCTCAAGTAAGACAGACAACCAATGTCACACGATTTGTTAAAAAAAAAAGAAGAAATAAAGCCCGCTAAGTCGAAAAATGAGAACAAACGACTTAGGCAAAAGTTAGGGCATCCCACTGGACTTCAAAATCGAAGAAAAAATTCATAAAGAATCAGTCCAGGAAAACGTTAGGGAGTAAAAATCAGAAAGAAAAAAAAACATCCATATGAACAAAGTCGTGTGACTACAAACACAAAGTCAAAAGGGGTGGCCGTTACTCCAAAAACCTCATTGGTTCTTAAACCGTCAATGTCATTGGTTCCTCAACCATCACAAAACCCTTTCGAGAGGCGAGCGCTCAGGCCAAATTAGATGAATATAGGACCGAAGAACATCAAGGAGAATGGGTGGGCACCGATAAACCTTGAGCCATAAATCTTTCTTTTTTAAAACCGTGAACCAGACCACGTTATAACCCTTGAAAGTCCTAATTGAATCAGGTTCAATTCTGAAAGCATGCTACGACAAGGTTACGTAAACTGACTCCTAAAGATTTGCTAACTCAGCACTACATTTGGACTAATCGTCCATTCGTCACACACTATCACAACATTCAAATAAATTTTCAAAAAAACTTGCATGTGCACCGCATTAAAATTACCATCTGCAAATGAACAATTTTAATTGCAAGTCAGTCTATGACATCAGGGAAGTTCCTACAAAGAGCAATCATGAGGGAACTTGATCATTCAAAAAAGATGACCAAAGTCAAGAGCACCATGTAGGCCTATGAATCAGGGGCATGTTATTCAGTCATTTCGTTGACCAAGGAATCAGTCAGTCTAATGCAAGTTCCCAAGCATAAGTTGATTGAGGAAAATTATTCAGAGTCAGTTGATCAGAGCTGAATCTGCCAAGCAGGGGAAGGACACCGGTATTTTTTGTTGACCAAGGATGATTTCCTCCAATGCTCAGTCAGAATGAGTCAAGTCGCTTCCATGCTCATGCTGAGGCATGACACTTCCAGAGATCACTAAGTGCAACTCTCCTCGAGAGGACATCCGAGTCCGCCATGCCAGGAATTGGATAATCAGTGACAGTCTGTTCAGAGACTCACCCAACTGAGGGCAACTTTAGCTACACAGAGCAAGTTATATCGGTAGTCTTCGAGTTCAAGATGAGTGTCGGGAAATCATGCTACCCACCCTCGCCTTTGTCACCCTTTTCAACATGAAGTTTTGTCCGCATAAGACCTTTTTCCCACCTTAGGGGCATTTTCTAGTTCTTTTCATAATCATTGCATAAGTTATTTGCATACATTATTCATGTCTCTTCGCTAGACCATATAGCATACGCATCATAAGTGCATTGGGCATACCCCCTCAATCATTAATCTCACTCCAGAGGTCCTCGTAACCCCAACTTCTTGACACTTCAAAGTCCAGTTCTCGTCTGAAAAAACCAATTCAAAGTCCAGTTCTCGTCTGGAATACCGTTTCAAAGTCCAGTTCTCGTCTGGCAAACAATCCCAAGTCCAGTTCTCGTCTGGCAAACCAACTTCAAATACCAGTTCTCGTCTTGTAGGCGAATCTTTTAACCAGTTCTCGTCTGGTCACCTTTTCATTTAGCTCCTTGAACGCCAGTTCTCGTCTGGTAGTCATTCTTTTTCAAAGTCAATTCTCGTTTGACATTGAACCTAAGGAGTCAGTTCTCGTCTGACGACCTTTTCTTTGCCCATCAGTTCTCGTCTGTTGGCCTACCTTTAATAAATCGGTTCTCGTCTGGTAATTCGCCTTCAAAGTCCAATTTCTTGGTAACAAAAAAAAACAATCTCTATCAACCTGGCCCTAACGCCCAACCATCCTTGTTTCTATCATCTTTCATATCATCATATCCTTAGCATCCTGAGTACATTTACATCTTGCATCATTTGCATTGCATCTTCATACCGCATGTTTTCCGTTTCTAGTGTGGGGCAAAACTGTTACAAGATGCAGCCTGGAGCAATTATCTCAAGATCTGTTGAATTTCTACGTGAGTTTGAAGAGACTTGGGAAATTCTTGACGCCATGTCTTCTGTAAAATCCTCTAGAGACGATCATTCCATAGATGATTCAGTATGGCATAATTGAGGAGTAAGGAATGCTTGTTCACTCTTGGTAACCAGTATGCAATTGTTGAGCTCAAGAGCTTGAAGCGCCGACTTAATTCTCAGGGAATGTCTGGTATTTCTTTTCCCAACAGGGCATTGGAAGTTTATTTCTTCCCCAAGCATAAAATATTCTTTCAGCCGACAAGGTTTCTTCATGAGGATTTGGTTATGCTCGTTCAGTCAAAGTCCAATTTTCATTGGCATATCTTCCCAACATAGTCGCTATACTATACCTGGGGGCACAATTTTGTTTATTGTGATCTAATTCTCCAGTAAAGTCTCTCCTCAGTAGAGCATTACCAAATCTTTTCATCAGCTAGGCCAGAAAGTTGACATTTCCCCAGCTGAGTTAGAGCAGATGATATCCCCAGCAGAACTTCAAGGCTAATTGAATTTTTCTCATCCCCAAGCGGAGTCGTCTTTCCACGGTGAAGTATTCCCAGCAGGTAGCTGAAGGCCTTGCTTCCCCACAGAGCTTAAAATTGTCAGAATTCTCTCCCCAACATATATGTTGATGAAACATCTCCCAGCCAAGTCTGAAGATGATCTTTTCCCACAAAGTTTCAGGATTAGGGATTCACTCCCATCATTGAAATATTCCCCAGAGAAGTTGCCAATTTATTTTTGGTCGATGTGATGATACAGATAGTGATTCATCTCTCCAGCCAGAGTTAAGCATCGTCAAAGCCTCTTGACCTGGTTCTCCCCTGTAGAGTTGTGATTCTTATTTCCAACCAGGCACCTGTTTTGCTCGTATGCATTCCCCAACACTCGTCTGTGTTTGATAGTTGCTTTTGCTAGTATGCAGTCCCCGTCACTCGTCTGTGTTTAATAGTCGTTTGATGCTCGTCTGCATTTCCCAACACTCATCTGTGTTTGATGACTCGTCTGCTATTCCCAATTGCTCGTCTGTGTTGGATTTCTGGTACTCGTCTGTATTGCTACTCCAATTGCTCGTCTGTGTTGGATTTCTGGTACTCGTCTGTATTGCTACTCCAATTGCTTGTCTGTGTTGGATTTCTGGTACTCATCTGTATTACTACTCCAATTGCTTGTCTGTGTTGGATTTTTGTTACTCGTCTGTATTGCTACTCCAATTGCTCGTCTGTGTTGGATCTCTGGTACTCGTCTATATTGCTACTCCAATTGCTCGGCTGTGTTGGATTTTTGGTACTCGTCTGTATTGCTACTCTAATTGCTCGTCTGTGTTAGATTTCTGGTACTCGTCTGTATTTCTACTCCAATTGCTCGTCTGTGTTGGATTTCTGGTACTCGTCTGTATTGCTACTCCAATTGCTCGTCTGTGTTGGATCTCTGGTACTCGTTTGTATTGCTACTCCAATTACTTGTCTGTGTCATACTCGTTTGTATTGCTACTCTAATTACTCGTCTGTGTCACACTCGTTTGTATTGCTACTCCAATTGATCGTCTGTATTGGATTTTTGGTATTCGTTTGAGCCAGTGGCTGATATTCGTCTGTATCATCGCCTGAAGCGCTCGTCGGCGTTTCTTAGATCATCGTCTGATATTCGTTTGTATCAGTGACTTATGGCACTCGTCTGTGTTTCCTTGATGATCATCCAATACTCGTTTGTATTTGTCGCTCCCACCAAATGACACCTTGTTAGAAGGGGTACAGACGCGAACGGTCGGTGAAAGAGAACATGAATATGAACTGAAAAGAGTCGCCAGCTAAGCATTTTTATCCCGAAGGAAAGGTAATGCTGCATAAACCTAGAAAGATATAGATAAGACGGTCGCGAACAAGAGAAACTGAGAAAGGGGGTTGGTTACAACCTGGGAAGGTATTAGCACCCAGATTGTCCGTCGTACTCGACGGGATCCACGCTTAAAAGTTTGTGTTTAAAGGGGTAGTGTCAGTGATATCTGTGTGCAAAAGCTGGAAAAGAATGTACAGGTGTCAGTGCAAAAGGTATGTGGAATGAAATTGCTTAGGAATGAGACTTAAAAGAAAAATGCTGGAAGAGGGGGAAAGAGACAGAGACTTTTATTCGATAACAGTTAAGTTATGCCTACGTATCCTCTCGTGCATTGAGGAAGTCAGAACACCGTAGTTCGACTCAAAGAGACTGAAAGATAAATTGACTTGTGAACTGCTTGCTTGCTTATGCTCAAGTGTATGACCAGTCTGGCTCAGGTGCAAACTGTCTTGCATTAGACGAAAGAAGCAAGTTCTCGTTTGTGAGTGAATGTGGTGAGAAAAGAATCCCGAAGGAGACGATTATTGTTTGTTTTTGGTATTTTCAATCTTTTATTGCTTTTTGGTGTTTTTCATAAGAAACTGAGCTTAAGCCTAAACCAAGGGTTAGTAAACTCATCACATCCTCCCTCTGATTAGGGGTAATGAGAATACCTTAAGTATGAAGTAAGCACCTCACACTTAATCACCATGGTGTAGGATTAAGTTCATTAACCTACTTGTGATTATTTAGATGTTTTTTGGAGTTTTTATTTAGTGTTAAGTAGTGAGTTTATGCCATAATCAAGGATTTAATGAACTCATTACACCATCCTAATAGAAGGATAATAGATGAGAAGATTTAAGCTGAGAAAGGCTCCCCAACTTAATCCATGATTAGGGATTAACCTCATGACAAAACAAAGCCCTTATTAGAGTGGATTTTAGTTAATGGTAAGATTAAGAAGTGGATTTTATAGTGTGTAAGACAACTTGAGGGGGACTTGTCCATTAACACTAGGGTTAGTCCTTCTTAACCAATTAAGGAAGAATATGAACCCTAATGCAAGGCCCAAGTTACAAGCTTGATGTCTTAGTAATTATTAGATGGATTGATTAAGAGATTTAAACACATTAAGGGTTTAACACTTAGTATTAAAGTTATACACTCCATCCTAAGAGAAGGATGGACGCATAATCTTAATCACAAAGCCTTAAAACCTTGAGGGTTTAGTCCCTGATTAAGTGATGAGAAGAGGAGACACAAAAGAAGACACAAAGGTAAAACTAATGGGGGACTAATCAAAACCCTAAGATTATCATGCTTGGATGTTCCTGTGGTTTGTGAGGCTTGCAAGCGATCTTCAAGAAGAGCCACCAAGGAAGAAGCAGATGAAAGGAGGAGAAGCAGAAGAAGCAAGTCAACTTACTTCACTTAAGAAGATAAGTTGCTTGAAGAAAGAAAGTGAAGAAGGAACATGAGTGAGAAAGCTCACTCTAATACAAATACAAAATGCAGCAAGGATGCATAAGAGAGATGAGAAGAGATTGTGAGAAGTGAAGGCAAATTCACTTCTCAAAGCACTTACCACCTGAAAATTTAGCATAAAGGAAAGAATGAAGTGAAAATGAAATGAATGCAAGGATGAAAACCAAAACCAGAAGCATGTTCATGATTTTAATGATGCTAAGAGATGATGCAAATGTATGCCAAGAGTTGTGAATGATCATACAAGAAATGAGGATGCAAATGAAGCTTGAAAGGAGCATGAAAGTTCATGAAAGCAAATGAAATAACATGAATGCATAACATGGCAAATGGATGAACCAATGATCAAGCATGATTCTAATGTGTCCTATGATGTCTTATATGTCATGTGGATGCAAGAAATGTCATGGAAAGTTCATGAATGCAAGCATATACAAGAGGTATGCAAAGGAAGATGAGAAATTAGGGTTTTCATGCAACATGAGATGCAAAACTCAAAAACAGAAGCAAATGACAAGATAAAAAATTGAAAATGCAATCAAAAGAACCCTAACCCCATATTATTTTACACCCCAAAGGAGAAGACCTAACTCTTAACGTAAAGGGATATATGATTTTTCTAAGTTATCTAGGGTTTTAAGGTACCTTAAGGGAAAAAAATGCCAATCAATTCAAAAAGGCAGAAGAAAATTATACAAAAATTATGTTAGAAACTACATATCAAATGAAGATCAATGGAAGAAGAATCATTGTCATACCATTCTTGGTTAGGCAGAAAATAATTCTTGAAATTAGGGTTCTAAAATGTGAATTTTATGAACCCTAAATTCAAGAAAATTATCAAAAATGATTCAAAACCAAAAAGAAATTTGTGACAATGTCTCTAAATGTTTAAAGATGCAATATAAATTTTTGGGGATTATTTAGAAACCTAAATGATATTTTAATTAATTAATTTTCATTAATTAATTAAAATAAACATTTAAATGTCTAAAAAATGATTTTTTAATGTGAAAAATAAAAATAAAAATATTTTTGGGTTGAGAAAATTATTTGAAATGAAAATGCAAAATAAAAATATTTTTGGAAATTTCTAGATATTTTAAATAAATGCTACAAAGTAAATAAGAAAAATATGAATTAAAATTAAATAAAATAAAAGTATGCTGAATGGAGGGATGGGATTGAATCTGGGGAAATGTTTGTTGACTGCACGCCAGATCCTGTGGCTGGAATTCAAACTTTCTTAAACTTAATTATTTAATTATTTAATCCTAATTAATAACTAATGATCTAATCTGGACCACACAACATGCACGGGAGAGACAGATCCAAGGGTCCTAATTCAAACCAAAACCCTAACCCTAATTTACACTTAATGACTTTCAGGTCACCGGAGAAGAGCTCCGGTCGTCTTCTCCGGTGACCCCCTCACCTGAAAACTTCCAACTTCTTCCCTAGGTACTTTCTGGAGCTCTAAAGCTCCAGATTCACTCTTCTCACTCTCCTAAGATCAAATCCACTCTCAAAACAAATTTCTTTTCACTCAAACTCATGATTCGAAGAGAAACATAAACATGGCAAAAATTTCAGACATTCAGTACACACTCATTTCTCAACCATTTTCGAAAATTCCAAGTTCAGTGTGATCAGTGAAGCATGCTTAATCATTTTGTAACATAAAAAAGAAGTTCTGGAAAAATTAATTCGAATGGCTACCTGAGATGGAGCTTTTCACCCTTGAGCATTCTGGCCACTTCCTTAGTGCAAAATGCCTCTAATGACCTTCCTGAAGAAGTTGCAATGCTTGGAAAGCTTTGAGGATGGCTGGTTTGTGAGTTTGCACTCCAACTGGTCAGAAATCATATTTGGTGTATGAGGTGCTTTTGGCTGTTTCAATGGTTGGTTTGTGATCAGTGAGTGATTTAGAGATGAATGGTGGAATTTATTTGAAGATTGAGTGGCTGAGTTATGAAATTTGAAAGCTTTTACAAGAGGGAGAGTTTTTGTGAACTTGGTGATTCTTAGGGTTCAGCTTGTGTTCTTGTGTGTTATGATCAGCATTTGGTCCACATATCAACTTGTGATAGGTCTGTGGAGTGGTTGTGCCCTATTGTGATTGGTATGGCCTTCTTGCAAAAAGTAACTAACTTGTGTACTTGAGGTATGGCAAGGATGCAGCTGGCCTTTGGGCATGTCCATGCGCAGCTGACTTCAAGGAAGTCCACAAATTCATTCTTGAGGCAATTCAGCATGTGGGAAATAAGTTATGGGGTGTTTTGCAATTATGTGAAG
Organism: Lathyrus aphaca; assembly: GCA_963966055.1. Taxonomy (NCBI): domain Eukaryota; kingdom Viridiplantae; phylum Streptophyta; class Magnoliopsida; order Fabales; family Fabaceae; genus Lathyrus; species Lathyrus aphaca. The sequence goes on from OZ014522.1 coordinate 84,641,479, forward strand.
TTTTGGCCCCTTTGAGAAATCTTGATGTTCAAGGCATGTGATCTTGCAATTCCTTGGGCAAATCTGATCTAGAAGCAATGCACTATGATGTTATGATGTATTGAAGTTTATTTGAAGTCACAAAAAGCCTTGGCAAGTGGTTTTGCAAAGAATCCCTTTTGGTGCATTCTTGAAATTTATGGGATTTTAGCCAACTTTGACAAGCCATATCATGAGTTCCAAAATGAATTAGATCTTGTTCTTGTACATTTTGAAAAGGGAATGATCCAATCTACAACTTTCATGACCAATAATTTTTCATTTGAAGCATTTTTGGTTGAGAAAGAGGAGATTGAAATACTTTCCCAAAATGGAAAGTTTCCATTACAAGTCATTTCCATTTTTGGCAACTTTTGGTTTAGCCCACTTTTCTTCAAATTTGTGAACCACTAAACATTTCAATGATCAAATAAAGACCATATAACTTCAATTTGATGAAAAATCCACTTTGGTTCCATGGATGGGGGCCTCGGATGCCCTGATTTTGCTCTGACTTGCTCAAGAAGTTACCCAGTGATCAAATGACTTCCACAATGAATTTCTTCATCAAATTTGGTATACATGATCCTTATAACATATTGAGACCATTAGAAACAAGAATGACCAAAAAATTTGGATTTATGGCCTCTGAAACCAAAACCCTAATTTAAGGTCATCTGTGCAGTGAAACCCTAGCTCAGCTTCCATGTTTTCCCAGTTCTTGTGATTCTTTGACTTTCTTGATCTTTGGAGGGTAAAATATGATGATTGGACATACATGGACCCTCTTGAGATGATTGATGACCTTTGGAGTGGCTCAAATGGATCTTGGATGGCTCAGATCACAAACCCTAGATGCAGATGAACTTAAACTAATGCAGTGAAGCAAAAATGCAACATGAAATGGTATGATTATACTAATATAAATATGAAAGATCACAAGCCATGGTGTGAACTTAGTGAGGGAAAATTTGGGGTGTTTACAGCTGCCCCTATTCAAACATGAGTTAGCTGTGCAGGATGTAAGCGACGGGCTTAACAGACGAACATGATAACTTGTAGTTGAATACCAAAGACAGTCCAAAATTTGCACTCACTGAGGAGAAGAAGAAAAGGGATATAAATTGTAAAAAGTAGTATAATATGATTATAAAACGCGGGCGACGGAGGACGACCATCGAGCAGAGGACAACTGCTGGGGATAGAGCAATGACGGGGACGACCGACATGCTGGGGAAATATAGATACTATGATGGGGACGGTCATCAAGTAAAAAAACAAGACTCTCTGGGGATTGAAATAAAGGAAATGATGGGGACGACCATCAGGTTCAGAGAATAAATGAAGTAATGATGAGGGACGGTCATCAATGGTGAAGGACGATCACCTAGCAGGGGACGGCAGCTCTTTACCACGACATAAGACGAATGTCGGATAGAAAAAGTCAATGATGAGGACGGCCATCGAATAAGCATGATGAAGGACGATCATCAAGAGGTGAAGGACGATCACCTAGCAGGGTACGACTGCTCTCGGGGTTTATCATGACATAGGACAAATGTCAAATAACAAGATCAACGATAGGGACGACCATCAGATAAAATGATGAAGGACGATCATCAAGAGGTGAAGGACGATCACCTAACAGGGTACGGCTGCTCAATATCACGATATAGGACGAATTCCAGATAGAAAAAGGGTTCCAATAATTGAGACTCCACTGGGAGAAGGATGAGGGACAGTCACCCAAAGGTGAAGGACGATCACCTGGCAGGGTACGACTGCCCAAAGTATCATGACATAGGACGAATGTCAGATAACGGAAATATTGCTTTACTGGGGAATGGTAAACGCGGAAGAGTGCTTATTCTTAAGAATGAAAGGTATAAGTGTTTGACGTTGTGTATAGATTAAAGATGCGGACGAACATCCTTAAGACTACGATACGGACGAGTATCGGTAGAACCAACGCTGACACATGTTCAGAGATGATGATACGGACGAGTACCAACTGGCTAACAAAGAACATGGATGAGTGTCGACTCTGAGGGGAAAAAGTGTGTATGCAAGATATGGACGAGTATCTGTATGAGTAAAAATAAACATGAGTGAGACACGGATGAGTGTTCAACTTGCTGGGGAGAGTATGACACGAACGAGTGTCACAAGAGGAAACATATAAGTTATGAACTTATAAGTGTAAAGGCTAATCTGGCAACCTGTAGGGGTAGGATGACACGGACAGGTGTCAACAAGAGTGTATTATAATAAGTGTTTGGGTAACCATGCTGGGGAGTGGTGACACGGACAGGTGTCAAAAAGAATATGTATTTGTATTCAAAAAGGATATATGTGGCTTTATATCTGCAGGGGGATGATATGACACGGACGAGTGTCGAATGAGCATATATAAACATGTACTTGTGAGTGCAAAGGGGATGCTCTATGGCTTTCTGTTAGGGAAATTAAGTGGTATTTTGTGTACTGCTTGATGAAGTGTTGTTGGCATTTCCAGGTGATTGGTTCGAACCTGACTTGTGTTTATGCAATATGTTTGATTTTTGCCGTAATGCTCCGTATTAGACGGAATGCTACGCTCTGGGGGAAAATGATGCGAATGTTATGATTATGCAAAAGATACCGATCCGGGATTCGGATCCCGCTGCTTGTGGAGATCTCTGACTGATCTTCTTGAAAGGATATCCCAGCTGGGGATGAGATCATTGGTAGATCCGATAAAATATACGACTCTTCTTGGGGAAATAGGTCACTGATAGACCTATCTTAATAATGAGGAGCCCAGCTGGGGATGTGGAAGCTTTCGTCACTTTGTTGTGTGAGAACTTCAGACATTGCTCTTTTGGGAGGAGGCCAGAGCTCTGTGGGGGGATGGTTCCCTGTCTAGTACTCTGTTGGGGGAGGAAAGACCACTGAACGATCCTCCTAGAGATTTCTGTGGGGATCTTGCTGAGGATGATAATATCTGACAACTCAGCTGGGGAAATGAGCACCTTCTGATGCTGCTCTGAAGAAAGTGTGCTAGAGAAGTGATGCTTGGCAACTCTGATGGGGAGAAAGCATTTCCGGTGCTGTTTGGAGGCTGTGCTGAGGAAACAATGATTTGGAAACTTTGCTGGGGAAAACATTTCGTGTCCCATGTTGTGCTTTGAATACCTGCAATCTTGTTAAGACAAAGAAACGCACAAGTGCCCCGAGGTATCCCTTACCGGATTCCCTCATAGGAGTTTAGATATTCCTGGGAGTAAAAATATATTTCCTGCAAGCATGTGATTAGAAAGGCACATCTGTTGTTATGGAAGTATCATATCATGAATATTGGACTTTTTGCAAACGAAACAAAAATGTACAAGACGAAATGTGACTGAAAATTCTGGTTTTATTAATTTGTGTGCCCTGAATCGGCAAAATACAGTCAAAGAAACAAATCCCTGAAATGAGGAGATTGTTACAAAAATTGAGAGAGAAAAATAAAGGTGCTGGCAATGTTGGCGACGCTTTAGTGAGCTTCCCTTTGCTATGACCCGTATGATCTTAACGTTCTTCTCATCTTGCTTTCTGAAGAAGGTTGATTCTGACCGATGCTTCAACCTTTCGAAGTTTGCCGTGTTGTAAGTGATACAGACGAATTCAGAATGCAGTTGTTCGCTCATTCCCTAATTTTGCGTGGATCGCCCTTTCGGGTTTTCAATCCACCGGGATACCCATTTTTGCCTGAGCTGTCCAATGCGGCTTTTCAACTCAGCGGGTGTACACATTTTTCTTTATTTTCCCTTATTTTTGCCCGAGTCTTTTATTTTGTTTTTGACTCGCCGGGATGCCCTATTTTTGCCCGGACTTACATTCTGTTTTTATGTCCAGCGGGTCGTTTTATGCGAAGTATTTTTTAACTGAATCCAAATTCATAGGGGACAGGAAGTCTTCACCATCCATAGTAGTGAGCATCAGTGCTCCACCGGAGAAAACCTTCTTCACTATGAATGGACCATCATAATTCGGAGTCCACTTGCCCCTGTGGTCTGTATGAGAAGGAAGGAGTCTTTTCAGCACAAGATCTCCTACCTGGTATTCCTGAAGTCTGACTTTCTGATCGAAGGCTCTCTTCATCCTTTTCTGATATAACTGCCCATGACAAATTGCAGCTAATCTCTTTTCTTCGATCAGATTCAGTTGATTGTACCGAGATCGGACCCATTCTGCTTCATTCAACTTGACATCCATCAGTACCCGTAACGAGGGTAATTCAACTTCAACAGGTAGGACTGCCTCCATACCATACACAAGCTGATACGGTGTTGCCCCAGTGGATGTTCTGATTGAGGTACGATACCCATGCAAGGCAAATGGTAGCATTTCATGCCAGTCTTTGTAGGTGACCACCATCTTTTGCACAATCTTCTTAATGTTCTTATTAGCTGCCTCAACAACGCCATTCATCTTTGGCCTGTAAGGAGAAGAGTTGTGGTGTTGGATTTTGAAGTCCCGACACAGTTCTTCCATCATTTTGTTGTTCAAGTTGGAACCATTATCAGTAATGATTTGCTCGGGTACTCCATACCAACAGATGATGTCTCTCTTCAAGAATCGGGCTACCACTTGCCTGGTGATATTTGCATACGAAGCTGCTTCAACCCACTTGGTAAAATAGTCAATGGCTACCAGGATGAATCTGTGGCCATTTGAAGTAGTCGGTTCAATCTTCCCAATCATGTCAATGCCCAACATGGCAAAGGGCCAAGGTGAAGACATCACATTCAACGGATTTGGAGGCACATGCACCTTATCTGCATAAATCTGGCATTTGTGGCACTTTCTGGCATAGGCACAACAGTCTGCATCCATTGTGATCCAGTAGTAACCTGACTGTAGTAATTTCTTAGCCATTGCATATCCTCCAGCATGGGTACCGAAATATCCTTCATGCACCTCGTGCATTAGCAAGTCTGCCTCTGTCTTATCAACACATCTGAGAAGTACCATGTCGAAGTTTCTCTTGTACAAGGAGCCATCAGCATTCAGGAAGAAACTACCAGCCAGCCATCTTAATGTCTTCTTGTCATTGGATGATGCCCCATGTGGGTATGTTTGATCCTCTAAGAAGCATTTGATGTCATGGAACCAAGGCTTGTCATCTTTAGCAATATCCACGGAGAATACATATGCTGGTTTATCAAGTCTGGATACTGAAATTCGAGGCACAAAGTTGGCAGCTTGAACTTTGATCATGGAGGAAATAGTAGCCAGAGAATCTGCAAACTGGTTTTCATCTCGAGGGATGTACTCAAGCTTGACTATTGTGAAGAAAGTCAATAATCTCCTCGTGTAGTCCCGGTATGGAATCAGATGCTCTTGGTGAGTGTACCATTTGTCGTTGGTCTGATTGATTACCAGAGTTGAATCTCCGAACACAGTTAAAGTCTTGATCCTGAGGTACATGGCTTCCTCAAGACCCATGATACAGGCTTCGTATTCAGCTTCATTGTTAGTGCAGTTAAAAGTGAGCTTTGCCGAGAAAGGCATGTGAACTCTTTTTGGTGTAATGAGCATTGCACTAACTCCACGACCATTCATATTAACAGCCCCATCAAACATCAATGTCCATTCTTCTTCTGGGTCTGGCCCTTTAGTGTGAACAGGCTCTTCATGATCTTTTGCTTTCAGGAACATGATGTCTTTATCAGGGAAGTCAAATCTCATTGGCTAGTAATCATCAATGGGTTGCTCAGCAAGATAATCAGACAATACACTACCTTTGATAGCTTTTTGAGAAGTGTACTGGATGTCATATTCCGTGAGAATCATTTGCCATCTTGCAACCCTTCCGGTAAGTGTTGGCTTCTCAAATATACACTTGATTGGGTCCATCTTTGAGATCAACAAGGTAGTGTGTGTCAACATATACTGCCTTAGTCGGTGAGCAGCCCACGCTAAAGCACAACAAGTTTTCTCGAGTAGTGAATAACGTTGTTCACAGTCGGTAAACTTTTTGCTTAGGTAGTTGTAAACACCCCAAATTTTCCCTCACCCATTCACACCATGGCTTATGATCTCTCCATATGCATAAGTTCAATCATAGCATCTCATATTGCACTTTTGCTTCACTGCATTGTTTCAAAGTCATCTGCATCTAGGGTTTGTGATCTGAGCAATCCAAGAGCTATTTGAGCCACTCCAAAGGTCATCAATCACTTCAAAGAGGTCCATGTGTGTTCAAGCATCATATTATATCCTCTCAAAGTCAAGAATGTCAAAGAATCACAAGAACTGAGATTGGCATGGAAGCAGAGCCAGGTTTGATTGCACAGATGACCTAGAATTAGGGTTTTGGTTTTAAAGGCCATAACTCCAAATTTTTTGGTCATTCTTGTTTCTATTGGTCTCTATATGGTATAGGGAGAATGCATATCAATTTTCATGAAGAAATTCCATGGAAAAGTCATCTGATCAAGAGTTAACTTTTTGAGCAAGTCAGTGCAAAATCAGGGCATCTGAGGCCCCCAATGACCCAACCAAAGGGTGTTCTTCATCATTTTGATTATGTATGATCTTTATTTGATCATAGAAGGTGTTAGAAGTTCACAAAATTGAAGGATTTCAAGCCATTTTCAAAGTTGACTTTTTGGGAAATGACTTGTAATTGAAAAATTGCCATTTTGGGAAACTTTTTCAACCCTTACTTTTTGATTCAAAAATGCTTCAAATGAAAAAACTTTGGTCATGAAAGTTGTAGAATGGATCATTCCCTTTTCAAAAAGTACAAGAACTTGACCTAATTCATTTTGGATCAAAAGTTATGGCTTGTCAAAGTTGGCTAAAATCACATAATTTGAAGTTTTCTACCAAAGAGGCATTTTGCAAAATGGTATGATCAAGTGTTCTAAAGGCCTCAAATGTGTACAAATTCTTCACAACATGATCACATGACCTATAAAAACCAGAATTGGCCCAAGAATCATCTCATTTGATGCCTTGAACTTCAAGAAATCACAAAGGGGCCAAACTTTGTGAAAATTGCAAAACACATCATAAACCTTGATCCACTTGCTGAATCATCTCATAAACAATTCCATGGACCTCCTTAAACTCAGCTGAGCAAGGAAAAGCCAATGAGCTAGCTACACCATTGCCCATACCTCAAGTACACAACTTTTGACTTTTTGGCAAGAACACCCATACCAATCCCACAGTGACACAACAACTCTCTGCCCAATCCAGATCTTACAAACACACTCCAAGGCTTCATTTTCATAACACAACTCATTCTGATCTTGCCCACAAGCCAGCATTCTCATTTTTCCACCTCTTATGCAAAACCATTCGAAACACTCTCCACATGCATAAAACATCAAAACAAACTTCACAAACAATCTCAACATGACTCACTAATCACAAATCAACCATTGAAACAGCCTGAAAGTCACTGAAACCAAAACACGATCATCACCCCCCCTTGAACAGAACTTCTGCAATCTCCCTAATCAGCCATCAACAAGAGTTGTGAAGCATTCCATTGAGCTCAGGGGGACCAGAAGAGTCAGTTTACATAGGAGAAAGGCTCAGAAAGCTCCTGTTCGAAGGACTTCAGTTCAGGTATCCATCAAGAACAAATTTTCCAGAACTCCATTTACTTGTTATAAATTGATTCTACATGCTATCCTGATCATCATGATGTGTTTAAAAATGAAAATGGTGGAATATTGAGTATGTATGAGTTGTCTGAAACTTTCTGCCCTAAATTTGTTTTGCTTCGATTTGCATGATTGATGAATGAAAAATGGTTTTTGTTTGGGGGTTTTGATTCAGTGATGAGTGGGGTTTGATTCTGGGCAGTTAGATTTCATTTTTATGAAGTTTGGAGAGAGTTAGAGAAATGGCTCGTCGGAGAAGACGACCGGAACCACTGTTCCGGCCGTCTGAAGGTCATTAGTGTTAATTAGGGTTTAGGGCCAGGTTTGAATTTGGAGCGTAGGATGGGCTGCCTTTGTTTGACCCGCGCGCGAATGGACGTCCCAGATGCGTTGATTAAACCCTAATCCATTCATTTATGTAGTTAATTAGGATTAATTAAATTCAAATCTCAGATTGAATCCCAGCCACTCAAACGCGCGCCAGTCAATTCCCGCGTGTCAAATTTAAATCCTGGCCACTGGATCAGCATACTTCTCATTTTATTCAATTTTATTTTCATTTTATTTCATTTCTTTTGTACATTTTATAAAAAATAGCAAAACACTTTAAAAAATTCTGAAAATTTTTATCAAACCTTTTATTAATTTTCAGAAACCAAAAACATTTTTATTTTTATTTTTTGCATTGAAAATTATTTTTAAATAATTTAAAAGTTTATTTTTAATTAATTAATCAGAATTAATTAATTAAAAATTCTTTTAGGTATTTAAAAATCACAAAAAATTCATGAAGCATTTAAAATCATTTAGAAACATTGTCCAACTCTCAAACCAAATTTCGTTTTTGATCTTGATGCCTTTTGACAATTTTCAATGGATTTAATTTCATTTCAAGGCATTATTTTGATTCAAACTTCAAAAATTCATTTCTGCCTAGCCATTGAGAGTTGGACAATGATTCTTTTTGCATTGCATCTTGTATAGCATGTAGTTTGTAGGAATAAATTGGCATGATTTGATTCTGCATTTTCAATTTGTTTGGCATTTTTCTTGACAAGGTACCTTAAAACCCTAGCAATCTTAGGAAATTCATAACCCTCACTAGGTTAAGAGTTGGGTACCCTCCTTTGGGCAGAGATTTTGTATAGGTTTAGGTTTCCTTTGAATGCATTTTCAAATTTTTATCATGATGTTTGTTTCTGGTTTTGGTTTTTGTCTTGTGCATTGATCATAAACCCTAATTTGGGCCTTCCTTTGCATCCATTTCTCATTTGCTTGCATGCCATGACTTACCATGACATTTTGTGCATCCATTTGGTTCATAACACATCTTAGGACATGTTAGAATCATGTGTGATCATTGTATCTTTCATTTGCCATATTGTATGTCATTTGCATCTCATAACTTTTCATGAAACTTCATGGTCCCAAGCATGCTTCTTTTGCATCCATATGTTTGCAAGATCATTCCCATGCCTTGTTTCATGTTTGCATCATCTCATAGCATCATTAGCGCCATACTTATGCTTCTGGTTTTGGTTTGCATCATGCCATTTCATCTCATTTGCATTGCATTTCATTCCTTTCACTAACTTTTCAGGTGGTAAGTTGCTTTGAGAAGTGAATTTGCCTTCACTTCTCACAACCTCTTTTCATCTCTCTTATGCATCATTGCTGCATTTTGTCTTGTGTATTGGATTGAGCTTGCTCATTCATGTTCAACTTACTTTCTTTTCTTCAAGCAACTTGTCTTCTTAAGTGAAGCAAGCTGTTTTGCTTCTCTTTGCTCCTTTCATCTGCTTCTCTCCTTGGCGGTTTCTTGAAGATCTTTCTTGTAAACCTCATAAACCTTAGGAACAACCAAGCATGATAATAATTAGGGTTTGATTAGTCCCCTACTTAGCTTTTACCTTTGTGTCTCTTTGAGTCTTCTCTTCTCACCTCATAATCAGGGACTAAACCTTAAAGGTTTTAAGGCTTTGTGATTAAGCTTATGCCTGCATCCTTCTATTAGGATGGAGTGTATAACTTTAATCCTAAGTGTTAAACCCTTAATGTGTTTAAATCCTTTAATCAATTCACTTAATAATCATCAAGACATCAAGCTTGTAACTTGGGCCTTGCATTAGGGTTCTAATTCTTCCTTAATTGGTTAAGAAGGACTAACCCTAGTGTTAATGGACAAGTCCCCCTCAAGTTGTCTTACAAACCATGAAACTCATTTCTTCATCTTACCATTAACTAAAATCCATCTAATAAAGGCTTTATTTTGTCATGAGGTTAATCCCTAATCATGGATTAAGTTGAGGAGTCTTCCTCAGCTTAAACATTCTCATCTATTGTCCTTCTATTAGGATGGTGTAATGAGCCTGTTTAATCCCTGATTATGGCTTAGTCTCATTACTCAACACTAAACAAAAACAACAAAAACATCTAAATAATCACAAGTAGGTTAATGATCTTAATTCTACATCATGGTGACTAAGTGTGAGATGCTGACTTCACACTTAAGGTATTCTCATTACCCCTAATCAGAGGGAAGATGTGATGAGTTTACTAATTCATTGATTTAGACTTAAGCTCATTAACTTATGACAAACTTTCAAAAGCAATAAAAGATTGAAAACTTAAAAAACAGGCAATAATCGTCTCCTCCGGGATTCTTTTCTCATCTCATTCACTCACAAACGAGAACTCGCTTCTTCCGTCTAATGCAAGACAGTTTGCACCTGAGCCAGACAGGTCATACACTTGAGCATAGACAAGCAAGCAGTTCACAAGTCAATTCATCTTTCAGTCTCTTTGGGTCGAACTACGGTGTTCTGACTTCCTCATTGCACGAGAGGATACGTAGGCATAACTTAACAGTTATCGAACAAAAGTCTATGTATATTCCCCTCCTTCCAGTTTTATCCTTTAAGCCTCATAGTCTTGAGCATCTCATTCTTGTTCTTACACTGACACTTCACATATTACACTTTACACTTCTTTTACACTGACACTTGCATTCTTTCCAGCCTTGATACACAAATTACACTGACACTACCCCTTTAAAACACAAATCTTTTAAGCGTGGATCCCGTCGAGTACGGCGGACAATCTGGGTGCTAATACCTTCCCAGGTTGTAACCAACCCCCTTTCTCAGTCTCTCTGGTTCGCAACCGTCTTATCCATATCTTTCCTAGGTTTATGCAGCATTACCTTTCCTTCGGGATAAAAATGCCTAGCTGGCGACTCTATCTCATTTCCCTTTTCGCCGACCGTTCGCGTCTGTACCCTATTTGACCCGGGTGTCATTTGGTGGGAGCGACAGTAGTATATTGCATACTCTTTTCGACCAAACTCGTCATGCTGGCCCAGCACACACCCCATTGACTCTTCTAATACTGTCAAGTACATTATTAGAGGTTTTCCTTCAACTAGAGGCATAAGGATTGGAGGCTCTTGTAAGTACTCCTTGATTTTGTCAAAAGCCCTATGGAAATCTTCATTCCACCTGACCATTTGTTCTTTTCTTAATAACTTGAACAGGGGTTCACAAGTTGCAGTAAGATGAGATATGAACCTTGAAATGTAGTTCAATCTACCTAGAAACCCCCAAAATTCTTTTTCAGTCCTTGGTGCAGGCATTTCTTGAATGGCTTTGACTTTGTCAGGGTCAACTTCAATTCCCTTTTCACTTACAATAAATCCCAGCAGTTTACCGGAACATACCCCGAATGTGCATTTATTGGGGTTTAGCTTCAACTGGTAATTCCTCAGACGTTTGAACAGCTTCAACAGATTCACCAGGTGGTCTTCTTCTGTGAGGGACTTGGCAATCATGTCATCCACATAACATTCAATTTCTTTGTGGATCATGTCGTGAAATAATGTTACCATAGCTCGTTGATAAGTGGCACCAGCATTCTTCAGTCCAAATGGCATTACCTTATAACAGAATGTGCCCCGGGGTGTGATGAAAGTTGTCTTCTCCATGTCGTCAGGTGACATCTTTATCTGATTATATCCCGAAAATCCATCCATGAAGGAGAATACTGAGAACTGAGCCGTGTTGTCGACCAATACATCAATGTGAGGTAAAGGGAAGTCATCTTTCAGGCTAGCTCTGTTCAGATCCCGGTAATCCACACACATTCGTACTTTGCAGTCCTTCTTAGGCACTGGTACAATGTTAGCAACCCACGGCGGGTAACTAGTTACAGCAAGGAAACCGATGTCCCACTGTTTTTGTACCTCTTCTTTTATCTTCATGGCCATATCCGGACGAGTGCGGCGTAGCTTCTGTTTTACTAGAGGAAAGTCTTCTTTCAAAGGAAGCTTATGCATAACAATGTCGGTATTCAGACCTGGCATGTCTTGGTAGGACCAAGCAAAGACATCAACGTACTCTCACAGTATGTCAATAAGTTGTTCTTTCACTGAATCTTGCAGACGGGCCCCGATCTTCACTTCTTTCAAGTCTTCTTCTATACCAAGATTAACTGTCTCAACTTCCTCCTGATGAGGAGTGATAACCTTTTCCTCTTGCCTTAACAGTCTGGCTAGTTCTTTAGGTAGCTCATAATCTTCTTCAACCCCTTCATCAGCTTGATTAATCGGATTGTCAAAGTCATACAAAGTCATAGCAGTGTCGTTGTCGGTACAGTCTGGAGGGCACTCTCTGCAAGGGTTTAGATTGGTTCATTTTAGTGATCAGTTTTATCCTTTTTTAGAAAAAGTGAAAAATGAAAATGAAACAGTGAGCGGGAAAAAAGAGACTCATTTGCAAAAGATGTCCTGATATTCATTAATTGATCGTTTGCACAAAATACAAGATGACCCGATTACAAAATGAGTCCTAACACCTTGGGCAAGATGCAAGACTTGATGCATGCTTAAAAGACAGGAAATAATAATTACTCTGCAGGAGTAACTCTTATAATTTCCTGGGAAGACCAGTTAGAGACTTGGTTCCCCGGGATCCTTGGACGTATCCAGCTTTCCAGGTTGCGTTCGTCTTCTTCCTCGTCTTCCAGACTATTCACAGTATCTAGGGTAAGCATTCCCCCGCTGACAAATTTGGGCTCTGTTGCAGCCTCCGGTTGATCTTGTCGAGTTGGTCTGTAACCCAACCCGAATCTATCTTCTTTCTTTTCTACTGGCAGCAGCTTGCCCCAGCCTTGAGCGGTACCCTCCTCAACAACCTTTCGGGCTTGTTGATACGAAGTGATGGAATTCCCAGACACAGCAGTTGCTTCATTGATGTTAAGGGATCTCAAATCCCTGACTCATAGTCTCATGGATCTCTCCATCCATCTCTATATACTTGTAAGTAGCCAGCTGGCTAACGAAAATGTCTTCCTCCCTGCAGATTGTGATGATGTGGCCTTCCCACTCAAATTTTAATTTCTGGTGAAGGTTAGATGTAACAGTGCCAGCAGCGTGAATCCAGGGTCTACCCAACAAACAGCTGTAGGTTGGCTGTATGTCCATCACGAAGAAGGTAGTTTTAAAGATTTGTGGGCCAATCAACACAGGTAAATCAATCTCTCCAAGTAATGATCTCTTAGAGCCATCAAATGCTCTCACCACCAAGTTACTTGGATGAAATGGCAAACCATCATACTCCAACTTCACCAAGGCTTTCTTTGGGAGGACATTGGGTGAGGACCCAGTGTCTACCAGCACATGAGAAAGAACAACACCTTTGCATTCTAAGGTGATATGTAAAGCCTTGTTATGATTGCGTCCCTCCGTCGTTAAATCAGCATTTGTGAAGCCCAGTCCATGACTGGTGTTAACATTTGCAACCAACGTTTCCAGCTGATTAACCGTAATCTCTTCCGGCACGTATGCTGCGTGCAGGACTCTCAACAGTGCATTCCTATGGGCTTCGGAACATATTAACAATGATAATATAGAGATTTTGGAGGGTGTCTGATGAAGCTGGTCCACCAATTTGTAATCACTCTTTTTTATTATTCTCATGAACTCGTCCACCTCTTGTTCAAAGGACGTCTTTGGAGTTTCTTTAACAGCTGGCTCTTTAGGCACCACATTCTTCCCTTTTGCCTTAGCAGCAACTTCTACTTCAGCATTGGGTCTCGGTGTTTGTGAGGCAAAAAGGCGTCCGCATCTGGTGAAGCCTCCGCCTCCCCCAACATTGTCAACTTGTGGTGAAGAGGTAGCTGAATCTAGAGTGATCTTCTTTCCGTCGCACTAGAGATCAGAGTCGTAGTGCCAAGGTATGGCATTACTGCTTTCATAAGGAACAGGTCCAGGTACCGTAATGGTGACCGGACTGATTGCTGCAGCGGAAGGAACTGTGATGGTATGCGGGTCGTAGTAGATCGTAACTGGAGATCTGACATGAGATGTTGCATTTTGTTGTTGGAAATTATTGTTGGGATGAACATTTGTTGGGTCATAATAGATCGTGACCGTTGAGACATCTTCATTAGTGTTTGCTGGTGTTGTAGGCGATTTCATTGATAAGATGGGTGCTGATGTTGTAGAAGTAAATGTTGCTGAACTTTGACCTATTGAAATAATGGATGGAGTGATTGCTGGAGTTGTGGATAAATCAGTGGGAATGATAGTTGTTGCTGTTGTAGGAGGATCTGTTGTTGCTGAAGAAAGAATTGTTGATGTTGTAGGAGAATCCATTGTTACTGAAGAAAGATTTGTTGAAGGAGCCGTTGTGGTAATTTGCAAAATCCCATCTCTGATAAGGCCATCTATGCCAAACCTTAGCCTCTCATAACCATTAATAGCAGTCTTGCACAATTCGCAGCAGGCCTCACAGCCCGGGAACACCTGGTATTTTAAGAGTTGAGCCTTGACTTCTGCCAGCGGTGTTTGAATCTGTGTAACATTATCAATCAATGCAGATGGTTGATCTTCCTCTATGGCATTAATCCTGGGCCCACCATGATTAGGCATAGGATTTCTGTTAACATTCGGAGGAGGTGCGAAATTGAGAGCTTTGGAATCGACCAGATCTTGAACTTTCATTTTTGCAAGGCTCTACACTTCTCAGTATTGTGACCAGGTGCGTTGGAGTGGAAGGCACACCTAGAATTGGCATCATTATTCTTTGGGAGGTTGAGAGGATCTGGTGGAGCCAACGTCCTTAGCTCAACCAGGTTAAGTTTCTGGAGTTGTGGCAGTAAAGCAGCATAAGGCATAGGAATGGGGTCAATCACCCTATTTGCCTGAGATGGCCTCTATTGAAATGGGCGCTTCTGTTGGTTGTTGTTGTTATTGATGTACGTTCTTTGTTGCGGAAAATGAGATTGTTGCTGATAGTGATGTTGTTGTTGTTGTTGAGGAAAAAGTGGTTGTTGTGGAGCTGGAGCCGGGATAGTAACGACTGTTATTGATCTGTGAGAATACTGGGGTCTGCCCCTGCCTGCATGGATAGCATTTGTTTCACCTGCCCTTTGGGGTCCTGAAAAAGGTATTCTGGGGTTGTTGGAGGAACTTGCACCATTGTCAGAGATTTTGCCCATCTTCAAAAGACTTTCAATTCTTTCACCAGCTATAACTACATCGGCAAAACTGGTGGAAGAGAAAGCAGCAAGTCTATCAATATAAGTTCCCTGCAAGGTGTTCATAAACATGTCATCCATCTCCCTTTCAGACATGGGTGGCTGAACAGCAGCAGCAAGCTGTCTCCACCTTTGAGCGTAATCCCAGAAGCTTTCCCTTGAAGACTGAGACATGCCCATTAGAAGAGTTCTATTGGGGGCCATGTCTAGGTTGTACTGGTACTGCCGGATGAAGGCTTCGGCCAAGTCTTTCCAACATCTTATAGTGGCTCTCGTCAGATGCGAATACCATTCTCTTGATGCTCCAGTCAGGCTGTCCTCAAAATAGAACATCCATAACTTCTCGTCCATGGTATAAGCCTTGAGTCTTCCTAAGAAAGATTGCATATGGGTACGCGGGCAAGAGGTACCATTGTATTTTTCAAAGCATGGGGGTTTGAATTTATGGGGAATCCTCACCCCATCTACCAGCCCCATATCCATTACGTCAAAGCCTAAAGAATTCTGGGATTCCAAAGACCTCAGTTTTTCAGTAATCTCATCCAGCCTTCGGTCATACACCTCATCCCCAACCCCAATAACTGTGAACTGCTCCTCCTGAGGATCTTCTTGCAAGATCCTGCCTGCAGCAGTGTTGAATATTCCTTGGGATATTAACATCTGGGTTCAAATGGGGCCCAAATTCTGGTGGGTCGATACGAGGCTGCCCTCGTTCATTATTGTTGGTTCCTCCTGTTCCAGGGTGGGGCTCTTCAGGTGTCTGTCTTTCTACCAGCTCTCTCAGCCTTTCCTGGCTCTGAGCTAGGCCAGTCATCACAGCCATAAACTGGGACATTTGGTTTCTCATTTCAACCCTTTCGTTTTCCATTTGATTTCTTACTTCATTCAGGTCCTGCTGCACCTGATCCATTTGAATGCCTGGAAGGATGTTTCGCGTTGGATACCGGTGCGTTCGGTTGACAGGGAACACTCTGCGATGAGAAATGTTTCCTGAAACCACAGCAAAGTGAGAAACAAAATAACAAACAAAAACCTATAAAACAAAGAAAATGTTAGTATGCAATGCAATATGCTTATTTGTTTTCCAAGGTATCCGGTTTGGTTCTTGGTTTTGCCCTTTCCAGACCTCGAGGAGATGCTTGATGATGTTAAGAGAAAGCTCACCAAAATAAAACAAACTGATATATTACAAATGATGGGAATACATAGTCTGTTTACAATACATGCCCATGGTGGATCAAAAATACAACAACCAAAAGAAAAAGTACATCAAAAGGAAAGAAATACAAGCAAAAAGGAATCAGACATCCAATCCGAAGTCATCTTATCTGACTTCCTTCAAGAGTGCCTCAGTCACCAGACCAGCTGGGTGCTCTGTAATAGTCCTAATGAGGAGGTTCCTGGTAGCAATGGCATTAGTCAGCTTCTTATGCCTGTCCTGATCCTTTGATCTTTTTAACCCCGCCCGGAGTTTCAATTCTGATATCTCCTTCTGTGCTGCCAACAAAGCTTCCTGCTGCTTCTTCTTATTGGCCTCCAGCTGCTCAATCTTGGCCTGGGTCCTCTGGTCTTCTTGTGCACGGGCTTCAGTGATCCTGATCCACCTAGCCTGGCTTTCCTCCAGATAGTGCTCAGCCCTAGCTTTCTGAATCTTGGCCTCCTTGCAGGCATTCTTCAAAACCAACTCTCCTGCTCTTGCCTTCCTTATGTAGTTATATGTCCTTTAAATCTTGGTCAGATGCTCAGTCTTGAGTCTTTCCAATCTCTCAATGTCCAGACGACCATCATTTTTCTCCCAGAGAGTCTTCTTCAGGGCTTCAGAGAGCTGATTATTCCTCTATTTCAGCTTTTCAAATTCTTCCAAGCTAACAATTGCTGCAGGCTGTACTGTAGAAGGTCCGGGTGTGTCTTCCAAGGTGAAAGGAATCCTGGTGATCTGAGCTCTAGTACGGGACCAGTCAGAGTACTGGGCTGAAGCAATATTGTTACACCTTCCAAGGATGGTTGTCCCCTTTGTCTGAATGTTGTCCCAAGCCCAGGCAGCTTGTTTGACAACAGCTGAATTAGGTTGCACATTACAATATAGGGTCTCAGCTAAATCCTGTCCTCTGGGAGGGTGAACCAAGGCATATCCCAATTGTCTCTTAAACAGCAAAGGGTTGTAGTTGATGCAACCTTTTACTCCTATTAGAGGCCCATTGGGGTATTTCCCACAACTGGTAATAATATCCTTGCCTTTGGTGCTCTGGGTGCACCATCTGATATCATCTGATGTTAAGGCAATGAACCTCTTGGCCCAATTCTTCTGCTGGTGTGGGTTCAAGAAAGCAACTGATTTGAGCAAGTGTCTGAGTAGCCAAGAGTAGAACAGTGGAGCACAGCATCTGACTAGCTTCCCCCTTTGCTTTTCATTTCTCTGATGGATGGAGTAGTAAAAATCCCCTAGCAATGTAGGCACAAGGTTCCTCAGCAAGAACAAGTGGATGGCATTCTTACTCACAAATTTGGGCTCATCTGCAAACAATATAGCCCCATATATGTTGAGGGCTAAAAGTGCACAAACTGCCCTCCATTCTCCCACTACAGCCTTCAGGATGGCCTGAGAAACTAAGAAGTCCAGATGTAGGCCAGAAATCCCAGCTTTTGTTGTCATGTTTTGCTCAATAAGGGCAGGCTCCAAGTGAAATGCCCTTGCTATCTCTTCTTTTCTGGGGGCAGTCATCTCTGGGTTGAAGGGGATCCCCCCTCTGACAGGCACTCCAATCAACAAGGAAAACTCTTCCAACAGAGGCCCCATCTGAAAATCTGGAAAGGTGAAGCATCTGAGTGGGGGGTCATAAAACTGCAAGCATGTGTGGATCATGCTTCTTTGAGAAGAATCAAGATCCATGACCATGTCTAAAATACCCCCATAGTGCTCTCTAAACAGTGGGATGTGGTCAGGTGTGATGAGTGACTGGACCTGCCTGATACTAGTCAAAGAGGGCTCAAAGAAGTGATAAGATATGTTGCTTTTCCTTGGAATATCCATGAGTGCTGATAAAGAAGCTGAAGTCAGATGCTGATGAAGATCACAGACTGAAAAGCTGGAGGTAAG
The DNA here is from genome assembly GCA_963966055.1 of Lathyrus aphaca. Lineage (NCBI taxonomy): Eukaryota > Viridiplantae > Streptophyta > Magnoliopsida > Fabales > Fabaceae > Lathyrus > Lathyrus aphaca. The sequence continues at coordinate 84,659,773 of OZ014522.1, forward strand.
TCTCTGACAGACTGATGCAGGTGAGTCTCTGACAGACTGATGGAGGTACTGAAGGAGATAACTGAAGCAGATGCTGAAGAAGATAACTGAAGCAGAGGTCTAAGCAGTAGAAGGGGTCAAAACCAAACCAAATATAATATGATGGATACCCTGAAAAACAAATAAACAAATGTTAAATGATGCAATGATGATATATGCAAATGATATGCAAGGGTTTGTGATCAAGAGATGGATCTGATTATTTGTCTTGGTATAAGGTCCATGTATGTTCAAAGGTCCGGATGGAGGCTCAGAAATCCAGTAACCAAGGTGGGGGACTCAAATAAAGAGTCACATATCCAGGGTTAATCACAAGAACTATCCAAAGTGATGTATTCTTTAAACAATACAGTAATAGGGTATGATGTTGCCAATGGTTCCTGCAAACCTATAAACAACCCAACCCCCTCACATGTAATGTTCTAGAACAAGGATCCTCAGACTTGGATCAGTTATGAGAAGTGTAAACACTTCTAACCCGGAGGTACAGTCTTTACAATAACCATAAAGTATCCTCCTCTAATTCACCCCAGATTCTGAAGGTCAAAATAAAGGTCATCCAGACTTAGCAGGCTTCCTAGATAGCCCTAGCACTACAGGAAATCTGTAGCACAGAGTTCTCAAGAAGAAACCCACATTTGAACCGTGTTTCATATTCCCGCACCAGACCGAAATGGAATGGGAAAGAACATGAACCACTCTAGTCTAGGTGTCACTCAGGTCCCAGGTATAGGACCTTAATCACTCAGTGAAACCCCACCCACCAAATAGAAGCTAGATCCAGCAATGATAATGACAGTATGATGTATAAAAGACTGTAAAGAAAGCAGTAAATAAAATTGTACATAAAGCAATAAATAAAGCAAATAAATAAACACAATTAGCACATAACACCCCAGTAAACACAAATCAAACAAGCGCTAGGAAGAACCCACAAAAAGAACCAGAAGCCCTTGTTGCAGTATAAGGGTCCCCAGCAGAGTCGCCAAGTTGTCGCTCCCACCAAATGACACCTTGTCAGAAGGGGTACAGACGCGAACGATCGGCGAAAGAGAACATGAATATGAACTGAAAAGAGTCGCTGCTAGGCATTTTTATCCCGAAGGAAAGGTAATGCTGCATAAACCTAGAAAGATATGGATAAGACGGTCCTGAACCAGAGAAACTGAGAAAGGGGGTTGGTTACAACGTGGGAAGGTATTAGCACCCAGATTGTCCGTCGTACTCGACGGGATCCACGCTTGAAAGTTTGTGTTTAAAGGGGTAGTGTCAGTGCTATCTGTGTGCAAAAGCTAGAAAAGAATGTACAGGTGTCAGTGCAAAAGGTATGTGGAATGAAATTGCTCAGGAATGAGACTTAAAAGAAAAACGCTGGAAGAGGGTGAAAGAGACAGAGACTTTTGTTCGATAACAGTTAAGTTATGCCTACGTATCCTCTCGTGCAATGAGGAAGTCAGAACACCGTAGTTCGACTCAAAGAGACTGAAAGATAAATTGACTTGTGAACTGCTTTCTTGCTTATGCTCAAGTGTATAACCTGTCTGGCTCAGGTGCAAACTGTCTTGCATTAGACGAAAGAAGCAAGTTCTCGTTTGTGAGTGAATGTGGTGAGAAAAGAATCCCGAAGGAGACGATTATTGTTTGTTTTTGGTATTTTCAATATTTTATTGCTTTTTGGTGTTTCTCATAAGAAAATGAGCTTAAGCCTAAACCAAGGGTTAGTAAACTCATCACATTCTCCCTCTGATTAGGGGTAATGAGAATACCTTAAGTATGAAGTAAGCACCTCATACTTAATCACCATGGTGTAGGATTAAGTTCATTAACCTACTTGTGATTATTTAGATGTTTTTTGGAGTTTTTATTTAGTGTTAAGTAATGAGTTTAAGCTATAATCAAGGATTTAATGAACTCATTACACCATCCTAATAGAAGGATAATAGATGAGAACATTTAAGCTGAGGAAGGCTCCCAAACTTAATCCATGATTAGGGATTAACCTCATGACAAAACAAAGCCCTTATTAGAGTGGATTTTAGTTAATGGTAAGATTAAGAAGTGGATTTTATGGTGTGTAAGACAACTTGAGGGGGACTTGTCCATTAACACTAGGGTTAGTCCTTCTTAACCAATTAAGGAAGAATTAGAACCCTAATGCAAGGCCCAAGTTACAAGCTTGATGTCTTAGTAATTATTAGATGGATTGATTAAGAGATTTAAACACATTAAGGGTTTAACACTTAGGATTAAAGTTATACACTCTATCCTAAGAGAAGGATGCAGGCATAATCTTAATCACAAAGCCTTAAAACCTTGAGGGTTTAGTCCCTGATTAAGTGATGAGAAGAGGAGACACAAAAGAAGACACAAAGGTAAAACTAATTAGGGACTAATCAAAACCCTAAGATTATCATGCTTGGATGTTCCTATGGTTTGTGAGGCTTGCAAGAGATCTTCAAGAAGAGCCACCATGGAAGAAGTAGATGAAAGGAGGAGAAGCAGAAGAAGCAAGTCAACTTACTTCACTTAAGAAGATAAGTTGCTTGAAGAAAGAAAGTGAAGAAGGACCATGAATGAGCAAGCTCACTCTAATACAAATACAAAATGCAGCAAGGATGCATAAGAGAGATGATAAGAGATTGTGAGAAGTGAAGGCAAATTCACTTCTCAAAGCACTTACCACCTGAAAAGTTATCATAAAGGAAAGAATGAAGTGAAAATGAAATGAATGCAAGGATGCAAACCAAAACCAGAAGCATGTTCATGATGTTAATGATGCTAAGAGATGATGCAAATGTATGCCAAGAGTTGTGAATGATCATACAAGAAATGAGGATGCAAATGAAGCTTGAAAGGAGCATGAAAGTTCATGAAAGCAAATGAAATAACATGAATGCATAACATGGCAAATGGAGGATGCAATGATCAAGAATGATTCTAATGTGTCCTAGGAGGTCTTATATGTCATGTGGATGCAAGAAATGTCATGGAAAGTTCATGAATGCAAGCATATGCAAGAGGTATGCAAAGGAAGATGAGAAATTAGGGTTTTCATGCAACATGAGATGTAAAACTCAAAAACAGAAGCAAATGACAAGATAAAAAAAATGAAAATGCAATCAAAAGAACCCTAACCCCATATGATTTTACCCCCCAAAGGAGAAGACCTAACTCTTAACCTAAAGGGAGATATGATTTTTCTAAGTTATCTAGGGTTTTAAGGTACCTTAAGGGGAAAAATTCCAATCAATTCAAAAAGGCAGAAGAAAATTATGAAAAAATTATGTTAGAAACTACATGTCAAATGAATATTAATGCAAAAAGAATAATTGTCATAACATTCTTGGTTATGCAGAAAATAATTCTTGAAATTAGGGCTCTAAAATGTGAATTTTATGAACCCTAAATTTAAGAAAATTATCAAAAATGGTTCAAAACCAAAAAGAAATTTGTGTGGATGGTATGACAATGTCTCTAAATGTTTAAAGATGCAACATAAATTTTTGGGGATTTTTTAGAAACCTATATGATATTTTAATTAATTAATTTTCATTAATTAATTAAAATAAACATTTAAATGTCTAAAAAATGATTTTTTTAAGTGAAAAATAAAAATAAAAATATTTTTGGGTTGAGAAAATTATTTGAAATCAAAATGCAAAATAAAAATATTTTTGGAAATTTCTAGCTATTTTAAATAAATGCTACAAAGTAAATAAGAAAAATATGAATTAAAATTAAATAAAATAAAAGTATGCTGAATGGAGGGGATGGGATTGAATCTGGGGAAATGTTTGTTGACTACGCGCCAGATCTTGTGGCTGGAATTCAAACTTTCTTAAACTTATGATCTAATCTGGACCACACAACACGCGCGGGAGAGACAGATCCAAGGGTCCTAATTCAAACCAAACCCTAACCCTAATATACACTTAATGACTTTCAGGTCACCCGAGAAGAGCTCCGGTCGTCTTCTCCGGTGACCCCCTCACCTGAAAACTTCCAACTTCTTCCCTAGGTACTTTCTGGAGCTCTAAAGCTCCAGATTCACTCCTCTCACTCTCCTAAGATCAAATCCACTCTCAAAACAAATTTCTTTTCACTCAAACTCATGATTCAAAGAGAAACATAAACATGGCAAAAATTTCAGACATTCAGTACACACTCATTTCTCAACCATTTTCGAAAATTCCAAGTTCAGTGTGATCAGTGAAGCATGCTTAATCATTTTGTAACATAAAAAAGAAGTTCTGGAAAAATTAATTCGAATGGCTACCTGAGATGGAGTTTTTCACACTTGAGTTTTCTGGCCACTTCCTTGGTGAAAAATGCCTCTAATGACCTTCCTGAAGAAGTTGCAATGCTTGGAAAGCTTTGAGGATGGCTTGTTTGTGAGTTTGCACTCCAACTGGTCAGAAATCGTATTTGGTGTATGAGGTGCTTTTGGCTGTTTCAATGGTTGGTTTGTGATCAGTGAGTGATTTAGAGATGAATGGTGGAATTTGTTTGAAGATTGAGTGGCTGAGTTATGAAATTCGAAAACTTTTGCAAGAGGGAGAGTTTTTGTGAACATGGTAATTCTTAGGGTTCAACTTGTGTTCTTGTGTGTTATGATCAGCATTTGGTCCACATATCAACTTGTGATAGGTCTGTTGAGTGGTTGTGCCCTATTGTGATTGGTATGGCCTTCTTGAAAAAAGTCACCAACTTGTGTACTTGAGGTATAGGAAAGGATGCAGCTGGCCTTTGGACATGTCCATGCGCAGCTGACTTCAAGGAAGTCCACAAATTCATTCTTGAGGCAATTCAGCATGTGGGAAATAAGTTATGGGGTGTTTTGCAATTATGTGAAGTTTTGGACCCTTTGAGAAATCTTGATGTTCAAGGCATGTGATCTTGCAATTCCTTGGGCAATTCTGATCTAGAAGCAATGCACTATGATGTTATGATGTATTGAAGTTTTTTTGAAGCCACAAAAAGCGTTGGCAAGTGGTTTTGCAAAGAATCCCTTTTGGTGCATTCTTGAAATTTATGGGATTTTAGCCAACTTTGACAAGCCATATCATGAGTTCCAAAATGAATTAGATCTTGTTCTTGTACTTTTTGAAAAGGGAATGATCCAATCTACAACTTTCATGACCAATAATTTTTCATTTGAAGCATTTTTGGTTGAGAAAGAGGAGGTTGAAATACTTTCCCAAAATGGAAAGTTTCCATTACAAGTCATTTCCATTTTTGGCAACTTTTGGTTTAGCCCAATTTTCTTCAATTTTGTGAACCTCTAAACACTTCAATGATCAAATAAAGACCATATAACTTCAATTTGATGAAAAATCCACTTTGGTTCCATGGATGGGGGCCTCAAATGCCCTGATTTTGCTCTGACTTGCCCAAGAAGTTACCCAGTGATCAGATGACTTCCACAATGAATTTCTTCATCAAATTTGGTATACATGATCCTTATAACATATTGAGACCATTAGAAACAAGAATGACCAAAAAATTTGGAGTTATGGCCTCTGAAACCAAAACCCTAATTTCAAGTCATCTGTTTAGTGAAACCCTAGCTCAGCTTCCATGCTTTCCCAGTTCTTGTGATTCTTTGACTTTCTTGATCTTTGGAGGATAAAATATGATGATTGAACATACATGGACCCTCTTGAGATGATTGATGACCTTTGGAGTGGCTCAAATGGATCTTGGATGGCTCAGATCACAAACCCTAGATGCAGATGAACTTAAACTAATGCAGTGAAGCAAAAATGCAACATGAAATGGTATGATTGTACTAATATAAATATGAATGATCACAAGCCATGGTGTGAACTTCGTGAGGGCAAATTTGGGGTGTTTATAGTATTGAAGAGGTTTGAAGTCCTGACGGTGAGATTAAATGTCAAAATGGTTCTCGGTCCTGGCGTAACAGGTTATCCGAAGGAGGTTCGTTTGTCTCAAGCACCACTTATCTACGCAAGGTTTGTGAAGAGGGTTCGTCAAATCCTAATGTTGCACCTGGCGTAACAGGTTTGCTCAAGGCAGGATCGTCTGTCTTAGACCATATGTCCACGAATAACATATAAAGAGGGTTCGTCTATCCTGATTATGCATGTCTATCCCACAGACTTAAGTGCATCACCGGTCCTGGCGTAACGGGTTATCCAAAAGAGGTTCGTTTATCTCAAATCATACATTTTTAGGACTCGTATGTCCAATTCCTGGCGTAACAAGTTTACCTGGAGAGGGCTCGTATGTCCAATTCATGGCGTAACAGGTTTTCTTGAAGAAGGCTCGTCTATCTAAGTTTTCCTTATCCGGCGTGACAATTCAATTTGGAAGGAGCTCGTCTGCTTTGTCTTCGCTTCTTTTACACAATCTTATTTGGTTGGGTTTATTTCCCATTTCTTCATTCTCCAGCAGAGTGCAAATTTCAGGTTTTCTTGGTATTCAACCACAGTTTATCTTAAACGGTCGATAGCCCGTGCTATCGTCCTTTTCAGATTAACAATTGCTTGAATAGGGGCAGCTGTAGCACCCCAAATTTTCCCTCTGGTTTTCTATCCTTTTCTACTTTTCATTTTTTGCATTCATATGCATCTACCATTAAATCATTAACATTTAGAATTCATATCATGTGCATAAGACATGGGATCATGGTCATCGGAGGATTTAGGGTTTCGCGTCCAATTTGCAGATAATCAGAAGAATTAAAGTCTTTGGTTATGCGGGCATGTAAACACCCCAAATTTGCCCTCACCCATTCACACCATGGCTTGTGATCATCTCATATGCATAAACACAACATATCATCTCATATCTCATTTTTGATTCACTGCATAGTTTCTAAGGCATCTGCACCTAGGGTTTGTGATCTGAGCAATCCCAAAGCATCTTGAGCCATTCCAAAGGCCACCAATCACTTCAAAGGGGTCCATGTGTGTTCTTAAATCATATTCCATCTCCTCAAAGTCAAAATTGCAAAGGAATCACAAGAACTAGGGTTTGAGTGGATGCAGAGCCAGGTTAAACTGCACAGTTGACTGAAGATTAGGGTTTTGGTTTCAGAGGCCATAACTCCAAATTTTTTGGTCATTCTTGTTTCCATTGGTCTCTATATGGTATAGAGAGTATGCATATCAATTTTCATGAAGAAATTCCATGGGGAAGTCATCTGATCAAGGGTTGACTTTTCAGACAAGTCAGTGTAAAATCAGGGCATCTGAGGCCCCCAATGACCCAACCAATGGGTGATCTTCATCATTTTGAGTATATATGATCTTTATTTGATCATGGAAGAGGGTTGAAGTTCATAGAAATCAAGAATTTAGGGTTTTTGCAAATGTTGACTTTTTGGGCATAGTTGACTTTTCAAGAATGCATCATTTTAGGTCATTTTTCAAGCCTTGATTCTTGATCCAAAAAGGCTTCAAATGGAAAAACTTTGGTCATGAAAGTTGTAGATCTCATCTTTCACTTTTAAAAAAGTACAAGAACATGATCAAACTCTTCTTGGATCAAAAGTTATGGTGTGACAAAGTTGGCTAAAATCATTGATTTTCAAGGCATGCCTCAAATGGAAATTTTGCAAAGTCATGAACCAATGCATTATGTGACTTCTAATTCACTTCAAACCAGCACACAAACATTCTCTAAGTCATAAAATTCAGAATGAACCAAGAATGCCCATGGTTTTATGGTTGGTTGGACAAAAAATCACATGTGAACCAAAAAGCCACAAGTTGCAAAACTCATGATCATTCTTCCTACAACTTGCAGCCTTGGATGCTGAGCTTTGCTAGACCTCTCCCTCACCCTTGCTGCGCCAGCCCATGCCTTGTACTTGCCTAGATCATGAGCCATACCTCACTTACACATTTCTTGACTTTTTGCAAAAGGTAACTTACCAATCAATAAAGCACATGTCCAATCATCTGACCAATGAGAGAGAGTTATGTGGACAATTTGCAAGCAAGACATAACACTAAGCAAGGCTGAAGCTCTCTCATAACACACATTCACAAAAGACTCCATTCTTGCAAGTTGCTTCGAATCTGCCTCCACAGCTTGCAAACACTAAAACCATCTTCACCATTCAACTCACCTTGCTCCATAGACCAAAAAGCACCAAGAACACAAGCCTGAAACAACCAGAACACTCCATAGCCATTTCTCCCCCCAAGCTGCAGTTTCTCTTGAATCTCTCACCATAGCTCACAAACATACAAACAAACACTCCAGACCTTCTCCATTCACCCTCAGGATCACAAACAACCCCTCACAATGACCTGAAAGTGCCTGAAACACCATTGCCATTTCTGACCAAGCTTGAGCAGAAGCTGTCGAATCTCATTATCCAGCCAACACAAACTCTTTTTGAGCATTCAAACATTATCTGGGGATCAAGTGGAGTAGTTTGCACTGAAGGAAGTGGCCAGAAAGTCATCTAGGTGAAAGCTCCAAATCTCAGGTAGCTCGAAATTTATTTTTCCAGAAATCACTTTGCATGTTATAAACTTGTTCTATGTGCTTCACTGATCATCCTGATGTCATTGGTTTCGAAAATGGCTTTGATTTGAGTATTTAATTTCTCTCTGAAATTTGCGTGCCCTAGCTTTCATTTTCTTCGATTCAGCTTATTTAGGAAGAAGAAATTTGTTTCGGGAGAGGGGTTTGATTCGTGAGGGTGTAAGGAACATTTCCCAATTCTTAGTTTTCATTTTTGATACGTTTTGAGGGGATTGGGAGTTTTCCAGGGGAGGTGTTCGCCGGAGAAGACGACCGGAAGTCTTCTCCGGCCACCTGAGAGTGATTAAACCCTAATTGCATAATTAATGACCATTTGAATTTGGGCCATTGGATGCGTTGAATTGTTTGACTCCCCGCGCGAATGGAAGGCTCAGATTCACTCATTTGCCCTAATCTTATTTAATTAAGATAATCATAATTAATTAACTCAGAAGCCATCTGGACCCTCCATTCACGCGCCAGTCAACACATTCAAACTCAGACTCAATCCTGGCCCTCCACTCATTTGACTTTCTTTTTATTTTCATTTAATTCATTTTCTTTTCATTTGTTTTGCATAATTATTTTAAAATAGTAAAAAATGTGTAAAAATTATGAAACTTTTTCTCATAAGTTTTATTAATTTTTATGACACAAAAATATTTTTATTTTTATTTTTATCATTAAAAAAGTATTTTAAAATATTCAAAAGATTATTTTTAATTGATTAATGGAAATTAATTTATTAAAAATACTTTTAGGTATTTAAAAATCACCAAAAAAATTCATGAAATGTTCTAAGACATTTAGAAACATTGTCCAACCTTCAAACCAAATTTCTTTTTTGATCTTGATGCATTTTGAGAATTTTTCATTGAATAAAAATCATTTTTGTGCATTAATTTGATCCCAAGTTCAAAAAATCATTTCTGCTTATTCATGAGGAGTTGGACATTGATTCTTCTTGCATTGCATTGTGTTTAGCATGTAGTTTTTGAGATAAAATGGCCATGATTTGACCTTGCATTTTTCATTTGTTTGGCATTTCTTTTGTTTAGGAACCCTAAAAACCCTAATAACTTGTAAAATCCATAACTTGAGATTGGTTAAGAGTTGAGACCTCCCCTTTGGACCTTGGTTTATTATAGGGTTAGGGTTTCTTTGGGTGGCATTTTCAATTTTTTATCTTAGGGTTTGTTTCTGTTTTTGGTTTTTGTTTGTTGTTTGATCCATAAACCCTAATTTGGGCTTCCATTTGCATCCTTCTTGCATTCTCTTGCATAACATGACTTTCCATGACATTTCAATCATCCATTTGATTCATTTGACATCTTAAGACACATAGAAAGCATGTTTGATCATTGCATTACATATTTGCCATGTCATTTGTCTTGTATGCTTCATAACATTTCATGCTTGTTTATGCTCCTTAACTTGCATCATTTGCATCCATGATCTTGTATGAGCATCTCCATGTCTTGCCTCTTATTTGCAGCACCTCATAGCATCATTTTCATCATCAACATGCTTCTGGTTTGGTCTAGCATCATGTCATTTCATTTCATTTAGCATTGCATTGCATTTCTTTCTAACATTTCAGGTGGTAAGTAAACTTGAGAAGTGAATTTGCCTTCACTTCTCATAACTCTTCTTCTCATCTCTCTTGCATCCATTGCTGCATTTCTATATGTGTTTGAGATTGAGCTTGCTCATTCTTCTTCTTCTCACTTTCTTTCTTCAAGTGACTTGACTTCTTGAATGAAGCAAGTCACTTTGCTTCTCTTGATCCTGTTCATCTGCTTCCTGGTGGCTCCTTTGAAGATTGTTCTTGCAAACCTCACAAACCTTAGGAACAACCAAGCATGACAATGAATTAGGGTTTTGTTTAGTCTCCCCTCATAGTTTTTACCTTTGTGTCTCTCTTTGAGTCCTCTCTTCTCACCTCATAATCAGGGACTAAACCCTAAAGGCCTTAAGACTTTGTGATTAAGCTTATGCCTGCATCCTTCTCTTAGGATGGAGTGTATAACTTTAATCCTAAGTGTTAAACCCTTAAGGTGTTTAAATCTCTTAATCAATCCATCTAATAATCATCAAGACATCACACTTGTAACTTGGGCCTTGCATTAGGGTTCTAATTCTTCCTTAATTGGTTAAGAAGGACTAACCCTAGTGTTAATGGACAAGTCCCCCTCAAGTTGTCTTACAAATCATAAAAATCACTTCATCATCATACCATTAATCTAAAATCCACTTAATCAAAGGCTTGTTTTGTCATGAGTTTAATCCCTAACCATGGATCAAGTTGAGGAGCATTCCTCAGCTTAAACATCCTCATCTATTATCCTTCTATTAGGATGGTGTAATGAGTCTGTTTAATCCCTGATTATGGCTTAATCTCATTACTCAACACTAAACAAAAACACAAAAACATCTAAATAATCACAAGTAGGTTAATGATCTTAACCCTACACCAAAGGTGATCAAGTGTGAGAAGCTGACTTCACACTTAAGGTACTCTCATTACCCCTAATCAGAGGGAAGATGTGATGAGTTTACTAAATCCATTGGTTTAGGCTTAAGCTCATTAACTTATGACAAAAATCCAAAAAAATAATAAAGGACTGAAAACTCAAAAAATAAACAATAATCGTCTCCTCCGGGATTCTTCTCTCATCACCTTCACTCATAACCGAGAACTTGCTTCTTCCGTCTAAATGCAAGACAGTTAGCACCTGGGCCAGACAGGTCATACACTTGAGCATTGACAAGCAAGCAGTTCACAAGTCAATTCACCTTTCAGTCTCTTTGGGTCGAACTACGGTGTTCTGACTTCCTCATTGCACGAGAGGATACGTAGGCATAACTTAACGGTTATCGAACAAAAGTCTCTGTATATTCCCCCCTCCTTCCAGCTTTATTCTTTTAGCCTCATGATCTTGAGCATACTCTTTTCCTTACACTGACACATCATTTATACACTTCACACTTCTTTCACACTGACACCTGTACATCCTTTTCCAGCTCTTTTATACACAAATTGCACTGACACTACCCCTTTAAAACACAAATCTTTTAAGCGTGGATCCCGTCGAGTACGACGGACAATCTGGGTGCTAATACCTTCCCAGGTTGTAACCAACCCCCTTTCTCAGTCTCTCTGGTTCGCAACCGTCTTATCCATCTCTTTCTAGGTCTATGCAGCATTACCTTTCCTCCGGGATAAAAATGCCTAGCTGGAGACTCTATTCATCTCCAGTGAGTTCACGGCTGTGTGTTCTCATTGTCCCTCTCGCCGACCGTTCGCGTCTGTACCCTTATCTGGCCTTGTGTCACTTATCGGGAGCGACAGCTTGGCGACTCTGCTGGGGATCCTTATACTGCAACCAGGGCTTCTGGTTCTTTTTGTGGGTTCCTCCTAGCGCTTGATTGATTTGTGTTTACTGGGGTGTTATGTGCTTGTTTGTGCTTGTATTTATTTTTGTTTATTGCTTTATGTACAATTACTTTACTGCTTTCTTTATTGCATTTTATATATATCATACTGTCATTGTTGCTGGCTGGATCTGTTGTTTGCCTTGGTGGGTGGGTATTCCATTGAGAGTTAAGGTCCCATACCTGGGACCTGAGTGACACCTAGGCTAGAGTGAATCATATTCTTTCCCATTCCATTTCGGTCTGGTGCGGGAATATGAAACACGGTTCAGATGTGGGTTTCTTCTTGAGAACTCTGTGTTGCAGATTTCCTGCAATGCTAGGGCTATCTGGGAAGCCTGCTAAGTCTGGATGACCTTTTAGTATTGACCTTCAGAAACTGAGGTGAATTAGAGGAGGAATTGTTATGGTTATTGTAAACACTGTACCTCCGGGTTAGAAGTGTTTACACTTCTCATAACGGATCCAAGTCTGAGGATCCTTGTTTTAGAACACCACCTGTGAGGGGGTTGGGCTGTTTACAGGTTTGCAGGTACCTTGACCTCAGAATACCCTGTTACTTTGACTTTGTTAAGAATACTCCATGTTGGACAGTTCTTGTGATTCTAAAACCCTGGACTTGTGGCTCTTTATTTGAGCCCCCCACCTTGGTTACTGGATTTATAGACCTCCATCTGGAATTCTTGAACACACATGGATCTATGTCAAGGCAGTTAATCCGATCCAGCTCAGTCACAAACCCCTTTGCATATCATTTGCATACATCCTCATTGCATCATATTGACATGTGCTTATTTGTGTTTCAGGGTATCCATTTTCACCTGGTTTTGGTTTTGACCCCATCTGCAGTATTGACCTATCTCCACCAGCACTTGCTTCAGTTTGTCAGCCATATACTTCAGTTACTTGCACTAGCCAGCCTGTGGCCCACTCCTCAGCATCTTCATCAGCACTTATTCTACTCAGCACTTATGGCTCCAAAGAAAAGCAACATCACCTATCATTTCTTCCAACCAGACTTATCAGACATCAGGAGGATCCAAACCCTGATCACTCCAGATCACATACCTTTGTTCAGAGAGCATTATGGGGATATACTTGACTTGGTTATGGATCTGGACCCTTCACAGAGAAGTTTGATCCACACCTGCATTCAGTTTTATGACCCCCCATTGAGATGTTTCACCTTTCAAGACTTTCAGTTGGGGCCTCTATTAGAAGAATACTCATCTTTGACTGGTTTGCCTATCAAGAGAGAAATCCCTTTCAATCCTGAGATGGTTTTCCCAAGCAATGGAGAGGTAGCAAAAGCTTTGCACCTGGAACCTGTTTTGATTGAGCAACATATGACCTCTAAAGCTGGGATCCCTGGTTTTCATCTTGACTTCCTGATTTCTCAAGCTAGTCTGAAGGCCTCCCTGGGGGAGTGTGAAGCTGTTTGTGCTCTGTTGGCCTTAAGTGTATATGGAATTGTGTTGTTTGCAGATGAGCCTCGATTCATTAGCAAGAATGCAATCCATTTGTTCATCCTGAAGAACCCAGTGCCAACTTTGCTAGGAGATCTCTATTACTCAGTACATCAGAGAAATGAGAAGCAAAGGGGAAGGCTAGTGAGGTGTTGTGCCCCATTATTCCATGCTTGGCTTCTCAGGCATCTACCCAGGACAGATGCATTTCTAAATCCTCATCAGCAAAGCAACTGGGCTAAGAGGCTCACTATTCTCACTTCAGCAGACATCAGATGGTGTACTCAAAGCACCAAGGGCAGAGATATCCTCACCTGCTGTGGGCACTTTCCCAATGTGCCCTTAATAGGGGTTAAGGGAAGTATCAATTACAACCCTCTGCTGTTCAAGAGGCAATTAGGCTATGCACTGGTCCACGCTCCTAGGGTACAGGACTTAGTGGAGACCCTCTATTGTGAGAACAAGATTAGTCTGGCAACTGTTAGGCAGGCTGCCTGGGCCTGGGATCATGTTCAAACCAAGGGAATCACCATTCTGGGGAAGTGCAATAATGTGGCATCGGCACAATATTACGAGTGGTCCCATGCCAGGGCCCAATTCTCCGGAATGCCCTTCACCATAGAAGACATGCCTGAGTCATCTTCAGCACCACCCCCTGCCACCATCAGTTTGGAGGAGTTTGAAAGCTTGAAGGAAAGAAATGAGAAGCTAACCCGGGCTTTGCAGAAGACCCTCCGGGAGAGGAGTGAAGGTGTGAGGGAGATTGAGAGATTGGAGAAGTTGAGAGTGGAACACTTGACTAAAATTGAGAAGTCTGGAGATTATATCAACAAGTCTAAAGCTGGTGAACAAATTCTGAAGAATGCTTGCAAAGAAGCCCAGCTCCAGAGGGCAAGGACAGACTTGTATCTAAAGGAGAGTCAGGCCAGGTGGGTCCGGATCACTGAGGCCCGTACTCTAGAAGACAAGAGAGTTCAGGACAAGATGGAGCAGATGGAAAAAGCCCTGGCAGCAGCCCAGAAGGAAATATCAGAGCTAGAAATCAGAGCTGGAGTAAAGAGGTCTAAAGACCAAAGTCAGAACAAGAAATTGACTGCAGCTGTTGCTACCCGAAACCTCCTTATCCGGAATCTTACGGAGCGTCCGGCTGATCCCGTGACCGAAGCACTTCTTAAGGAAGTTTGTGAGGATGAGTTTGGCCTTGGAGTTTGATCATTTGCTTGTTGTTATTTCTATTTCATGTACTTTTGCTTTTTTTGTGATGTATTTCTGACCCTTTTAAGGGCTGGTGTTGTAAAATGAACAAGTTGTATTATTTCACCTTTTGTAATATATTTGTGTTAGTTTCCATCTGGGTTACTTCGAAAGCAACTTCAACAGCAGCATCTTCAAGGGTCTGGGAGGGTCAAAACTGAAGGCCAAACCGGATACCTTGAGAGCAAATAAGCATAACTTCATTGCATACTAACCCTTTTGTTTGTTTTGTAGGTTTTGTTTTATTGTTACTAACCTCTGTTGTGATATTCAGGAATTATTGCTCGCCGCCGGGTATTTCCTCTCAACAGGCCACACAGGTACCCAACTAGAAACAACCTTCCGGGCATCCAAATGGACCAGATGCAGCAAGACCTTACGGAGGTCAGAAACCAGATGGCCAACGAAAGGTTGGAGATGAGAACTCAGATAACACAGTTCATGGAAGTGATGAACAACTTAGCTCAAAGCCAGGAGAGGCTCAGGGCTTTGGTGGAAGGGAGGAATCAAGAGGAGCCCCATGTGGGGACTGCCGGCACAAGCAACAATGAAAGGGTGCAACCACATGTTAACCCCCCTGTGTTTGGCCCACATCTACATCCTGAGATTAATATTCCCGCAAACATTCAAGGAACAGCCACTGCAGCCAGAGTACTTCAAGAAGATCCTCAGGAGGACCAATTTACAGTAATGGGTGCTGGAGAGGAAACTTATGATAGACGATTGGAAGAGATAGCTGAGAAGTTGAGGTCCTTAGAATCTCAAAATTCTTTGGGTTTCGACGTCATGGACATGGGTTTGGTAGACGGGGTCAGGATCCCCCATAAGTTCAAGCCTCCTTGTTTTGAAAAGTATAATGGGACTTCATGCCCCCGGACTCATCTACAATCATTTCTGGGAAGGCTGAAGGCCTATACAATGGATGAGAAGCTCTGGATGTTCTACTTTGAAGACAGCTTGACTGGAGCATCAAGGGAATGGTATTCCCATTTGACAAGGGCAACTGTAAGATGCTGGAAGGACCTGGCAGAGGCCTTCATCAGACAGTATCAATACAACTTAGATATGGCACCCAACAGGACTCTCCTGATGGGAATGTCACAGTCTTCAAGGGAAAGTTTCCGAGAATACGCCCAGAGATGGAGGCAATTGGCTGCTGCCGTTCAACCACCTATGTCTGAGAGAGAAATGGCAGACATGTTTATGAACACTCTTCAGGGAACGTATATTGACAGGTTGGCTGCTTTCTCTTCCACTAGCTTCGCAGATGTTGTCATAGCTGGGGAGAGAATTGAAAGCCTGTTAAAAATGGGTAAGATCTCTGACAATGGTGCCAGCTCGTCCAGTAGTACAAGAAAGCCTTTTGCAGGCCCGAGAAGAACTGGCGAGACCAATGCCATTCACACCAACAGGGGTAGGCCCCAGTATGTTCAAAGGTCAATAGCAGCAGTCACTATCCCTGCTCCAGCACATCCTCAGCCAGTCTATCAACCTCCGCCACAAAACTTCCAACAACAACCCCAGTATCAGCAGAATCAATATCCTCCAAGAAACTACAACAACAACACCAACAACAACAATCAACAGAGGCCATTCCAACAAAGGCCATCCCAAGCTAACCGAGTGATCGACCCGATCCCAATGTCGTATGCTGCCTTGTTGCCACAACTTCTGAAACTCAACCTAGTTGAGCTAAGAACGTTGGCACCTCCGGATCCCAACAGTTTACCAAGGAACTATGACTCCAATGCTAGGTGTGCTTTTCATTCAAACTCACCTGGTCACAGTACAGAAAAATGCAAGGCTCTGCATATGAAGGTACAAGACTTGGTAGACTCCAAGGCTCTGAATTTTGCACCGCCGCCCAATGTCAATAAAAACCCAATGCCAAACCATGGTGGTCCTCGAATTAACGCTATTGAAGAAGACAGGCCGTCTTATTTAATAACCAGTGTGGATCAGATCAGGACACCATTGGTGGAAATCAAAGCCCAACTCCGCGAAAACCAAATATTTCCGGGGTGTGTACTAGGGTGTCCCTATTGAAATATTTCGTGGAATGGGTGTGAGGACCTGAGGAATGGTATTGACAGCCTTATTCAGAGTGGCCTGCTACAGATCACTACATCATTCCCGACAAATCCGGCAACTTCATCAACAACGGTTTCAGACCCTCCTACAACTGCAGCAACTATTGTTCCCGACAATTCACCAGCAACATCAACAAGTACTTCATCTGTCCTCCCGAATGATCAGCTTTCAACGGTGTCTCCTGCTACAACTTCAGCTTCATTCCATTTCGAATCTCCAGCAACAACAACATCAGTCCTTCCAACAATACCTCCTACAACTCCAGCAATCAATCATGAAGATGTCTCTACTGTTACCATATTCTACGATCCTGAAAATAATTCCGCCTACCATTCAGAAGGTGCTGCTCCCGCCAGAGCACCAGTTACAATCTTTTATGATCCACAAACAATTACAGTCCCTTCAGCAGCGGCAATCAGTCCAGTCACTGTCACGGTGCCTGGACCAGTACCATATGAAAGCAATAAGGCCATCCCTTGGCACTATGGCTCTGACGTGTACTGTGAAGGGAAAAGAATCACTCTTGAGACATCAGCACCTGCACCACAAGTAGATAATGTGGGGGGAGGCGGAGGCTTCACTCGAAGCGGACGTCTCTTTGCTTCACAAGTCCAAAGACCTACTGCCGAAGCAGAAGCTGCTGCCAAGGCAAAGGGAAAAGGCCCGGTGCAGGAAGATCCAGCTGCCAAAGAAACCCTGAAGACACCGTTCGATCAGGAAGTTGATGAGTTTATGCGAATCATCAAAAAGAGTGATTATAAAGTTGTGGATCAGCTTCACCAGACGCCATCCAAAATCTCCATCCTCTCACTGCTTATGTGCTCCGAAGCCCATCGGAATGCACTACTTAAAGTCCTGCACGCAGCTTACGTGCCTGAGGAGATTACAGTCAACCAATTGGAAACCGTGGTTGGAAATGTTACTGCTAGCAATGGGCTAGGGTTTACCAATTCTGACTTGACAGCGGATGGCCGCAACCACAACAAAGCCTTGCACATAACCATGGAATGCAAAGGAGCTGTCCTTTCTCATGTGCTGGTGGACACAGGTTCTTCCCTGAATGTCTTACCAAAGAAGGCTCTGGTGAAGTTAGAATATGATGGATTGGCATTGAGACCCAGCAACCTGGTGGTAAGAGCCTTTGATGGCTCGAAGAGATCGGTTCTGGGAGAGATTGAGCTGCCTGTGACAATTGGCCCGCAGACTTTTAAAACTATCTTTTATGTGATGGACATTCAGCCCGCCTACAGCTGTTTGTTGGGTAGACCCTGGATTCACGCCGCCGGCGCAATAACGTCTACCCTTCACCAAAAGTTAAAATTTGAGTGGGAAGGCCAAGTTGTCACAATCTGTGGGGAAGAGGATATTTTCGTTAGTCATCTGGCTACCTACAAATACATTGAGATGGATGGAGAGATCCATGAGACGATGAGCCAAGGTTTTGAAGCCTTGAATGTCAATGAAGCATCTGCTGTGTCGGGTATCTCCATGTCGTCTTATCAACAAGCCCGGAAGGTTGTTGAGGAAGGAACTGCCCTAGGCTGGGGCAAGGTTTTAGCTGTGGAGGAGAAGAAGGACAAATTTGGGTTGGGTTACAGACCAACTCAACATCAAGCAAAGGCTGCTGAGAAGCCTGGATTTGTCAGTGGGGGAATGCTCACCCCCGATGCTATCAACTGTCTGGAAGACGAGCTGGAAGAGGAGCGCAATCTGGAGAATTGGATTCGTCCAAAGATCCCGGGGAGCAGTGTCTCGAACTGGTCTTCCCAGGAAATTATAAGGGTTACTCATGCAGAGTAATTATTATTTCCTGTATTTTTTATAAGCATGCATCAAAGTCTTGCATCTTGCCCAAGATGACAAGACTCATTTTGTAATCAGGGCCATCTGTACTTTTGTGCAAACAAGATTAAATTAATGAAATATCAGACATCTTTTTTGCAAACAAGTCTTTTTCTTTTCTGCTCACTGTTTTTCCATTTTTCTTTTTGTACAAAAATAAATGGCGGTGTTTTCAAAATGATAACTTCATTTCACTTTTTCTAAAGCAAGATTAAAATCAATCACTAAAATGAACAAACTTAACCCTTGCAGAGAGTGCCTTCCTGACAGCACCGACAACAGCACGGCTATGACGTCGTATGACTTTGACAATCCAATCAATCAAGCTGATGAAGGGGTTGATGAAGAATATGAGCTTCCTGAAGAGCTAGCCAGGTTGTTGAGGCGAGAGGAAAAGGCTATTACTCCTCACCAGGAGGAGATTGAAGTGATTAATCTTGGCACAGACGAAGACGTGAAAGAAGTTAAAATCGGGGCCTGCCTGCAAGACTCAGTGAAGAGACAACTGATAGATCTGCTTCAAGAGTATGTTGATGTGTTTGCTTGGTCGTATCAAGACATGCCAGGGTTGGATACCGATATTGTTGTGCACAAGCTGCCTCTGAGAGAAGAATGCCCACCGGTCAAACAGAAGCTGCGCCGAACTCGCCCAGACATGGCTATGAAAATCAAGGAAGAGGTACAAAAGCAATGGGACGCCGGGTTCCTTGCTGTGACTAGCTACCCGCCGTGGGTTGCTAATATAGTGCCTGTGCCTAAGAAAGATGGCAAAGTAAGAATGTGTGTTGACTACCGGGATCTGAACAGAGCCAGTCCGAAGGATGATTTCCCATTACCTCACATTGATGTATTGGTGGATAACACGGCTCAGTTCTCGGTATTCTCCTTCATGGACGGTTTTTCAGGATATAATCAGATCAAGATGTCACCTGAAGACATGGAGAAGACAACATTTATCACACCTTGGGGCACGTTCTGTTACAAGGTGATGCCATTCGGACTGAAGAATGCTGGTGCAACATATCAACGGGCTATGGTGACATTGTTCCACGATATGATCCATAAGGAAATCGAGTGTTATGTGGATGATATGATCGCCAAGTCCCTTACAAAGGAAGATCACCTGGTAAATCTGCTGAAGTTATTCAAGCGCCTGAGGAAGTACCAACTAAAGTTGAACCCCAACAAATGCACATTCGGGGTGCGATCCGGTAAGCTGCTGGGTTTTATCGTAAGCGAGAAAGGGATCGAAGTTGACCCTGATAAAGTCAAAGCCATTCAAGAGATGCCTGCACCGAAAACAGAAAAAGAAGTTCGAGGGTTTTTAGGTCGATTGAACTATATCTCACGGTTCATATCCCACCTTACGGCAACCTGTGAACCCTTGTTCAAGCTGTTAAGAAAGGAACAAACGGTCAGGTGGAACGAAGATTGTCAGAAAGCTTTTGACAAAATCAAGGAATATCTCCAAGAACCTCCAATCCTCATGCCGCCAGTTGAAGGAAGACCTCTGATTATGTACTTAACAGTATTAGAAGAGTCAATGGGGTGTGTACTAGGTCAGCATGACGAGTCTGGTCGAAAAGAGTATGCAATATACTACCTAAGCAAAAAGTTTACCGACTGTGAACAACGTTATTCACTGCTCGAGAAAACTTGCTGTGCTTTAGCGTGGGCTGCTCGCCGACTGAGGCAGTATATGTTGACCCACACTACCTTATTAATCTCAAAAATGGATCCAGTTAAGTACATTTTCGAGAAGCCAGCTCTCACCGGACGGGTTGCAAGATGGCAAATGATTCTCACGGAATATGACATCCAGTACACCTCTCAGAAAGCCATCAAGGGCAGTGTACTATCTGAATATCTTGCTGAGCAACCCATTGATGACTACCAGCCTATGAGGTTTGACTTCCCTGATGAAGACATCATGTTCATTAAAGCAAAAGATCACGAAGAGCCTATTCACACCGAAGGGCCTGACCCAGAGGAAGAATGGACAATGATGTTTGACGGGGCTGTTAACATGAATGGTCGTGGTGTTGGTGCAGTACTCATAACACCAAAAGGAGTCCACATGCCTTTCTCGGCAAAACTCACTTTCAACTGCACTAACAACGAAGCTGAATACGAAGCTTGCATTATGGGCCTTGAGGAAGCCATTGACCTCAGGATCAAGACATTGACTGTATTCGGAGATTCAACTTTAGTAGTCAATCAAACCAACGGAAAATGGTACACCCACCAGGATCATCTGATACCTTACAGGGATTATACAAGAAGATTATTGACTTTCTTCACAACAGTCAAGCTTGAGTATATCCCTCGAGACGAGAACCAGTTTGCAGATGCTCTTGCTAGCATTTCATCCATGATCAAAGTTCAAGCTGCTAACTTTGTACCCCAGATTTCAGTGTCTAGACTTGATAGACCAGCATATGTATTTGCAGAGGATGTTGTAAAAGACGATAAGCCTTGGTTCCATGACATTAAGTGCTTCTTGGAGGATCAAACATACCCACCTGGGGCGTCTTCCAACGATAAGAAGACTCTGAGAAGGCTTGCTGGTAGTTTTTTTCTGAACACTGATGGGTCTTTATACAAAAGGAACTTTGACATGATACTCCTCAGATGTGTTGACAAGACAGAGGCAGATTTGCTGATGCATGAAGTGCACGAAGGATCTTTTGGTACCCATGCCGGAGGGCATGCCATGGCTAAGAAATTGCTAAGATCAGGCTATTACTGGATCACAATGGATGCAGACTGTTGTGCCTATGCCAGAAAATGTCACAAATGCCAGATCTACGCAGATAAAGTGCATGTACCTCCCAATCCTTTGAACATAATGTCTTCACCATGGCCCTTTGCCATGTGGGGCATTGATATGATTGGCAAGATTGAGCCAACTGCTTCAAATGGCCACAGATTCATCCTGGTCGCCATCGACTATTTCACCAAGTGGGTTGAAGCAGCCTCATATGCAAATGTTACAAGACAAGTGGTAGCCAGATTTCTGAAAAGAGATATCATCTGTCGGTATGGAGTGCCCGAGCGAATCATTACTGATAATGGTTCCAACTTGAACAACAAAATGATGGCAGAGTTATGCCGGGACTTCAAGATCCAACATCACAATTCTTCTCCTTACAGGCCAAAGATGAATGGCGCTGTTGAGGCAGCTAATAAGAATATTAAGAAGATTGTGCAAAAGATGGTAATCACTTACAAAGACTGGCATGAAATGCTACCGTTTGCCTTGCATGGGTACCGCACATCAATCAGAACGTCCACTGGGGCAACACCGTATCAGCTTGTGTATGGTATGGAAGCAGTCCTACCTGTTGAAGTTGAATTACCCTCCTTACGGGTATTGATGGATGTTAAACTGAGTGAAGCAGAATGGGTTCGGGCCCGTTACGAACAACTGAGTTTGATCGAAGAGAAAAGATTGGCTGCAATCTGTCATGGGCAGTTATATCAGAAGAGAATGAAGAAAGCCTTCGATCAGAAAGTCAGGCACCGAGAGTACCAAGTAGGGGATCTTGTGTTGAAAAGAATCCTCCCTCCTCATACAGACCACAGGGGCAAATGGACTCCAAATTATGAAGGACCATTCGTCGTAAAGAAAGTTTTCTCTGGTGGAGCACTGATGCTCAGCACCATGGATGGTGAAGACTTCCCGTCCCCTGTGAATTCAGATGCAGTTAAAAAATACTTCGCATAAAAATGACCCGCTGGACATAAAAACAGAATGTAAGTCCAGGCAAAAATAGGGCATCCCGGCGAGTCAAAAACAGAATAAAAGACTCGGGCAAAAATAAGGGAAAATAAGCAAGAAATGTACACCCGCTGAGTTGAAAAGCCGCATTGGACAGCTCAGGCAAAAATGGGTATCCCGATGGATTGAAAACCCGAAAGGGCGATCCATGCAAAATAAGGGAATAAGCGAACAACTGCACTCTGAGTTCGTCTGTATCACTTACAACTTGGAAAGCTTCGACGAAATCAAGCTTCAATCAGAATCAACTTTCTTCAGAAAGCAAGACGAGAAGAACGTCATTGTCATACGAGTCGTAGCAGGAGAGGAAGCTCCTTAAAGCGTCATCAACACTGCCAGCGCTTTTGTTTCTCAATTTGTGACAGTCTCCTCATTTCAGGAGATATGTTTCTTTGACTGCATCTTGCCAATTCAGGGCACATGAATTAATAAAATCATTTTTTTTTCAGTCATGTTTCGTTTTGTATATTTTTATTTGCAAAGGATGTCTGATGTCTCAAAAAAAAAAAAAATCAATTGCATAAGTACAGATGTTTTTCTCCCAAAAGTAATAATAATAAAACACATGCTTGCAGGGAATATACTTACTCGTGAGAATGCTTGACTCCTATGACGGAATCCAGTAAAGGATACCTCGGGACCTTTTGTGCGTCTCCTTATCTTTGCAGGATTGCAGGTATACAGAACGCAA
Organism: Lathyrus aphaca; assembly: GCA_963966055.1. NCBI lineage: Eukaryota > Viridiplantae > Streptophyta > Magnoliopsida > Fabales > Fabaceae > Lathyrus > Lathyrus aphaca. The sequence goes on from OZ014522.1 coordinate 84,682,874, forward strand.
CCTGGGGCATGCAAGTTACGTCTCAGCAAGCTGGCGAATCATTATCAACTCGGTCTATCTTCCACATGGCACTGGAAGGTGCCCATTTCCCCAGCGAAGTTGCCAAATCAACATGCACTCAATCTCAGCATCTGAAATGCTCTATCCCCAGCTGAGTTGCCTCTTGTTGCTCTCCCCAGCTGAGTTACCAACAGCATTCCCCAGCTGAAGTACCAACTATCCTTCCTCAGCAGAACGCAGGAATCAGGGAATCATCTCCCCACAGAATCCTCAGCCGCTATTCAGAAGAGCAACGTACGAAGAAGTCACAACAGAGTACAGAAGCTTCTACAAACCCCAGCTGGGTCTCATATTATAAGGATATGTCGACCATTGACATATGTCCCCAAGCAAAGGCATCTTATCAGGTCTATCACTGATCTCATCCCCAGCTGGGAGATCCATTTCAAAGCAGATCAACCAGAGATCTTCGCAGCAACGGGACCCGAATCCCGGATCTTTGCCTCTTTGCATAATCATGGCATTTGCATCATACTATCCCCTCAGAGCGTAGCATTCCGTCTAATACGGAGCATTACGGCAAAAAAATCAAATACATAGCATAATCATAAGTCATGTTGTGAAGTGACACTTGTGAATAATAAACCGTTCATCATCATTATACAAAAATCCCCACCGGAGTCCCCGGCAAAAGCAGTTGCCTCGCAAATCATCAAACACCAATATATACACCCTTGGACACCCATCCGTGTCAAATCGCTAGCAAGAAAGCCAAAGACATCCTCTTTGCACTCACATATATTTATATATACACTTTATTGACACCCGTCCGTGTCATATCCCCAGCGCAGTCGCTTACACCTTTATCACCCATATACTTGTTTATTATACTTTTCTCCTTTTGACACTCGTCTGTGTCACTCTCCCCAGCAGATAAACATATATATACTTGCTACTCATTGGTACACTTATACAGATACTCGTCCGTATCTTGTATACATCATCACTCATATCCCCACAGATTCGACAGTAGTCCTTGTTCTTTGTTAACCAGTTGGTACTCGTCCGTACCATCATCTCAGAACACTGCGTCTAGTGTTTGTTTCTACATGATACTCGTCCGTATCATAGTCTTAAGGATGCTCGTCCGCATCTTTAATCCATACACCGTGTCAAACACTTATGTCTCCTTGAATATAGATACTCGTCTGTGTCTACTATTCCCCAGAAGGACTCTTTCAGATTCAACACTCGTCCGTGTTCTCTGTTAACCAGTTGATACTCGTCCGTATCATCATCTCTGAACATGTGTCAGTTTGTTTCTACATGATACTCGTCCGTATCATAACCTTAAGGATGCTCGTCCGCATCTTTAATCTACACAATACCAAACACTTATACCTTTTGTTTCTTGGATGTAAACGCTCGTCCGTGTTTACTGTATCCCCAGTAGATCGCCAACAATCTTCTTTGTATCTAACACTCGTCCTGTGTTATGATAACCCTGAGAGCAGCCGTACCCTGCTAGGTGGTCGTCTTCCACTTCTTGATGGTCGTCCTCCATCATGCTCATCCGATGGCCGTCCCCATCGTTGATTTTAGCAGCCGTCCCCTGCTAGGTGGTCGTCCTCCACCTCTTGATGATCGTCCTTCATCACTTTATCCAATGGCCGTCCCCATTGTTGATTTTGGTTATCTAACACTCGTCATGTGTTATGATAAACCTTGAGAGCAGCCGTCCCCTGCTGAGTGGTCGTCCTCCACTTCTTGATGGTCGTCCTCCATCATGCTCGTACGATGGCCGTCCCCATCGTTGACCTTTTTATCCGGCATTCGTCCTATGTCGCGATATTTTCGGCAGCCGTACCCTGCCAGGTGGTCGTCCTCCACCTTTGATGGCCGTCCCCATCATATTTCTTTTATTCCCAACAGAGCAGCCGTCCCCTGCTAGGTGATCTTCCTTCACCTTTGATGGACGTACCCCATCATCTGTTTATTTCATTTATTCTTTAACCCGATGGTCGTCCCCGTCGTGGTCCCTTTTCCTTTTAGCCCGATGGCCGTCCCCATCGTTGTTTGCTTTACCTTTGTGAACTTGATGGCCGTCCCCGTCATGTTTCATTAATTCCCAGAGAATCTTACAACTTTATCTTGATGGCCGTCCCCGTCATAATCTTTTATTTTCCCAGCTAGTCGGCCGTCCCCGTCTTAGCTCTACCTTTTATCCCCAGCATGTCGGCCGTCCCCGTCATCGCTATTTTACCCAGCAGTCGTCCTCTGCTCGACGGTCGTCCTCCGTCGCCTACACTTTACAATATACTTTATTTTCTTTTACAATCTATATCCCTTTTCTTTTTCATTCCGTGAGTGCAAATTTTGGACTGTCTTTGGTATTCAACCACAAGTTATCTTGTTTGCCTGTTAAGCCGTCGCTTACAACCTGCACAGCTAACTCATGTTTGAATAGGGGCAGCTGTAAACACCCCAAATTTGCCCTCACCCATTCACACCATGGCTTGTGATCATCTCATATGCATAAACACAACATATCATCTCATATCTCATTTTTGATTCACTGCATAGTTTCTAAGGCATCTGCACCTAGGGTTTGTGATCTGAGCAATCCCAAAGCATCTTGAGCCATTCCAAAGGCCACCAATCACTTCAAAGGGGTCTATGTGTGTTCTTAAATCATATTCCATCTCCTCAAAGTCAAAATTGCAAAGGAATCACAAGAACTAGGGTTTGAGTGGATGCAGAGCCAGGTTAAACTGCACAGTTGACTGAAGATTAGGGTTTTGGTTTCAGAGGCCATAACTCCAAATTTTTTGGTCATTCTTGTTTCCATTGGTCTCTATATGGTATAGAGAGTATGCATATCAATTTTCATGAAAGAGGGTTGAAGTTCATAGAAATCAAGAATTTAGGGTTTTTGCAAATGTTGACTTTTTGGGCATAGTTGACTTTTCAAGAATGCATCATTTTAGGTCATTTTTCAAGCCTTGATTCTTGATCCAAAAAGGCTTCAAATGGAAAAACTTTGGTCATGAAAGTTGTAGATCTCATCTTTCCCTTTTCAAAAAGTACAATAACATGATCAAACTCTTCTTGGATCAAAAGTTATGGTGTGACAAAGTTGGCTAAAATCATTGATTTTCAAGGCATGCCTCAAATGGAAATTTTGCAAAGTCATGAACCAATGCATTATGTGACTTCTAATTAACTTCAAACCAGCACACAAACATTCTCTAAGTCATAAAATTCAGAATGAACCAAGAATGCCCATGGTTTTATGGTTGGTTGGACAAAAAATCACATGTGAACCAAAAAGCCACAAGTTGCAAAACTCATGATCATTCTTCCTACAACTTGCAGCCTTGGATGCTGAGCTTTGCTAGACCTCTCCCTCACCCTTGCTGCGCCAGCCCATGCCTTGTACTTGCCTAGATCATGAGCCATACCTCACTTACACATTTCTTGACTTTTTGCAAAAGGTAACTTACCAATCAATAAAGCACATGTCCAATCATCTGACCAATGAGAGAGAGTTATGTGGACAATTTGCAAGCAAGACATAACACTAAGCAAGGCTGAAGCTCTCTCATAACACACATTCACAAAAGACTCCATTCTTGCAAGTTGCTTCGAATCTGCCTCCACAGCTTGCAAACACTAAAACCATCTTCACCATTCAACTCACCTTGCTCCATAGACCAAAAAGCACCAAGAACACAAGCCTGAAACAACCAGAACACTCCATAGCCATTTCTCCCCCCAAGCTGCAGTTTCTCTTGAATCTCTCACCATAGCTCACAAACATACAAACAAACACTCCAGACCTTCTCCATTCACCCTCAGGATCACAAACAACCCCTCACAATGACCTGAAAGTGCCTGAAACACCATTGCCATTTCTGACCAAGCTTGAGCAGAAGCTGTCGAATCTCATTATCCAGCCAACACAAACTCTTTTTGAGCATTCAAACATTATATGGGGATCAAGTGGAGTAGTTTGCACTGAAGGAAGTGGCCAGAAAGTCATCTAGGTGAAAGCTCCAAATCTCAGGTAGCTCGAAATTTATTTTTCCAGAAATCACTTTGCATGTTATAAACTTGTTCTATGTGCTTCACTGATCATCCTGATGTCATTGGTTTCGAAAATGGCTTTGATTTGAGTATTTAATTTCTCTCTGAAATTTGCGTGCCCTAGCTTTCATTTTCTTCTATTCAGCTTATTTAGGAAGAAGAAATTTGTTTCGGGAGAGGGGTTTGATTCGTGAGGGTGTAAGGAACATTTCCCAATTCTTAGTTTTCATTTTTGATACGTTTTGAGGGGATTGGGAGTTTTCCAGGGGAGGTGTTCGCCGGAGAAGACGACCGGAAGTCTTCTCCGGCCACCTGAGAGTGATTAAACCCTAATTGCATAATTAATGACCATTTGAATTTGGGCCATTGGATGCGTTGAATTGTTTGACTCCCCGCGCGAATGGAAGGCTCAGATTCACTCATTTGCCCTAATCTTATTTAATTAAGATTATCATAATTAATTAACTCAGAAGCCATCTGGACCCTCCATTCACGCGCCAGTCAACACATTCAAACTCAGACTCAATCCTGGCCCTCCACTCATTTGACTTTCTTTTTATTTTCATTTAATTCATTTTCTTTTCATTTGTTTTGCATAATTATTTTAAAATAGTAAAAAATGTGTAAAAATTATGAAACTTTTTCTCATAAGTTTTATTAATTTTTATGACACAAAAATATTTTTATTTTTATTTTTATCATTAAAAAAGTATTTTAAAATATTCAAATGATTATTTTTAATTGATTAATGGAAATTAATTTATTAAAAATACTTTTAGGTATTTAAAAATCACCAAAAAAATTCATGAAATGTTCTAAGACATTTAGAAACATTGTCCAACCTTCAAACCAAATTTCTTTTTTGATCTTGATGCATTTTGAGAATTTTTCATTGAATAAAAATCATTTTTGTGCATTAATTTGATCCCAAGTTCAAAAAATCATTTCTGCTTATTCATGAGGAGTTGGACATTGATTCTTCTTGCATTGCATTGTGTTTAGCATGTAGTTTTTGAGATAAAATGGCCATGATTTGACCTTGCATTTTTCATTTGTTTGGCATTTCTTTTGTTTAGGAACCCTAAAAACCCTAATAACTTGTAAAATCCATAACTTAAGATTGGTTAAGAGTTGAGACCTCCCCTTTGGACCTTGGTTTATTATAGGGTTAGGGTTTCTTTGGGTGGCATTTTCCATTTTTTATCTTAGGGTTTGTTTCTGTTTTTGGTTTTTGTTTGTTGTTTGATCCATAAACCCTAATTTGGGCTTCCATTTGCATCCTTCTTGCATTCTCTTGCATAACATGACTTGCCATGACATTTCAATCATCCATTTGATTCATTTGACATCTTAAGACACATAGAAAGCATGTTTGATCATTGCATTACATATTTGCCATGTCATTTGTCTTGTATGCTTCATAACATTTCATGCTTGTTTATGCTCCTTAACTTGCATCATTTGCATCCATGATCTTGTATGAGCATCTCCATGTCTTGCCTCTTATTTGCAGCACCTCATAGCATCATTTTCATCATCAACATGCTTCTGGTTTGGTCTAGCATCATGTCATTTCATTTCATTTAGCATTGCATTGCATTTCTTTCTAACATTTCAGGTGGTAAGTAAACTTGAGAAGTGAATTTGCCTTCACTTCTCATAACTCTTCTTCTCATCTCTCTTGCATCCATTGCTGCATTTCTATATGTGTTTGAGATTGAGCTTGCTCATTCTTCTTCTTCTCACTTTCTTTCTTCAAGTGACTTGACTTCTTGAATGAAGCAAGTCACTTTGCTTCTCTTGATCCTGTTCATCTGCTTCCTGGTGGCTCCTTTGAAGATTGTTCTTGCAAACCTCACAAACCTTAGGAACAACCAAGCATGACAATGAATTAGGGTTTTGTTTAGTCTCCCCTCATAGTTTTTACCTTTGTGTCTCTCTTTGAGTCCTCTCTTCTCACCTCATAATCAGGGACTAAACCCTAAAGGCCTTAAGACTTTGTGATTAAGCTTATGCCTGCATCCTTCTCTTAGGATGGAGTGTATAACTTTAATCCTAAGTGTTAAACCCTTAAGGTGTTTAAATCTCTTAATCAATCCATCTAATAATCATCAAGACATCACACTTGTAACTTGGGCCTTGCATTAGGGTTCTAATTCTTCCTTAATTGGTTAAGAAGGACTAACCCTAGTGTTAATGGACAAGTCCCCCTCAAGTTGTCTTACAAATCATAAAAATCACTTCATCATCATACCATTAATCTAAAATCCACTTAATCAAAGGCTTGTTTTGTCATGAGTTTAATCCCTAACCATGGATCAAGTTGAGGAGCATTCCTCAGCTTAAACATCCTCATCTATTATCCTTCTATTAGGATGGTGTAATGAGTCTGTTTAATCCCTGATTATGGCTTAATCTCATTACTCAACACTAAACAAAAACACAAAAACATCTAAATAATCACAAGTAGGTTAATGATCTTAACCCTACACCAAAGGTGATCAAGTGTGAGAAGCTGACTTCACACTTAAGGTACTCTCATTACCCCTAATCAGAGGGAAGATGTGATGAGTTTACTAAATCCATTGGTTTAGGCTTAAGCTCATTAACTTATGACAAAAATCCAAAAAAATAATAAAGGACTGAAAACTCAAAAAATAAACAATAATCGTCTCCTCCGGGATTCTTCTCTCATCACCTTCACTCATAACCGAGAACTTGCTTCTTCCGTCTAAATGCAAGACAGTTAGCACCTGGGCCAGACAGGTCATACACTTGAGCATTGACAAGCAAGCAGTTCACAAGTCAATTCACCTTTCAGTCTCTTTGGGTCGAACTACGGTGTTCTGACTTCCTCATTGCACGAGAGGATACGTAGGCATAACTTAACGGTTATCGAACAAAAGTCTCTGTATATTCCCCCCTCCTTCCAGCTTTATTCTTTTAGCCTCATGATCTTGAGCATACTCTTTTCCTTACACTGACACATCATTTATACACTTCACACTTCTTTCACACTGACACCTGTACATCCTTTTCCAGCTCTTTTATACACAAATTGCACTGACACTACCCCTTTAAAACACAAATCTTTTAAGCGTGGATCCCGTCGAGTACGACGGACAATCTGGGTGCTAATACCTTCCCAGGTTGTAACCAACCCCCTTTCTCAGTCTCTCTGGTTCGCAACCGTCTTATCCATCTCTTTCTAGGTCTATGCAGCATTACCTTTCCTCCGGGATAAAAATGCCTAGCTGGCGACTCTATTCATCTCCAGTGAGTTCACGGCTGTGTGTTCTCATTGTCCCTCTCGCCGACCGTTCGCGTCTGTACCCTTATCTGGCCTTGTGTCACTTATCGGGAGCGACAGGGCATCAATGGCATCATTCTATTATCTCTCTTGTCACAAAATCAGGGTTTATTTCTCTGGTTTAGTGGTCTTCAAAGATTTCACGTCTGCAAGGATTATTCACTATGCATTTGGCCCATCATCAGGCTATTCTCTTCTTCATCAAGGCGCAAGGCTCTCCCTCTTTTCTCAACATCTTAGGATTTTCTTCTTTCTTGACATCTCAAAATCTTTTGTTTCAATTCAAGCGTGTTTGTCCAGTCGTGATCCAATTCAGATGGATGCTTGACCAAATTTTGGCCAAACTATCAGGATTTCATTTCAATTGCAAGTTATCTTTTTCAGTGATCTATTTCTCAAGAAGTGTGTATCCAAGGTTGTGGTATGGAGGCCATCAGGTTGTCCAATTTTAATTCATAAGGAGTGTGGATATATTATCAAGTTCATCAGGTTCATTATTCCATTAATAGTTCATTTGTGGATTTATTTTCCTCAGTGGGGATTCAATAATCAAGGCAAGATTTTAATTTGATTCAGATGACAGTTGCTTCAGTTGCGAATTATTTCAGTGGTCCAAAACTTGTTCATTCTTTTTAATCAGAATTTTAGGTGGGTAATTCATTCGTGTGATTTGTTTGACAGTTTGATTTCAAAGTTCGATATTTGTTCATTTCACCTTACTTTTTTTTTCCCAATCCAAAATCCATTTGTCCATAAACCATATTTTTTTTCTCTCTATCCATTTTCAAATCAAGCCCAATTAAATTTTTTGTCCATCTTAAACCATTATCTACTTCCCATTGAAATTCATTATTTTTCTAACACCTATTCACAATACCCATCTCCAAATTTCATTTTTGATCCATTATCTGTTTTCTTGTGTCCATCTTTTATTTGTAAATATATTTTTAATCAATCACCCATTTCAATCCATTTTAATACCACTTTACATTGAAAAGGAGAGGAAATAAAAATAATAGTAAGAAGCATTGGCCCATTAGAAAACGCAATGCAACCTGTTCACAATACCAGTCTCATCACATGCCAACCAATTTACTCTCGACGTCACACAAGCCACTAATTTTTCAGCAAAATACACACACCATAACTTTTGACTCCAACATTTATTTTCAAAAACAATTGCAGCGAAGCAACCCGTACAGCACATACAAATTCACAACAAATACACTACAACCACTACACACCTTTCACGCACAAGCTTTCCAAAAACTTCAGCCAAAAAAATCGTACAATTCCACTACACAACGATCACCATTCTGTTACAAAATGCATCCCAACCTCAGCTCAACACACCTCAGAAAAACTAAATTAACACCGCAACAACCTTCATAATTTTCCTCTAATCAAACTCAGCAAACCTTCAACCATCTTCATCACACCATAATTTCAAACCTTTATAATCAAACCTTCAGCCTCTATCCGCCTCACAAAAACCGTGAAACACCAACATCCTTTCGTCATTTCTATCCAAATCACACTTCTCTTTAAAACCCAACAACAATAAATCGTCCCAATCTTCTTCTCCAAATGAACCTTCAAACCGTGAATCTCTTTATCACCTTCATTAACAATAACATTTCAATTCCTCGTACTCCTTCACTCACCGTCTTCACTCACCGTGACACATTTCATCTGCTACTAACACATAACATAACAAACACCTTCAATAATCCGAATCAACTCTTCTTCTTTCAAATCTTCACTCACCATCAACCCATCATCTCCTTCATTGACCCTTTTTCAGCAACAATCAATATCCCCTCATTCTTTCAACCAAAAACAGAATCACACTCCATATAATCTTCTTCATCCCCACCTTCATTTACCGACAACAATCAAAATCAACAACACAAATCCAAAACAGAAAAAGAAGAAGACGAGTGAAATAATTTGAAACAGAGAGAGATTTGTGCGACCAACATCAATAACAACAACCGCTAAGAACCAAAGATGAAGAAGATTTGAAATTGTTTTTCAAGACGGACATGAAGCCATATCATTGATGGTGAGCTGCATGAGCCGCGATCTGAGAAAGGACTGTGGATCGACGGAGAGACTTGTTTTGAGAGTTGTCGTCGAGAGGCTATCCACGACGGTGAGCAATGGCGTCGCGGCGGAGGCGGAGTGGTCATGACGTTAACATTGAGACGGAGATGTTATCGGCGGCGATTTCCCTTTCTTCGCGTGAACAGTGACGATGGTGTCGATTTTAAGAAAGAAAATGGTGAAACATGATTGATGAAGGATCTGAGTTTTCGAGGCTCCCTTTTGTGCTTTCTTTTTTTTATTATTTATTTTGTTTTGTTTCTTTTATTAATTGATCTTATATTGTTTTAACTCTTTTGTTTTTTCTATTTTTTAATACCAATTGTTAACTATTTTTATCAAAGATCCTCTAGTGTTGATATTGAAGATTGGGCTAGGCCCATGTTAGATTTAACTTCTGCACCCCAGTCCTGCGGCTCACAGCATCATCTTGTTGTTTTTGTTTGTTTATTTTATTTTGGTTATTAATTTTCGGTTTTGGTTAATATTTTGTTTAGATTTAGTTAATACTTGTTCTAGGTTTAGATTATAATTCTGATTTTAACTCTATATTAATTTTGCTGATCTCGATTATAATAGTTTAGATTTTAATCTCAATTAATTTGGTTTTTATAAGTTTTTGTCTAATTTTGGTTTTAGTTTTCTATTGGATGTTTTGTAGGTTTCTTGATGAAGGATAAAGAGTGGATGACTTTGTGACTATTTGTGCCATAATTTTGTCTGGACTAATGAGACCTCTGGATACCAATTAAACTTAGACTTTGGTTTTGTGCGGACCAATTCTTGGTTTTAATTCTGGATGCTGGAAGCCTACATTTGACTTTGGTCTGATATCCTGATAATGGACAATTGTGCTTTGAATTGTAAATCCGGTTTAGGCTTGATATTTCTTCTTGATTTCTCTTGTACATATTGAAGAGGCAACGGACCTTCTTCGTTAGGTACCACTGAGACTACTATTTCTCGCACCTCATTCTAGTCCTAATGCCATGTTAGGAGCATGCTGCTTCATCTGGAAGTCCTACTGGTGTAGGCTCTGTTTGTGCATTGTTCGATTACTTCATATCGCATTTCTCCTCTTATTACTTATTTATTTTTCATCTCAGCTTCTCCCTCCATTTCTTTTCATGCTTTCTTATATTGTTCGAGATGTGCTTAGGCCATCTTGTCTTCTTTTCTAGTTCTTCTTTCTTCTTTTCTTTCTTTCTTCTTCATTAGGATAGATTTCAAACCTTACTAACCTAGGATACCTTTGCATGTTAACATTAGGATTTGTTAGTCCCCCTCTAGTTCTTTTACCTTTAAGATCTTTGGTTCTTTTCTCTTCTCATCTCAAAACGAAAACCCTAAAAAACACCTTAATAAGGATTAAAGTGGTCTCCTGTGCAAGAGCCTTATTCCATGGAGCACTTGTAGTCTTCCCATCTTGGGATAGTACAAGCTTGTTTATCATGATGCACAAGTCTGATCATGAGACCATCTTCATCAAGAAAATCATAAAACACACTTCTTCATTTTAATTACAAAAACACTTAATAAATTCAATGAGTTAGTGAGCTTAGGCCCTAATCTCTGGAACCAAGTTTTGGGGATCTTCTCCTTACTTGAGTGTGCTTGTTCTATTATTCCATCTTGGAATGTAGTAGCAAGTACACATTCCATGGAAAAGAGCTTGAGTTCACTTCCTTGTGCCACACTCATAAAAAATCATAAAAAACACTAGACAAACCATAAACGTCTCTCCTTCGGGACTTCTTTTCTCATCACCTTCACTCTCATCGTACGAACTTGCTCCTACTTGTCATTTTGCAAGACGGTAACGCACTCGTCGTCCGAGCCTGCAACACCTGAGTATTGACATAGGCAGTTCAAGCCTTAAAACACAATCAATATTTTCCACCCCTAGTTAGGGGAACTACGGCGAATCTGATCCTCATTTTCCCGATGAGGTACGTAGGCAGCGGGGTAGGGCCCGTTCGAGCACAATTTTTATTTTCCCTACATTTTTCCTTTTCATTTCTTTTTTAGTTCCCTTTTATTTTCTTTTTATCCAATTCAGTCCCTTTTCTTCGCAGCAGCTTTCATTTCTTCACCCTTTGAAACAATTTCTTTGCAAGCGTGGATCCCGTCGGGTACGAAGGACAATCTGGGGTGCTAATACCTTCCCAGGTCGTAACCGACTCCCGAACTCAGTCTCTTTGGTTCGCAGGACCCGTGTCCTTCCTCTTCTTTTCTTCTGGTTTGTGCAGCATTACCATTCCCGTTCCTTCGGGATAAAAATGCATGGCTGACGACTCTAACCCTTTCTGCGCCACTTTCGCATTTGTACCAGGATGGAAATCCGGGGAGCGACAGCTAGGATTGACTCTACAAGGGAAACCAGAGATTTTCCCCAGCAGAGTCGCCAGCTGTCGCTCCCGGGATTTTCATCCTAGTACAAACGCGAAAGTGGCGCGGAAAAGGTAGAGTCGCCAGCCATGCATTTTTATCCCGAAGGAACGGGAAAGGTAATAATGCACAAACATGAGGAAGAAGAAAATGACAAGGTCCTGCGAACCAAAGTTCTGGGTTCGGGAGTCGGTTACGACCTGGGAAGGTATTAGCACCCCAGACCGTCCGCCGTACCCGACGGGATCCACGCTTGCTTGTTTGTTTCAAAGGGTAAAAGAATATAACTGCTGCTGAATAAAACTGTTGACTGGAATAGAACTGAAATGAGAAAGGGAACTGGAAAAGAAAAGGAAGGGGAAAATGTAGGGAAAATAAAGAATGTGCTCAAACGGGCCCTACCCCGCTTCCTACGTACCTCATCGGGAAAATGAGGATCAAAGTCAACGTAGTTCACCTAACTAAGGCGGGAACTTTGTTTGTATTTTTTAGGATGGCGTTGCCACAGCTCTAGCTCAGGTGTTACCGACTCTGACTCGAGGGTGTTTACCGTATTGTTGTTTGAACTGTCGAGGCAAGTCGCATTCATCCACAAAGATTAGGAGATGAGAAGAGAAGACGCGATGTCTTTGTTGATTGTCTTTTATGAGAAATGTTTTGGAGTTTATTGTTTGTGAAGATAGTCTCATGAATAGACTTGTACATCATGCTAGACAAGCTCATACTATTCCAAGATGGAATGAATATGAGTGCCCCATGGAATAAGGCTATGCACAGGAGACTATTTCAATCTTTTATTAAGTGTCTTTTAGATTTTGTTTGAAGATGAGAGAAGAAGACTCAAATTGGAAAAGGACAAAAACTAAGGGGGACTAAGACCAACCCTAAGTTATTTATTATATACAAAAGGGAGATCCTAATGGTTTATGAGGTTTTTCTATTCATAAGGAAGAAAAGGAAAAGAAAGAAGAAAAGGATGCAACTTACTTCCTAAAGAAGATAAGTTGGTCCTAACAAAGGGGGAAATCCTACCAAACACAAACATGGAAGGAAAGAAATGAATTAAATGCATAAAAGGAATGCATAAAAATAAAAGGATAAGGTGTAAGGGAACATACCTTCCCCTCCCTACAAAACAAAGATTAATGTTGCATTTTATTAAAAATAATAAGGCAAACACACAACAATTAAATCCTTCTAATTCTAGGACCTACTTCTATACTTTATCTTAATTCTAAAAGATCTAAAAAATGCTAAAATAAAGATTCAACAACTATTACAGCCCCTAAAGTACAAACAGCTATGAAAATAATGCACAACACCATGCAATTTTCTACAGCCAACATACAACATGAAAAGGTAGGTGTAAAAGGTCAAATACAGCATGCAAGAATGAAACATGCACTAATTCCTCATGAATATGCATTTGAACCTAAAACAACATACACAAATGAAAGAACATGAAAATTTTTGGGAGAATTATGCAAGAATGCACCACATGATGGATTGTGCAACAAGTATGCAAAATATGGCACATGAACATGGCATATGAACATAATAGGAATTGATCATGAATGTGCAATATGATAGATCAACAAGAATGTCAAGCTCAATGCAAAATTCAGAATTTAATTGATGTGAATGATATGATCAAGCATGCAACCAAATGCAACCAAATGCACATACCTACATGATTATGTGAAATGTAACATACCTTGATACAATGAAATGCAAAATGATTTAATGCAATGCGAAAGATGTAAAAACAGGATGCAACATGATTATCTACATGCCAAATGATGCATACACATAGCAACAAAATGCAAGAAATCAAACTATGCACAAAGGAACACATAAATGCATAATACGCGACATGAACGGAAACGCGTCGAAACAACTCGAAATGGGGGAATGAGCTACTGGAAATAAACCCAAAAATTCCCTAAAATCAATACCTAAACATGCATGAACATTGGAGGCACTAGAAACAAGGACTAAGCTATCAAATAAGCAAAATTCCCAAAAATCAACAGTGTTAACCGGTTAACCAAATGGTTAACTGGTTAACGGACCTAAAACTGCACTGTTTGTGGCTAAAACGCACACGTTAATCGGTTAACCAAATGGTTAACCGGTTAACACTGATCCAGAATGTGAATTTGTTTTAAAAAATAAGTGCTTTTGGCCACAAACTCACTTCTAATGATCTCTAACACACCTAGGAACATGTTAACACTAATTTCTACTTAATTGGGACTTATTTACACATGCTAGATCCTATAATCATCTACACCTTAACCTCTAAATCAATAAAAGTCACAAATCGCAAGCAATACATAATAGAAACGAAATCGATTGCAAGCAAAACGAAACACAATTAAAGAATGCCGAAATGGCGAGATGAAGAGAATAACTTAAAGGAGAAGTGATTTAGATCACCAACCTATGAAGCAGAGAAGTGCTTCGGTGGATATTGCAAGAATTGGAGCTTGATCGAAGAGAAAACCATGAAAACCGCGAAACCGCAAAATAAATGTGTTCTTGATGCTTGAACCTTCGTGCACTTCCGATAAGTCGAAATCCTCACAAAAATCAGTAGCTTCTTCTTCCACAATCCACAAATCAATGGAGGTTGGAGGCTAAGCTTCAAGATCTTTAAGCTTCAATGTGAAACTTGAAGAGCTTCTTCAAAAAGCTTTGGTGAAAGGAGGGAAAATGGAGGAAAAGTGAGAGAGAAAAAATGATTGTGAGAGAATGAGAAATTTGGAAATTTTTGTGGGAACCCTTTGCATTGAAGTGATTAATGGTTATATAGAGACTATGCTTGGAGCTAGGTTTGGGAATAGAATTAGGTTTAGGCATGGAGCTAGGTTAGTAGTTAGTTAGGGTTAGGGTTGGAGAAGGAATATTCCTTGGAATATTCCTGGGAATATTCCATGGAATACTCTAGAATGTTGTGGAACATGGTAGAAGCATCCAAGGGAAATGGAGTGAAATTGAAGTGGAAAAACAAGAGGGAAAGAATGAAAGGAAGTGTGGAAGGAAAGTGGAAGGAAAAGGGAAATAAAAGGGAGGGAAAGGTGAATTTTTCCCTTTTTGGTTGGTTAGCTTGGAAATGGTTTGGATTATTTTTGGGATGTTATTTTTCTCTTGAACTCCAATGTTTGGCGAGCCTCGATCGACCACACACCTCATGCGTATGCAAAGGATGATGATTTATTTATTTTTCCAGATGTGATGTAATGATATGTGGAATGATGCAAGAATGAAGCGTAAATCACTCGAGGCTGATAATAAATAAGAGGGCAAATTTTGGGGTGTTACATCCTTGAGTCGAACTACGGTGTTCTGACTTCCTCATTGCACGAGAAGATATGTAGGCATGACTTAACGGTTATCGAACAAAAGTCCCCAGGTCTCCCCTCTCTTCTCTTTCTAGCTTTCTTTTCTTAGCCTCAGTTCGAACTCCTGTTCTTTTTGCATTGTCACTTTGTACAACCATCTCTTTTATACACAGTTAGCACGTACACTTCCCCCCTTCTTAAACACAATCAGGTAAGCGTGGATCCCGTCGAGTACGACGAACGATCTGGGTGCTAATACCTTCCCAGGTTGTAACTGACCCCTTACCCAGTCTCTTTGGTTCGCAACCGTCTTATCCACTTCTTTCTAGGTTTATGCAGCATTACCTTTCCTTCGGGTTAAAAATGCCTAGCTGGCGACTCTATTCAACCTTCAGCATCCGACCGTTCTCGCCGACAGTTCGCGTTTTCACCGGGACAAAAGTCTTTGGAGCGACAAATATTAAGCTTTCAACTTGAACAACACAACAACTTCGACAACACAAAACAACATAGACAACATGAGCAACTTATACGACATAACCAAACAACGCAAACAACTTATACGACAGAGTGTAAACACCCCAAATTTTCCCTCACTCTTTCTCACACCATGGCTTGTGATTTTTTTTTTTGCATTAGCATAAGCATACCATCTCATATTGCATGTTTGTTTCATCTGCACAGTTCATTTCATCTGCATCTAGGGTTTGTGATTTGAGCAATCCAAGAAGTGATTTGAGCCATCCTAATGGTCTTGAAGCTTTCCAAGAGGGTCCATGTGTGTTCCATGATCATAATATGCTCCCCAAAGTTCATAAAAGGCAAGGGATCACAAAGAATGGCAAAGGCATAGAGGCAAACTGAAGATTTCCTACACAAATGACCTAAAATTTTGGTCATTCTTGTTTCTAATGGTCTCAATATGTTATAAGGATCATGTGTGCCAAGTTTGATAAAGAAATTCATTGTAGAAGTCATCTGATCATTGGGTAACTTCTTGAGCAAGTAAAGTCAAAATCAGGGCATCTAAGGCCTCCCTCAAGGGCACCAAAGGGTCACATTCATCATTTTGAGTCTCTATGATCTTTATTTGATCTTAGAAGTGGTTGGAAGTTCACAAAATTGAATATTTTTTAGCCAAATGCAAACTTGCTATTTTTGGAAAGGACTTGTAATGGAAACTTTCCATTTTGGGAAAGATATTCAACCTATTCTTTCATGACCAAAAATGCTTCAAATGAAAAATTCTTGGGCGTGAAAGTTGTAGATTATGTCTTCCCATTTTCAAAAAGTATAAGAACATGTCTTGATTCATCCTAGAACTCAAGATATGGCCTTTCAAAGTTGGCAAAAATCCTATAATTTTCAAGTTCATGCCAAAGAGGGAATTTTGCAATTTCACTTAAGCCTTTTTATAACCTCTAATCAACTTCTATGCAGCATAACATGTCAAGGCAACTTCAAAACATCAGAATTGGCCCAAGATTGCATGGTTTTCATGGCTTGGTTCACAAGAAATATCAAAATGACCATTATGCATAAACTTTGCAAAAACTATGGCAACATCTCCACCAACATCAAAGTTCCAAATTCTTTCAACAACTCACAGCAACATCTCCACCAACATCAGCAACCTTCATCACCAACACCATCTCCGGTCAGACCTCCTATCACAATTTATTATGAACCTCAGACTGTCACAACTCCTTCTCCGCAGCAATCAGTCCGGTTACTATCACGGTGCCTGGACCAGTTCCATATGACCGCAGCAGTGTCGTGCCTTGGCACTATGGCTCAGATCCTAATTGCAACAGAAAGAAAGTCACTCTTGATTCTCCAACTACACCACAAATTGCTAATGTCGGGGAAGGTGGAGGCTTCACTCGAAGCGAACGTCTCTTCACGTCACAATTTCCAAGAACTAATACTGGTGCAGAAGCTGCTGCCAAGGCTAAGGGCAAGAGTGTGGTGCCTGAAGAGCCTATTACCAAGGAAACTCAGAAGACATCCTTTAACCAGGATGTAGACGAGTTCATGAGACTAATCAAGAAGAGTGACTACAAGGTTATGGACCAGCTACATAAGACACCCTCCAAAATCTCTATCCTATCACTGCTAATGTGTTCCGAAGCTCATAGGAATGCACTTCTCAAAGTCTTGCACGCAGCTTACGTGCCAGAAGAGATTATAGTTAATCAGCTGGAAACAGTGGTTTCAAATGTCAATACTAGCCATGAGCTAGGTTTTACTAATGTTGATCTAACTACGGAGGGTCGTAACCATAACAAGGCTTTGCATATCACCTTGGAGTGTAAATGTGTTATTCTCTCTCATGTCTTGGTTGACACTGGGTCTTCTCTCAATTTTCTCCCAAAGAAAGCGTTGGTTAAAATGGAATATGACGGTCTTGCTTTGCGTCCAAGTATCCTGGTAGTGAGAGCCTTCGACGGTTCTAAAAGATCGGTTCTTGGGGAAATTGAGATGCATGTGGTGATTGGCCCACAGATCTTCAAAATTGTCTTCTATGTGATGGATATTCAGCCTGCATATAGCTGTTTGTTGGGTCGCCCATGGATTCATGCCGCTAGCGCTGTAACGTTAACCCTTCACCAGAAGTTGAAATATGAATGGGAAGGTCAAGTCATCACAATCTGTGGAGAGGAGGATATCTTCGTCAGTCATCTAGCTACTTACAAGTATATTGATGTTGGATTCATGTTTAGGGATGTTAGAGGATTGATTATGGAGCTTTAGAGGGTCTGGGTTAGCCTAGGGAGTGAGATGGCATGAAGGTGTGGCCGGAGAAGATGACCGGAGCTTGCTCCGGTCACCTGAAAATAATTAGGGTTTAATTAGTCACTTTGAATCTGGGCCCTTGGATCTTAGGGTTAGCGCATATTTGAGTGGCCCAGATTGCATCATTAATGTTAATCCACAATTAATTAATTTAATTAAAATCAATTATCCAGTTTGAATGTGGACCCTTGGATAGCGCGCGCAGTCAATTCTCTCCACCCCAGTTTGAATCCTGACCACTGGATCAGATTACTTTCATTTATTTCATTTTTAATTTATTTTCTTTTCATTTCTTTTGTGCATTTTATTTAAAATAGCAAAACACTTTCAAAAAATATCATTTTCTGCATTTTTGTTTCAAATAATTTTCTTAACATAAAAATAATTTGTTTTTATTTTTAGCATTAAAAAATTAATTTTAAAATATTTAAATGTTATTTTTAATTAATTAATGGATTTTAATTAATTAAAAATGCATTTAGGTTTCTAAATATCACCAAAAAATTCATGAACCATTCCAATACATTTAGAAACATTTTCAAACTCATCATACAAATTTCTTTTTAGGTTCGGTCATAATTTCACAATTTTCTTTGAATTAGGGTTCTTAAAAATCACATTTTTTAACCCTAACTTGAAAAATTCATTTCTGCCTAACCATGATGATTTTGAACTTGATTCTTCTTGAATTGTTTCACATATTGCATATAGTTTCTAGGTTATTTACCTCATGATTTTATCTTGCATTTTCAATTTGATTTGCATTTTCCCTTTAGAAGCACCAAAAAACCCTAGCAAACTTAGGAATTTTATAACTTCCACTAGGTTAAGCTTCTGACCTTCTCCATTGGGTAGTAATCTTGTGTATGATTAGGATTCTTTTGAGTTCAATTTCAAATTTTTATCATGACGCATGCTTCTGTTTTGGTCATGTGCATCTCATGTTGCCTTAAAACCTCAATTTCTCATGTTCATTTGCATTCATCTTTGCATATCATCATCATATGAACTTGCCATGACATTTCAAGCATTTGTATGACATCTTAGACATCTTAAGACATGCTTGAACCTTGCTTGATCATTTCTTCATTCATTTTCTATGCTTTGCATCCATTGCATCTCATGAACATCCATGTGTTTTCAAGCTTCTAAGCATGTTTCCTTGCATCTCATCTTTGTATGATCATTCATATGCATATTGTATGACTTTGCATCATCTCATATGCCATTTACATTTCATTTTCACTTCTGACTTTGGTCTTTACATCTCATTTCATCTCATTTCGTTTTGCCTTATGTCTTATGCATCCATACTAACATTTCAGGTGTTTTTGGTAAGTTATCTGGGAGGTGGATTTTTCTTCATCTCTCACCTCTTCTCATCTCTTCATATGCATATTTACTTTTTTTTGAATTGAACTTGCTTCCCTTATGCTCCCTCCTTCCCACTTTCTTTCTTTTAAGTTACTTATCTTCTTCAGGAAGTATGTAACTTATTCTTCATCCTCCTTCTCTTTTCATCTGCTTCTTCCATTGGTGGCCTTGAAGATCTTGTCTCCTAAAGCCTTACAAACCATAGGATGCCTAAGCATGATAACTTTTTAGGGTTGTATATATTTCCCCCCTAGTCTTTTTAACTTTGAGTCTCCTTGAGTCTCTCTTCTCATCTCAAAATCAGAGGCTAAACTCTTAAAGCGTTAGGACTTTGAATTAGGTTATGCATGCATTCTTATCTTAGGATGGAGTGTAAAACTTTAATCCTAAGTGTTAAACCTTTAATTTGTTTACACCTCTTAATCAAGATACATCAATAATCACTAAGGCTTTATCTTGTAACTTGGGCCTTACATTAGGGTTCTATCTCTTCCTTATGGTTAAGAGAGACTAACCCTAGTGTTTAATGGACAAGTCCCCCTCAAGTTGTCTTACAAACCATAAAATCCACTTCTTAATCTTACCCTTTAATTAAAATCCACTTAATAAAGGCTTGCTATATAATGAATTTAGTCCCTTAACCATGGATTAAGTTGAGGTATCTTCCTCAACTTAAGTGTTCTCATCTATTATCCTTCTATTAGGATGGTGTAATGAGTTTACTAATCTGTGATCAGAGATTAAACTCATTATTTAACACTAAACAAAAACCCAAAAACATCTAAATAATCACAAGTAGGTTAATGATCTTAATCCTACATCATCATGGTAATTAAGTTGAGATGCTTTTCTCATACTTAAGTAGGCTCATTATCCCTAATCAGGGAGCATATAATGAGTTTACAACCCTTGATTTAGGCTTAAGCTCATAATCCTATGCAAAATACCAAAAACAATAAAAGACTCAAAACATAAAAAAAAAACAATAATCGTCTCCTCCGGGATTTGTTTCTCATCACACTCATTCACAAACGAGAATTCGCTTCTTCCGTCTAATGCAAGACAGTTAGCACTCGAGCCAGACGAGTCATACACTTGAGCATTGACAAGCAAGCAGTTCATAGTCAATTTATTATTAGTCTCTTTGAGTCGAACTACGGTGTTCTGACTTCCTCATTGCACGAGAGGATACGTAGGCATAACTTAACAGTTATCGAACAAAAGTCTCTGTGTCTTCCCCCTCTTCCAGCATTCTTTTTTAAGCCTCAGTTCCTGAGCAATTCACCTTTAGCACTGACACCTGTACTTTCTTTCCTTAGCTTTTGCACACAGATAGCACATACACCTACCCCTTTTAAACACAATCTTGTAAGCGTAGATCCCGTAGAGTACGACGGACGATCTGAGTGCTAATACCTTCCCAGGTCGTAACCAACCCCCTTTCTCAGTTTCTCTAGTTCACAACCGTCTTATCCACCTCTTTCTAGGTTTATGTAGCATTACCTTTCCTTCGGGATAAAAATGCCTAGTTGGCGACTCTATTCAATTCAACCTCATTCTCTTTTCGCCGACAGTTCGCGTTTGCACCGGGATGAAAATCCGGGGAGAGACAATCTTCATCAGCATCCATTTTCAGTTTGGACTCATCCAGGAAGAGCAACATTACTTATCATTTCTTTGAGCCCTCCTTAGCAGGCATCAGGAAGATTCAGGCACTTATCACTCCTGATCATGTCCCTTTATTCAGGGAACATTATGGTGGTATTATGGACATGATCATGGACTTGGATGCATCCCAGAGGAGTATGATCCACACTTGCCTTCAGTTTTATGACCCTCCTCTCAGATGTTTCACTTTTCCAGACTTTCAGATGGGTCCCTTGTTGGAGGAGTTTTCCATGATGTTGGGTGTCCCTATCAGGAGGGGAATCCCTTTCAACCCTGAGATGACTGCTCCTAGGAATGAAGATATAGCTAAGGCTTTGCACTTTGAAACCACCATCATTGATCAGTATATGACCACCAAGGCTGGAATCCCAGGCCTCCATTTGGACTTCTTGATCACTCAGGCCACCAGTCATGCTGCAGCAGGGAAGTAGGAAACTGTTTGTGCTCTCCTGGCTCTTGGTATATATGGAATCATCTTGTTTGTAGACGAGCCTAAGTATGTAAGCAAGAATGTTATCCATCTATTCCTACCTTGCTAGGAGATTTTTACTACTCAGTGCATCAGAGAAATGAGAAGCAGAGGGGAAGATTAGTCAGATGTTGTGCACCTCTCTTCTACTGTTGGTTATTGAGACACTTGCCAAAGACAAAAGCTTTCTTGAATCCTCATCAGTCAAGAAATTGGGCTAAGAGAATGATTGCTCTCACTTCAAAAGACATTAGGTGGTGCACTCAGAGCACTAAGGGCAGAGACATAATTACAAGATGTGAACAGTATCCCAATGTACCTCTTATTGGAGTGAAGGGTTGCATCAATTACAACCCTTTGCTTTTCAAAAGGCAACTAGGGTATGCCTTAGTACATCCACCCAGAGAGCAGGATTTAGCAGAGACCCTTTTACTGTGATGTTCAGAATAATCATGCCATCATCCGACAAGCAGCCCGGGCTTGGGATAATATTCAGACAAAAGGGACTGCTATTCTTGGCAAGTGCAAAAACATAGCTTCAGCTCAGTACATTGATTGGTCTCGCATCAGAGGACAGATCACCCGCATGCCATTCACCTTGGAGGATGTGCCAGGGCCATCAGCAGTAGAGCCTGTAGCTACAGTCAGTTTAGAGGATTTTGAGAAGTTGAAAGAGAGGAATACCCAGCTTTCTGAAGCTCTAAAGAAGACCCTATGGGAGAGGAATGATATTCGTCTGGACAATGAAAGGTTAGAGAAGATCCGGATCGAGCATATGACTAAGATTGAGAATACGAATGATTACATCAGAAAAGCCTGAGCAGGGGAGTTGGTATTGAAGAAAGCTTGCAAAGAAGCCAAGATTCAGAAGGCCAGAGCTGAGCACTACTTGAAAGAGAGTCGGTCTAGATGGATCAGGATCACCGAGGCTCGTGTGCAAGAGGATCAGAAGACTCAGGCTAGGATTGAGCAGCTGGAAGCTAACGAGAAGAAGAGTCAGGAAGCCTTGTTAGCAGCACAGAAGAAAATCTCCTAGTTGAAACTCCGGACGGGGTTGAAGAGATCAAAGGACAAAGACAAGTACCAAAAGTTGACAAGTGCCATTGCCACCAGGAACCTTCTTATCAGGACCATCACAGAGCATCCAAATGGACCAGTAACTGATGCTCTCCTGAAGGAAGTCAAGGAGGATGACTTTGGGTTGGATGTTTGATTTCATTTTACTTGTATTGTTATTCCTCATGATAATTTGGTTGTATTTCTCGACTTTGTTGTATTTTGACCCACCATGGGGACTTATTGTAATCATAAACTATGTATCTTTGCATTTGTAATATATGGTTTATGTGTTACCTGGATTATCTTTTGGGCTTCATTTCTCTTCAACATCATCATTCCTCGAGGTTTGGAAGGTCAAAACAAAAAGAACCAAACCGGATAACCTTGGAAGACAAATAGACATACTGCATTGCATACTAACTTCAATCTTTGTTTTGTAGGTGTTTTTGTTGTTGTTTTCTCACTTTGCTGTGGTTTCAGGAAACATTGCTCGTAGGAGGGTTTTCCCCATCAACAGAGTTCACCAGTATCCGACAAGAAACAACCTTCCGAGCTTACAGATGGACCAAGTTCAGCAAGATTTGACTGATGTAAGAACTTAGATGGCTAATGAGAGGACTGGCATGAGGGCTCAGATGAACCAATTCATGGCAGTAATGACTGGATTGGCTCAAAGCCAAGAAAGATTAAGAGAGTTGGTCGAGCGGAAAACTCCAGAAGAGAATCATCCAGGTACAGGAGGTACTAGCAACAATGATCGCGGACAACCACGAACAGATGCGCCAGAGTTTGGGCCTCACCTCAATCCTGAAGTCAATGCTATCAGAAATACTCAAGGAAATACTGGAGGTCGCACCTTGCAAGAGGACCCTCAAGAGGAACAATTTACAGTAATTGGTGCTAGGGATGAAGCCTATGATCGTCTTCTAGACGAAATAGCAGAAAAGCTGAGATCTCTGGAACCCCAAAACTCTTTGGGATTTGATGTTATGAACATGGGTTTAGTGGAGGGAGTCAGGATTCCTCACAAATTCAAGCCTCCTTACTTTGAGAGATATAATGGTACCTCTTGTCCACGTACTCACCTACAGTCCTTTCTGGGGAGGCTAAAAGCTTATACCATGGACGAGAAGTTGTGGATGTTCTACTTTGAAGACAGTTTGACCGGGGCATCCCGTGAATGGTATTCTATCCTGTCTAGAGCAACAGTCAGAAACTGGAAGGATTTGGCCGAAGCTTTCATACGCCAGTATAAATATAACCTGGACATGGCTCCCAATAGGACTCTCCTAATGGGTATGTCACATTCCTCAAGATAAAGCTTCAGGGAGTATGCCCAAAGATGGAGACAACTTGCTGCTTCTGTCCAACCTCCGATGTCTGAAAGAGAAATGGCTGACATGTTTATGAACATGTTCCAGGGGACATACATTGACAGACTTTCTTCTTTCTTGTCCACTAGCTTTGCAGATGTAGTCATAGCTGGGGAGAGAATTGAGAGTCTACTGAAGATGGGCAAAATTTCAGACAATGGTGCCAGTTCCAGCAATACAAGGAAACCTTTTGCAGGACCTCGTAGGACAGGTGAAACCAACTCAGTGCATATGGGCAGAGGTAGACCTCAATACGTTCCAAGATCAGTGGCTGCTATCACAATTCCAACACCAGCACCTCAACAACAGTATCCTCAACCACAACACTTCCCACCGCAACAACAATTTCCTCAACAGAGATCTTACAACAATAATAATCAGCAACAACGGTCGTTTCAACAGAGGCCTTCACAAGTCAACAGGGTTATCGATCCCATTCTGATGCCTTATGTTGCCTTACTTCCACAATTGTTAAAGCTCAACTTGATTGAATTGAGGACTCTGGCTCCACTAGATCCCTAAAACCTTCCAAGAAACTATGATGTTAATGCCCGATGTGCTTTCCACTCAAATGCACCTGGCTATAATACAGAGAAATGCAGAGCATTGCATATGAAGGTTCAGGATTTGATTTATTCCAAGGCAGTCAACTTTGCACCTCCCCCAAGTGTTACCAAGAATCCTATGCCTAGCCATGGTGGTCCTAGGATAAATTCCATTGAGGAGGATCAACCGATGACACTAATTGACAATGTTGCAAGCATCCAGACACCTCTGGCCAAGGTTAAATCCCAGCTTTTAAAGTGCTAAGTGTTCCTGGGTTGTGAGGCCCACTGCAAAGCTAGCAAGACTTCTACCAACGGTTGTGCAAATTTGATGACTGGTATCAACAATCTTATCAAGTAAGGCACCTTACAGATCACTTCAACAGTTCTAGCTCCTACAACATCAACAACCATTCCTTCTACAACTCCAGCATATGCCATTCCGTCAGATGTCGCTCCTACAACTTCAACAACAATCATTCCAACAGACTCTTCTACAACATCAACAATCATTCCTTCTTCCACTTCAACAAACAACAGTTCAAAACATCCTTCTACAACAACAACAACCATCAACAAATATATTTCCACAGTTACTATTTACTATGATCCTGCAACAATCCATGTTCCATATTCACATCAACATCTCCATCAGCATCAGCAACTTTCATCACCAGCACCGACTCCGGTTAGACCTCCTATCACAATTTATTATGAACCTCAGACTGTCTCGATTCTTTCTTCCGCAATAATCAGTTTGGTTACTATCACGGTACCAGGACTAGTTCCATATGACAACAGTAGTGTTGTGCCTTGGCACTATGGCTCAGATTTGTATTGCGACTAGAAGAAAGTCACTCTTGACAGTTCTACACCACAGATTCATATTGTGGGGGGAGGCGGAGGCTTCACCCGAAGCGAACGTCTCTTTGCCTCACAATTCCAAAGAACTAATGCTGAAGCAGAAGCTGATGCCAAGGCTAATGGCAAGAGTGTGGTGCCTGAAAAGCCTATTACTAAGGAAGCTCAGAAGACATCCTTTGAACAGGATGTAGACAAGTTCATGAGAATAATCAAGAAGGGTGACTACAAGGTTGTGGACCAGCTCCATCAGACCCCCTCCAAAATCTCTATCCTATCACTGATAATGTGTTCCGAAGCTCACAAGAATGCATTTCTCAAAGTCTTGCACGCAGCTTACGTGCCATAAGAGATTACAGTTAATCAGCTAGAAACAGTGGTTTCAAATGTCAATACTAGCCATGGGCTAGGTTTTACTGATGCTGATCTAACTACGGAGGGCCGTAATCATAATAAGGCTTTACACATCACCTTGGAGTGTAAGGGTGTTGTTTTCTCTCATGTCTTGGTTGACACTGAGTCCTCACTCAATGTTCTTCAAAAGAAAGCCTTGGTCAAAATGGAATATGATGGTCTTGCACTCCGCCCGAGTAACCTAGTTGTGAGAGCCTTCGATGGTTCTAAAAGATCGGTTCTTGGAGAAATCGAGCTGCCTATGGTAATTGGTCCACATATCTTCAAAACTGTCTTCTACGTGATGGACATTCAGCCTACATATAGCTGTTTGTTGGGTCGGCCATGGATTCATGTCACTGGCGTTGTAACGTCGACCCTTCACCAGAAGTTGAAATACGAATGGGAAAGTCAAATCATCATAGTCTGTGGGGAGGAGGATATCTTCGTCAGTCATCTAGCTACTTATAAGAATATTGAGATGGACGGAGAGATCCATGAGACAATGAGCCAAGGGTTTGAGGCCCTCAATGTCAATGAAGAAACAACTGAAGTGTCTGGTACTTCAATCTCCTCTTATAAGCAAGCTCAGAAGGTTGTTGAAGACGGGAATGCCCAAGGTTGGGGCAAGCTACTGCAAGTTCAAATCAAGGAAGACAAGTTCAGGTTGGGTTACAAACCATCTCAACAGGTCTAAGAGGAGGCTGCTGAAGCTCCCAAGTTTATCAATGGGGGAATGCTAACCCCGGATGCAGTGAACAATGTGGAAGACGAGGCTGAAAGTGACTTCAACCTGGAGAGCTGGATTCGTCCAAGGGTCCTTGGCCATCAAGTCCTTAACTAGTCTTCCCAGGAAATTATAAGGGTTACTTCTGCAGAGTAATTATTATTTCCTGTTTAAGCATGCATCAAGTCCTACATCTTGCCCAAGGTGTCAGGACTCATTTTGTAATAGGGCCATATATGTATTTTGTGCAAATTAATGATTAATGAACAAATGGACATCTTTTGCAAATGATCTTTTTTTTATCGCTCACTGTCTTTCATTTTTGTTATTTTCGCACAAAGCAATAAATGGCAATGTTTTCAAAATAAATAACTCCATTCACACTTTTTCCAAAACAAGATTAAAATCAATCACTAAAATGAACAAATCTCAACCCTTGCAGAGATAATCCTCCAGATTGCACCGACAACGACAACTCTATGACTTCGTATGACTTCGACAATCCAATTAATCAAGCAGATAATGGGGTTGATGAAGACTTTGATTTGCCTGAAGAGTTGGCCAGATTGTTAAGACAAGAGGAAAAAGTGATTGATCCTCATCAGGAGGAAGTTGAGACCATCAATCTTGGTACTGAGGAAGATATGAAAGAGGTGAAGATTGGGGCCAGTCTACAAGCTCTAGTGAAAGAACAACTCATCAGTATGCTTCGAGAATATGTCGACGTCTTTGCTTGGACCTATCAAGATATGCCAGGTCTGGATACAGATATTGTCGTGCACAGTTTGCCGCTGAAAGAAGATTGTCCGCCCGTCAAACAGAAGTTACACCGTACTTTCCCAAACATGGTCATGAAGACTAAAGAGGAAGTAAAAAAGCAGTGGGTCGTCGGTTTTCTTGTTGTGACTAGTTACCCGCCGTGGGTTGCTAATATTGTACCCGTACCTAAGAAGTATGGCAAGGTGCGTATGTGTGTGGATTACTGGGATTTGAATAGAGCTAGCCCGAAAGATGATTTCCCATTACCTCACATTGATGTAGTGGTAGACAACACAGCTCAGTTCTCGGTATTTTCTTTCGTGGATGGATTTTCTGGATACAATCAAATTAAGATGTCACCTGAAGACATGGAGATGACAAATTTCATCACACCCTAGGGCACATTCTACTACAAAGTAATGTCGTTCGGTCTGAAGAAAGTCGGTGAAACATATCAACGGGCTATGGTAACATTATTCCACGATATGATCCACAAAGAAATCGAGTGATATGTGGATGATATGATTGCCAAGTCCCTTACAGAGGAAGATCATCTGGTGAATCTGCTGAAACTGTTCAAACGTCTAAAGAAGTATCAGTTGAAGTTGAACCCCAACAAGTGCACATTCGGGGTCAGTTCTGGTAAGCTGCTAGGTTTTATTGTAAGTGAAAAGGGAATTGAGGTTGATCCCGACAAAGTCAAAGCCATTCAGGAGATGCCTGCACCTAAGACTGAGAAAGAAGTTCGAGGGTTCCTAGGTAGATTGAACTACATCTCAAGGTTCATATCTCATCTCACTGCAACTTGCGAACCCTTGTTCAAGTTGTTAAGAAAAGAAGAAACTGTCAGGTGGAACGATGATTGTCAGAGAGCTTTTAATAAGATCAAGGAATACCTGCAAGCACCTCCAATTCTCATGCCTCCAGTTGAAGGAAGACCTCTAATCATGTATCTGACAGTATTAGAATAGTCAATGGGGTGTGTGTTGGGCCAACATGACGAGTCTGGTCAAAAAGAGTATGCAATATACTACCTAAGCAAAAATTTTACCGACTGTGAACAACGTTATTCACTGCTCGAGAAAACTTGTTGTGCTTTAGCGTGGGCTGCTCGCCGACTAAGACAATATATGTTGACTCATACTACCTTGTTGATCTCAAAGATGGACCCAGTTAAGTACATATTAGAGAAGCCAGCATTTACCGGAAGGGTTGCAATATGGCAAATGATTCTAACAGAATATGACATTCAGTACACCTCTGAGAAAGCCATCCAGGGCAGTGTATTGTTTGACTATCTGGCTGAGAAACCCATTGATGATTACCAGCCTATGAGATTTGACTTTCCTGATGAAGACATCATGTTCTTGAAAGCTAAGGATTGTGAAGAGCCTGTTCACACTGAAGGGCCTGACCCAGAAGAAACATGGACTATGATGTTTGACGGGGCAGTTAATTGCAACGGTCGTGGGGTTGGTGCAGTACTTATCACACCCAAGGGAGTCCATATGCCTTTCTCAGCAAAACTCACCTTTGATTGAACTAACAACGAAGCAGAATACGAAGCTTGTATCATGGGTCTTGAGGAATCCATTAACCTCAGGATCAAAACCTTGAATGTATTTGGAGATTCAGCTTTGGTAATCAACCAGACCAACGGAAAATGGTACACTCATCAGGAGCATCTGATTCCCTACCGTGAGTATACGAGGAGATTGTTGACCTTCTTCACAACAGTTAAGATTGAATACATCCCTCGATATGAGAATCAATTTACGGACGCTTTGGATACCATTTCATCCATGATCAGAGTACAAGCTGCCAATTATGTGCCGCGGATATTGGTATCCAGACTAGATAGACCGGCATACGTATTCTCTGTGGATATTTTTACTGATAACAAGCCTTGGTACCATGACATCAAATGCTTCTTGGAAACTCAGGCATAGCCACCTGGGGCATCGTCAAATGATAAGAAGACATTAAGAAGGCTAGCCGGCAGTTTCTTCCTCAATACTGATGGTTCTTTGAACAAGCGAAACTTCGACATGGTCCTGCTCATATGTGTTGACAAGAAAAAAGCAGACCTACAGATGCACAAAGTACATGAAGGTTCTTTCGGTACCCATGCTGGAGGACATGCAATGGCAAAGAAGTTATTGAGATCAGGTTACTACTGGATCATAATGGATGCAGATTGTTGTGCCTATGCCAGAAAATGCCACAAATGCCAGATCTACGCAGATAAAGTGCATGTGCCTCTGAATCCTTTGAATGTAATGTCTTCACCATGACCCTTCTCCATGTGGGGCATTGATATGATTGGAAAGATTGAACTGACTGCTTCAAATGGTCACAGATTCATCCTGGTAGCCATTGATTACTTCACCAAATGGGTTGAAGCAGCTTCGTACGCCAATGTCACTAGGCAAGTGGTAGCTCGATTTCTGAAAAGGGATATCATCTGTCAATATGGAGTTCCCGAGCGAATCATTACTGATAATGGTTCCAATTTGAATAACAAGATGATGGCAGAACTTTATTGGGACTTCAAAATCCAACATCACAACTCTTCTCCTTACAGGCCATAGATGAACCGGCACTGTTGAAGCAACCAACAAGAATATCAAGAAGATTGTGCAAGAGATGGTAGTTACCTACAAAGACTGGCACAAAATGCTACCATTTGCCTTGCATGGGTACTGAACCTCTATCAGAACATCTACTGGGGTAACACCTTATCAGCTTGTGTATGGTATGGAAGTTGTCCTACCTGTTGAAGTTGAACTACCCTCCTTACGGGTAATGATGGATGTGAAACTGGATGAAGCAGGATGGGTCCGGTCCCGATACAATCAACTGAATCTGATTGAAGAGAAAAGATTAGCAGCAATCTGTTATGGGGAGTTGTATCAGAAACGAATGAAGAAGGCCTTCAATCAGAAAGTCATACCTCGGGAGTACCAAGTAGGAGAGCTTGTTCTGAAAAGAATTCTTCCTCCTCATACAGACCATAGGGGCAAGTGGACACCAAACTATGAAGGTCCCTACGTAATAACCAAAGTCTTCTCGGGTGGAGCACTGATGCTCGCAACTATGGATGGTGAAGACTTCCCGTCTCTTGTGAATTCAGATGTAATTAAAAAATACTTCGCATAAAAAGACCCGTTGGACATAAAAACAGAATGTAAGTCCAGGCAAAAATAGGGCATCCCGGCGAGTCAAAAACAGAATAAAAGACTCGGGAAAAAATAAGGGAAAAATCAAAAAATAATGTACACCCGCTGAGTTGAAAAGCCACATTGGACAGCTCAGAAAAAATGGGTATCCCGGTGGATCGAAAACCCGAAAGGGCGATCCACGCAAAATCAGGGAATAAGCGAATGACTGCATTCTGAATTCGTCTGTATCACTCACAACATGGAAAGCTTCGAAAAGACAAAGCCCCAGTCATATTCAACCTTCTTCAGAAAGCAAGATAAGAAGAACGTCAAATTCATACGGGTCATAGCAAAGGAAGCTCAATGGAACGTCATCTTCAAAATTGCCAACACTTTTATTTTCTCAATTTACAGCAATCTCTTCCACAGCAAAGTGGTCCAAGAACTTTCCATTCCCCATCGGAAGTGCCAGAATTGACTCATCCTCAGCAGAGTCGGTGAAATTGATTCCCCACAGAGTTTCCTCCCCCAGTAGGGCAATGCCTGACATACTTCCCCAACGGAGTTGCTAAAACTTCCTCATCCCCAGCAGGAGTTCTCCCTCCGGATAGATCAGCCAATGGTCTCTTTCCCCGACTGAGTTCTCCCTCCAGACAGATCGCCTAGAGATCTTTCTCCCCGCGGGATCCGGATCTTGGACCAGTTCTCTCATCTGCATAATCATAGCATACACATCATTTTTCCAAAATAAGCGTAGCATTCCGTCTAAAACGGAGCATTACGGAAAAAATCAAACATTTGCATGATCATGAGCCAGGTTAGAGCCAGTTACCTGCAAATACCATCATCACTTCACCAGCAATATACAAAACTCATATCCCCTGCAGATAAAAGCCAAAACATCCCATTTGCACTTTCAAATACAGATGCCTGTTTATATTTATATATGCTCTTTTCGACATTCGTCCGTGTCATCTTTCCCCGGTAAGGTCACTGGAATACCTTTTACATTCTCAATACAAATATTTGTTCATATTCTTTTTGGCACTAGTTCGTGTCATACTTCCCTAGTAAGTCAAAGCACTCGTCCGTATCCCTTGCTCAATCTTTTGGCACCCGTCCGTGTCTTGCACATATGTCCCTAGCATATCATATTTATACGTACTTATACAGAAGTCTTTGATACTTGTCTGTATCTTATATATATCAACCCTCAACAGATTCAACACTCGTCTGTGTTCCTTGCTTAACCGATTGATACTCGTCTGTATCATCATCCTTAAACACGTGTCAGCGTTTATTTCTACCGATACTCGTCTGTATAGTGGTACTAAGGATGCTCGTCCGCATCATTGGTCTATATACACTGTCAGACACTCATACCTTTTATTTTTTAAGCACTCGTCCGTGTTTACCATTCCCCAGTAAGTCTCCAGATAAAGCAACTTTCTCCTATCTGGCATTCATCCTATGTCGTGATACTTTCGGTAGTCGTCCCCTGCCAGATGATCGTCCTTCACCTTTCGATGATCGTCCCTCATCCTTTCCCCAATGGAATCCCCATTATTGGAACCTTCTATCCGACATTCGTCCTATGTCGGGATAAAGAGCAGTCGTCCCCTTCTAGGTGATCGTCCTTCACCTTTTGATGACCGGCCCTCATCATTTTATCTGATGGCCGTCCCCATCGTTGGTCTTGTTATCCGGCATTCGTCCTATGTCATGATAATTCCCAAAAGCAGTTGTACCCTGCTAGGTGATCGTCCTTCATCTCTTGATGATCATCCTTCATCACGATTGTCTGATGGTCGTGCCCATCGTCGAACTTTTCTATCCGACATTCGTCCTATGTCGAGATAAAGAGCAGCCGTCCCCTGCTAGGTGCTCTTCCTTCACCTTCGATGACCGTCCCTCATCAAATATTTCATTTATTCTTTAAACCGATGGTCGTCCCCGTCGTGGTCCCTTTTCCTTTTCCTGATGATCGTCCTTCATCAGCTTTTACCCGATGGTCGTCCCGGTCGTGGTTTCTTTATTTTTCAGCATGATGGTCGTCCCCATCATTGCTTTGCCTACCGTTTTACCCCCAGCAGTCGTCCTCTGCTCGATGGTTCTCCTCCATCGCTTTCATTTGATAAACATACTACACTATATTTTATAATTTATATCCCTTTTCTTCTTCTCCCCAGTGAGTGCAAATTTCAGACTGTCTTTGGTATTCAACCACAAGTTATCTTGTTTATCTGTTAAGCCAGGCGCTTACATCCTGCACAACTAACTCACGCTTGAATAGGGGCAGCTGTAAACACCCCAAATTTTCCCTCACTCTTTCTCACACCATGGCTTGTGATTTTTTCTTCTTTTTTGCATTAGCATAAGCATACCATCTCATATTGCATGTTTGTTTCATCTGCACAGTTCATTTCATTTACATCTAGGGTTTGTGATCTGAGCAATCCAAAAAGTGATCTGAGCCATCCCAATGGTCTTGAAGCTTTCCAAGAGGGTCCATGTGTGTTCCATGATCATAATATGCTCCCCAAAGTTCATAAAAGTCAAGGGATCACAAAGAATGGCAAAGGCATATATGCAGACTGAAGATTTCCTACACAAATGACCTAAAATTAGGGTTTTGGTTTCAGAGGCCTTAATCCCAATTTTTTTGGTCATTCTTGTTTCTAATGTGAAATTCGGTGATCAGGTATGAGATGTCAAATGAGATGTTTAAACACTTAAGGACTTTAACAAAACTTAAAGTGCAGGAAAATTAAACAACACAAGAAATTGTTAACCCAGTTCAGTGTATAACCACACTTACATCTGGGGGCTACCAAGCCAGGAAGGAAATCCAATATAAGTAATATTAATTCTAGACTTAAACCACCCAGTTTAATCTATCACTTAATATCTACCCAAGGCAATTTCTACCTAAGACACAACTTAGATATGAGTACCAACTCACTCCCCCTCAATCACACAGTGATATGTTTACAAGTTTAATAAAATTGAAGTCATACTTCAAACAAAACAGCTTGATCTTACTTCACAGTTTCAATCAAGACAGAAATACAATTTTGCTTAAAAGCTCATAAAGTGGTACACATAAAAACAACCTGCTATTAAAACACAACCACCCTATTTAGTCTTCTTAATTTCGTACTCTATTCTGAGAGTTTCTTTTGATTAAATAGGTGTTTGGATTTTGGGCTTTCTGTAGGTTTATCCAATCCTGATACGCATGCTGCCATCATCTTGAATTAGGGTTTGTTATTTCCTAGATTCTAGGTGATTCAGTTCTTCTGATTATACTGAAGTCATATAACAAAACTCCCTACAGATTCGCCATCTTCTGTTTTATCCATTCATAATTAATTCCAGATATCTTCCCTTAACTTACTCAGTTCTGTTAGTCATTAATTAATTCTGGTAGCAGGTTTGAGATGTCACAACATCTGGTGTGACATCCTGAAAACTGAACTTACTTCATTTACTGATACAATGTCACAACATCTGGTGTGACATCCTGTAAACTGAACTTACATCATTAACTGATACAATGTCACAACATCTGGTGTGACATCCTGAATTAAGTTCATTTACTTATACTCTATTTGATAATGTCACAACATCTGATGTGACATCCTGAACATTTCTTGTTGGTCAAAAATTCTGCCAATTCTAAACATCTACAAACTCCCCCTTTGGCTAATTTTTGGCTAACATAATCTTCTGGTTTATCAGAGTGCAGCAGAGTTTCTTTTATCAGAGTACAGCAGTTGTTTTCTGTTGAGTCATGTGTGAGTTTACTCCCCCTCAAACCTATATGTGTTCTGACTTGTTTCAACAGAAATTTAAAAAAAAACACAGCTTTAGTTCAGAATCAAACAAAATTCATTTTTCATTAATCAGTAAGCTGCACCATACATTGTTGTTGTTGTTCAGTTCTCTTCTTCTCCCCCTTGTTAGACATAAATTGGGGCCAAAGTTTTACAAAAGCAAAATCAAAATACAATGCTGGAGCAGACATTACATATTCCTCACATACATGTTTCACTCAGAATCCTCATATTCAGTGTCTTCCTCTTCTTCAGTTTCTTCATCAGAGGCAGCAGCTTTCTGAGCACTCTCTTCAATCTCCAGCCTTTGGATAATCTCCTCAAGCTTCTGCTTCCTGGCATCCAGTTCTTTGCATGTGTTCTTCAGCTCAGCAATCAAAGTAGCTTTGGAGATTGGATTCCTTGCCTTTGAAGATCCAGCAGATGTCCCAGAGGAAGCTTCAACATCAGCTGCATGATGACTTAAGAACAGCTTGTAGTGGAAGGCCAGGGGACTCTCTCTTTTGCAGATTGAGTCCTTCTCAGTGAGGATACCTGGATACTGGCTAAGAATTATTCCACACAGCAAAGAAGGGAAGGCAATAGGCAGCTTTGTTGCAGAAGTTCCAGCATGCTTCAATGTCTGATCAAAAATATAGGCCCCAAAAGCCAGCTTTGTTTGGGTGCTCACAGCATATATAAACCTGCCCAATCCAGTTGCTATTGAGGAGGTATGGTTGGTAGGGACCCAGTTTGCAGTGCCAATCCTATGCAGCATTGCATACTTCCTTGTCAGCAGGCTAACAGACAGCTTCCCTTTGACTGGCCAAGTCTTGACTTGATTAGCAGTGATGACCTTGCAAACCTGGTTATCTGTCTTACCCAGCTCATTAGGTCCATCAGATTCTCTTCCTAGATAGTGGTTGATAACCCTAGGAGAGAATTCTACACATCTCCCTCTTACAT
Source organism: Lathyrus aphaca (assembly GCA_963966055.1). Taxonomy (NCBI): domain Eukaryota; kingdom Viridiplantae; phylum Streptophyta; class Magnoliopsida; order Fabales; family Fabaceae; genus Lathyrus; species Lathyrus aphaca. The sequence continues at coordinate 84,718,074 of OZ014522.1, forward strand.
ATACCTTTCTGAAGTCAGTTGACTTACCATCAGCACAGTCTTCTTGGAGGTTGACAATAAATTCCTTGACTAGCAGCTCATAGCAAGGAGAGAAATTTGATACTGTTTTGAATAGGCCAGCAGAAGAGATGAGATCAATTACCTCTGTGCACTCAAGTGCATTACTGCTCAGCTCTCTTTCAAGTGCAACCCTTCTTTGGTAGACAAATTTCCATCTGCTCACACTTGACACATGATGGAAAGAAATGTTGTCCAGAGGAGCTTCTGGAACAGCAGAGGAGGACCTTGAGGGTGTTGGTTTCTTCTTTAGTGGGGATGTTGGGACATCCTCTTCAACATATGAATCTGGAGGGGTGACAACTTTCCTCTTCTGTGTATTCACCTTGCTCCATTGTTTGGTAGGACCAAAAACAACTTTAGCTTTATCCTTCTTTGGTGTAGGTTGCTTCTTCTCAGGAGTTGCATGTCCTGCAGTCTTCTTTTCCTTCCTAGTCCTAAGCCTTTTGGCTATGCTAGGGTTTACAGAAGCAATGATTTCTGTGTCAGAATCATGCTCTAAGTTTACAACAGAAGGAGGTTGAGCAGTCTCCTCTTCAGCAGGTGGATCAACAGAGGCTTGATCTTTAGTGGAGGCCTTGTGCTGGTCCTTAGATGTTTCATCATCACCATCAGTGGAGGCCTTTTGCTGATCCTCAGATGTTTCATCAGCATCATCAGTGGAGGCCTGTTGCTGGTCCTCAGATGTTTCAACATCTATTGGGACATCCTGTTGAGCAGGAGTGTCCTCTTCAGCCTGATTTTGTTGTTCTTCTTGTGGAGCTGGCATGGTGTTCAGAGGGATAGATATGCCACTCACAACTCTTTGCTCAGACAAAATCCTGTTCACCAGTTCCTTTATAGAATCATCCACATATTCAGAGGCTTTTGGAGTGGTGTTTGAGGATGAAGGCATTCCTTTGACTTTGCTAAAGATAGGTTCCTTTTTCCTTCTCACAGTAGGGGTTCTTGGCTTTTGAGCAAGAGGAACACTTCCTCTGATTTCGTCTATTGGAGTTGAGTCCATAGGTACCACAGAGATGGGGGTTGCATGCACCACATCTTCTTGGTTGAGAATTTCTTCAGAGAGGTTAGGGTTTTGATGTTGAGACATTTTCGAAAGAGGTGGATGAAGGGTTTAGGTTTGAATGATTTTGATGAGTTATGAAAAACAGTTAGAGAATGCAATTCGTTTTGAGAAGATGATGAGAAGATGAATAGCTGAGAACAAGCTGATATTTTTATAAGTAGCCGTTACTTGGAGAAATTTTAGGAGTGGAATACCCAGAGTCCTTGACCAGACTGGTGTTGCCATCTGGGGATCATGCCACACGATGTCATATGACATGTTGGCACATCTCCATAACTGTTATATTTCACATAAACAGATTCCCAATTTACCCCTTAGGTTTTCAAATTGGGTAGCATCCAAAGCTTTAGTAAATATATCAGCCAATTGCAGATTTGTAGCTACATGTTCCAATGAGATCACTTTCTCTTCCACAAGATCTCTGATGAAATGATGACTGATATCAATATGCTTGGTCCTGCTATGTTGAATAGGATTCTTTGATATGTTAATAGCACTTAAGTTGTCACAGTATAATGTCATGACATCTTGTGGGACATTGTACTCTATGAGCATTTGCTTCATCCAAACCAACTGTGAACAACTGCTTCCAGCTGCAATATATTCAGCTTCAGCAGTAGATAAGGATACATAATTTTGTTTCTTACTGAACCAAGAAATCAAATTGTTTCCTAGAAAGAAGCATCCTCCTGATGTGCTTTTTCTGTCATCAGCACTTCCAGCCCAATCAGCATCACAGAAGCCAGTGAGAATTGGTTTGCATCCATGAAAGTACATTATGCCATAGTCACAAGTACCATTGACATATTTCAGAATTCTCTTGACTTGGTTTAGATGACTAACTTTTGGATCAGCTTGATATCTTGCACATACACCTACTGCAAAGGCTATGTCTGGTCTGCTAGCAGTCAGATATAATAAGCTTCCAATCATACTTCTGTATAGGCTTTGGTCTACATTCTCACCCTTGTCATCTTTAGTCAGCTTTAAGTGTGTGGGAGCAGGAGTTCTCTTATGAGTAGCATTGTCCATCCCAAATTTCTTGACAATGTTCTTAGCATACTTGCTTTGGGAAATGAACATGGAGTCCTCCATTTGCTTTATTTGCAGTCCAAGAAAGTAGGTTAATTCTCCTACTAGGCTCATCTCAAATTCAGATTCCATTTGAGTGACAAAATGTTTAACCATCCTGTCTGACATCCCACCAAAAACAATGTCATCTACATATATTTGAGCAATCATTACATTTCCTTCTTCATCTTTAACAAACAAGGTTTTGTCTATTCCACCTTTCCTGTACCCTTGCTTGATAAGAAAAGTAGTCAGCCTTTCATACCATGCTCTTGGAGCTTGCTTCAGTCCATAAAGAGCCTTCCATAGTTTGTACACATGATTTGGACAACTTGGATCAACAAATCCCTTAGGTTGTTCTACATATACCTCTTCATTAGGATATCCATTTAGAAAGGCACTTTTCACATCCATTTGAAATAGCTTGAACTTCAGGATACAAGCAATTCCTAAAAGTAGTCTGATTGATTCAAGCCTTGCTACTGGTGCAAAGGTTTCATCAAAATCTACTCCCTCAATTTGTGTGTATCCTTGAGCTACAAGTCTAGCTTTGTTCTTTGTAACAACTCCCTGCTCATTTGATTTGTTCTTATACACCCATTTAGTGCCAATCACATTTATGTAATCAGGTCTAGGAACAAGATCCCACACTTCATTCCTTGTAAATTGACCTAATTCTTCTTGCATAGCACAAATCCAGTACTCATCAGTAAGAGCTTCTTTGATGTTTTTAGGTTCTATTTTTGACACAAAACAAGAACCTGAAATCACCTCTCTTGATCTAGTGCTTACTCCTCTGTTGGGATCACCAATTATCAAATCTTTGGGATGATCCTTCTGGATTCTTATGGAGGGAGGTTTGCTGGATTGTTCTGTCCTTGCATCAGTTTGAGTGAAGTCAGGATGATCACTCTTTTCTTTAGCTTCAGTTTGGCTGTCAGCAGATGTTCCAACATCTTCTGTGACATCTGCAGGGGCATCATCAATTATCACATTTATGGACTCCATGATAATCTTGATTCTAGAGTTAAATACTCTATAGGCTCTGCTGTTTATAGAGTATCCAAGAAAAATTCCTTCATCACTTTTAGGATCCATTTTTCTTCTTTGCTCCCTATCAGCCAGAATATAACAATTACTTCCAAACACATGGAAGTACTTAACTGTGGGTTTTCTGCCCTTCCAGACTTCATAGATTGTGGACAAGGTTCATTTCCTTAGAGTGACTCTATTATGAATATAACAAGCTGTGTTCATAGCTTCAGCCCAGAAGTACAATGGTAACTTTTTAGCATGGATCATAGCTCTTGCTGATTCTTGGATAGTTCTGTTCTTCCTCTCAACAATCCCATTCTGTTGAGGGGTGATAGGTGAAGAGTATTCATGATTGATTCCTTCTGAAGAACAGAAATCTGAGAATTTTTTATTCTCAAACTCCTTTCCATGGTCACTCCTTATTCTGACCACACAGCTTGCTTTTTCTCTTTGTATTCTTTGGCATAAATCTTTGAATACATCAAATACATCAGACTTTTCTTTGATAAAATTTATCCATGTATACCTTGAAAAGTCATCAACCACCACATAGGCATACCTCTTACCACCAAGGCTCTCAACCTGCATATGTCCCATAAGATCCATATGCAATAATTCCAAAACTTTGGAAGTTGTCAGATGTTGGAGCTTTGGATGGGACATCTTGGTTTGCTTGCCTATTTGACATTCACCACATATTTTGACATCATCAATCTTCAGTTTAGTAATACCTCTCACAGCTTCCATAGATATGATTTTCTTTATGCCTCTGAAATGAAGATGACCCAGTCTTTGGTGCCATAGTTTCATTTCTTCTTCTTTGGCTAAAGAGCAAGTTGAAGTGAGACTGAAATCTTGAGGTTCCCACATATAACAGTTGTCTTTAGATCTGGCTCCTCTCATGACAACCTTCTGTTCTTTATTAGACACTATGCATTCAGTTTTGGTAAAGTTTACACTGTAACCTTGATCACATAATTGACTTATGCTGATCAAGTTAGCAGTCAGTCCTTTTACTAGTAGCACATCATCCAGTCTTGGTACATCTGGATAGTCCAAGGTCCCAACTCCCTTGATTTCTCCTTTAGCTCCATCTCCAAAGGTTACATATCTGGATGAATATGACTTTAAGTCTACTAGCAGATTCTTCAATCCAGTCATGTGCCTAGAACATCCACTGTCAAAGTACCAGTCTTCTTTAGCTGATACTCTTAGAGATGTATGAGCTATATATGCAACACCCTTCTTTGACCATTTGTATTGAGATTTCCTTTGACGCCTCTGCCCTGTGTAGTGTCTATTTGCAGAGCTCCAAGGTTGTTTGTTGAACTTGTTCTTGGGCATGTAGCTTTGATCATCATGAAGACTAGCTTTAGGTATCCATACTTTCTTGATGACCTCTGTCTTTTGCTTAGGAGGTTGTTGATACATCTGATTTGGATATCCATGCAACTTATAGCAGTGAGGTTTGATGTGTCCAAACCTTCCACAATGATGACATCTCCATCTTTGATACTTCTTCTTCATTATGTTCTTTTCATGATGTTGAGACATCTGTTGGAACATTATGTTTGACTTTGTGTTCTTTTCATGATGTTGAAGCATCTGTTGGGACATCTTGTTTGACTTTATGGGATTTGAAGTAGTTTTGCTGGTGCTAGCTTCTTCCTTATGAACTTTGTTAAATCCCAGTCCACTTCTATCCCCTGAATGCTTATTGTTGTTGAGAATAACATCCAGTGTGTTTGAGCTACTGTTTAGCATTCTAACAGATTTGGACATATGCTCTAACTTGGAGTTAAGAAGACTTACTTCACTTTTCAAGGTGTCAATGATCTCTAGATCACTTGTTTTTTCATCCTTTAGTGCCTCAATCTGCTTCTTCTGCTTTATACTCTCCATGCATATTTCAGTGCTCCTTTTAACTAGTTCTCTGTATGATTGCTCAAGCTCTTCAAAAGTAAGCTCCCCATCACTGGATTCACTTTCAGATTCACATAATCCAGCTAGAGCAGTGATATGCTTAGCTGATTCTTCTTCTGAATCACATCCTGAGTCTTCATCAGACCAGGTTACAGAGAGACCTTTCTTCTGCCTTTTAAAATAGGTAGGACATTCATTTCTGATGTGTCCATATCCTTCACATCCATGACATTGAATCCCTTTTTCTTGATTGGTCTTTTCATCATAGTTTGACCTTCTATTAGCATCATAAGGTCTTTTATTCTCAGAAGAGTTTGAGTATCTTCCACTTGTTCTGGACTTGTCTTCCATCTTTCTGAGAATCTTTTTGAATTGTCTTCCAAGCATAGAAATGGTTTCTGATAAATTTTCTTCAGGTTCTGATTCATTATTTTCTTCATCTTTATCAGTATTTGATACCAAGGCTATGCTTTTGTTCTTCTTTACAATTGTGTCATTCATTCCCATCTCAAATGTTTGAAGGGAACTAATGAGCTCTTCAACCTTCATTGTGCATATGTCTTGAGCTTCTTCTATTGTTGTGACCTTCATGTCAAATCTTTTTGGCAAAGATCTGAGAATCTTTCTTACAAGTTTTTCATCAGTCATCTTTTCTCCCAAAGCACCAGAAGTATTGGCTATTTCTAAGATGTTCATGTAGAACTCATGAATAGTCTCATCTTCCTTCATTCTCAAGTTTTCAAACTTGGTGGTGAGAAGTTGAAGTCTTGACATCTTCACCTTTGATGTTCCTTCATGAGTTGTTTTGAGAGTGTCCCAAACATCTTTGGCCAGCTCACAGTGATGCACAAGTCTGAAGATGTTCCTATCAATGCCATTGAATAAAGCATTTAAGGCCTTGGAATTGCCAAGTGCTGAATCTTCTTCCTCCTTACTCCATTCTTCTTCAGGTTTCAACACTTTTGCTCCATCTTTGTTGTCTTGGATAGGGTGCTCCCATCCATTGTTGACTGCTTTCCAAGCCCTATTGTCAAGTGATCTTAAGAATGCTACCATTCTTGGCTTCCAGTAGTTATAATTAGATCCATCCAATATAGGTGGTCTGTTTACAGATCCTACATCTCTATCCATGTTTCCAGAATTTGCAGTCCCTAGATCTCACCCAGTTAAACAGGCAGGGTGCCTGCTCTGATGCCAATTGAAATTTTGTGATCAGGTATGAGATGTCGAATGAGATGTTTAAACACTTGAGGACTTTAACAAAACTTAAAGTGCAGGAAAATTAAACAACACAGGAAATTGTTAACCCAGTTCAGTGTATAACCACACTTACATCTGGGGGCTACCAAGCCAGGAAGGAAATCCAATATAAGTAATATTAATTCTAGACTTAAACCACCCAGTTTAATCTATCACTTAATATCTACCCAAGGCAATTTCTACCTAAGACACAACTTAGATATGAGTACCAACTCACTCCCCCTCAATCACACAGTGATATGTTTACAAGTTTAATAAAATTGAAGTCATACTTCAAACAAAACAGCTTGATCTTACTTCACAGTTTCAATCAAGACACAAATACACTTTTGCTTAAAAGCTCATAAAGTGGTACACATAAAAACAACCTGCTATTAAAACACAACCACCCTATTTAGTCTTCTTAATTTCGTAATCTATTCTGAGAGTTTCTGTTGATTAAATAGGTGTTTGGATTTTGGGCTTTCTGTAGGTTTATCCAATCCTGATACGCATGCTGCCATCATCTTGAATTAGGGTTTGTTATTTCCTAGATTCTAGGTGATTCAGTTCTTCTGATTATACTGAAGTCATATAACAAAACTCCCTACAGATTCTCCATCTTCTGTTTTATCCATTCATAATTAATTCCAGATATCTTCCCTTAACTTACTCAGTTCTGTTAGTCATTAATTAATTCTGGTAGCAGGTTTGAGATGTCACAACATCTGGTGTGACATCCTTAAAACTGAACTTACTTCATTTACTGATACAATGTCACAACATCTGGTGTGACATCCTGTAAACTGAACTTACATCATTAACTGATACAATGTCACAACATCTGGTGTGACATCCTGAATTAAGTTCATTTACTTATACTCTGTTTGATAATGTCACAACATCTGATGTGACATCCTGAACATTTCTTGTTGGTCAAAAATTATGCCAATTCTAAACATCTACATAATGGTCTCAATATATTATAAGGATCATGTGTGCCAAGTTTGATTAAGAAATTCACTGTAGAAGTCATCTGATCATTGGGTAACTTCTTGAGCAAGTAAAGTAAATATCAGGGCATCTGAGGCCTCCCTCAAGGGAACCAAAGGGTCACATTCATCATTTTGAGTCTCTATGATCTTTATTTGATCTTAGAAGTGGTTGGAAGTTCACAAAATTGAAGATTTTTTAGCCAAATGCAAACTTGCTATTATTGGAAAGGACTTGTAATGGAAACTTTCCATTTTGGGAAAGATATTCAATCTATTCTTTCATGACCAAAAATGCTTCAAATGAAAAATTCTTGGGCATGAAAGTTGTAGATTATGTCTTCCCATTTTCAAAAAGTACAAGAACATGTCTTGATTCATCCTAGAACTCAATATATGGCCTTTCAAAGTTGGCAAAAATCCTATAATTTTCAAGTTCATGCCAAAGAGGGAATTTTGCAATTTCACTTGCCAAGCCTTTTTATGACCTCTAATCAACTTCTATGCACCATAACATGTCAAGGCAACTTCAAAACATCGGAATTAGCCCAAGATTGCATGGTTTTCATGGCTTGGTTCACAAGAAATATCAAAATGACCATTATGCATAAACTTTGCAAAGACTATGGAAACTCTTGATCCAAGTATTCCAGCTGCATACAAATGATCCTAGGGCCATCCATGAATCAAGCTGAGGCCAAGACACCCCTTGAAAAAGCTCTGAACCATGCCCATACCTCAAGTACACAAAGTTGACATTTTTGCAACTTGGCCCATACCAATCACACTATGCCACCACCAACCTTCTGACCAATCAAGACATCACATACAAGCATTATGGAACTCATTTTCACACAATACACAAGCCTGAAACATTCTACAACTCAGATTACCCAAAAATTCCAAAAACCTTCCCTTCTTAGATTCTCTCAAACCAGCCATCAAAACTCAAAAATTCTTTCACCAATCATCTCGATATATCACAAGGAACACAAACCAACCATTGAAATGGCTTGAAAGTTCCCCATTCACAAACACGATTTCTGCAAAACCAGAACCACACACCTCAAAATAGCCAACACAAACTTGTTATAAGCTCCTCATTAGCATCAGGGTGACCATTGGAGTTGATTTGCACAAGGGAGGAGGCCAGAAAGCTCAAAACTGCAAAGCTTCATATCAGGTATCATCAAGAACATTTTTTCCAGAACTTCCATTTTAAGTTCTTAAATGATTCTATATGTCTCTCTGATCAGGTGATGTGTTTAATTTTCAAAATGGTTAAGAATCAAGCATGTATTTAACTTCTGAAAGGTTTGTGTATTTTTCCGTTTTGCTTCGATTCATGATTTTGGTGGAAAATAAATGTTGTTTGATGATGGATTCATGCTTAGGGATGTTAGAGAATTGATTCTGGAGCTTTAGAGGGTCTGGGTTAGCCTAGGGAGTGAGATAGTATGAAGGTGTGGCCGGAGAAGATGACCGGAGCTTGCTTCGGTCACCTGAATGTCATTAGGGTTCTAAGTAGGGTTTAGGGATCAATTTGAATGGTGGCCCTTGGATCTTAGCTTAGCGCGCGATTGAGTGGCTCAGATTGCCCCATTAATTTTAATCCATAATTAATTAGTTAATTAGGTTTAATTAATTAAAATTAACTCAGTTTGAATCCTGGCCCTTGGATAACACGCGCATTCAACCCATCTCTCCCCAGTTCAAATCTTAGCCATCAGATCATCCTACTTTGCATTTTATTTAATTTTAATTCATTTTCTTTTCATTTCTTTTGTTCATTTTATTTAAAATAGCAAAAAAAATCAAATAATTCTCAAACTTTGCATTTTTATTTAAAATATTTTTCTTAACCTAAAAATAATTTTTATTTAAATTTTTGCATTAAAAAATTATTTTTAAAATATTTAAATGTTATTTTTAATTAATTAATGGATTTTAATTAATTAAAAATGCATTTAGGTTTCTAAAAATCACCAAAAAATTTATGAACCATTCAAATACATTTAGAAACATTTTCAAACTCATCATACAAATGTCTTTTTAGGATTGATCATAATTTCACAATTTTCTTTGAATTAGGGTTCTTAAAAATCACATTTTTTAATCCTAACTTGAAAAATTCATTTCTGCCTAACCATGATGAGTTTGAACTTAATTCTTTTTGCATTGTTTCAACTTTGCATATAGTTTCTAGGTTATTTTTCTCATGATTTTATCTTGCATTTTCAATTTGATTTGCATTTTCCCTTAAGAATCACCCAAAAACCCTAACAAACTTAGGAATTTCATAACTTTCACTAGATTAAGCTTCTGACTTTCTCCTTTGGGGTGTGATCTTATATGGGATTAGGGTTTGTTTGAGCTTGATTTCAATTTTTTATCATGTTGATTGTTTCAGTTTTGGTCATATGCATCTCATGTTGCCTTAAAACCCTAATTTTGCATCTTCATATGCATTCATCTTTGCATATCATCATCATATGAACTTGCCATGACATTTCAAGTATGTGTATGACATCTTAGACATCTTAAGGCATGCTTGAACTTTTCTTGATCATTTCTTCATTCATTTGCTATGCTTTGATCCATTACATTTCATGAACATCCATGTGTTTTCATGCTTCTAAACATGCTTCCATTGCATCTCATCCTTGTATGATCATTCATATGCATATTGTATGACTCTGCATCATCTCATATGTCATTTACATTGCATTTTCACTTCTGACTTTGGTCTTCACATCTCATTTCACGTCATTTCCTTTTGCCTTATGTCCTATGCATTCATACTAACATTTCAGGTACTTTGGTAAGTTATTTGGGAGGTGGATTTGCCTTCACCTCCCACCTCTTCTTATATCATTCATGTGCATTCTTACTTGTTCTTGGAGTGAATTTGCTTCACTTATGTTCTCTCCTTCTCACTTTCTTTCTTTTAAGTTACAAATCTTCTTCATGAAATAAGTAACTTATTCTTCTTCTTCTTTCTCTTTTCATCTGCTTCTTCCATTGGGGGCCTTGAAGATCTTTCCTCTTAAGCCTCACAAACCATAGGATTCCCAATCATGATAACTTTTAGGGTTGTGTATAGTCCCCCTAGCTTTATACCTTTGAGTCTCCTTGAGTCTCTCTTCTCATCTCTTAATCAGAGGCTAAACTCTTAAAGTTTTAGGACTTTGAATTAGGGTTATGCATGCATCCTTATCTTAGGATGGAGTGTATAACTTTAATCCTTAGTGTTAAACCTTTAATTTGTTTACACCTCTTAATCAAAACACATTAATAATCACTAAGACTTTGTCTTGTAACTTGGGCATTACATTAGGGTTTTATCTCTTCCTTATGGTTAAGAGGGACTAACCCTAGTGTTTAATGGACAAGTCCCTTTCAAGATGTCTTACAAACAATAAAATCCACTTCTTAATCTCATCCTTTAATTAAAATCCATTTAATAAAGGCTTGTTATATAATGAATTTAATCCCTAATCATGGATTTAGTTGAGGTATCTTCCTCAGCTTAAGTGTTCTTATCTATCATCCTTCTATTAGGATGGTGTAATGAGTTCACTAATCCCTGATTAGAGATTAAGCTCATTACTTAACACTGAATAAAAATCCAAAAAAACATCTTAATAATCACAAGTAGGTTAATGATCTTAATCTTACACCATCATGGTAATTAAGTTGAGATGCTTATCTCACACTTAAGTAGGCTCATTATCCCTAATCAGGGAGGATATAATGAGTTTATATCCCTTGATTTAGGCTTAAGCTCATTATCCTATGCAAAACACCAAAAATAATAAAAAACTAAAAACACAAAAACAAACAATAATCGTCTCCTTCGGGATTCTTTTCTCATCATACTCATTCACAAACGAGAACTTGCTTCTTCCGTCTAATGAAAGACAGTTAGCACTCGAGCCAGACGAGTCTTACACTTGAGCATAGACAAGTAAGTAGTTCACAGTCAATTTATTCTAAGTCCCTTTGAGTCGAACTATGGTGTTTTGACTTCCTCATTGCACGAGAGGATACGTAGGAATAACTTAACAGTTATCGAACAAAAGTCTTTGTGTCTTCCCCCTTCTTTCAGCATTCTTTTTAAAGCCTCAGTTCTTGAGCAATTCACCCTTTTGCACTGACACATGTACTTTGTTTCCTTAGCTTTTGCACACAGATAACACATACACCTACCGCTTTTAAAAACAATCTTGTTAGCGTGGATCCCGTCGAGTACGATGGACGATCTGGGTGCTAATACCTTCCCAAGTCGTAACCAACCCCCTTTCTCAGTTTCTCTGGTTCGCAACCGTTTTATCCATATCTTTCGGGTTTATGCAGCATTACCTTTCCTTCGGGATAAAAATGCCTAGCTGACGACTCTATTCAATTCAACCTCATTTTCTCTTTCGCCGACCATTCGCGTCTGCACCTTGGGACCTTGGTGTCTTTTCAGGGGGAGCGACACATAGACAACTTAAAACCAACTTTGGCTTATAAAGCCTTCAACATAACATCTTTAGAAATATTCTGTAAACTGGAACCGCTCACCGACTCAACCTGTACTTGCAAATCAACTTTCCAACATCTTTTCAATGAAACAACATAATAAAAATCAACTATTAAACTACTCGACTTACCCCGACGATTTTCGTTAAATTCCGGGCAACTAAGTTATTCGCCTAATTCGGCTAAACCGACTAAACCAACATTGTTTTTAACATTATGCTATTATTAAGAGTTTATTATAAAATCTACAAATTTATGTTTTCTGATAAATCTTAACTGTCACAAAAATACGGCTTACTATCTGTTTTTGCAAAAATTCTAAAACTACCTCTTTCTATCAAAAATTATATAACACTCCGTTAATCATCAAAACTATTTCTGTTCTCATTACAATTTCTCCTGACTCTAACTTCTCAAATACCAATTCCTGATTCTTAACAAAATTCTATTTCATGAAATAATGTTATAGTTATAATTTAATAAACATAATTTAAGATGGCTTGGAATTTATTTAATTAAAATACTGCATAACAAAAAAGTCACATAACCCTTAATTCACAAGGTGGCTTGCCCCACCCTTCAACATGGCTACATGTGGCTTGCGCCACATCCATGTCTTTCGTGGCCACTACAAAAGTGGCACCCTCCACTTAAGCACCTGGCTTGCACCATGGTGCCTGGGAGCAAAAAGGCTCCCACCAATCAACGTTTTTTTTCCATAATTTCACGTAACACTGTAAAAATAACAAAATCAACACAACCAGGACAAATTATAATCGACATATATTCAACAATCAAGCAACCAATTTCCTCAAAATCGACAAATCAACTTTTTCAGTGAATCAATTAAAATAACTCCATTAATCAACACATCATCATAATCAATTAAATCAACCTCAACATCATAAAACTACCCAAACCTAATATCATTTATCATACCCAGTTATAAATATTAAACCCCGCCCTTACCTTGATCTATAACCGCTCGAATCTCCGATCAATTTTGATTTCCGATGGCGACTTCTTGTAACCGTTTTCTCCACTTTTCCTCGTTCTCCATTTTTCACGATTCCTTCTTCTTGCTGATACTTCTTCTCCTTTGACTAATTATTTTATTTTCTTTCTTTTTATTAAATTAATAATAATCCAATATAACAACTAATGGGCCTAAGTATTACACCCCCTTTAATTGCTAATTACGATGCAATCCAAGCCCATTAACCAACACGCTTCAATAATCAATAATATCAATGATAATATTATTTCCTCTTCTTTCCGACTAATATTCCGACTTAACGACTTAATTCTTCGTAACATAAACTTAACCGAATAATAATTCTCAACTAACTACTTACAACTGATTTAATAGATCAACTTCATATTATTAACCAAATGGTCCAAACACCTAATCAACCTATCCAACAATGAACGAGAGAATACTCCATATCATTTTCCACAACTTATATCGACTTAAATAGTTATATTCGACTTAAACCAACTTATACCATCAACTTAATGTAAACACCTTAAATTTTCCCTCACCTTGGCTTGTGATCTTTCATTTTTGCATAAGCATAGGCATACCATCTCATATTGCATATTTGTTTCATCTGCATAGTTTCATTTCATCTGCATCTAGGGTTTGTGATCTGAGCAATCCAAGGAGTGATCTGAGCCACCCCAATGGTCTTGAAGCTTACCAAGAGGGTAAATGTGTGTTCCATGGTCATAATATGCTCCCCAAAGTTCATAAAAGTCAAGAGATCACAAAGCATGGCAAAGGCATAGAGGCAGACTGAAGATTTCCTGCACATATGACCTAAAATTAGGGTTTTGGTTTCAGAGGCCTTAATCCCAAATTTTTTGGTCATTCTTGTTTCTAATAGTCTTAATATGTTATAAGGATCATGTGTACCAAGTTTGATGAAGAAATTCATTGTGGAAGTCATCTGATCATTGGGTAACTTTTTGAGCAAGTAAAGTCAAAAACAGGGTATCTGAGGCCTCCCTCAAGGGTACCAAAGGGTCACATTCATCATTTTGAGGTTCTATGATCTTTATTTGATCATATAAGTGTTTGGAAGTTCAAAAAGTTGAAGAATTTTGAGCCAAATTCAAACTTGCTATTTTTGGAAATGACTTGTAATGGAAACTTTCCATTTTGGGAAAGATATTCAACCTATTTTTTCATGACCAAAAATGATTCAAATGAAAAATTCTTGGGCATGAAAGTTGTATATTATGTATTCCATATTCAAAAAGTACAAGAACATGTCTTGATTCATCCTAGAACTCAAGATATGGCCTTTCAAAGTTGGCAACTAAGCTTCATTACATGATAACACAACATGCCATGACCAAAATTCAGCCTTGAACCAACCAATTAATTTCATGACCAACTTCTTCAAACTTCACAAAGTTGCCAATTTGCAAAACCTTTTGAATCTCACCATTCAATCATCACAGCTCATCACAATTAATCCTATGGTGCTCCACAAACTCAGCTGAACTCAAAGCAACCCTAGAACAGCTTCTGCCATGGCCCATGCTTGTAGTACACCAACTATTGACTTTTTGGCCAATTGCTCCATACCATTCCCACAGTGTTATGCAGTCTTTCTTACTCATTGAATTTGTTTATTCATGGCACAAGGATCATAAAACATAACACACACAAGCCTGAAACCACACCATATTCAGATTGCCCAAAAATCACAAAAAACTTCCCATCTTCGATCCTCTCAAACCAGCCATAAAAACTCAAAGTTTCTTTCACCATTCATCTCAATATCACTCAAGGATCATTTCCCACCCCTTACTATGGCCTAAAAACCCCTCAATCAGAAATACGATTTTTGCCACACCAGAACCAAACACCATAAACCAGCCATTCAAAGCTTGTTCTAAGCTCTCCAGAAGCTTCAAGGGACCAAGTGGAGTGGTTTTGCTCAAAGGAGGGAGTCAGAAAGCTCATAATCTCAAAGCTTCAACTCAAGTAGCTCCTTAGAACTTTTTTTCCAGAACCTTTATTTTAAGTTACAATATGATTCTACATGTTCCCCTGGTCACACTGATATGATTTATTTTGAAAATGATGGAGAAATGACCATGTATGCTTGCTTTGAAACTATTTAACCTAAAAACCGTTTTTCTTCGATTCATCACTTTGATGCAAGATAAATGATTTTCATGGCCTGAATATTGTTTAGAATGGTTTGGGGATTGTTTCTGGAGAATTTGGGGATCTGGGGTAGCCTAGGGAAGAAGATGGGGTGAGGTACTCGCCAGAGAAGATGACCGAAACACTGTTCCGGTCACCTGAAAGTCATTTGCCCTAATCTGCGTAATTAGCTAAGTTTGAATGTAGGCCCTTGGATGTTATGGTTCCCGCGTGAGTGAATGGTTAGGATTGCTTCATTAACCCTAATCCTCATTAAATTATTTTAATTATATTTAATTAAATAAATTATTCCAGATCAAATCCAAGCCCTCCATTTGCGTGCCATTCAAACCCTCTTTGAATCCTGCCTTCAGATCATTTGACTTCCATTTTAATTCATTTTAATTCATTTTCTTTTTATTTCTTTTGTTCATTTTATTTAAAATATAAAAAATCATCAAAAAATTCTCAAAATTTGCATTTTTGTTTCAAATATTTTTCTTAACCTGGAAATATTTTTTATTTTAATTTTTGCATTAAAAAAGTATTTTTAAACAATTTAAATGTTTTATTTAATTAATTAATTGATTTTAATTAATTAAATATGAATTTAGGCTTCTAAAAATCACTAAAAAATTCATGAAGAATTCCAATACATTTAGAAACATTTTCAAACTCACCATACAAATTTATTTTTAGGTTTGATCACATTTTCACAATTTCTTTTGAATTAGGGTTCTTAAAAATCATATTTTCTAACCCTAACTTGAAAAATTCATTCCTGCCTAACCATGATGAGTTTGAACTTGGTTCTTCTTGCATTGTTTCAAATATTGCATTAGTTTATAGGTTATTTATCTCATGATTTTATCTTTCATTTTCAATTTTATTTTCATTTTCCTTTTAGAAGCACCCAAAAACCCTAGCAAACTTAGGAATTTCATAACTTCCACTAATTTAAGCTTCTGACTTTCTCCTTTGGGGTGTGATCTTATATGGGATTAGGGTTTGTTTGAGCTTGATTTCAATTTTTTATCATGTTGATTGCTTCTGTTTTGGTCAGATACATCTCATGTTGTCTTAAGACCCTACTTTTGCATCTTCATTTGCATTCTCCTTTGCATATCATCATCATATGAACTTGCCATGACATTCCATTCATTTGTATGTCATCTTAGACATCTTAGGACATGTTTGAAACATTGCTTGATCATTTCTTCATTCATTTTCCATGCTTTGCATCCATTACAATCCATGAACATCCCTGTGTTTTCATGCTTCCATGGCATCTCATCTTTGTATGATCATTCATATGCATCTTGTATGACTTTGCATCATCTCATAACACATTAGCATTGCATAATCACTTCTGACTTTGGTCTTTTCATCTCATTTCATCTCATTTTCTTTTGCTTTGTGTCTTATGCATTCATACTAACATTTCAGGAGCTTTTGGTAAGTTATCTAGGAGGTGGATTTTCCATCACCTCCCACCTCTTCTCACCATTCATATGCACTTTTATTTGTCTTTGAAGTGAACTTGCTTCACTTATGCTCCCTCCTTCCCACTTTCTTTCTTTCAAGTTACTTATCTTCTTCAGGAAGTAAGTAACTTGTTATTCTTTCTCCTTCTCTTTTCATCTACTTCTTCCATTGGTGGCCTTGAAGATCTTTCCTCTTAAGCCTCACAAACCATAGGATATCCAAGCATGATAACTTTTAGGGTTGTATATAGTCTCCCCTAGCTTTTTACCTTTGAGTCTCCTTGAGTCTCTCTTCTCATCTCTTAATCAGAGACTAAACTCTTAAAGCTTTAGGACTTTGGAATTAGGGTTATGCCTGCATCCTTATCTTAGGATGGAGTGTATAACTTTAATCCTTAGTGTTAAACATTTAATTTGTTTACACCTCTTAATCAAAACACACTAATAATCACTAAGACTTTATCTTGTAACTTGGGCCTTACATTAGGGTTATATCTCTTCCTTATGGTTAAGAGGGACTAACCCTAGTGTTTAATGGACAAGTCCCCTCAAGTTGTCTTAAAAACCATAAAATCCACTTCTTAATCTCATATCTTTAATTAAAATCCATCTTTAATAAAGGCTTGTTATATAATGAATTTAGTCCCTAACCATGGATTAAGTTGAGGTATCTTCCTCAGCTTAAGTGTTCTCATCTATTATCCTTATATTAGGATGGTGTAATGAGTTCACTAATTTGGGATTAGAGATTAAAATCATTACTTAACACTAAACAAAAACCAAAAACATCTAATTAATCACAAGTAGGTTAATGATCTTAATCCTACATCATTATGGTAATTAAGTTGAGATGCTTATCTCATACTTAAGTATGCTCATTATCCCTAATCAGGGAGGATATAATGAGTTTACAAGTCCTTGATTTAGGCTTAAGCTCATAATCCTATGCAAAACACCAAAAACAATAAAAAAAACTGAAAACACAAAAAACAAACAATAATCGTCTCCTTCGGGATTATTTTCTCATCACACTCATTCACAAACGAGAACCTGCTTCTTCCGTCTAATGCAAGATAATTAGTGTCGCTCCCACCAAATGAGGCCAGGTCAAATAGGGTACAGACGCGAACGGTCGGCAAAAGAGAAGGGAACACACAAGGGTGAACTGAAAAGAAAAGAGTCGCCAGCTAGGCATTTTTATCCCAAAGGAAAGGTAATGCTGCATAAACCTAAGAAAAGATGGATAAGACGGTTGCGAACCAGAGAAACTGAGAAAGGGGGTTGGTTACAAAGGGGTAGTGTATTAGCACCCAGATTGTCCGCCGTACTCGACGGGATCCACGCTTGAAAGATTTGTGTTTCAAAGGGGTAGTGTCAGTGCTGTTTGTGTGCAAAAGCTGGAAAAAGAATGCAAGTGTCAGTGTAAAAGAAGTGTGAAGTAAAATAAAAGAGTGTCAGTGTAAGGAGAGAATGTGAAGCTCAAGACTTTGAGGCCTAAAGAATAATGCTGGAAGAGGTGGAATATACAGAAACTTTTGTTCGATAACTGTTAAGTTATACCTACGTATCCTCTCGTGCAATGAAGAATTCAGAACACCGTAGTTCGACTCAAAGAGACTGAAAGATAAATTGACTTGTGAACTGCTTACTTTTCTATGCTCAAGTGTATGACCTATCTGGCTCAGGTGCAAACTGTCTTGCATTAGACGGAAGAAGCAAGTTCTCGTTTGTGAGTGAGTGAGGTGAGAAAGGAATCCCGGAGGAGACGATTATTGTTTGTTTTTGTGTTTTCAATCTTTTATTGCTTTTTTGTGTTTGTCATAGGAAAATGAGCTTAAGCCTAAACCAAGGGTTAGCAAACTCATCACATCTTCCCTCTGATTAGGGGTAATGAGAATACCTTAAGTATGAAGTAAACACCTCACACTTAATCACCATGATGCAAGATTAAGATCATTAACCTACCAGCAATTATTTAGATGTTTTTGGAGTTTTTTTTTGTTTAGTGTTAAGTAATGAGTTTAAGCCATAATCAAGGATTTAATGGATTCATTACACCATCCTAATAGAAGGATAATAGATGAGAACATTTAAGCTGAGAAAGGCTCCTCAACTTAATCCATGATTAGGGATTAACCTCATGACAAAACAAAGCCTTTGTTAAAGTGGATTTTAGTTAATGATAAGATTAAGAAGTGGATTTTATGGTTTGTAAGACAACTTGAGGGGGACTTGTCCATTAACACTAGGGTTAGTCCTTCTTAACCAATTAAGGAAGAATTAGAACCCTAATGCAAGGCCCAAGTTACAAGCTTGATGTCTTAATGATTATTAGGTGGATTTCTTAAAGGATTTAAACACATTAAGGGTTTAACACTTAGGATTAAAGTTATACACTCCATCCTAATAGAAGGATATAGGCATAACCCTAATCACAAAGCCTTAAAGCCTTAAGGGTTTAGTACTTGATTAAGAGATGAGAAGAGAAGACACAAAGATGACACAAAGGT
Organism: Lathyrus aphaca; assembly: GCA_963966055.1. Taxonomy (NCBI): domain Eukaryota; kingdom Viridiplantae; phylum Streptophyta; class Magnoliopsida; order Fabales; family Fabaceae; genus Lathyrus; species Lathyrus aphaca. Next base: position 84,737,138 of record OZ014522.1, read on the forward strand.
AAAAACTAATGGGGGACTAATCAAACCCTAATTGTTATCATGCTTGGGTGTCCTAGGGTTTATGAGGCTTGCAAAAGATATTCAAGAGAGAAGCCACCAAGGAAGAAACAGATGAAAGGAGGAAAAGCAAAAGAAGCAAGACAACTTACTTCACTTAAGAAGATAAGTTTATTGAAGAAATAGATAGAGGAGGGAGCATGAATGAGCAAGCTCATTCTAATTCACAAGTACAAAATGCAGAAAGGATGCATAAAAGAGATGAGAAGAGATTATGAGAAGTGAAGGCAAATTCACTTCTCAAAGACTTACCACCTGAAAAATTAGCAACAAGGAATGAAATGAAATGAAAATGAGATGAGATGCAAGGATGCCAACCAAAACCAGAAGCATTCTTATGATGCAAATGATGCTAAAGGATGATGCAAAGTCATGTCAAGATATGCAAATGATCATACAAGTAATGATGATGCAAATGAAGCATAAAGGAAGCATGGAAGTTCATGAATGCATATGACATCAAATGGAAGTAAAACATGGCAAATGGATGATGCAATGATCAAATATGATTCTAATATGTCTTAAGGTGTCTTATATGTCAAGTGAATGCATAAAATGTCATGGCAAGTTCATGTATGCAAGCATATGAAGAATGAATGTAAATGAAGACGCAAATTAGGGTTTATGCACAAGATACAAAGAAAAATTCAAAATCAGAAGCAAATGACAAGATAAAAAATTGAAAATGGGATCAAAGGTACCCTAAACCTATACAAGTTCACTGCCCAAACGGGAAGGCATAACTCTTAACCCTAAAGAAGTTATGATTTTCTCAAGTTGGCTAGGGTTTTAGGATACCTCACAATGAAAAATGCAAAACAAATTGAAAATGAAAGATATATTCAAACCAATTTTATCCTAGAAACTACATGACATGAGGAGTGCAATGCAAAAAGAACCATCATCAAACTCTTCATGGTTAGGCAGAAAGGATTTTTCTAAGTTAGGGCAAAAATATTGACTTTTAAGAACCCTAAATCCAAAGAAAAATGTCAAAATAGGTCAAGAACCAAAAAGAAATTTGTGTGAAGGGTTTTATAATGTTTCTAAATGTTTCAAGATGCAATGTGATTTTTTTGGTGATTTTTAGAAACTTAAATGCTATTTTAATTAATTAATTCTCATTAATTAATTAAAATAAACATTTAAATATTTTAAAAATACGAATTTTATGCAAAAAATAAAATAAAAATTATTTTCAGAATGAGAAAAATATTTGAAAGGGAAATGCAAAAAATAAAAATTTTTGAAAGTGTTTTGCTATTTTTAATAAAATGTAGAAAGAAATGCAATTAAAATGTGAATTAATGGAAGTATGCTGATCCAGTGGCCCAGATTCAAATAAAAAGAGGAGGGAATTGACTTCGCGCGCTATCCAAGGGCCATAATTCAAACTACGCTAATTACACAATTAAGCCCTAATCTGAACCCTAAACACTTTCAGGTGACCGGAACAGTGTTCCGGTCATCTTCTCCGGCTATCCCCCCATGCTATCTCACTCTATACGCAACCCCAAGCCCTTAAACTCTCCAGAAATGATCCCCACCCCATTCTAAACAAGAATCAACCATCAAACAGAATTTATCTCACATGAACAGAGAGATTCGAATCAAAACGGAAAATTTCACAGAAATTTCAGAAGCTTCATACATGCTTAAAACTGAATCATTTTCAAAACCAAAAGGTGCAGTGTGATCAGTGAAGCATGGAGAACAATCTAAGAACTTAAGAAATCGTTTCTGGAAAAAATGTTCTTGGTGATACCTGAACTGAAGCTTTCGAAAATGGCACTGGCTGGCTGTTTCTTTGCTTCAAATCAGCTCCAATGATCATCCTGAAGTGTTTGTGATGCTTGGTTGGAGTTTATATGGTCTCTAAATGAAGTTGGCAGAAATTCAGTTCAAGCAATGTCAAAATCGTGTTTTTGATTCAGGGTGTTTTAGGGGAAAATGAAGGGTGGTAAATGATCAGCAATGGATATGGAGTTGAATGGTGGAATTTGTTTTGAGGTTTGATGGCTGAGCTATGAGTTTCGAAGGCTTTTGCATAAGAGGGAGTTTTTGTGATTGCTGAGTTCTTGGAGGTTTCAGCTTGTGTTATGTTATGGAATGGCTTGCTTTTGATTCACATAGTAAGCTGTGATAGGTCAGAGGGTGGGTGGTGGCCTATGTTGATTGGTATGGGCAAGTTGCAAAAATGTCAACATGACATGTACTTGACGTATGGGCAAGAACACAGTTGTCCCTTGGGCATGTCCATGTGCAGCTGACTTCATGGAGGTCGACAAATCCATTCTTGAGTCAATTCAGCAAGAGAGAAGAAAGTTATGGGGTGTTTTGCAATTATGTGATGTTTTGGCCCCTTTAAGAAATCTTAATGTTCAAGGCATGGAACTTGAGATTTCTTTGTGCAATTCTGAATTATAGGTCATGTGTGATGTTTGTGCAATGCTTAGAAGTCAATTAGAAGTCACATTTGGCTTTGGCAAGTGTTTTTGCAAACTTCCCTCTTTGGTGCATAAGTGAAATTTTGTGATTTTTCCCAACTTTGCAAGGCCATAACTTGAGTTCTATGATGAATTAGGTCAAGTTCTTGTACTTTTTGAAAAGGGAATGATCCAATCTACAACTTTCATGACCAAGAATTTTTCATTTGAAGCATTTTTGAATCAAAAAGAGGAGGTGTCGCTCCCACCAAATGACACTTGGTCAGACGGGGTACAGACGCGAACGGTCGGCGAAAGGGAGAGAACACACAAGGGTGAACTGAAAAGAAAAGAGTCGCCAGCTAGGCATTTTTATCCCGAAGGAAAGGTAATGCTGCATAAACCTAAGAAAAGATGGATAAGATGGTTGCGAACCAGAGAAACTGAGAAAGGGGGTTGGTTACAACCTGGGAAGGTATTAGCACCCAGATTGTCCGCCGTACTCGATGGGATCCACGCTTAAAAGATTTTTGTTTTAAAGGGGTAGTGTTAGTGCAATCTGTGTATCAAAGCTGGAAAGAATGCAAGTGTCAGTGTAAAAGAAATGTGAAGTGAATAAAAGAAGTGTCATTGTAAGGAAAGAAGGAAACGCTCAAGACAATGAGGCTTAAAAAATATGCTGGAAGAGGGGGGGAATTGACAGAGACTTTTGTTCGATAACTGTTAAGTTATGCCTACGTATCCTCTCGTGTAATGAGGAAGTCAGAACACCGTAGTTCGACTCAAAGAGACTGAAAGATAAATTGACTGATGAACTGCTTACTTGCCTATGCTCAAGTGTATGACCTATCTGGCTCAGGTGCTAACTGTCTTGCATTAGACGGAAGAAGCGAGTTCCCGTTTATGAGTGAAGATGATGAGAAAAGAATCCCGAAGGAGACGATTATTGCTTGTTTTTGTGTTTTCAATCTTTTATTGCTTTTTGGTGTTTGTCATAAGTTAATGAGCTTAAGCCTAAACCGAGGATTAGTAAACTCATCACATCCTCCCTCTGATTAGGGGTAATGAGAATACCTTAAGTATGAAGTAAGCACCTCACACTTAATCACCATGATGTAGGATTAAGATCATTAACCTACTTGCATTTATTTAGATGTTTTTGGAGTTTTTGTTTGGTGTTAAGTAAGGCGTTTAAGCCATAATCAAGGATTTAATGGACCCATTACACCATCCTAATAGAAGGATAATAGATGAGAACATTTAAGCTGAGGAAGGCTCCTCAACTTAATCCATGATTAGGGATTAACCTCATGACAAAACAAAGCCTTTATTAAAGTGGATTTTAGTTAATGGCAAGATTAAGAAGTGGATTTTATGATTTGTAAGACAACTTGAGGGGGACTTGTCCATTAACACTAGGGTTAGTCCTTCTTAACCAATTAAGGAAGAATTAGAACCCTAATGCAAGGCCCAAGTTACAAGCTTAATGTCTTAGTGATTATTAGATGAATTGATTAAAGGAGTTAAACACATTAAGGGTATAACACTTAGGATTAGGATTATACACTCCATCCTAATAGAAGGATACAGGCATAACCCTAATCACAAAGCCTTAAAACCTTTAAGGTTTAGTCCTTGATTATGAGATGAGAAGAGAAGACTCAAAGATGACACAAAGGGAAAACTAATGGGGGACTAATCAAACCCTAATTGTGATCATGCTTGGTTATTCCTAAGGTTTGTGAGGCTTGGAAGAGATCTTCAAGAAGAGCCACCAAGGAAGAAGGGAGATGAAAGGAGGAGAAGCAGAAGGAAGCAAGTAAACTTACTTCAATTAAGAAGATAAGTTGCTTGGAGAAAGAAAGAGAGAAAGGAGCATGAATGAGAAAGCTCACTCTAATCCACAAATAAAATGCAGCAATGAATGCATAAGAGAGATGAGAAGAGATTATGAGAAGTGAAGGAAAATTCACTTCTCAAACACTTACCACCTGAAAAGTTAGTAAAAAGAAATGAAATGAAATGCAAATGAGATGAAATGGAAAGATGGAAATCAAAGTCAGAAGCATATTCATGATGTAAATGATGCAAAAAGATGGTATAAATGTATGTCATAAGATGTGGATGATCATACAAGTGATGAAGATGCAAATGAAGCATGAAAGGAGGCATGAAAGTTCATGAATGCACATGTCACCAAATGGAAGCAAAACATGGCAAGAATGATTCTAATATGTCTTAAGGTGTCTTATATGTCATGTGGATGCACAAAATGTCATGGCAAGTTTATGTATGGAAGCATATGAAGGATGAATGCAAATGAAGACCAAAATTAGGGTTTACATACAATATGCAAAGCAAAATTCAAAATCAGAAGCAAATGACAAGATAAAAAATTGAAAATAGGATCAAAGGTACCCTAAACCTATAAAAGTTTACTGCCCAAAGGAGGGGACCTAAATCTTAACCTAATGGAAGTTATGATTTTCTCAAGTTGGCTAGGGTTTTAAGGTACCTCACAATGAAAAATGCAAAACAAATTGAAAATTAAAGATAAATTCATGCCAATTTTATCCTAGAAACTACATGTCATTAGGAATGCAATGCAAAAAGAACAATTATCAAACTCTTTATGGTTAGGCAGAAAGGATTTTTCTAAGTTAGGGTAAAAATATTGACTTTTAAGAACCCTAATTCCAAAGAAAAATGTCAAAATAGGTCAAGAACCAAAGAGAAATTTGTTTGAAGGGTTTGATAATATTTCTAAATGTATCAAGATGCAATGTGATTTTTTTGGTGATTTTTAGAAACTTAAATGCTATTTTAATTAATTAATTACCATTAATCAATTAAAATAAACATTTAAATATTTTAAAAATACGAATTTTATGCAAAAACTAAAATAAAAATTATTTTCAGAATGAGAAAAATATTTTAAGTCATGATGCAAAAAATGAAATTTTTTAGAAGTGTTTTACTATTTTTAATAAAATGTGGAAAGAAATGTAATTAAAATGAAATAAAAATATGAATTAATGGAAGTATGTTGATCCAGTGGCCCAGATTCAAATAAAAAGAGGAGGGAATTGACTTCGCGCGCTATCCAAGGGCTGAGATTCAAACTACGCTAATTACATCATTAAGCCCTAATCTGAACCCTAAACACTTTCAGGTGACCGGAACAGTGTTCCGGTAATCTTCTCCGGCTATCCTCTCAAGCTATCTCACTCAATACGCAACCCCAAGACCCCTAAAGCTCCTGAAATGATCCTCACATCAACCCCAACAAGAATCAGCCATCAAAATTCATTTATTCATCATCAAGAACATAAATCGAAGCAAAATAGAAAACATGGCAAAAATTTCAGAAGCTTGTGAAATGCTTAAAACTCAACCATTTTCGAAACAAAACATATCATGACAATCAGGGGAACACATAGAATCATTCTATAACATAAAATGAAGGTTCTGGAAAAATAAATGCCATGGCTACCTGAAGTGGAGCTTTCAACCCAGGAGCTTTCTGACCAGTTCTTTGCCTCAAATCAACTCTACTGACTCCCCTCAAGAGCTTGCAATGCTTGTTTGGAGTTTAAATAGCCTCAGAATGAAAATGGCAGAAGTTCAGTTCATGAAATGTCAAAATCGTGTTTTTGATTCTGGGTGTTTTAGGGCAAAATGAAGGGTGGGAAATGATCAGTAATGAGTGTGTAGTTGAATGGTGGAAGACGTTTTGATGTTTGTTGGATGAGTTATGAGGTTCGATAGCTTTTGCAAATTTGGGGAATTTTATGTATGCTGAGTTCTTGGAGGTTTTAGCTTGTGTTGTGTTATGGAATGGCTTTCCTTTGGTACACATATCATGTTGGGATAGGTCAGAGGGTGGGTGTTGGCCTATGTTGATTGGTATGGGCAAGTTGCAAAAATGTCAAGAGTTGGTGTACTTGAGGTATGGGCTGGTTCAGTGGCTGTTTCAAGGCATGGCTCGAGTCATCTTGGTTCAAGGATAACCATGGAAAAGGTTTTGTGGTGATTCAGCAAGTGTGTGAGAGGTTTTGATCCATTTTGCAAATTCATGAAGTTTTGGCCCCTTTTGGATTTTGTAAAGTTCAAGGCATGAAACTTGGAATTTCTTTGGGAAATTCTGAATTTTATGTCATGTATGATGTTTGTGCAATGCTTAGAAGTCAATTAGAGGTCACATTTGGCTTTGGCAAGTGTTTTTGCAAACTTCCCTCTTTGGTGCATAAGTGAAATTTTGTGATTTTCCCCAACTTTGTAAGGCCATAACTTGAGTTCTATGATGAATTAGATCAAGTTCTTGTACTTTTTGAAAAGGGAATGATCCAATCTACAACTTTCATGACCAAGAATTTTTCATTTGAAGCATTTTTGAATCAAAAAGAGGAGGTTGAAAAACTTTCCCAAAATGGCAATTTTGCATTACAAGTCACTTTCCCAAAATGGAAATTTTGCAAATGGCTTGAAATTCTTCAATTTTGTGAACTTCTAACTTCTTCTAAGATCAAATAAAGATCATATACACCCAAAATGATGGAGAAGACCCTTTGGTTGGATGATTGGGGGCCTCAGATGCCCTGATTTTGCACCGACTTGCTCAAGAAGTCATCTATTGATCAGATGCCTTCCCCATTGAATTTCTTCATGAAAATTGGTATGTAGGATCCTTACATCATATAGAGACCAATAGAAACAAGAATGACCAAAAAATTTGGAGTTATGGCCTCTGAAACCAAATCCCTAATTTTAGGTCATCTGTGCAGTTAAGCCTGGCTATGCTTCCATGCCTTTCTCAGTTCTTGTGATTTTCTGACTTCCTTGACCTTGGGAGGATATAATATGATGTTTGAACATACATGGACCCTCTTGAGATGATTGGAGACCTTTGGAGTGGTTCATATGGCTCAGGGATTGCTCAGATCACAAACCCTAGATGCAGATGACTTTGGACCAATGCAGTGCAACAAAAATGTAATATGAGATGCTATGATTGAATCTATGCAAATGAAAAGATCACAAGCCATGGTGAAATGAGTGAGGGAAAATTTGGGGTGTTTACAGCTGCCCCTATTCAAGCATGAGTTAGCTGTGCAGGATGTAAGCGACGGCTTAACAGGCAAACAAGATAACTTGTGGTTGAATACCAAAGAAAGTCCAAAATTTGCACTCACTGAATGAAGAAGAAAAGGGATATAGATTGTAAAAGTAAAGTAAAGTATGATTATAAAGTGCGGGCGATGGAGGACGACCGTCGAACAGAGGACGACTGCTGGGAATAAAGCAATGACGGGGACGGCCGACATGCTGGGGAGATAAGGAGATTATGATGGGGACGGCCATCAAATACAGTAACATGGTTCTCTGTGGTTTTAAGGACAAAGGTAATGATGGGACAACCATCAGGTTAACGAAATAAATGAAATAAACGGTGAGGTATGGTCATCGAAGGTGAAGAACAATCACCTGACAGGGGACGGCTGCTCTGTTGGGGAGAAATATAAGGGATGGTCATTTAAGGTGAAGGACGATCACCTGGCAGGGTACGGCTGCTCAAATATCACGACATAGGACGAATGTCGGATAACAAGATCAACGATGGGACGGCCATCAGATAAGCATGATGAAGGACGATCATCAAAAGGTGAAGGACGATCACCTAGCAGGGGACGGCTGCTAAAATATCACGACATAGGACGAATGTTGGATAACAAGATCAACGATGGGGATGGCCATCGGATAACAATGATGAAGGAAGATCATCCAAAGGTGAAGGACAATCACCTAGCAGGGGACGGCTGCTAAAATATCACGACATAGGATGAATGTCGGATAACAAGATCAACGATAGGGACGGCCATCGGATAACAATGATGAAGGACGATCATCAAAAGGTGAAGGACGATCACCTAGCAAGGTACGGCTGCCGGAAAGTATCATGAATGTCAGATAGAAAGGAAATAATTTAGTGGGATTTTCCGGGGATTCCTCTAGGGAATGGTAGATACAGACGAGTATCTACATTCAAGAAATGAAAACTATAAGTGTTTGACATTGTGTATAGATTAAAGATGCGGACGGGCATCCTTAAGACTACGATACAGACGAGTATCGGTAGAAACAAACGCTGACGCATGTTCAGGGATGATGATACGGACGAGTACCAACCGGTTAACAAAGAACACGGACGAGTGTCGACTCCAAGGGGAATTAAGTGTGTATACAAGATACGGACGAGTATCTGTATGAGTAAAAAGTAAACATGAGTGAGACACACACGAGTGTTCAATATGTTGAGGAGAGTGTGACACGGACGGGTGTCAAAAGAGAAAATGTATTATGTTATTACAAACAAAGGTTTGGTTTTACAAAGTGTTTAGGCAAATATGTTGGGGATAGGTGACACGGACGGGTGTCAGGAGAGTGTATTAATGTATTAGTGAGTGCAAAGGGGACGCTTTAGCTTTTCTGCTGGGGATATGACACAGACGAGTGTCGAAAATTATCTGTAATGTATAAGTATCTGTTTGTGGAAAGTGTTCCGGCAACTTTCTGGGGAAAGATGACACGGACGAGTGTCAAAAGGAGCAAGTATCTGTATGTAAAGAAAATGCTTTGCTACTCTGCCGGGGAATTTGAGTGGTATCCTGTATGTTGTTGATGGGATGTCAGTATTCACAGGTGACTGATTCAAAACATGGCTTGTGATTATGCAATATGTTTGATTTTTACCGTAATGCTCCGTATTAGACGGAATGCTACGCTCTGGGGGAAGATATGATGTGAATGCTATGTTTATGCAAAAGATACCGATCCGGGATTCGGATCCCGTTGCCGTAGAGATTTTCTTACTGATCTAGCTTGAAAGAAATATCCCAGCTGGGGATGAGATCATTGGTAGATCTGGCCTATATGACTGCTTGGGGAAACAAGTCAATGATAGACCTATCTTATTGGTGAGAAACCCAACTGGGGTCTTGTGGAAGTTTTCGTTACTTTGTTGCGATATTTTCAGACATTGCTCTACTGGAGAGGCTGGAACTCTGCGGGTAGATGATTCCTTGTTTAACATTTGGCTGGGGAGGAATGATCATTGCCCGATCTTCTTAGAGATTTCTAGGAGGATCCTTCTGAGGATGAGGAGACTTGTCAACTCAGCTGGGGAATGAGCATTTTCTGGTGCTGCTTTGAAGAAGATGCTAGGAAAGAATGCCTTGGCAACTTCGCTCGGGAAAACATTCCAGATATTGTCTGGAAGAGGTGCTGAGGACATAATGATCTGGCGATGTTGTTAGGGAGAAGCTTTCATGCCCCATGTTGCGCTTTGAATACCTGCAATCCTGTTATGACAAAGAAAACATGCAGGTACCTCGAGGTGTCTCTTACCGGATTCCATCATAGGAATTTAGACACTCCCGGGAGCAAATACATTTTCCGCTAGCATGTAACTTAGAAAAAGACGCATCTGTATTTATGCGATCATCATATTAAAGACATCAGAAATTTTTGCAAATAAAGATAAAATATAAGCGACAACATGTGACTGAAAATCTGATTTTATTAATTTGGGTGCCCTGAATTGGCAATTACAGTCAAAGAAACAAGTCCCCTGAAATGAGGAGATTGTTACAAATTGAGAAACAAAAAGGTGATGGCAATGTTGATAACGCTTCAGTGTGCTTCCCTTTTGCTATGAATCGTATGACATTGACGTTCTTCTCATCTCGCTTTCTGAAGAAGGTTGATTCCGACCGATGCTTTAACCTTTCGAGGCTTGCCATGTTGTAAGTGATACAGACGAATTCAGAGTGCAGTTGTTCGCTTATTCCCTTATTTTGCGTGGATCGCCCTTTCGGGTTTTCAATCCACCGGGATACCCCTCTTTGCCTTAGCTGTCCAATGTGGCTTTTCAACTCAGCGGGTGTACATTTTTTTATTTATTTTCCCTTACTTTTGCCCGAGCCTTTTATTCTGTTTTTGACTCTCCGGGATGCCCTATTTTTGCCTGGACTTACATTCTGTTTTTATGTCCAGCGGGTCTTTTTATGCGAAGTATTTTTTAACTGCATCTGAATTCACAGGGGATGGGAAATCTTCGCCATCCATAGTACTGAGCATCAGTGCTCCACCAGAGAAAACTTTCTTTACTATGAACGGACCATCGTAATTCGGAGTCCACTTGCCCCTATGGTCTGTATGAGGAGGAAGGAGTCTTTTCAGCACAAGATCTCCTACTTGGTAATCTCGAAGCCTGACTTTCTGATCGAAGGCTTTCTTCATTCTTTTCCGATACAGCTGCCCATGACAAATTGCAGCCAATCTCTTCTCTTCAATCAGGCTCAGTTGTTCGTATCGGGATCGGACCCATTCTGCTTCGTTCAGCTTAACATCCATTAATACCCGTAAGGAGGGTAATTCAACTTCAACAGGTAGGACTGCCTCCATACCATACACAAGTTTATATGGTGTTTCCCCAGTGGATGTTCTGACTGACGTACGATACCCATGTAAGGAAAACGGTAGCATTTCATGCCAGTCTTTGTAGGTGACTACCATCTTTTGCACAATCTTCTTGATATTCTTGTTAGCTGCCTCAACAGCGCCATTCATCTTTGGCATGTAAGGAGAAGAATTATGGTGTTGGATCTTGAAGTCCCGGCATAGTTCTGCCATCATTTTATTGTTCAAATTTGAACCATTATCAGTAATGATTCTCTCGGGTACTCCATACCGACAGATGATGTCTCTCTTTAGGAATCGGGCTACCACTTTCCTGGTGACATTGGCATACGAAGTTGCTTCAACCCACTTGGTAAAATAGTCAATGGCTACCAGGATGAATTTGTGGCCATTTGAAGCAGTCAGTTCGATCTTGCCAATCATATTTATGCCCCACATGGCGTAGGGCCAAGGTGAAGACATCACATTAAGAGGATTCGGAGGCACATGCACCTTATCTGCATAAATCTGGCATTTATGACACTTCCTGGCGTAAGCACAACAATCTGCATCCATTGTGATCCAGTAGTAGCCTGATCTCAACAACTTTTTAGCCATTGCATGCCCTCCCGCATGGGTACCAAAAGATCCCTCGTGCACCTCGTGCACTAACAAGTCTGCCTCTGCTTTATCAACACATCTGAGGAGTACCATATCAAAGTTCCTCTTGTACAAAGATCCATCAGTATTCAGGAAGAAACTACCAGCTACCCTCCTTAATGTCTTCTTATCATTGGATGATGCCCCAGGTGGGTATGTTTGATCCTCCAAGAAGCATTTGATGTCATAGAACCAAGGCTTTTCATCTTTAGCAAGGTCCGCAGAGAATACGTATGCTGGTCTATCAAGTCTGGACACCGAAATCCGAGGCACAAAGTTGGCAGCTTGAACTTTGATCATGGACGAAATGGTAGCCAGAGCATCTGCAAACTGATTTTCATCTCGAGGGATATACTCAAGCTTGATTGTGGTGAAGAAAGTCAGTAATCTCCTTGTATAATCCCGATAAGGTATCAGATGCTCCTGGTGAGTGTACCATTTGCTGTTGGTTTGATTGATTACCAGAGCTGAATCTCCAAATACCGTTAAAGTCTTGATCCTGAGGTCAATGGCTTCCTCAAGACCCATAATGCAAGCTTCGTATTCAGCTTCATTGTTAGTGCAATTAAAGGTGAGTTTTGTCGAGAAAGGCATGTGAACTCCCTTTGGTGTAATAAGTACTGCACCAACACCACGGCTATTCATATTAACAGCCCCATCAAACATCATAGTTCATTCTTCTTCTGGGTCAGGCCCTTCAGTGTGAATAGGCTTTTCATGATCTTTTGCTTTTATGAACATGATGTCTTCATTAGGGAAATCAAATCTCATAGGCTGGTAATCATCAATGGGTTGCTCAGCAAGATAATCAGATAACACACTGCCCTTGATGGCTTTCTGAGATGTGTATTGAATGTCATATTCTGTGAGGATCATTTGCCATCTTGCAACCCGCCCGGTAAGTGCTGGCTTCTAAAATATGTACTTAACTGGGTCCATCTTTGAGATCAATAAGGTAGTGTGGGTCAACATATACTGCCTTAGTCGGCGAGCAGCCCACGCTAAAGCACAGCAAGTTTTCTCGAGCAGTGAATAACGTTGTTCACAGTCGGTAAACTTTTTGCTTAGGTAGTAAATTGCATACTCTTTTCGACCATACTCGTCATGCTGGCCCAGCACACACCCCATTGACTCTTCTAATACTATTAAGTACATGATTAGAGGTCTTCCTTCAACTGGGGGCATAAGGATCGGAGGCTCTTGTAAGTATTCCTTGATTTTGTCAAAAGCCCTTTGGCAGTCTTCATTCCACCTGACCGTTTGTTCTTTTCTCAACAACTTGAATAGAGGCTCACAGGTTGCTGTAAGGTGAGATATGAACCTTGAAATGTAGTTCAATCTACCCAGAAACCCCCGAACTTCCTTCTCAGTCTTCGGTGCAGGCATTTCTGGAATGGCTTTGACTTTGTCAGGGTCAACTTCAATCCCTTTCTCACTTACAATAAATCCCAGCAGCTTACCTGATCGCACCCCGAATGTGCATTTGTTGGGGTTTAACTTCAATTGGTACTTTCTCAGACGCTTGAACAGCTTCAACAAATTCACCAGGTGGTCTTCTTCTATAAGGGACTTGGAAATCATGTCATCCACATAACATTCAATTTCTTTGTGGATCATGTCGTGGAATAATGTTACCATAGCCCGTTGAAAAGTGGCCCCAACATTCTTCAGCCCGAATGGCATTACCTTATAACAGAATATGCCCCAGGGTGTGATGAAAGTTGTCTTCTCCATGTCTTCAGGTGACATCTTGATCTGATTATATCCTGAAAATCCGTCCATGAAGGAGAACACCGAAAACTGAGCCGTATTGTCGACCAATACATCAATGTGAGGTAATGGGAAGTCATCTTTCGGGCTGGCTCTGTTCAGATCCCGGTAATCCACACACATCCTTACTTTTCCATCTTTCTTAGGCACAGGTACAATGTTAGCAACCCACGGCGGGTAACTAGTCATAGCAAGGAAACTGGCATCCCACTGTTTTTGTACTTCTTCTTTTATCTTCATTGCCATATCCAGGCGAGTGCGACGAAGCTTCTGTTTTACTGGCGGGCAGTCTTCTTTCAGAGGCAGCTTGTGCATAACAATGTCGGTGTCCAACCCTGGCATATCCTGATAAGACCAAGCAAAAACATCCACATACTCCCGAAGCATGTCAGTAAGTTGATCTTTCACTGAGCCTTGCAGACGGGCCCCAATTTTAACTTCTTTCGGGTCTTCTTCTGTACCAAGATTAACTGTTTCAACCTCCTCCTGATGAGGAGTTATAACCTTCTCCTCTTGTCTCAACAATCTGGATAGTTCTTCAGGTAGCTCATAATCTTCTTCAACCCCTTCATCGGCTTGATTAATCGGATTGTCAAAGTCACACGAAGTCATAGCAGTGTTGTTGTCGGTGCAGTCTGGAGGGCACTCTCTGCAAGGGTTTAGATTTGTTCATTTTAGTGATCAATTTTATCTTTCTTAGAAAAAGTGAAAATGAGGTTATTATTTTGAAAACATTGCCATTTTATTTTTGTACAAAAAATGAAAAATGAAAAACAGTGAGCGGAAAAGAAAAAGACTCATTTGCAAAAGATGTCCTGATATTCATTAATTGATCTTTGCACAAAATACAAGATGGCCCGATTACAAAATGAGTCCCGACATCTTGGGCAAGATGCAGGACTTGATTCATGCTTTAAAGACAGGAAATAATAATTACTCTGCAGGAGTAACTCTTATAATTTCCTGGGAAGACCAGTTTGAGACATGGTTCCCTGGGATCCTTGGACGTATCCAGCTTTCCAGGTTGCGCTCATCTTCTGACTCATCTTCCAAGCTATTCACAACATCCGGGGTGAGCATCCCCCCACTAACAAACTTGGGCTCCGTTGCAGCCTCTGGTTGATCTTGTCGAGTTGGTCTGTAACCCAACCCGAATCGGTCCTCTTTCTTCTCAACTGGCAGCAGCTTTCCCCAGCCTTGAGCAGTACCCTCTTCAACAACCTTCCGCGCTTGTTGGTAGGAGGTGATGGAAGTTCCCAGTACAGCAGATGTCTCATTGATATTAAGGGCCTCAAACCCCTGACTCATTGTTTCATGAATCTCCCCGTCCATTTCAATGTATTTAAAAGTAGCCAGCTGACTAACGAAGATATCCTCCTCCCCACAGATGGTAATAACTTGGCCCTCCCACTCGAATTTTAACTTCTGGTGAAGGGTTGATGTCACGGCGCCAGCGGCGTGGATCCATGGTCTACCCAATAGACAGCTGTAGGCAGGCTGTATATCCATCACAAAGAAGGTCGTTTTGAAAACCTGTGGGCCAATCATTATAGGCAACTCTATCTCTCCCAGAACTGATCTCTTAGAACCGTCAAAGGCTCTCACTACCAAGTTGCTTGGGCGTAGTGCCAACCCGTCATGCTCCAGCTTCACAAGGGCTTTCTTAGGTAGGACATTGAGTGATGACCCTGTGTCTACCAGTACGTGAGAAAGAACTGCACCCTTACACTCCAAGGTAATGTGCAAAGCGTTGTTGTGATTGTGACCTTCCGTTGTCAGATCAGCGTTGGTAAATCCTAGTCCATGACTAGCGTTGACATTTCCAACCACAGCCTTTAACTGATTGACAGTAATCTCCTCCGGCACATAAGCTGCATGCAGGACTTTTAATAGTGCGTTCCGATGAGCCTCGGAGCACATTAGCAATGATAGTATGGAGATTTTGGAAGGTGTTTGGTGAAGCTGGTCCACCACCTTGTAATCACTTTTCTTTATGATTCTCATGAATTCATCAACCTCTTGATCAAAAGGAGTCTTCACAGCTTCTTTAGCAACTGGTTCTTCTTGCACCATGCTCTTCCCTTTTGCCTTAGCAGCAACTTCTGCTTCAGCAATAGGTCTTGGTATTTGTGAGGCAAAGAGACGTCCGCTTCTAGTGAAGCCTCTGCCTCCCCCCACATTGTCTATCTGAGGTGAAGAAGTTGATGATTCTAAGGTGATTTTCTGCCCCTTGCAGTATAGATCTGAGCCATAATGCCAAGGGATGGCATTATTGCTTTCGTAAGGAACTGGTCCAGGCACTGTGATAGTGACCAGGCTGATAGCAGCTACAGAGGGGACCACAATGGTGTGTGGATCATAATATATGGTAACCGGAGTTCTGACGGGAGCAGTAATTTGTTGTGAGTTGTTGGTAGGAACATTTGCAGGATCGTAGTATATCGTAACCGTTGAGACGCTTTCATTGACTGTTGTTGATGTTGTAGACGGAGTGGGTGTTGAAGTTGTAGTAGGAACTGATGGAGTAATGGATGTTGTTGTTGTAGAAGGGATGGTGACTGAACTTGTATCCGTTGAAGTGATTGATTGAGCAGTTGTTGGAGTTGTAATAGAATCTGTTGGAACAATGGTTGCTGACGTTGTAAGAGTATTCGTGATTGTTGATGAAGGAATTGTTGGAGTTGTAGTAGCTGTTGTTGTAATCTGAAGGATGCCATCCTTAATAAGACCATTTATGCCCTTTCTCAGTCTCTCACACCCATTAACAGCAATGTTGCAATATCCACAGCCGAGCTCACATCCGGGGAACACTTGGCATTCTAACAGCTGAGCTTTGATTTCAACCAAAGGTGTCCGGATTTGTGCAACGCTGTTGATTAATGTGGATGGTTTGCCCTCGTTAATAGCATTAATCCTAGGCCCGTTGTGACTAGGCATAGGATTCCTTGTGACGTTCGGGGGGGGGCGCAAAATTGAGAGCTTTTGAGTCCACCAGATCTTGGAATTTCATCTGTAGGGCCCTGCATTTTTCAGTATTATGCCCCGGTGCGTTTGAGTGGAAAGCACACCTGGCATTTGCATCATAGTTCTTTGGCATATTAAGTGGATCCGGAGGTGCTAATTTCCTTAACTAAACTAGGTTGAGCTTCAGGAGTTGTGGCAAGAGTGCAGCATACGGCATTGGGATTGGGTCAATCATCCTGTTGGCTTGTGATGGCCTTTGATGGAAAGGAAGCTGCTGCTGGTTGTTATTACTGTTGTTGTAGGTTCTTTGTTGCGGAAAATAGGATTGTTGCTAATAGTGAGGTTGTTGTTGATACTGTGGTTGTTGTTGTTGAGGATATGTTGGTTGCTGTGGAATTGGAGCTGGAATGGTAACAACTGCTACTGACCGGTGAGCATATTGAGGCCTTCCCCTGCTTGTATGAATGGAATTAGTTTCACCTGCCCTTCGGGGTCCTACAAATGGTTTCCTTGGATTGCTGGAAGAACTAGCACCACTGTCGGAGATCTTTCCTATCTTTAAGAGACTTTCAATTCTCTCACCAGCTATGACTACGTCAGCAAAACTGGTAGAGGAGAAAGCAGCCAGCCTATCAATATAAGTCCCTTGTAATGTATTCATGAACATTTCAGCCATCTCCCTCTCTGACATGGGTGGTTGAACAGCAGCAGCCAGCTGTCTCCATCTTTGAGCATACTCCCGGAAGCTCTCTCTAGAAGATTGAGACATTCCCATTAGGAGGGTCCTATTGGGAGCCATGTCCAGGTTGTATTGATACTGACAGATGAAAGCCTCGGCCAAATCCTTCCAACATCTTATGGTGGCCCTAGACAAATGTGAATACCACTCTCTCGAAGCCCCAGTCAGACTGTCCTCAAAGTAGAACATAGTATACGCCTTGAGCCTTCCCAAGAAAGATTGTAGATGAGTGCGTGGACAGGAGGTGCCATTGTACTTTTCAAAGCATGGGGGTTTGAATTTGTGGGGAATTCTCACCCCATCCACTAAGCCCATGTCCATTACATCGAAGCCCAAAGAATTCTGAGATTCCAAAGATCTTAACTTTTCAGCAATCTCGTCCAATCTCCTGTCATATGCCTCATCCCCAGCTCCTATAACAGTAAACTGTTCTTCCTGGGGATCCTCCTGCAGGACTCTGCCCCCAGTAGTGTTACCTTGCACATTCCTTGGGATGTTAACCTCTGGATCCAGATGAGGTCCATATACTGGTGGGTCAATACGAGGCTGACCCCGTTCATTGTTGCTAGTTCCTCCTGTTCCAAGATGAGGCTCCTCAGGAGTTTGTCTTTCCACCAGCTTTCTTAACCTTTCTTGACTCTGGGCTAAGCCAGTCATCACTGCCATAAACTGAGACATCTGATTTCTCATCTCCACTCTCTCATTGGCCATCTGGTTTCTGACCTCAGACAGGTCCTGCTGTACTTGTTCCATTTGAATGTCGGGAAGGTTGTTACGAGTTGGGTGCCGGTGCGCGCGGTTGACAAGGAACACTCGGCGACGAGCAATGTTTCCTGAGACCACAACAAAGTTAGAAGCAATAATAATTAACAAAACCTACAAAACAAAAACAAAGTTTGTATGCAATACAGTATGCTTATTTGTTTTCCAAGGTATCTGGTTTGGTTCTTGGTTTTGACCTTTCCAGACCTCGAGGAAGATGCTTGATGTTGTTGAGAGAAAGCCCAAAATGAAAAACAAACTAAAATATATTACAACTGGTGAACAATACATTGTTTGTTTTACAATACATGCCCTTGAAGGGTCAAAACATAACAAAAGAAAAGTACATCAAATGAAAACAAACAACAAGCAAAGGATCAGACATCTAGCCCAAACTCATCCTCTCTGACCTCCTTCAGGAGGGCCTCAGTCACCGGACCAGCTGGGTGCTCTGTAATAGTCCTAATGAGGAGGTTCCTGGTGGCAATAGCAGTGGTCAGCTTCTTGTGCATGTCCTAGTCTTTTGATCTTTTCAATCCTTCTCTAAGCTTTAACTCTGAAATTTCCTTCTGGGCTGCCAACAAAGCTTCCTGCTGCTTCTTCTCATTGGCCTCTAATTGTTCAATTTTGGATTGAGTCTTCTGGTCTTCTCATGTACGGGCTTCGGTGATCCTGACCCACCTAGCCTGACTCTCTTGCAAATAGTGCTCAGCCCTAGCTTTCTGAATTTTAGCCTCCTTGCAGGCATTCTTCAATATTTGTTCCCCAGCCGTTGCTTTCCTTATGTAGTCCTCTGTCCTTTCAATTTTGGTCAGATGCTCAACCTTGAGCTTTTCCAATCTCTCAATGTCCAGACGACCATCACTCCTCTCCCAAAGAGTTTTCTTTAAAGCCTCAGATAACTTCTCATTCCTTTCCTTCAGCTTCTCAAATTTCTCCAGGCTAACAGCTGCTGCTGGCTGTACAGTAGATGGCCCAGGCATGTCTTCCAAGGTGAAAGGCATTATGGTAATCTGAGCTCTAGTACGGGACCAATTATAGTCCTGAACTGAAGCAACATTGTTACATCTTCCAAGAATAGCAACCCCTTTTGTCTGGATGTTGTCCCAAGCCCAGGATGCTTGTCTGACAACAGTTGAATTAGGTTGCACTTCACAATACAAGGTCTCAGCTAAATCCTGTCCTATGGGAGGGTGAACTAAGGCATAACCCAGTTGTCTCTTAAACAGTAGAGGATTGTAGTTGATGCAACCCTTTACTCCTATCAGAGGCACATTTGGGTATTGTCCACAGTTGGTGATGATGTCTTTGCCTTTGGTGCTCTGGGTGCACCATCTGATATCATCTGAAGTCAAAGCAATGAGCCTCTTGGCCCAATTCTTATGTTGGTGTGGGTTCAAGAAGGCATCTGACTTAGGCAGGTGTCTGAGGAGCCAGGTGTAGAACAAAGGAGCACAGCATCTTACCAACTTCCCCCTTTGTTTCTCATTCCTCTGATGGATGGAATAATAGAAATCTCCCAGCAATGTAGGTACTGGGTTCTTCAGGAGAAACAAATGGATGGCATTCTTGCTGACAAATTTAGGCTCATCTGCAACCAGTATAGCCCCATATATGCTGAGGGCTAACAGTGCACAGACTGCCCTCCACTCTCCTAAAGAAGCTTTCAGGATGGCCTGAGAAATCAAGAAGTCCAAGTGTAAACCAGGGATCCCAGCCTTTGTGGTCATACTTTTCTCAATCAGGGCAGGCTCCAAGTACAATGCCCTTGCTATTTCTTCATTCTTGGGAGAAGTCATCTCTGAGTTGAAGGGAATTCCACCTCTGATAGGTACTCCAATCAATAAAGAAAACTCTTCCAGCAGAGGCCCTAACTGGAAGTCTGGAAAGGTGAAACATCTCAAAGGAGGGTCATAGAACTGTAAGCATGTGTGGATCATGCTCCTCTGAGATGGGTCAAGGTCTATAACCATGTCTAAGATACCTCCATAGTGTTCTCTAAACAATGGGATGTGGTCAGGTGTGATGAGTGACTGGACCTGCCTGATACTAGTCAATACAGGCTCAAAAAAGTGGTAGGATATGTTGCTCTTCCTGGGAGTAGTCATTAGTGCTGCTGAAGAAAACTGAAGGTAAGTGCTGATGAAGAAGCTGAAGATGAGTGCTGATGAAGATCACAGACTAAGACTGGAGATAGACTGATGCTGGTGAGGGTGGAGATAGCTGAAGCAGATAACTGATGGAGACAGCTGAAGCAGAGGTCTATGCAGATGAAGGGGTCAAAACCAAAACCAAGATACAATGAAGTGGATACCCTGAAAAGAAAATAAACAAATGTTAAATGATGCAATGATGAATATGAAAATGATATGCAAGGGTTTATGATCAAGCTGGATCTGATTATCTGCCTTGATATAAGGTCCATGTATGTTCAAGAAGTCCAGATGGAGGTTTGAGAAATCCAGTAACCAGGGTGGGGGACTCAAATAAAGAGTCACATGTCCAGGGTTAATCACAAGAACTGTCCAAAATGGAGTACTCTTAAACAAAATAGTAATAGGGTATGATGTGGCCAAGGGTTCCTGCAAACCTGTAAACAACCCAACCCCCCTCACAGGTGATGTTCTAGAACAAGGATCCTCAGACTTGGATCAGTTATGAGAAGTGTAAACACTTCTAACTCGGAGGTACAGTGTTTACAATAACCATAAAAGTTCCTCCTCTAATTCACCTCAGCTTCTGAAGGTCATAATAAAGGTCATCCAGACTTAGCAGGCTTCCCAGATAGCCCTAGCACTACAGGAAATCTGTAGCACAGAGTTCTCAAGAAAAAACCCACATCTGAACCGTGTTTCATATTCCCGCACCAGACCGAAATGGAATGGGAAAGAACATGAACCACTCTAGCCTAGGTGTCACTCAGGTCCCAGGTATAGGACCTTAAACTCTCAATGGAACCCCACCCACCAAAACAACAAACCAGATCCAGCAATGACAGTATGACAGCATGATGCATAAAAACTGTAAAGTAAGCAGTAAATAAAGTTGTACATGAGGCAGTAAATAAAGCAAAATAAATAAACACACATAGCACCTAAAACCTCGGTAAACACAAATCAAACAAGCGCTAGGAGGAACCCACAAAAAGAACTAGAAGCCCTGGTTGCAATATAAGGGTCCCCCGCAGAGTCGCCAAGTTGTCGCTCCCACCAAATGACACCTGGTCAGACGGGGTACACACGCGAACGGTCGGCGAAAGGGAGAGAACACACAAGGGTGAACTAAAAAGAAAAGAGTCGCCAGCTAGGCATTTTTATCCCGAAGGAAAGGTAATGCTGCATAAACCTAAGAAAAGATGGATAAGACGGTTGCGAACCAGAGAAATTGAGAAAGGGGGTTGGTTACAACCTGGGAAAGTATTAGCACCCAGATTGTCCGCCGTACTCGACGGGATCCATGCTTAAGAGATTTGTGTTTTAAAGGGGAAGTGTCAGTGCAATCTGTGTATCAAAGCTGGAAAGAATGCAAGTGTCAGTGTAAAAGAAATGTGAAGTGAATAAAAGAAGTGTCATTGTAAGGAAAGAAGGAAATGCTCAAGACAATGAGGCTTAAAAAATATGCTGGAAGAGGGGGGAAATTGACAGAGACTTTTGCTCGATAACTGTTAAGTTATGCCTACGTATCCTCTCGTGCAATGAGGAAGTCAGAACACCGTAGTTCGACTCAAAGAGACTGAAAGATAAATTGACTGATGAACTGCTTACTTGTCTATGCTCAAGTGTATGACCTGTCTGGCTCGGGTGCTAACTGTCTTGCATTAGGTGGAAGAAGCGAGTTCCCGTTTATGAGTGAAGATGATGAGAAAAGAATCCCGAAGGAGACGATTATTGCTTGTTTTTGTGTTTTCAATCTTTTATTGCTTTTTGGTTTTTGTCATAAGTTAATGAGCTTAAGCCTAAACCGAGGGTTAGTAAACTCATCACATCCTCCCTCTGATTAGGGGTAATGAGAATACCTTAAGTATGAAGTAAGCACCTCACACTTAATCACCATGATGTAGGATTAAGATCATTAACCTACTTGCATTTATTTAGATGTTTTTGGAGTTTTTGTTTGGTGTTAAGTAAGGAGTTTAAGCCATAATCAAGGATTTAATGGACCCATTACACCATCCTAATAGAAGGATAATAGATGAGAACATTTAAGCTGAGGAAGGCTCCTCAACTTAATCCATGATTAGGGATTAACCTCATGACAAATCAAAGCCTTTATTAAAGTGGATTTTAGTTAATGGTAAGATTAAGAAGTGGATTTTATGATTTGTAAGACAACTTGAGGGGGACTTATCCATTAACACTAGGGTTAGTCCTTCTTAACCAATTAAGGAAGAATTAGAACCCTAATGCAAGACCCAAGTTACAAGCTTAATGTCTTAGTGATTATTAGATGAATTGATTAAAGGAGTTAAACATATTAAGGGTATAACACTTAGGATTAGGATTATACACTCCATCCTAATAGAAGGATACAGGCATAACCCTAATCACAAAGCCTTAAAACCTTTAAGGTTTAGTCCTTGATTATGAGATGAGAAGAGAAGACTCAAAGATGACACAAAGGGAAAACTAATGGGGGACTAATCAAACCCTAATTGTGATCATGCTTGGTTATTCCTAAGGTTTGTGAGGCTTGGAAGAGATCTTCAAGAAGAGCCACCAAGGAAGAAGGGAGATGAAAGGAGGAGAAGCAGAAGGAAGCAAGTCAACTTACTTCAATTAAGAAGATAAGTTGCTTGGAGAAAGAAAGAGAGAAAGGAGCATGAATGAGCAAGATCACTCTAATCCACAAATAAAATTCAGCAATGAATGCATAAGAGAGAAGAGAAGAGATTATGAGAAGTGAAGGCAAATTCACTTCTCAAACACTTACCACCTGAAAAGTTAGTAAAAGGAAATGAAATGAAATGCAAATGAGATGAAATGCAAAGATGGAAATCAAAGTCAGAAGCATATTCATGATGTAAACGATGCAAAGAGATGGTACAAATGTATGTCATAAGATGTGGATGATCATACAAGTGATGAAGATGCAAATGAAGCATGAAAGGAGGCATGAAAGTTCATGAATGCACATGTCACCAAATGGAAGCAAAAAATGGAAAATGGATGATGCAATGCTCAAGCATGATTCTAATATGTCTTAAGGTGTCTTATATGTCATGTGGATGCACAAAATGTCATAGCAAGTTTATGTATGGAAGCATATGAAGGATGAATGCAAATGAAGACCAAAATTAGGGTTTACATACAATATGCA
This sequence comes from Lathyrus aphaca, assembly GCA_963966055.1. Lineage (NCBI taxonomy): Eukaryota > Viridiplantae > Streptophyta > Magnoliopsida > Fabales > Fabaceae > Lathyrus > Lathyrus aphaca. The sequence continues at coordinate 84,760,289 of OZ014522.1, forward strand.
AAGCAAAATTCAAAATCAGAAGCAAATGAAAAGATAAAAAATTGAAAATAGGACCAAAGGTACCCTAAACCTATACAAGTTTACTGCCCAAAGGAGGGGACCTAAATCTTAACCTAATGAAAGTTATGATTTTTTCAAGTTGGCTAGGGTTTTAAGGTACCTCACAATGAAAAATGCAAAACAAATTGAAAATGAAAGATAAATTCATGCCAATTTTATCCTAGAAACTACATGACATGAGGAATGCAATGCAAAAAGAACCATTATCAAACTCTTGATGGTTAGGCAGAAAGGATTTTTCTAAGTTAGGGTAAAAATATTGACTTTTAAGAACCCTAATTCCAAAGAAAAATGTCAAAATAGGTCAAGAACCAAAAAGAAATTTGTTTGAAGGGTTTGATAATGTTTCTAAATGTATCAAGATGCGATGTGATTTTTTTGGTGATTTTTAGAAACTTAAATGCTATTTTAATTAATTAATTACCATTAATCAATTAAAATAAACATTTAAATATTTTAAAAATACGAATTTTATGCAAAGAATAAAATAAAAATTATTTTCAGAATGAGAAAAATATTTTAATTCATGATGCAAAAAATGAAATTTTTTAGAAGTGTTTTACTATTTTTAATAAAATGTGGAAAGAAATGTAATTAAAATGAAATAAAAATATGAATTAATGGAAGTATGCTGATCCAGTGGCCCAGATTCAAATAAAAAGAGGAGGGAATTGACTTCGCGCGCTATCCAAGGGCTTAGATTCAAACTACGCTAATTACATCATTAAGCCTTAATCTGAACCCTAAACACTTTCAGGTGACCGGAACAGTGTTCCGGTCATCTTCTCCAGCTATCCTCTCAAGCTATCTCACTCAATACGCAACCCCAAGACCCCTAAAGCTCCAGAAATGATCCTCACATCAACCCCAACAAGAATCAGAGATCAAAATTCATTTATTCATCATCAAGAACATAAATCGAAGCAAAACGGAAAACATGGCAAAAATTTCAGAAGCTTGTGAAATGCTTAAAACTCAACCATTTTCGAAACAAAACATATCATGACAATCAGGGGAACAATAGAATCATTCTATAACATAAAATGAAGGTTCTGGAAAAATAAATGCCATGGCTACCTGAAGTGGAGCTTTCAATCCAGGAGCTTTCTGACCAGTTCTTTGCCTCAAATCAACTCTACTAACTCCCCTCAAGAGCTTGCAATGCTTGTTTGGAGTTTAAATAGCCTCAGAATGAAAATGACAGAAGTTCAGTTCATGAAATGTCAAAATCGTGTTTTTGATTCTGGGTCTTTTAGGGCAAAATGAAGGGTGGGAAATGATTATTGATGAGTGTGTAGTTGAATGGTGGAAGAAGTTTTGATGTTTGTTGGCTGAGTTATGAGGTTCGATAGCTTTTGCAAATTTGGGGAATTTTGTGTATGCTGAGTTCTTGGAGGTTTCAGCTTGTGTTGTGTTATGGAATGGCTTGCCTTTGGTACACATATCATGTTGGGATAGGTCAGAGGGTGGGTGCTGGCCTATGTTGATTGGTATGGGCAAGTTGCAAAAATGTCAAGAGTTGGTGTACTTGAGGTATGGGCTGGTTCAGTGGATGTTTCAAGGCATGGCTCGAGTCAGCTTGGTTCAAGGATAACCATGGAAAAGGTTTTGTGGTGATTCAGCAAGTGTGTGAGAGGTTTTGATCCATTTTGCAAATTCATGAAGTTTTGGCCCCTTTTGGATTTTGTAAAGTTCAAGGCATGAAACTTGGAATTTCTTTGTGCAATTCTGAATTTTATGTCATGTATGATGTTTGTGCAATGCTTAGAAGTCAATTAGAGGTCACATTTGGCTTTGGCAAGTGTTTTTGCAAACTTCCCTCTTTGGTGCATAAGTGAAATTTTGTGATTTTCCCCAAATTTGTAAGGCCATAACTTGAGTTCTATGATGAATTAGATCAAGTTCTTTTACTTTTTGAAAAGGGAATGATCCAATCTACAACTTTCATGACCAAGAATTTTTCATTTGAAGCATTTTTGAATCAAAAAGAGGAGGTTGAAAAACTTTCCCAAAATGTCAATTTTGCATTACAAGTCACTTTCCCAAAATGGCAATTTTGCAAATGGCTTGAAATTCTTCAATTTTGTGAACTTCTAACTTCTTCTAAGATCAAATAAAGATCATATACACCCAAAATTATGGAGAAGTCCCTTTGGTTGGATGATTGGGGGCCTCAGATGCCCTGATTTTGCACTGACTTGCTCAAGAAGTCATTTATTGATCAGATGCCTTCCCCATTGAATTTCTTCATGAAAATTGGTATGTAGGATCCTTACATCATATAGAGACCAATAGAAACAAGAATGACCAAAAAATTTGGAGTTATGGCCTCTGAAACCAAATCCCTAATTTTAGGTCATCTGTGCAATTAAGCCTGACTATGCTTCCATGCCTTTCTCAGTTCTTGTGATTTTCTGACTTCCTTGACCTTGGGAGGATATAATATGATGTTAGAACATACATGGACCCTCTTGAGATGATTGGAGACCTTTGGAGTGGTTCAGATGGCTCAGGGATTGCTCAGATCACAAACCCTAGATGCAGATGACTTTGGACCAATGCAGTGCAACAAAAATGCAATATGAGATGCTATGATTGAATCTATGCAAATGAAAAGATCACAAGGCATGGTGAAATGAGTGAGGGCAAATTTGGGGAGTTTACAGGAGGTTGAAAAACTTTCCCAAAATGGCAAGTTCTCATTACAAGTCACTTTCCCAAAATGGCAATTTTGCAAATGGCTTGAAATTCTTCAATTTTGTGAACTTCTAACTTCTTCTAAGATCAAATAAAGATCATATACACCCAAAATGATGGAGAAGACCCTTTGGTTGGATGATTGGGGGCCTCAGATGCCCTGATTTTGCACTGACTTGCTCAAGAAGTCATTTATTGATCAGATGCCTTCCCCCATTGAATTTCTTCATGAAAATTGGTATGTAGGATCCTTACATCATATAGAGACCAATAGAAACAAGAATGACCAAAAAATTTGGAGTTATGGCCTCTGAAACCAAATCCCTAATTTTAGGTCATCTGTGCAGTTAAGCCTGGCTATGCTTCCATGCCTTTCTCAGTTCTTGTGATTTTCTGACTTCCTTGACCTTGGGAGGATATAATATGATGTTTGAACATACATGGACCCTCTTGAGATGATTGGAGACCTTTGGAGTGGTTCAGATGGCTCAGGGATTGCTCAGATCACAAACCCTAGATGCAGATGACTTTGTACCAATGCAGTGCAACAAAAATGCAATATGAGATGCTATGATTGAATCTATGCAAATGAAAAGATCACAAGCCATGGTGAAATGAGTGAGGGCAAATTTGGGGAGTTTACAGGAGGTTGAAAAACATTCCCAAAATGGCAAGTTCTCATTACAAGTCACTTTCCCAAAATGGCAACTTTGCAAATGGCTTGAAATTCTTCAATTTTGTGAACTTCTAACTTCTTCTAAGATCAAATAAAGATCATATACACCAAAAATGATCGAGAAGACCCTTTGGATGGGTGATTGGGGGCCTCAGATGCCCTGATTTTGCACTGACTTGTTTAAGAAGTCATTTATTGATCAGATGCCTTTCCCATTGAATTTCTTCATGAAAATTGGTGTGTATGATCCTTATAACATATAGAGACCAATAGAAACAAGAATGACCAAAAAAATTGGAGTTATGGCCTCTGAAACCAAAACCCTAATTTCAGGTCATCTGTGCAGTTAAACCTGGCTCTGTTTCCATGTCTTTCCCAGTTCTTGTGATTTTCTAACTTTCTTGTTCTTGGGAGGATATAATATGATATTTGAACATACATGGACCCTCTTGAGATGATTGAAGACCTTTGGAGTGGCTCAGATGGCTCAGGGATTGCTCAGATCACAAACCCTGGATGCAGATGACTTTGCAACCATGCAGTGAAGCAAAAATGCAACATGATATGATATGATTGATCTCATGCAAATGAAAGGATCACAAGCTATGGTGAAATAAGTGAGGGCAAATTTGGGGTGTTTACAGTTAGCACTCGAGCCAGACGAGTCATACACTTGAGCATAGATAAGTAAGCAGTTCACAATCAGTTTTTATTTTCAGTCTCTTTGAGTCGAACTATGGTGTTTTGACTTCCTCATTGCACGAGAGGATACGTAGGAATAACTTAACAGTTATCGAACAAAAGTCTCTTTGTCTTCCTCCTATTGCAGCATTCTTTTCTAAGCCTCAGATCCTGAGCAATTCACCTTTTGCACTGACACCTGTACTTTCTTTCCAGGTTTATGCAGCATTACCTTTCCTTCGGGATAAAAATGCCTAGCTGGCGAATCTATTCAATTCAACCTCATTTCTCTCTTTTGCCGATCGTTCGCGTTTGCATTGGGATTGTAAATCTTTGGGGAGCGATATCTTGGCAACTCTGTTGGGGATGTCTTATCTTGCAACCAGGGTTTCTGGTTCTTTCTGTGGGTTTCTCTTAACGCTTGTTTGATTTATGTTTATGAGGGTGTTATGTGTGCTTTTTGTTTATTGCTTTATTTATTGCTTTTTGTACAGCTTTATTTATAGCTTTCATTTACTGTTTATGCATTTCATATTATTGCCATCATATCACCTGTACTGGATTTGTTGGTTTTCCTTGGTGGGAGGGATATCTCAGTGAGCAAGGTACCACACCGGGAGCCTGAGTGACACATAGGATTAGAGTGGCTTCATATTCTTTCCCATTCCATTTCGGTCTGGTGCGGGAATATGAAACACGGTTCAGACATGGGTGTCTTATTGAGAACTTTGTGCTACGGATTTCTTGTAGTGTTAGGGCTATCTGGGAAGCCTGCTAAGTCTGGATGACCTTTTTAGATGACCTTCAGCATCTGAGGTGAATTAGAGGAAGATTCTTTATGATTAGGATAAACATTGTACCTTCGGGTTAGAAGTGTTTACACTTCTCATAATAGATCCAAGTCCGAGGATCCTTGTTCTAGAACAATACCTGTGAGTGGGTTGGGATGTTTATAGGTTTGCAGGAACCCTTGGCCTCAACATACCCTGTTACTGATATTATTTTAAGGTTACACTATTTTGGAATGATTCTATGAAACCCTGGACTTGTGACTCTTTATTTGAGTCCCCCACCTGGTTACTGGTTCTCTAGCCTTCATCTGGATTTCTGAACACTCATGGACCCTATCAAAGCAAGTGACAAATCCAGCACCTGATCACAAACCCTTGCATATCATTCTTCATACATCATTTTGCATCATTTTAACATTTTTCTATTTGTTTTATAGGGTATCCACATCATCTTTGGTTTGGTTTTGACTGTTCTTCTGCTCAGCCAAATTCATCAGTTATCTTCCTCAGAGATCTTCTTCAGCTGATATCTTCTCTAGTTGCCATCATCAGTATTTCTCCTCAGTTATCTTCATCAGCATCCATTATCAGTATGGACTCATCCAAGAAGAGCAACATCACTTATCATTTCTCTGAGCCCTCCGTAGCAGGCATCAGGCAGATTCAGGAACTTATCACTCCTGATCATGTCCCTTTATTCAAGGAACATTATGGTGGTATTATGGACATGATCATGGACTTGGATGCATCACAGAGGAGCATAATTCACACTTGCCTTCAGTTCTATGACCCTCCTCTCAGATGTTTCACATTCCCAGACTTTCAGATGGGTCCTTTGTTGGAAGAGTTTTCCATGTTGTTGGGTGTCCCTATCAGGAGGGGAATCCCTTTCAACCTTGAGATGACTGCTCCTAGGAATGAATACATAGCTAAGGCTTTGTATTTGGAAAACACCATCATTGATCAGCATATGACCACCAAGGCTGGAATCCCAGGCCTCCATTTGGACTTCTTGATCACTCAGGCCACCAGTCATGTTACAGTTGGGAAGTGGGAAACTGTTTGTGCTCTCCTGGCTCTTAGTATATATGGAATCATCTTGTTTGTAGACGAGCCTAAGTTTGTAAGCAAGAATGCTATCCATATCTTCTTGCTGAAGAGTCCAGTTCCTACCTTGCTATGAGATTTCTATTATCCAGTACATCAGAGAAATGAGAAGCAAAGAGGAAGACTGGTCAGATGTTGTGCACCTCTCTTCTATTGTTGGTTATTGAGACACCTGCCAAAGACAAAAGATTTCCTGAATCCTCATCAGTCAAGAAATTGGGCTAAGAGAATGATTACTCTCACTTTAGAAGACATCAGGTGGTGTACTCAGAGCACCAAGGCCAGGGACATAATTATAAGTTGTGGGCAGTATCCCAATGTACCTCTTATTGGAGTAACGGGTTGCATCAACTACAATCCTTTGCTTTTCGAAAGGTAATTAGGGTATCCCTTATTACATCCACCGAGAGAGCAGGATTTAGCAGAGACCATTTACTGTGATGTTCAGAATAATCATGCCATCATCCGACAAGCAGCCTGGGCTTGGGATAACATACAGACAAAAGGGACTGCTATTCTTGGCAAATGCAACAACATAGCTTCAGCTCAGTACATTGATTGGTCTCGTATCAGAGGACAAATCACCCGCATGCCATTCACCCTGGAGTATGTGCCAGGGCCATCAGCAATAGAGCCTGTAGCTACAGTCAGTTTAGAGGAGTTTGAGAAGTTGAAAGAGAGGAATACTCAGCTTTCTGAAGCCATGAAGAAGACCCTCTGGGAGAGGAATGATAGTCATCTGGACAATGAGAGGTTAGAAAAGCTTCGGATCGAGCATATGAACAAGATTGAGAAGACAGATGATTACATCAGAAAAGCCCAAGCAGGGGAATTGGTATTGAAGAATACTTGAAAAGAAGCCAAGATTCAGAAGGCCAGAGCTGAGCACTACTTGGAAGAGAGTCAGGCTAGGTGGATCAGAATCACTGAAGCTCGTCTGCAAGAGGATCAAAAGGCACATGCTAGGATAGAGCAGCTAGTAGCTAATGAGAAGAATAGTCAGGAAGCCTTGTGTCGCTCCCGGGAAAAGACACTAAGGTCCCAAGGTGCAGACGCGAATGATCGGCGAAAGAGAAAATGAAAATGAATTGAATAGAGTCGCCAGCTAGGCATTTTTATCCCGAAGGACAGGTAATGCTGCATAAACCTGGAAAGAGATGGATAAGAATGTTGCGAACTAGAGAAACTGAGAAAGGGGGTTGATTACAACCTGGGAAGGTATTAGCACCCAGATTGTCCGTCGTACTCGACGGGATCCACGCTTACAAGATTGTGTTTAAAGGGGTAAGTGTATGTGCTATCTGTGTGCAAAAGCTAAGAAAAGAATATACAGGTGTCAGTGCAAAAGGTGAATTGCTCAGGAACTGAGGCTTTAGAAAGAATGCTGAAAGAGGGGGAAGACACAGAGACTTTTGTTCGATAAATGTTAAGTTATGCCTACGTATCCTAGCGTGCAATGAGGAAGTCAGAACACCGTAGTTCGACTCAAAGAGACTGAAAATAAATTGACTGTGAACAGCTGGCTAGTCTATGCTCAAGTGTATGACTCGTCTGGCTCAGGTGCTAAATTTCTTGCATCAGAAGGAAGAAGCAAGTTCTCGTTTAGGAATGAGTATGATGAGAAAAGAATCCCGGAGGAGACGATTATTGTTTGCCTTTTGTGTTTTCAGTCTTGTTATTGTTTTTGGTGTTTTGCATAAGTTAATGAGCTTAAGCCTAAATCAAAGGTTGTAAACTCATTATATCCTCCCTGATTAGGGATAATGAGCCTATTTAAGTATGAGATAAGCATCTCAACTTAATTACCATGATGATGTAGGATTAAGATCATTAACCTACTTGTGATTAATTAGATGTTTTTGGTTTTTGTTTAGTGTTAAGTAATGAGTTTAATCTCTAATCACAGATTAGTGGACTCATTACACTATCCTAATAGAAGGATAATAGATGAGAACACTTAAGCTGAGGAAGACACCTCAACTTAATCCATGGTTAGGGATTAAATTCATTATATAACAAGTCTTTATTAAGTGGATTTTAATTAAGGAATGAGATTAAGAAGTGGATTTTAAGTTTGTAAGACAACTTGAGGGGGACTTGTCCATTAAACACTAGGGTTAGTCCCTCTTAACCATAAGGAAGAGATAGAACCCTAATGTAAGGCCCAAGTTACAAGATAAAGCCTTGGTAATTATTAATGTGATTTGATTAAGAGGTGTAAACAAATTAAAGGTTTAACACTTAGGATTAAAGTTATTCACTCCATCCTAAGAGAAGGATGCATGCATAACCCTAATTCCAAAGTCCAAAAACTTTAAGAGTTTAGTCTCTGATTATTGAGATGAGAAGAGAGACTCAAGGAGACTCAAAGGTAAAAGTCTAAGGGGGACTATACACAACCCTAAAAGTTATCATGCTTGGGTATCCTATGGTTTGTTAGGCTTAAGAGAAAAGATCTTCAAGACCACCAATGGAAGAAGCAGGTGAAAAGAGAAGGAGAAAGAAGAACAAGTTACTTACTTCCTGAAGAAGATAAGTAACATGAAAGAAAGAAAGTGAGAAGGATGGAACATAAGTGAACAAGTTCACTTCAAAGACAAGTAAGTATGCATATGAATGATGAGAAAAGATGGGAAGTGAAGGCAAATCCACCTCCCAAATAACTTACCAAAAGATCCTGAAAATGTTAGTATGAATGCATAAGACATAAAGTAAAAAAGGAAATGAAATGAAATGAGATGCAAAGACCAAAGTCAGAAGCGATTATGCAATGCAAATGGCATATGAGATGATGCAAAGTTATACAATATGCATATGAATGTTCATACAATATTTTTATTGAAAAAAATAAGGTTTTTATGATTTTTTTGAAATTTAAATGAATGATTATGTATAAATATATATAAAAAATAATTATGTATTTTTTATTACAAAAGAGAAAAAGTTATTAATTTTTCTAATTTTTGTTATTGGTGAAAAAATATTTAATTATTAATTAGTTTAATTAATTAAAATAAAAAATAAATGAAAAGGGGTTAAGAAAATAGGAATGTAAGAGGAAAATCCAAAAAAAAAGAAGATAATAACGGGCTATAAACACATAATCCAAATAAGTAATCAAGATTTCAACTATCATTAAGATTAACAAAAGTTTTAGTTCAATCCTGATAACCAGACTAGTCAAACAGTAATACCAATATTCAAATCCAATTTCAATCAGCATCAAGTTCAAAATTTAAACAAAATTAACATCTAAACAAAAATAGATCAAGGTTAATGTCAAAATAATATATACTTCCATCGTAATAAAAAAAAATCAAGATTTAAACAAATTTAACATCATAAATTAATCAAGAAATATTGATATCAAAATTATTAAAAAATTAAAAAATGTTGCTAACGCGAAAATGAGATCATCGCAACTAGATCAGATAATCAAATTGTAAATAAAATAGCAAAATCCACACATATTATATAATATATAAAAAATCCACAACCAATATATATATATATATATATATATATATATATATATATATATATATATATATATATATATATATATATATATATATATATATATATATATAAGAAACAACATGTGTATTACCTGAGAAATATATCCTATGAGAAAAATACATATGTGCTTATTAACATGAGAAAATACGTACATGTGTGTAAACCGCTATGAATATGAGTCGTCGTTATATTTGTGTCGAAATCGATATGCCTGCGTAAACTGATATGAACATGAAAAATGAATATGAAGCATTGTTTTTTTGGTCTTTCTTTTTCGTCTTATTTTACTCAGGAGCACCAATAGTAAGTATATATAGGGACTAATTAAGGTTAATGCCAATTGGGCCTTAATACTTATTTTGAAACCCAATAAAATATTAATTTAAGAAATTAAATAAAGTTTAATAAAAATAGTTAAAATTAAAATATAAACTAATAATCCTATTTATTTATTCTAGACCCAAAGTAAAAATAAATGGACTCAAAAAAATAAAAGTCGGGCGCCAAAATACGCGAAAAAATAAAACGAATACATCAAAATGAACAGCACGAAATAAACGACTCGGAAAAATACAACGTTTGGTCGGATTTTGAAATAAAAATAATGACCGTTTAAACTGCTCATACTGATCAACATTTGACTAAAAATATTCATAAAAATACCTTTAGCATGCCAGATTAAACCACGTAAACCGTAGATTAATATTACTAATATTTGCAAATTTTAAATTTGACATTTTTCGTTTACTTATCTTAAGCACAATTGAAAATTAGTTTGACGAGTCTGTCTGTAAATTCGAGAAATTATTCCGACTAATATTAAGACGAAATACATGTTATGTTATGAAGATGATGCAAATGAATGCGAAACAAAAAGTTGGTTAGAGTTAAAAATAGAGGGCAAATTTTGGGGTACAACAGTCTACAATGAAGTCGGGCACTATTTGACCTTTCATAGCTCTTAAAGGTTTGTAAGTTAATGAAAACTCAGTTACGCTAGTGACTATTTACCTATTCAACTATGCAGAATATGTTTAGACAACATATGTTTGATGACATCGCAATTAGACGAAACATAAATGTCAACAAGCTTGATATATTGCTTCAATTTCATACATGAGAAGTACAAACATGGGTATAATTTTTCAATCATAGTATACCTAGTTTTTGCAACTATCAACATTCTACTGAGGTAATAAATGGGTCTTTCGACACCATCGTTGTCCTCTTGTGCTTACATACTTCCTATGGTCATATCTAATGCAGTAATATACAATCTCATATTTTTATTTGTACTAGATGACAATAACATAGGAGGCTACAACAAATATTATTTGATTGCGTCGAATGCCTCTTGTTGCTTCTCTCACCAATGGAACTCATTGTCTTTCTTGATCTTCAACAACAGGGAGAACACTTTTGTTTTTCCACTTAGGTTGAAGATGAACCTTCTCAAGAAGTTGATTTTCCCCAACAAAGATTGAAGTTGCTTCTTCGTCGAAGGAGGCTTGAGATCTAAAATAGCCTTCGTCTTGTTTTGGTTGATCTCGATGCCTTTCTTATGGACGATAAAGGCAAGAAAATCCCATGCACGTACACCAAAAGTCATTTTAGTGGATTCATTTTTAATCCATATTTTCTCATGTAACGCCCCAATTTATTTATTTAAATTATTTATTTGATTAATAGAAACTGTTATGTGTAGTTGTTCCTTATTGGAAGTTGCATATCCTTAGTGAAAGGTAGAGGTGTTGAGATGAAGGAAAATGTGTCGGGTAAGAAGAATTATATTATTTGAATTGATATAAGTTTAATAATTTATACTAATATGGTGAAATAATTTAATTAGAGGAATACCAAGTGGAAAGGATATGTTGGTAAATAAGTGAAAGGTTAGTAAGAGCAAGATGGGGATTCCATTATTAGGGGTCCAAGGGGTATGCTGGGAAATTGGAGAAAGAGAATGTCAGTTCGTAAAAGTCGTCATAAAATTTAGGAGAGCATGAATAGAATAAGGAAGAAGGAAGTTAGGGAAAGAGAATAGGAAGAAAATCTCGTCAAGAGAGAATTTCTTCATCAAATTAAGGTAAGGGTGAGATCTCTTTCATCTTTTAAGGATAATATGATATGAATGTTAGGGTAGATATCCTTAGGTATTGTTCTGGGCAGGCCCAATTCCCAGAATTGGGCCAAGCATACCAACTCTGTGGCACGCTCCACGTCGAGCAATGTTAAGAATAATGGTCCTTGCCGACCAAAATCACGCCGACCAAGACGGAGTCTTCCATAGTTTTGACCATTACATATTCATACGGATTCCTCGATCCGCGCCCAACGGTATGGACCAGTAATCTTCCACTTAGACCAGTATGTAAACCCTCTCATTCGAGAGGGTCAGGTATTCAATTTTCTCTGACCCTAATTCTTGTACTTGCTCACTCTTCGCTCAGTATCTTACTTCAGCATCGGAGTGCCTTGCAGGTACACCCCCCCTCCTCTCCTTATCAACCGTCCTTCATCAACGCTCGATGCCAGCCATATTGGATCCTGATCTCCAGGTACGATCAGGTGGCGCCGTCTTTGGGAAATCTGATTTCCCCGTTCTTCTCTCTCAAAATCTTCAAAGAACCAAAGTTTTTTTACCAAGATCCATGGCTGCTCGAGACAACAATCCGGACAACCGGTCGAACGACGACATGATCCTCACGAAATGTGAGAGCAACATTCATCATCCTTCGTACGAAGAAACCGTGCAAGATCACCCAAACGGGAAGACAACCTCGCCTTCTCCCGACCGCGACCAACCTTTGGAGAGTCGCCCAGAAGTCCCTTTTCCCCCAACTCCTTCAGGATCTGACTTCGCCGCACTAGCTGAAATTATGAATCAGACAAATTTGTTGCTCCTCGCCCATGGCGAAAAGATTGCCCGCCTCGAGGACAATAATTTTCGACCCCGATCTCCCGTGAGACACCAAAGAAGGCGTAGTCCCTCTCCTCCCAAGAGAAAGAGGAACGGACGCAGCGACGAATCTACCGGGGACAAGCAACCTCGCCCGTCTCCTTCGCGGTCGTCCCCTCCAAGAAAATCAAGAAGGATCAGATCAAGATTCGCGTCACCTCGACGAGCAAAGAAGTGAGCGCCCAGATCCCCTTCGTTCAACTCCAGCGACGACGAGGACACCCGAGGCCCCCTCTCGTCGAAAATCATGGCGGCTAAACTTCCAAGGGGGTTAGAAAAACCTCCACCACTAGGCTCATATGATGGGACCACAGATCCGGATGAGCATATCGAGAATATTGATGCGTTGCTCGACTACCGAGGGGTACGAGGAGCGATCAAATGTCGCCTCTTTCCTACAACTCTGAGGAAAGGAGCGATGATGTGGTACAAAAGCCTTGAAGCAGAGTCCATCACTTCCTGGAAACAGCTCAGACACACATTTTCCAGGCACTTCACCTCCTCTAGGCGACACCCAAAGATGGAAGCGTCGCTCGAAGCGATCATCCAAGGGAAAGACGAACCTTTACGAACTTATATCGAAAGGTTCAATAAAGAAGCAGTCCAGGTGTCCACAACGGAAGACATAAAGAAGTACTTGTTGGAACGGGGACTACGCCCGTCAACCGATTTTCACCGGGCGGTCGGCATCGAGACCCTAGCCACCCTTGATGCATTCTTGTTAAAAGCCCAAGCTTATATCCAATATGAGGAAAAGCAGACAGCCAGCTCCGTCCGAGACGCTCGATGTCGCGAAGACGCGAAGCCCCACCGGGTCGACGAACCCTCGACATCTCGTCGGTGAGGAGACAAAAGAAAGGATGATCGCTCCCGTGAACTGCGGGAGCACAGAGGACCCGTCGGCCGATTTCACGAATATACTCCACTCTTGGTCTCTAGGGAGAAAATCTTGTCTGAATGTGCCAACTCAGAATTCAGACAAGCAGGGGTACGCTTTCCGAAGCAGCAACCTAGCAAATCGGGCACGGACAAAACAAAATATTGCAGATTCCACAAAAGTCACGGCAACAATACCGAAGACTGCATCCATCTCAAGGATGCAATCGAAATACTTATCAAGGATGGGCACCTTAAACAATTTACAAAATCCAGGGACACTCCCCGACAAGAAGCACAGGTGACTCAAAAGATCGAAGAGGCTGTACCCATTCCAGCGGATGCGAACATGCAGGTCGCCCTGAGCATCTATCGCCCGGAGGATTTATTCCTGCCCGATCACACGGGGAGTCCGGGGTACCTTTCCTCCCACAGCCCATGGGAGGCCTTTCCATCTGCAATGGTCATCTCAGGGGGGGCTTTAACAAAATCACGGTCGGATCCATAAAAAGAAAATTCGACCAGCTGATTGCGAAAGGCCCTGCACAGAACGCAACCCTGGACCCGCCAAGAGAAGGCTCATTACCCCTTGCCATTTACCGAGAGGAACTCTTAGGAGGGGCACCAACTGCCAGCATCCCGCTACTTATCCGAGCACGAATGGCCAATTTTGATGTAAGGAGAATCTTAGTGGACCAAGGCAGCTCCTGCGACATCATGTACTCCCAGTTGTTTTCAACACTCCAGTTGAATGAGACACACCTGACTCCGTACGTCGGGTCAGACTTACAAGGTTTCAATGGAGCGATCTCCCGACCATGGGGATACGACGATCTGTTTGTCACCTTCGGGGCATCCGAGACCGCCAGAACGGTTCGCGTCCAGTTCCTAGTCGTAGACTGCCCGTCGTTGTACCAATGCATCTTGGGACGACCGACATTAGCCGAGCTGATCGTTGTTCCATCCACCTTTCACCTAAAAATGAAGTACTATACTACTTTGGGCAAGGTTTCTACGCTACACGGTGAGGTCGATGTTGCCCGCCGATGTTTTAAAGCGGCATTCAAAGGTCTTAGCTCAATATCTTACCAACCGAGCCATTCAGCATTGACTTCACCAAATGCTCCGCAAACATCCAGGGCTTTTCCTCAGGTAGACTCGATCGATCTGGACTGCAGGTTCTCAGACAATAACAAGGGCATTCAAAAGTTAACCGACTCACTTTCCCGGCCAATTCCAGACGGATAGTTCGAGCTGATTCCTTTGGGAGACGATCCAACTCGGTGCGTTAAGATCAGGGCACATCTGCCCGACTTGGCGAAATGACAGTTGGAAGCCTTCCTCAAAGGAAACGCGGATCTATTTGCTTGGAGCACCTCAGAGATGCCATGGCTCGACCCCAAGACAGCCTGCCATCACCTCTCCATCGACCCTACACACAAAGCGGTCGCCCAGCGTAGGAGGAAGCAGTCGACCGAGAAAACCAAAGTGGCCGAATCTGCTGTTAAAGACCTCCTAGAGGAAAAATTTGTAACCGAGGCCAGGTATACAACCTGGCTCTCAAATGTTGTACTTGTCAAGAAATCTAATGGAAAATGGAGAATGTTTATTGATTATACTGATCTAAACCGGGCATGCCCGAAAGACGCATATTCGTTGCCTAACATCGATAAATTGGTCGACAATTCGTCCGGTTTCAAGCTATTGTCCTTCGTGGACGCCTACTCAGGGTATAATCAGATACCCATGGCCGTGTCCGACAAAAAATACACGGCCTTCATGACCGAATCGGGCAACTACTATTATAATGTTATGCCCTTTCGGTCTAAAAAACGCAGGCGCGACATATCAGCGCATGATGAATAAGGTATTCCAGGCAGAAATTAGGAACATGCTTGAGGTGTACATGGACGATATGATCGTCAAATCTCAGCAAGAGACGGACCACGCGTCCCACTTACGAAAGGTATTCGATCAAGCACGGAAGTGCAAGATGCATTTCAATCCCGAGAAGTGCACGTTTGGGGTCCGAGCGGGAAAGTTCCTCGGATTCTATTTAACCGAAAGAGGTATCGAGGCCAATCCAGATAAATGTCGGGCATTCGCAGAACTTTTGACCCCTAATTCTAAAAAATTCCTACAATTGTTGAACGGGGTCCTCACTTCCCTCGCTCGATTTGTGGCAAACTCCACTCAACACGCCCTCCCCTTTTACAAACTCCTCCGCAGAGAGGCTACTTTTGAATGAACAAAGGAATGCGAATTAGCCTTGGCCCACTTGAAAAGGGCACTATCTGAGCCCCCAGTTTTGTCCAGGCCCAAGGAAGGGGAAACGCTTTACCTCTATCTCGCCGTGGCGAACGAGGCCGTAAGCGCGGCCCTCATACACGACCAACCCGAGGGACAGAAACATGTCTATTTTACGAGCAAGGCACTCCACGACCCTAAAATTCGACATCTCCAAGTAGAAAAGGTGGCCCTGGCCCTCCTTTTTGCAGCCAGAAGGCTACGACATTATTTCTTGGCCCACACCATCATCGTAAGAACAGACCAACCCATAAGACAATTACTCGGTCGACCAGATATGGTCGGGCGAATGCTAAAATGGTCGTTGGAACTGTCCGAATTCGACATCAAATTCGAGGGGAGACAAGCTCTCAAAGCTCAAGCACTGACCGACTTTGTGGCAGAACTCACTTTCACTGAGCAGGAGCCGAAATCCCCATCCAAATGGACTATCTTTGTGGACGGAGCATCTGGCCCGGCGGGTAGTGGAGCTGGAGTTATCTTAGAAAACGAAGAAGGAAACATCATCGAGGTATCCTAAACTCTATCCTTTCCCACTTCCAACAACCAGGCGGAATACGAAGCCTTCCTGGCAGGTGTACGGCTCGCAACCGACTTGGAAGCGGGAGAGATCACAATTTGCACGGATTCCCAGCTGGTCGCTAGCCAAGTCCGAGGAGATTTCCAGGTCAAAAACGACAATATGGCCGAATACCTGGCCCTTGTAAAAGGCGAACTAAAACGATTCACAAGCGTGGAAGTCAAACACGTCCCGCGAGAGAATAATACCTGGGCGGATGTCCTTTCCATGTTGGCAAGCACTAAAAAAAAGGAAACAACAAATCTGTCATACAAAAAGTGCTCCCCCGACCAAGCATTGGACAATCTTCGACCCACCTGGACGTTAATCTCGTAGACGACACGAACTGTTGGATGACCCCAGTGTTTGATTACCTAACCAAAGGGGAGTTACCGGCAGACCCGAAAACGGCCAGCATTGTGCGTCGAAGGTCATGCTCGTACTCCCTGGTGGGTGGGCGTATGTATCGCCGAGGATTCTCTACACCGCTCCTCAGGTGCGTAGAAGAAGAGAACGTCCCACACGTACTAAGAGAGGTCCACAAAGGAATTAATTCACAACATCCGGGCGGATGATCGTTAGCCCTAAAGATTCTCCGAGCAGGATACTATTGGCCTACACTCCAGCACGACGTGAAAGAACACGTAAAGAGATGTGACAAATGCCAACGACACGGGGACGTACATGTAGCACCCCCTACCGAGCTGAAATCACTATCTTCCCCATGGCCGTTCGAATGATGGGGAATGGATATCTTAGGGCCATTCGTCATCAGATCCGGCCAGAATAAATACCTCATTGTATGCGTCGATTATTTCACCAAATGGATAGAGGCTGAGGCCTTGGCCAAAATCACTACGCTCAACATACTACGCTTCTTCAAGAGAAACATCCTCGCCCGGTTCGGAGTACCGCTCGCCATTGTAACCGATAACGGTACCCAATTTACAGATAAACACATCAAAGAATTTGTTGCGTCAGTAGGAACAAAACAGCACTTCGCTTCCGTAGAGCACCCCCAAACTAACGGACAAGCAGAAGCCGCGAATAGGGTAATCCTAAGAGGCCTAAAACGAAGACTAGACAAACACAAGAAACACTGGGTCGAGGAGTTACACAGCGTGTTGTGGGCGTATAGAACCACCCCCCACTCAACGACCGGTGAATCCCCATTCCGGTTGGCATATGGGATCGAGACAGTAATCCCTGTGGAGATGCACATCCGATCAAGACGAACAGTGTCCCCAATCGACCAGGATACCAACTCCAAAGTGTTGAGAGACGAGCTCGACCTGGTCGACACGATTCTAAAGTCATAAGACGAACGTTCGAGATGGGTAATCTCGTTCTAAGGAGAAATCACAGAGACTCCCGCGAAGGAAAACTTACGCCTAATTGGGAGGGTCCATACCGCGTCCGGGCAAAAATTGAAAACGGAGCCTATTATTTAGAAAATCTACATGGGGAAGAACTTGTTCGGCCGTGGAACGCCGAGAAGCTCAAGCAATATTACAGCTAACTTACATAGTCACCTTGCTCGACTCTCAAGCGAGGAGCGATAGGTCCGACTAAGAACTGCGTGCCCAGGTACAAGCATGGCAGCCCAAACACGTGATTATCAGGATTTCCTTCCAAGAGAAGAAGATAATTGTTGCACGGGCGGATACTCAAACGAGTCCGACGTCGCCTACGTACCACGACCAGGCAGAACCCCAGCTCGCGATGGGACGTTCAAGCCTCGGATCCCGGGCCATTACCTTGGCTTGGGCACCGATCAGGAGCCAGACTCCAAAATCTGGTTGGTCCCTCAAACCAACGGATCATAAACACGCACCCCGTATATACTCACTCACATCCAATCGTTACAAAAACGTCAAACACTTAGCATTTATAAAACGTAAAGAGAACAGTCCTCCGACGGACGCACAGTTAAACAAAAAACATTGTAAAATAATAAACGACCATTGAGAACAATAGAATTTTTACTGCAAAATTGCGACCCCGAAGGGCCGACTTGTTCATGGTTACATACAAAGGGGACCACGCCCCCGGGAGAAACACAATTAATTACAAAATAACGGCACGCAGGCCAGAACTAATTGCCCTCCCTCTCCGAAGCACCAGGTTGACCCTCGCCTTGGTTCAGCTGCACCTCTGACTGGTCGGGCTGAACAGTCACCCCGGGCTGAGAATCCTCCGTGATCAAATCCGAGGGAACCACTATCTGGCCATCCTCGACTTTGTAGAGGTAGCTGATCCAGTCAGTGTCCAAAGCCAGTTCGGGATGAAGAGCTTTTATCTGGTCCACGGCGTTCTGGAAACTGAGCTCAGTCGACGATTTTAGATCTTCCATATCCTGGTCGATCCGAGCAAGGAATTGTGCCCTGGTCACCAGGCTCTTGGTCTCAGCATCCTCGTCCTCCTTTGGGCAGAAGGCATCCTTTAGCTTTTTATTCTGCTCTAAAGCCCTCCTCTTGTCTACCTCCAACTTAGCGATGATGTCCCTTCGCTCAATCAGCTCTTTAGCAGTGGCAGTGGCTTCTTCAGAGGCCGCCGTCAGCTTCCTCTCGGCAGCAGCCAACAACTCCTTCAACCTTGCCACCTCCCTTTCATGCCCAGGGTTTCCTTCGGCTGTCAACCAGGCCTTGGACAAAACCCGCATGACAGCACTCGCATCCTGAGCCAAAGAGAGCCGTCGGGTAGGGCGATCCATTGCCTCGAGAAAGAGAGAGTCTTCCCGGTCAACCTCCATGCTCGTCTCTTCGAAAAAATTCCGCTTCACAAAGCAGGGCGGCAGCACATGCTTCGTTTTAGGGGGAGCACTGGCCATCAAGTCTACGGTCGCTGCAGACTTGTGCTTTTTCATGAGCGAACCGGTAGACGCGCTCGGAGAACCTTGAACAAAAGGGCCCGACCCAGAGCCGCTCGTCTCAGTGAGCTTGGTCTGAACAACCCGCGACCTCTTCTTCTGCTACTGACGCAGTGGCTCCTGAATCTTGTCAAGAGGGTTCGACAAAGAGCCTGCAAAGGAAAGGAAAAGAGCATACAAGATTAGTCACGGACGACAGAAAATTATCAAATCATTGTAACAAGCAAAAATAAAAACAAATACCAAAAAACTAAGACACTTCTTGCCCGGTATTACACGCCAGCAGGTCTGTGACGTCTATCAAAGGATGCTCCACAGCCTCTCCCCCGTCCTGGTCCAGCATTATTTTACCCCCTCCATCTAGTAAAGGAGTCGGGGTAAACGAAGCTATCAATTTCCTAAAGGCCTCAAAGTTGGCCGCATCATCCTCGTTCAGAGAATCCCCCACTTGGACATACTCACTACCGGTCGCCCGTAGTGGGCGTAACTCCACGAGAAAGGAAATAGCCATAGCCTCCTCGGAATCACCTGTCCTTGATCATCGAGTCTGGGCTCGTCGTTTTCATCGGTGTCTATCCCCAAGAAACTCAGCACCCTCACAGCTTCCGCGCTCGCCGGTTTAATAAAAAAATAACCCATCTTGAAAGCCCGGATTGACTCTGAGTGAGCTTTAAAAATCTTGGTCTGCTGCTTGAAAGAGACAAATCCCTTTCGGTCGGTCATCCGCCGTACTTGACGCTGCAGCGAAAACAGACGAAAGAACAAAGGAAGCGTGGCTCCAACACCCAGATGGGCACATGTTGCCTCAAATGCTCTCAGAAACGCGTAAGAGTTGGGGTGCAGCTGGGACGGGGCCACACACAAGTGCCCAAGTATAGCGCAAACCAGGTCGCTGAAGGGAAAAGTTACCCCCAGGACCGAAGTCGCGTACTCGTACATCGAAAATTTACGACCACCGAAGTCTGAGAAGATACGGTCGTCATCCCCCGGGCAAGTGACGACCCAATCCTCCAGGTCACCAATAGTAGGAAGTGGCTCCGCGCAACGCCTCGAAAACAACGATACTTTGTCGAACAAATCCTCCACTACCCATTCTTCGGGCACGGTTCTTATGTCTTCAGGGCAGCGAGGCGAATCTGTCGTCTCTCCAAAGTCAGGAGCTCCTTCTTCCATTGTGGTCGCGTCTGATTCTCCCGACGAACTCCCAGAGTCGGAGGGAACAGATGCGGAAGAACCAGAGTCTTCCGAGGAGACATCAAGCGGGTCCATGAGCGAATTTTCACCTGAAAAGCAGAGGAAAGGCGTCAGTGAATTCGATTAAGAATATCAAATCCACCCTTCCACCGCTCGACAAGTGAAAGGGCGCACGTCGACCCAGGAATAAGGTCCTGAGCCATAGCCCTCGGCTAACCATCGCTCAAGGCGATGGATAACGCCCGACATCGGAGGTAAGAGAATCTAAACCTAGGTACTTGCCAGGTCCCAAGTCAAAGTCGACCAGGACCATCATCGACCACAAACTAGGGTTCGTAGTCGACGAACAACGGTGGCAGAAGATCTTTTACCTATTTGTTTAAACCTAAGCTACCGGAAACTCTATCCTATGCCGCATGCATTGCTAAATATCAAGCCTATGACTAGTATAAACACAAATAAAAGCCGTACCTTGAGCTTGGGAAGCCATTTGCAGAATAAATTAGCTTTGGAAACGGTGGTCGACAGATGAATGCGATGGTCGACGGCTGAGAGCAACGGCTGATGAAGGAGCAGGGCAGTGGAGAAGAAGATGAAACGAAAAAGCTTACAAGAAAGCCTTGGGATCCTATTTATAGGGAAGGGAACACGTGAAGAGACGCGTGACCCCTATACCTAGCCAATAATTGCCTACGCTCTAGCCCCTAGGCTAGCCGTCAGAGCATTGAATAAGCGTGAATTCCCAGACACGCCAACTTTTCGTTTCATATCCCCTTTTTTCGGGCAACGAAACGACTGCCCGCCTACCGAGGATCATCGACGATAACTTCTTGGTTCGTGCACTGCATACCCTTGGACACGAAACCGTCACTAAGTCGTCGCTCCTCCGCACAAGCAACGACTTGGGGGGCTCCTGTTCTGCGCAGGCCCAATTCCCATAATTGGGCCAAGCATACCAACTATGTGGCACGCTCGACATCGAGCAATGTTAAGAATAATGGTCTTTGCCGACCAAAATCACGCCGACCAAGACGGAGTCTTCAAACGACTAGTTTTAACCATTACCTATTCATACGGATTCCGCGATCCGCGCCCAATGGTGTGGACCAGTAATCTTCCACTTAGACCAGTATATAAACCCTATCATTCGAGAGGGTCGGGTATTCAATTTTCTCTGACCCTAATTCTTATACTTGCTCACTCTTTGCTCAGTATCTTACTTCAGCATCGGAGTGCATTGCAGGTACACCCCTCTCCTCTCCTTATCAACCGTCCTTCATCAACGCTCGACGCCATCCATATCGGATCCTGATCTCTAGGTACGATCAGGTATGTTAATGGAATTGGATGATTAAATAATCGATGAATATGATACGAAATTGAGGGATTTTTATATTTTGATTAGTATGTTTGTGTTGGTATTAATGATTGTGGAAATTCTAGTGAAAAACAAAGATTTGGACTGGTATTCTACCATAATTTAGGGTGAGAATCACAGAGGAGGAGTGCAGAAGTCGCCGGGTTTTTCTGCTGAATTTGTGTTGCCCGCTTAGCGAGCTGTTGGAAAAGTTTGCCTCTTCGAGGCAGTGACTTGCTCCCTTAGCGAGCAATGGATCACTTAGCAAGACCTGGGAGTGAGAAAATGTGTTTTTAATTCATTACAATTCTTGAAAAATTGTGTTTTGTGATTTAGGAGAGTTTGTATGTTGTTGATGAATTATGAGAAGGTCTATAAGAGTTATACGTGTATTTTGTTGAATATTAAATGTGATTATGTGAAATATATGAATAAATGAATGTGTATATGTGTTAGGTGAGTTATTGTTGTATGTTGTCGTTGCTAACATGTTATAGTATGTTGTCGTTAAGTCGTTGTGGTATGGACTTCTTATAGTAGAATATTGTTGCATAGTTATTATAACATGTTGTTGTGGTTATGGTTGCATGATTGAACAAGATAAAGGGTTTGAGTTGTGGTAGTAACATAATGAGATATGTTAGCTAAAAGGTAAGTAATGGTTGAATGATGTTGATGTAATGAGGAATAGGTAGGTGTTGTTGTTGTTGTTGCACGTTGTTGTTGTTAATGTTGTTATATGATATTGTTGATGTTGTTATATATTGTTGTTGTTCTTGCACATTGTTGATAATGTTATGATGTTGTATATGTGTTATATGTTATTGTTATTGTTGTTGCACGTTGTTGATGATGTTTTTATATGATGTTGTTGATGTTGTTGATGTTGTTATATGTTGTTGTTGATGTTGTTATACGTTGTTGTTAATGTTGATAGATATTGTTGTTGATGTTGTCGCACGTTGTCATTGATGTTGTTGCATGAGGTAGTTGTTGTAGACATTGCATATTGTCATTGATGGTGCATGATATGTACATAGTTGGGGATGGTGTACCAAGGTAGGGTACTAATATCCATCCAAATTCCTAAGGGAATCGTTGTGTTGTTGGTGCAGTCATGAAATAAGGATCATACGTGACCATGAAACATGGGTCGTGAGTGTGATCATGAAAGAGGGATCATACTAGACCATGAAATAGGGGTAGAGAGTTCTGACGGGAACTGGATCATGAAACAGGGATCGATAAATTATACCACGTGCATTGATTCTATGGTTGAGTCTCATTTACATGCATTGTTTTTTATGTGTATGGTGTGGATGCATTGCTATTGATGTGTATGGTGTGGGTGCATTGTTGTTGGTGTGTATGATGTGGATGCACATGTTGTTGATGTGTCTGTTATAGGTGTGTAGTTGGGTTGTGATTCTTGTTGTGATAATATGTCGTTGTTGTACTTATGTGATATATTCCTTATGTTTATATCATCTTTCTATTTTCATTGTTTTAAGAATCTCACCCCTTTTGTTTGAATGTAACCCCTATGTTGGTAACGTGCAGGTGATCAGGAATAGTAGAATTCATGGTCGGTGAAGTCGGTGTACTTCATGTTAGAGGAGTCGGCTCTCATACGTACTTTGAGGTGTCAGGGACGATGATTGTTTTTCCTTTGTTTAGTTATTTATGAAAAACATGTTGCTACTAGAATATTTACTTTGTGTTTCCTTTAAAAATTACCGCTGCAAGTTTATTTTGTAATACGTATCAGTTAAGCTATGTTTTGGAAGAGTATGTACAACTCGAAAAGTATTTTTATATTTAATTACTCTGATTTTAAATTGAAAATTAATGGGGAGTATTTTAGGTGTTACACCTCATCCTCTCAAAAGAGCATCGAAGATGATCCAAATTATCATTTTCCGAGGAGGACTTTATTACGATGTCGTCAATATAGACCTATATGAACTTCTCTATAAAATCATAGAATGTGGCGTTCATGGATCTTTGACATGTAGCTCGGCATTTTTCAGGCAAAAGGGCATTACTATCCATTCATATGTACCTATGGCTCATGGGCATCGAAACGCCAATTTAGGAACATCATCCTTTTCTATGAGGATTTGATTATACCCCGAGTATCTGTAGATCATACTCAAATACTCAAAACTTATGGCTGAATCTACGAGCATCTCTGCCACAAACATTGTGTATTCATCTTTGGGGGTTGGATTGTTGAGATCTCTAAAATCAATGTAAACGTGAAGTGCTCCATTTTCTTAATTATAGGAACTATATTAGAGATCCATTCGACATACCTTGCAGTTCTGATGAACCGGATTTTGAGCAATCTCTCATTCTCTTGTTTGATCTTTTTAGTAACCTCTAGGGAGAACCGACAAGGTTACTGCTTGATTGGCTTTTTGCCTGGCTGAATGGGTAAATGGTGCTCCACCACACTTCGACTCAAACCAGGCATTTCTCCATAATCCCAGGAGAAACATTCTATGTATTTTTCCAATACTTCGATCAGCTTAGCCTTCATTTTCGAACTTATTTTCATACTTATGAATGTGGGTCTCTTGGCGGTCCCATCTCCTAGATCAATTTCTCCGAGTGGGTCCTGGGCCTGCATTTTTTGTGGCTCATTTGTTGGGTCCCTTTCGAACCCCAAAGGCCCATTGACATAAATACAATCTAGCCTTCAGCTTTTCGAAGCTATTATCAATAGCCATTTCTTTTTTTGTTTTCAGCCAAGTAGGCCAAAATTCGAGTCATGCTTTCTGAATCAGAGGTCATTTTCATTGACCTCAGACCACCCAGCAGGTGGCAGTTCACTTGGCCCTCTAATATGTTAGCATCATCACAAACAAAACCATGATTTGGATCCAAGTTCAACATGCGGTCAGTTTTGACGGAGGTGTAAGAACCTGATCCATCATTACAAGGGGCCATGTTTGCTAATTGTTGATCAAATGACCTCTTCGATCCTCTGGTGTCGTAGACCTTATAGTAGTTTTGGTTGGCTTCGATGTTCTCGACGATACCATCCTTTCTCCAAATACTAATTCTTTGGTGTAGATTTGAAGGTACTTCCCCTATACCATGAATCCCTTATATACCTAATAATAGTTTGAAGTTTTCTTTAGAGTTAATCACCATGAATAATGTCGACCTTGTGGTTGTTCCCACAACTAGGTCAACTTGGATTTCTCCCACTCATTGGTTTTGCCTTCATAATTGGACAAACCATGTTTCATTGTCGGAGGTCTTCATTGGACTTTCCAATTTTCTTGAAAATAATCTAGGGTATTAAATTCACAGTTTCCCCACCATCGAAAATACTTTGTTGGCCGCCATTTCATTGACTTTTTCCTTTATGAAAAGAGGCTTCAGATGATACATCATGTCAGCACTGGGTTTCTCAAACAATGCTCTATTTTATTCGATTATCCCGTCGTTCATGACGTAGTAGCATAAGGGTTTGTCTTCAGGAATTTCATTTGCCACAAAGTCTTCCTTCGTTTCAGACACTTCATAGACAATGTCATATTTGGCTAGAAACACAGATAGGATGCCACAGCTGACGATAAAGTTTTCCCCATAGGTATCATCATTAGTATCATCATACAAGTCTTCATCGAAGTCATCTTCTGGTGACGAGCTATACTCCTCATCAGACTGAGGTGAATATGTAGGCTTTTCCTCGTCAAATTGTGGAGTGTATTCAAGTTCCTTCCACTTTCTGATAGCAGTAGTACATTCTGCCTTTTGTTTGGATATTACCTCTTTTCTCTCAGAGGTTCTAGTAGTCAGCATCTCATTCGCCACAATCTTTCCTTTCTCGACCCATCTAGCTTTTGGGCACTGCTTCTTTGATCCAAGGGCTTCTACCTGATTTGGTCAAGATGTTGAAGGCCCTTTTCCGGCCTTCTTATTTATTTGATAGTGCCTCCACTGGGTCTTGGTCATGGGGTTCTTCCATTTGTAATTTGGAGAAACTACATAACCCCTAGGTTCATTTTTCTTCCCAATCTCTTTCTCTAAGTCCAACACCGTCCATTTCGGGCTTTTGCTACCCTTATGATTGACAGGTTCGACCCACTTCTCACATTTGGTGTCAGATGGTGATACAAAAGTTTTAGGCCAAACTGAATTCGCTTGTCTTTGGGATTCCTCATTTTGACGAAGGTTACCACCCTGGTCGAACAAAAACTTTGGGATACGAGACCCTTCAGTGGCTAAAGTATCCTTTTTGCCAGCTTCATATTTTTCAGTTTCCTTCTCGTCGAACACAACATTGCACCTTGAGCATAATATTACCCTCGATCCACCCACTTGGCATTTCTTTTGGAATTCATCCAGAATTTCATCAGTCATTGGGTAAACTGACTCCATTTTCTCCTTATTGTCCTTGTCGTCACCTTCAGTAGTGTCGACCATCATGCACTCCATGTTTTCGACAAGGGGTGTCTTGGGGAAGTCCTCAGTAAATTCCACTATCATACAACCATTCAGCTCAAAATAAAGTGCTTCTTCGACTTTCAGAGAGTCGAAGTCGACCTGCATCTTTGGCTTCTCACCAAATTGAAGCATGCCATCCTTCAAAGCCTTTTGCACCAAATCCATGAAAATAACACATTGAGAAGTTCTATGACCAAGATAATTATGAAACTTGCAAAATCCCCTCTTTTTCTTTTGATCTAGAGGGGGTCTTTTAAACCGGGTGGAACAACAATTTAACCAACTTTTACTAGCAAATAAAAAATTTCATCGCATTTAGATATATCAAAAGTATATTTCTTAATGGGAAATTTGTCGGATTTCCCTATTTCGATACGTTCTTTTCCATTCGATAGTTTCAATACTTTGCACAAGTAGGGGAGGTCATGTCTTAAGTTCAGCCACATGAACCTCAATTTTGTCAAGGAGTTCCCCGTCGTCGGATGAGAACTCGTCAGTTGCTAAATATGCAACTTTCTTATGGAATCTACCAACCTTAGACTTCTCAGCTTTTAGTCTTTCGACCAGTCGAACTCTATCTGTTAATTGGGCCATATCCCTAAGGTATTGGGTATTTAACTTCTTTCTGATGGAATAGTCAAATCCTCCTGCGGCCATTTTGACTAACTCATGTTTAGGGACTTGAGTAAAGCATCTAGCTTTCAAAAGTCTGAACCTGTTTAGATATTGTTCGACTGAATCACTTGTCTTTCATTTCACAATAGTCAGTTCCTTTAGGCTAATCTTGGATTGTCCCATGTAAAACTGTTCGTGGAACAATCTTTCGAGTTGAGTCCATGTGTGAATGGACTGAGGAGGAAGCCTTGTAAACAAGGTAAATGCATTCTTGGTGAGAGAACAAGGGAAATAATTCATTTTTAAATATTCATTATTTGCTATAACCCCAGCCTTAGTTTGGTAATGTGGCACATGTTCGACTATGGACTCTTCGGTCTCACCAGTGAATTTGGTGAACTTTGGGACTTTCCAGCCCCTGGGAAGTTCAGTTTGCAGCACATAGTTAGGTAATGGGGACATGTAAGTTGGTCATCGAAGGCCTGGGTTGGCACCATTTCGGACCATAATGCTTTCTACTATAGTTTCAAGGTTCGGCTCTCCGGCCATGGCATCCTGACGAACCTGTCCAAACACGTCTCCTTGTTTTTGATGTCGATGTAACCTCACGACAGGGGGCCTCTGGGCCACCATGGGTATTTGTCCAACCTCTTCGTAAAGTTGTTCTAAAATCTCTTTGCACTCCGCTTTCTGTTGGACCGGTGTCTCAGGACGAGGAGGTGGGGTTCGACGTCATTTCGCAGTTGATGCCCCCAAAAAGTCCCTTATTCGAGTCATTTAAGTTGCCAACTATTGGTAATTTTGTGTCGAATCTTGTATTAAAGGTCTTAAAATGGTCCCCATTTATTGTGTTAACATGTGGACCATCTCATTGTTACTCTCATTAATTTGTTGCCTTATGACGGCCACAATGTTTAGAGTAAACGTTGGCATCGACTGAGACAAACAATTGTATCCGGTCATTCGACTATATTGGTTCATCAAAGGCTTAAGCCCTTGGTACAGAGAGAATGATCCTACGATCTATCTGCAAATGTCGAGCCAGAATTGTGGAAACTTGGCATGAATTCGGGAGGCATGTCGAAGGTTCTGGAAAACGGCATGGTGAAACTCGGCCCCGATGGCCCTGAAGTTCCACCCACATTCGGCCTATTCGGTTCAGGCTGAATCGGAGCAGTGTTTGATCCACTGGTAGTAGTCGGTACTGCTATCGTAACGGGTTCAGTTGTGTTCGTAACAACTGGTCTTCCTGTCGAAGACGATTCTTTGTTTGGACGTGGCGTTACCATTCTGCCACCGCGCAAGTGCATATAACTAACCCAACGGGTCCCACCAGATGTGCCAATTTGTTCGTACATGGATTTCATGCGAACAATTAGCTGGCCTCATCGGCGCAAGGTTTAGTTGCAAGACCGGCCATAAAGTCCCAGGATTGCTCTGTTCGATTAGTTATGTTGCGAACTCTTGTATTGTAGAATGGTAACTGGGGGTTCTTGTTCATTTTTGGTATTTTTTGTGTTTATAGAAAACGCACACGGAATGCTTGTTCTTCTATTTGTAGAAAGAGATTTTCGACGCCATGAAATTAGAATCCAAAATAGCATTTCGACCAGGGAATAAAATGTGTTCGGTGGTTAAGTTCGACTAAATAAATTTGAAGAATATTTTCGACGTCTTCGACAAAGATTGGAAGTGAAGATGTTTCGACAACTTCAATGAGGGTTAGTTAAAAATGACAAAGGTCGGTCTTCGGCAGGTTTGATAGCTTTGAGGAGGCGTGTTGTTTCGACGCAGGTACTGAAGTTTTAAATTCAAAGATAAAAGAAGTTTGCAGAAAGGACACGTGGAAGCATTTGATAGAAAAGAACATGCCGAAGGCCAAGTGTTACAATTGTAGGATTTGTTTGTTAGGGGCAGTTATTTAGTTGTGTATAAATAGAGCAAGTCTTGTTAGATTTGTGTGTGTGATATTGTGTACAAATTCCTGTTAAAAATTACTCAAAGTACCCGTGTTAGAGAAAAGAGTTTGATTTCTGGAAAAGTGTACGTGTGAAACACCATTTTTATTCAGTTTAATACAATTTCATATTATTTAACATTTGTTGTATTTTTATGACTCCTGCAATTTACAAGTTCTTTACTTTTTCCAACCTTTACTTCCTTTTCCATTTATCCTTTTACACTACCAGAATTTACTTAGTTCACGTTTTCGCTAAGAAGCCTTATTTTTGTTTTTGTTCGTTTCATAGAATCATATAAACATAATAAAAACTTTAGTAAGAGTAAAACAACACAAGATGGTTGAATCATCACGTTTGACCAAAGCACTTATGTCCTAGGATTTGTATGGTTGATCCTACAAGTAAACTGATCTAAAATTAGATTAGAAACCAGCGGTTGTTCGACGGAAAATCACCAGCGAAAAAATTGGCACGTCCAGTGGGACGTTAGTGCGCAAAAGATATCATAACAACTCTTAGTCAAAAGGTTTTATTTCGTTGCATGATTCTAAGAAGCGGTAAGTTAGCCGTAAACGACGTAAAAAGGCCTAAACGAACAAGAGTAAGAAGAATGGTGAATCCGCCACATAGTCAAAATGAAGATACTACGGTGTTTAACCCCACTCCTTCGACTGGAGGAAATACAGGGTCAATTTCATTATCAAAAGCCATACCCTATTCGTCAGGGTCAACACCTGCGTTCGCAGTATCTCAAAGTGCGCCTAGTTTTTCGTCCATGGGACACCAAATGTCCATGGGAACATCTTCCCTTATAGGGAACGTTCATAGGCCCTTTTCGACGAATTTACAATGCCCTTGTTTGGTAGGGAACAACCTTATGGGATGCCTACTACCACTATGGCAAGTCTACAAAATGCGTCTTCAGTCTATTCTGTCTCCTTGTTGAATAGGTCGTCACCATTGCAAGGATCAGGATCTGGTGGAAACATGGGAAGAATAAATCAATTCCCACCAGGATTTCAAAATTATTCTCCAGCAATCACCACAAATTCGACAAATGCCATTAGGAAACAAATGGATGAAAGCAATCATGAAATGGTCCATATGTTAACACAACAAAATGGGAGAAGTGTTTAATCCTCTGATACAAAACACGGCCCAAACCAACCAATTGTTGGTTGAACAAATGACGCGTATTGCCAATTTCTTCGATGTACCCCAAACACATCCCAGAGAGCAAACAGTTCCAAATCTTAGGACACCAGTCGAAGAGGAACATACCATAAACCAGAGGCTAGTAGAAATTCCCCAAGTCAACATTAGAAACCAAGAGGAAACAGTCGAACAGCCTCAAGTAGAAATTCCTGCCCAGCCAGAGCCTAGGAGAATTCTGGTCCAAAGAGGTCAAGACGCTGATCATGTTGTGCAGCAGATGCGCTATAATAATATGCCTGCCGAAAACAACCTAGCAGCCATTGTCGAAAGAATAATGGCACAAAATGGGGTAAATATAAGATTACAAAGGCATAGTTATGTCTCCCCATTGTCTGAGTATATCCTACAACAAGAATTACCCCCAAGGTTGAAAGTCCCCAAGTTTACCAAATTTTCAGGGGATACTAGTGAATCAACCATAGAGCATGTTGCACGTTATCTAATCGAAGCAGGAGAAATAGAAAATAATGAAAATTTAAGGACAAAGTATTTTCCATGTTCTTTGACAAAAAATGCTTTTACTTGGTTTACATCTTTGCCTGCAAACTCCATTTATACATGGACCCAATTAGAAAGATTGTTCCACGAACAATTCTACATAGGGAAACCAAAATAAGCCTGAAGGAATTGGCCAATGTTAAAAGTAAACTCTCTAAACCAATATATGACTACTTGAATAGGTTTAGATTACTAAAGGCCGAATGTTTCACCCAAGTACCTGAACGTGAATTGGTTGAAATGGCCGCAGGTGGTCTAGACTACTCTATAAGGAAGAAACTAGACACCCAGTATTTAAGAGACATGTCGTAATTGGAAGATAGGGTGAGACAAGTTGAAAAACTAAAGGCTTAGAAATTCAGAGTAAATAGAAACAAAAGAGAAATAGTGGCTTATGTAGGGATGCGCCAAGAAGACGAAAATGATGTAGATAATATAGACGAACCATCTTGTTTTGACGAACAAGAAATTGACTTAGAAGAATTAAAACAGGGACCACCATATTGTTGTAGAATGCTAGTTCCATCGAACAGAAAAAATCCAGTAGATCCCGAAAAGAATGATAAGTTTCCAAAAAGAACTTATATATTTGACATCACCAAGTGTGACGAAATTTTCGACAAATTAGTCGAAGATGGTCAGATGATAGTTCCACCAAGCACTAAAGTGCCTCCTATGGAACAGCAGAAAAAAGAAGTTTTTGTAAGTACCATGGTTTGTTGGGTCATAAAACGTCTTAATGTTTCCTTTTCAGGGACCTAGTGCTGAATGTTATCTGTGACGGAAGACTAAAATTTAGTGACAAGCAAAAGCAACAAATGAAAATTGACTCAAATCCCATGCAGATTGTCGACGCCCACTACGTTGAGCCATCAATCATCAATATGGTGGAAGTGGAAGAGAGTTTTGAGTATGTATTTGAAATGGTAGGAGCTACTGAAGGATTCGATACCAATGTCAACATGGTGGAGATTACTGAAGATCTCGCAAACAAGGACGAAATCACTGAATGGCAGAATGTTGAGCACAAGTTTTAAGGCAAATCAACTGGTTACAGTAAGAAGGTCACTGAAGGCCTCAACGACCTAGCCAAGATTTGAGGCACATAAAATCTTGACAAAACAAAGGCTGGCGAAGTCACTAAGGATGTTGCCCTAGCAAAAGTGGAGGCCGCTGAAGGTCCCATCAACATGGTTAAAGTGAAGACCACTGAAGGCCATAACAAACCAAGCAACGACGAAGGCACTGAGGACTCCGTCGAAAAAGATTGGGGGATTACTGACAACCCTAATATGACAAAAAATCAAGAAATTTCTGGCGACTTGAATGATGCTGAAAAGGAGATGGATGAAAGCTTCATTAATAATGATGGAGTAGACGAAAGTGTTGCCATGCTGAAAGTAAAGGTTGACAAAATGTCTGAGACCAAACACCTATGGAATCCTGCGAAGAATAATGGAGGATCCTAAGGAAACTCAAGTCAAAAACTACTGCCCAAAAGCCTGCAAAGGAGCACTTCCAGCTGATGGGGACAGTTCAACAGAAAAAATGGGTGAAGGTGAGAGGAAGTTGATCGAAAAAATGGATAAATTGAAGATCACTAGACGTAAATCAGCTAGTATCAACATGGTCGAAACTTCTCAAAAGAACCCAACATCAGCTCTTGAGGAACACCGTCGAGAAGAATATCAGAGGCTAGCATATCCTAAGGAGGAAGAAAGTCTTATTGAATTTATGAAAAGATGTCAAAGGAGGAAAGCTGAAGTAATGATGTTTCCACGTTGCAACACTATTTTCGATAAGAAAGCGGAAGACAATCTGGAGGTGATAGAATATTCCAAAAGAAAAGGAAACTGGGGGCAAGACCATCCCCAAAGACGGAAAGATATGATCCAAGAAGAAGAGATCATCACCAGTCAGGAATTAGAGGTCGAGACAACCATTCATATAAACCAATAAACAAAGGCGTCGATGATAGGTGTGTACAACCCATCAGGGACGCTCAAGGGCGAAAGGAGTGGAGCAGCTTCAACATTCAGAGAGGTTATTCATTAGCACAAAGATTGGGAACTGAGACGTAGAAACCATGGATTTACCCTTCAGAAAACTACAAAGGAAAAATCCCTATGACTAAGTCTCAGTGGAGAAGATTCCAAAGGCAAAAGAGGGTCGAAAAGGAAGCTATAAAGAAAGGAATGAAAAAGAAAGATATTGGAGAAAAGGGTAATGTTGCACCCACTCATGACTCCCAGGAGGTAGAGAAGAAAGAAATTTCATACAACAAAGCCCTAAGTACGAGTATGGAGCGAACAAAGCCAAAAAAGGAAGTTCAAGATGATGAAGAAATGAATGACGACTTCACATCTGGTTTTGAAGCCTTTTTTGACATAATGTTGTCTCAGTGTTGCCCAGGGATTATGACAGAGTAATGTAGATGGAAGACGAAGATGATAGCGTTGAAGAAGAACAAATGGCTCGCAAACTTGTATGCTACTACATTATGAACAATGGTTGTGTGAAGGAGCAGAATGTGTTCTTCAAACGACCAGATGACTCTCTAAAAGGACATTTGAAGCCCTTTTTTATAAAGGGGAAGATTGAGAATGTCAGAGTAAACAAAATACTAGTGGACGGATGGGCAACAGTAAACTTAATGCCCCATTTCATGTTGATAAAGATTGGCAAAAATGACTCTGATGCCAAACCACACAATATGGTATTGTCGAATTACGAAGGAAAGATATAGACTACCATGGGTGTAATCCAGGTGGATTTAACAGTTAGTACAATAACAAGACCAATAATGTTTATGGTAATAGCATCAAAAGCAAACTATAACCTCCTCCTAGGGAGGGAATGGATACATGGCGTGGGACTTGTGCCTTCATCGATGCACCAGAGGATTGCTATCTAGAGACCAAATAACATAGTAGATAATATAGAGGAAGATCAAAGTTATTTTATGACCGATGTCAATCACGTCGACCGCCTCAGTTTTAACAGAAATTTGGCTCACATTCCCCCATGTAGTTCAGCCAATTTTGACCTCAAAAAGACTGACAATGCATATTGCTCCATGTACCTCCACCTTACGTATGGTTTCCAATGGGATAAAGAAATGGTGGACGAGTTGAATTATATATGGGGAACTGCCCACATACAACCCACTGGGTGAGGAAGCGATTTTGTAGATGATGACTGAAGCATCTACGTTAGAAAGAATTACGGTTCACATAGCCAAAAATAAACTCAAAGCGACATTCGAAGCCGAAGCGAAATTCATGGCTGTCGAAGCCAGTCAAAGCGAGTCCAACCAACAAAGTCTGGAAATCTACGTTGAAGAAAATATTCAAGAAATCCCAGATGGAGAATGGAAAATTCAAAAGCTCGACGCCATTTATGAGGACGAACCTCTGGGGTTCGAACAAAATCCAATGATGACCAACATGAAGATGGTGGCTTAATACCAATTGGAGGAAATAGACTTGGGACTGGGGGTAGAAAAAAGGCCAACTTACATAAGTGCCAAGATGGACCCTCAGTTCAAAGTCAAAATAGTCCAACTGTTATGTGATTACAAAGACTGTTTTGCATGGGACTATGATGAGATGCCTGGTTTAGACAGAAGCGTGGTCGAATTAAGATTACCTATACTAGAAGGAAAGGAGCCAGTGAAGCAACCCTAAGGCGTTTCGCACCTGAGGTTCTATTGAAAATAAAAGAGGAGGTCGAAAGACTACTGAAATGCAAATTCATTCTCATAGCGAGGTATGTGGATTGGATTGCAAACATAGTTCATGTAATAAAGAAATATGGAAAACTTAGGGTATGTATTGATTTTCGAGACTTAAAGTTAGCTACACCTAAAGATGAATACCCTATGCCAATAGCAGAAATGCTTGTAGATTCAGCAGCAGGCCATGAGTATTTAAGCATGCTAGACAGATACTCTGGTTATAACCAAATCTTTATTGCCGAAGAAGATGTTCCTAAGACAGCTTTTCGTTGTCCTAGAGCGATAGGAACTTATGAATAGGTAATGATGCCTTTCAGCCTAAAAAATGTTGGGGCAACTTACGACCATGCTATGAATTCAATTTTTCATGATTATATCGAAACTTTCATGCAAATATATATTAATGATATTGTGATTAAGTCCGTTTCAGGAAAAAGTCATATAGATCATCTTCGACAATCCTTTGAATGGATGAGGAAGTTTGGTTTGAAAATGAATCCCCTAAAATGTGCTTTCGGTGTGCAGGAGGGTGACTTTTTAGGTTTTGTAGTTCACAAGAAGGGGATCGAAATCCATGAAAACAAAGCCAAAGCCATAATGGAAGCAAAAACGCCATCAACAAAAAAGGAGCTGCAGTCTCTACTAGGGAAAATTAACTTTCTAAGAAGGTTCATCTCCAACCTTAGTGGAAAGATGTAGGTCTTTTCACCATTGCTTCGACTAAAGAAGGGAGACTTCACATGGGGGCAGGAACATCAAGTTTCTTTCGACTTGATCAAAAAATACCTCTATAGCCCTCCAATCTTGATCCCACCTTGTAGAAGAAGAAGCATGAGATTATACATTTCGGCATCAGATAAAACAATGGGGAGCATGTTATGTTAAGAAGATGAGAATGGCGTCGAAAGAGCCATCTATTACCTCAGCAGAGTCCTGAACGACGCCGAAACTAGATATAGTGTGATAGAAAAATTATGTCTATGTGTATATTTTTCTTGTATGAAATTAAAACACTATATCAAACCTGTTGATGTATATGTATCTTCCCATTTCGACGTAATAAAATATATGTTATCGAAATCTATTTTGCATAGTTGAATTGGGAAGTGGGCTTTAGCATTAGCAGAATATTCCCTAAAATATTTGCCTTTAAAGGTTGTTAAGGGACAAGTGGTCGATGACTTCATAGCAGACCATTCCATAAATGAAAATGAGTTAGACTATCTCGAAATGGAACCTTGGAAGTTATATTTTGATGGTTCTAGCCACATAAATGGAATTGGTGTCGGAATGCTACTTATTTCTCCTAATAAAATTCCAACAAAATTCAAGTACAAAGTTGAAGGCTCATGTTCAAATAATGAAGCATAATACGAAGCCCTGACTGCAGGACTTGAAATCTTGTTGGAATTGGGGGAAACAAGAGTCGAAATAATGGGCGATTCTGAATTAGTAGTAAAACAGTTGACTAAAGAATATAAATGTGTAAAAGAGAATTTGATTATGTACTTCGTCATAGCCAACAGACTTCTTAAAAGATTCGACAATATGGACATCAAACACATACCCAGGATGGAGAATCAAGAGGCAAATGACCTTGCCCAAATAGCATCTGGTTATAAGGTGTCGAAAGAAAACCTAGAGAAGGCTATTGAAGTTAGAGGAAGAGTGGTGTCCACCAAATTGTCTCAATCAGATTTGGAAACAATAAAGTTAGGGTATGGTGACAAAGAAAACTTTGAAATTTTCAACATAGACGAATCAAGAGTTGGGGATTAGAGAAAGCCTATAAAGGAGTATCTGCAGGACCCAAATACCACGATCGAAAGGAAAGTCAAGTACAGAGCATTAAGCTATGTACTTTTCGAAAATGAGCTCTTCAAGTAAACCTCAGAAGGGGTTCTATTAAAATGTTTAGGCGAAGAAGAGGCTTATGTGGCTTTGTTAAACATACTTAGTGGAATCTGTGGTGCGCATCAAGCAGGACATAAAAGTAAATGGTTGATATTTCGATAGGGAATGTACTGGCTAACAATACTAAATGACTGTATTGATTTCGCCAAAGGATGTCAAGAATGCCAATTGCACACAGGCATACCACACGTTCCTGAAAATTAATTGCATTCGATTGTGAAGTCTTGGCCATTTAGGGGTTAGGCTTTAGACCTAATTGGCGAAATTCGACCAGCTTCTTCAAAGGGACAAAAATAGATTCTTGTTGGAATAGATTATTTTAATAAATGGATTGAAGTCATACCTTTGGTAAATGTAGACCAGGAAACTATCATCGAATTTATTCAACGATATATAATCTACAGGTTTTGAATTCCAGAAATAATAACCACAAATCAGGGATCAATGTTTATTGGAAAGAACATGCAAGCATTTACAAAAGAAGTAGGATTCAAACTCGTTACTTCGACACCTTACTATGCTCAGGCGAATGGACAAGTTGAAGTAGCTAATAAAGTGGTGATCAACTTGATTAAAAAGCATGTGGGTAAAAAACCTAAGAATTGACATAAGACTTTAGATCAAGCTTTATGGGCTTGTCGAACGTCTCCCAAAGAAGCCACGAACTCAACCCCATTTAGGTTGACTTATGGTCATGATGCAGTCTTGCCAGTCGAAATTTATTTACAGTCGATTCGAATCCAGAGACATCATGAAATTCCATCAGAAGTATATTGGAATATGATGATGGACGAATTGGTTGATTTAGACGAAGAAAGATTACATGCGCTGGATTTGTTAAAGAGGCAAAAAGAAAGAGTTGAACAGTTTTATAATAAAAAGGTAAAGCATAAAATTCTTCTTGTTGGGGATCTAGTTTGGAAGGTAATTCTTCATATGGATCGAAAAGATAGAGCGTTGGGAAAATAGTCCCCTAAGTAGGAAGGACCTTTCCAAATTTTGAAATGTTTTTCGAACAACGTATATGAAGTCGGAGAAATAGGGAAAGACGAAAGAATATTAAGAATAAATGGAAAGTACTTAAAAAGGTACAAACCAATATTGCAAGAAGTGAAAATAGCCAAAGATTAAATTTGCATATAAGGGAAAATAATGTACTTTGCCAAAAAAAAATGGCAGTAGATTCATTACAAACAATTTACTGGTGAATTAACTAGTACATAAAAAAGCTATCCCTATTATAATTGAATTGTTTCAAAAGATTTCTTCAACTCATCAAACTTCTTCTTCTGAATTTGGAGTCGACGCTCGCAGAAGCTCATGTTGGTCGAAATGGTCTCAATTTCTTGAGTGAGTAGTTGAGCCCTTTCAACGATGAACCCCCACCTCTAGTTCCTCATCAATCTATTTCTGATTAGGCTTCTGAAGAGTCTCTTTGCACTTCTTCTCCTGAGAAATTTTCTTTTGAAGTTCAGCCATCTCCTCCTCTCATTTCTGAATGTTGGCGTCGCATTCGACAATCCCTTTGGCATAAGCCTCATAAATCTTTTGCAACTCTGTGATTTTGTTGGTCAAAACGGTTGTAGCATCCCATTTAGCAAGTTGGGTTATATATTTTTTGGAGATTTGTTTGGAAAAATCCTTCAGACGATTCAGGTTAACACTCACCATGTCGACCAGGGTGGTCAGGTCTAACACGAGGCTACTCACTTTAGCAGGAGACTCCAAGACATTGACTTGTTTTAGGATCTTCTTCAAGTCGAAGTAGGGAGAGAGAGGACCACCACGTCAAGGATTTTTTCCTTGATCTCATCCAGGACAGCTTCAAGAGAATGTCCGTTGGAAGTGGCTCCTTAAGTAGTCAAAGTGCTTTGAGAAGAGTCTTGGAAGTTGAAGCTGGCACTAAGTACAACTTTGAGATACTCCAAGGGTTTTTGCACTTTGGGATTCTAAATCTCTTCACGAGAAAGAGTTGTCGAACCAGTTGACCCTCCTTTTTGTGAGTCAGGATTTGGCTGGCTTGGTTGCCCTTGGTGTGACCCAACGTTTTCTTCCTTCGACATGTCACCATCATCACCAGTTACTCTTTCTTTGATATTATCACCTTCGACCTCAGCATCAGCCTTCAGGCCTTCGTCCTGCTGATGAGAATTTGCATTTAGAGGTGGAGAAGGAGAGCGGTCGTTAGAGTATTGAGGAGAATCAGACGTTGGTGGTTCTTCCGCCTCTGGTTCCTTTGTCAGATGTTTAGGAGAAGAGGGTGTTGGAATGGCACTTTGATGTGTTGTGACATTTTGTTATGTTCCCTTCTTTTCTGGAGTGTTGTCAAAATTAACCTACAAATAACCCAAAATCAAAAAGAGAAAATATATTAAGAAAACAAGGGTTAAACATTCAAACAAGGATTTACCTGAGGAATCTCAGTGTGAAAACCGGAATTCCCACTTTTTGCGTCCTTTACTTGCACATTTTCAACTAGACTTGGTGGAGGAGTTTCTTTCACTATTTTGTCTTTGGACTTTGGAGTGGGAGCTTTTGTAGGTTTCATTCGTTTTTGGGGTTGACTCGGTTCTGGTGATTCATCGCCAGATTCTTCACTAGGCACCTTTTCTTCTGGTTGTTTTCATTTGGGCGTAGGTGGTGGTTTTCGATTTTCCTAGACATGGTAACAAAAGACAATTCAGTTTTTGAAAAGTGAAAAGGAAGGATGATCTAAGAGAAAAGGACTTGTACCTTAGTCGAAGTTTTCTTGGTAACAACGAATGGATCTTCTTCCATCGCATCAGTAGTGACAACATCCCTTTTGGTTTGGACTTTGGTAGCTGAAGAAAACAAAATGAAGTCAGAAAAAAAAGAAGACAATTTTAGAATATCAAAATAAAGAAATTGTTGTCGATTAAAACACCTTCAAGAATGGGAGTTTCCACGTGAACATGTTCTATTCCAATATGAAGGTGTCATTTGTAATCATCCAAAGTGAACTTAGTCGGAACCACTCGCTCAGCAGGTTTTTTGGATTGTTGATGAAGGATTTTCAAAGTATCCCCACAAACAAACCAATCTGGAAATGGAGGGCTCAACGCCACCTCAAAGTCTGCAGAAGGAAGAGGGGGAAAATCTTGGTGGATAAAGATTGAAAGCTAGCTCATATTGTTGTTCTGGTCGAACATATGAAGGCAATTTCAATTTATTTAATCTCTCTGTCAACTTGTGTTTTAAAGTCACGACTGTTTTGCTTATGGTTCGACTAAGTTCCTCTGGCCTATAGATGGTTTCAAAATATTTTTGAAACTTTTGTATTTCTTGGATATGTTGTCCTTTCCCTTTTTTTCCTCCGGTCCTGCACAAGGGTAAATGCATGGGTCAATTGAGTTGTGAATGCTTTTACATCATAGAATTTGGTGCAGTAATACTCCCTCTACCAAACATCAAATTCATTTGTGCAAAGAAAAGAAGGTCGAAAAACCACTGGGCAGATATCAACAGAACCATCAAAATATTTCTTTGCCAGTTGGAGACTTTGTTCCTCAAAATGGTAGGAGTTGTAGAAAAGAAAGGAACTTTTCTTCGAAAAGATGGGTTTTGGTTTTGGCTAGACTAATCCAAATTGTCTAGCAACTAGGTTGGGTTGGTAAACGATTAAAGCAATTTTGGTCTTTGTCACGTTATGGTGGAAGAGAAAGAGTCTAGGGACCAAGAATGCTTCCCAAACGTCGAGGAATTTTCGTTTTGTCTCTTCCATCTCAAAGGGAGGTTCTATGGTGAACCATTCAGGACGAACTGTTCTATGGGAAAAAGGTGTCATGGAAGGAGTGAAATTATACCTCTTGGCGAACATCATGACGTAACTCGTGAAAGCCTGTTGAAGATTGAGCCCTTCGTCAGATGGCGTCAGTTGTACTAACCTGGGTCATTCGACGGCTCTATCTTTCACTTCTTCTTCATTCACCACGTTCTTAACAGGGATAGAAGTTTCGAAAGTGGCATTAAGCCACAATTGTAATAGCCAAAGGGGTCCTGAAATGCTAAGTTTTCCTTTGTCAGTAGCAGTTTTCAGGAAATCTACGCTTTCACTTAAGGATTCGTACAGGTTTGCCAAGATCATTTCGCCCAAGCATAGTCTGATCCCTTTTTCGAGTTGATTAGCTATGGTGACAAAAAATTTCGCCACTTATAAAGAACGGGAGAAGAAGACATACTTCGACAGCCATAGAGTTAAGAAGGTTATATGCTCTTCTTTAGATACTGTATCAGTCATCTTATCATGATAGTGGTTGATAAAGACGGAGTAAGAGGCTTTGCTGGTGTCGAAATTAATGAAGTCCTGGTTTTGAAGAGTTGGGTCGAAGTTCCATCCTAGAGGGCTAAGTCCACATATTGCTGCCAGGTCGAAAAGGGTTGGTGTGACCATTCCACAAGGAAGGTGAAAATTGTTATAGGTGTTATCCCAGAAAAAGAGAGATGCTAAAATCATGTTGGGACAATAGCTAGGTCCTACTTTTGACATTTGGATTAAGTCGAAGATTCCCATTTCTCTCCAAAAGGGTTCTTTAACCTTTTAAATCTTTGTCAACCAAGCAAGATATTCGGAGGGATCTTTCGCCATGGGACTTGTTCTAAAGATCCTAACATTGTTTGGATGAAGCAAATTCAGACCCTCATTAGTGGTCGAATTTGAACCCTCAGTTGGTTCCTCAGTCTGTTTGGGTTTTACCCCAACTCCTATAGGTTTTAGACGTTGATATGAAGGGAAATATTCTTTTAACTTATCTGGGTTAAGGTCTGGATTAGGGAGATGTCCTAAGATAGAATGACAACTACCAGAAACTAGTATAAGAATTAATACCAGAGACCTGTAAATGCTATCCTTTTCCTTTTCATTGGGAGGCTCTAGAATGTATTGTTGGTTTCCAATGATGGTAGGTCCATTCAGCCTGTGTGCATATGGAAGTGTGGTGGAACTTTTAGTCTTCTTGTTGTTGGAAGTTTTCTTAGAGGCCATTGTTGTCTGAAATGAAGTTTCTTTGCAGTTTAGAGGAATGAAGTTCTCTTCTTTGAGAAGAAGAAGGTTGTGAGAAAAGTTTTGAAGAGAGAAAATGGTTTAGTATTTATAGACAAAAAGAATGAAACGGTTAAGTTTTAATTAAATCATGGGCCACGTGGCGAACTTATTTCATAAAGAAAGTGTGAGCTGATGGCAGTTGAAAAACTCATGATTTCCTAGCCTTAGGGGTAGTGGAGTAGTTGTTAGGAACGTGGGTTGAGTTGATGTGTTGAGAAAAGATATGATGATGAAGATTTCTGGGGATTTGAAGTATCTGACCTTGGAAATGATGAAAATGAAAAGTTGACATGACATCAAAGCAATTCTCGACAACAAATGACTTTTCTCCAAAATAGTCGAAAAAACCTTTGCTGGGGGAAATTTATAGACAGAGATTTTCGACACCATAAAATTAGAATCCAAAATAGCATTTCGACCAAGGAATAAAAATGTGTTCAGTGGTTAAGTTCGACTAAAGAAATTTGAAGAATATTTTCGACGTCTTCGACAAAGATAGGAAGTGAAGATGTTTCGACAACTTCAACGAGGGTTAGTTAAAAATGGCTAAGGTTGGTCTTCGATTTGATAGCTTTGAGGAGACGTGTTGTTTCGACGCATGTGCTGAAGTTTGAAATTCAAAGATAAAAGACGTTTGCAGAAAGGACACGTGGAAGCATTTGATAGAAAAGAACATGCCGAAGGCCAAGTGTTACAATTGTAGGATTTGTCTGTTAGGGGAAGTTATTTAGTTGTGTATTAATAGAGCAAGTCTTGTTAGATTTGTGTGTGTGATATTGTGTACAAATTCCTATTAAAAATTACTCAAAGTACCCGTGTAAGAGAAAAGAGTTTGATTTCTAGAAAAATGTACATGTGAAACACCAATTTTTATTCAGTTTAATACAATTTCATGTTATTTAACATTTTTTGCATTTTTATGATTCCTGTAATTTACAAGTTTTTTACTTTTGCCAACCTTTACTTCCTTTGCCATTTATCCTTTTACATTACCAGAATTTACTTAGTTCATGTTTTCGCTAAGAAACCTTATTTTTGTTTTTGTTCGTTTCATAGAATCATATAAACATAATAAAAACTTTAGTAAGAGTAAAACAACACACGATGGTTGAATCATCACTTTCGACCAAAGCACTTATGTCCTACGATTTGTATGGTTGATCTTGCAAGTAAACTGATCTAACATTAGATTAGAAATCAGTTGTTGTTCGACGAAAAATGACCAGCGAACACTATTATAACTTAATTTGCGATACTATGAATTTATAAATCAAATTGAAGTTTAATATGTTTATTGACAAGTTGATGAAATAAGCATTTCACATAAATTATAATAAACACGTGTGAACATATCCAACAATTACTAGTTATACCCGTGGTGAGATACACTAAATTTTTTACTATGTTGTAACGTTCAACTATGGTGATATGTTGAAAAAATTCTCAAAATTTTGGCACTGGATATCAAACATTTGACATCCACATTTTACGCATTCCTTTTTAACCGTGGTGAAAGGATCTTTTCTTAATAGTGATAATTGTTGTCCACTTGACCAACATTAACTAGGCATGTTCCAAGGACCTGTATACTCAAACCATATTCCAAGAGCCAATAAATGTTGATTTAGTTGATAAGAAGCTGACTCACAAACTAAAATAGTGTGAATTCAACTCAAGTTAGAAGAAGTTAGAAGAATATCTGTAGTAAATAATATATAAGCATCTCTGCAATAGGATCCTTGAGACTTGCTCCGACTCTGGTGAGTCCAAGTCCAACTAACCTAAACATTTTGTAACAAGAGAAGAAAAAAAACTCACTCCAAGATAGTGAGACCATTCCACCAATTTAAAACAATATAATTATTTCCTCTTCTTTTTCTACAAATTATTCAAGAACATGACAATAATTTTTATTTTATCGACTAATTCCGACAAATTCGCAACCTTGTAATCAAAGAGAATGTCATTCCATATCAACGAAATATTTCCAGAAGTACTTTGCAAACATATTTAAACTAAATTCAAATATAGCTAATAAGTTAAAGAAATCAGGAAACACATACATTTAAAACCCTAAAAACTTGGCATAAATTTTCCTTATAGTGCTTACTTGCCAAATTCTGATATAAAAGTATCAATACAATGAAAGAAATCATAAGTCTTAGAATTCACCATTACAGTTTATCATCTGAATGATGAGAGCATAAATAAGGAAACATATCCAATATAGAATGAGACATTTTTCCTTACACTTATTTTCATTTTCATAATCAGATAAGACTGATCAATTAATCCCCATTTTTGGAGAAATTCATCTTCTTGTTTCTGGAAGACCAATGAATAATTCAGTCTCCACATATGAAATTGGACTACTTTGATCTGCATAAGCTTCAACCTCAATTACATTTTCTCTATCATCCGTTTTTGCTTGCTGTGATGAATAACTATCATACTGCACAACAATTTGGATTTTCATTATTCCATTATAACCAAAAGATTTATAAAACTAGAGGAGAATGTTTCATGTTTGATACCAAAAAAAGTTAATGTTATCTGATAGAAAGTGAACTCACCTTCTCAGAGAGCCTGGTATTTTCAGCAACTAGGGTTTTTT
Organism: Lathyrus aphaca; assembly: GCA_963966055.1. Lineage (NCBI taxonomy): Eukaryota > Viridiplantae > Streptophyta > Magnoliopsida > Fabales > Fabaceae > Lathyrus > Lathyrus aphaca. The sequence continues at coordinate 84,804,017 of OZ014522.1, forward strand.
CCTGAAATGTATTCAAAATCATTTCTTCAGATCAGAATCATTTTCATATAATGCTAGTTTGGAGTTTTTTTCAATATACATAATATAAAGACAGATTACCTTTTCTTTTAGATGTTCAATTTGTTTTCTGAAAACCTCGGTCTGAAAAATAGAAAGTTCATAAGTAAAAATATTTCTATAAACTTTCAAACTTTATATGAATTTTTTTTTTTTTTTATCATTCTAACCTTTTTAAGTCGAATTTTGGTTATACTCCTCTCCAACTGTTGCTCTATCCTTTGTAGTTCATCAACGGAACAACTCCCTAAACCTTCTCCTAAGAATTTTCTGCAAACGCCGACATGTTTTCATCTTAGATATTGAATATTGTAAAAATAATTGTGAAGATGAATAAAAATTGAAGAAGTTTAACCGTTTAGAAGTCTCAAGATGATCAATCTTTTTCATCATGTTTTCTGCTTCTTCCTTCAAACGCTGTAATACATAAGGCAATTTCATTCCAACATTGAGTCTCTAATTAGATTGAAATTGAGACTCTAGAAAAATGAATCCAGTAAAAAAAATAAAACTCTATATTAACCAAAGTGAATCTGTTAATAATAGCATGACTTTGAACATTCATTACTGGGAATCACATACATTTCAGCATCTATTAAATCTTATTTTCTTTCAATCAAGCATATAGAACATCAACCATTACAAAATATTTAAATTATAAATAATGAATAGGAAGACAGTAACATTAAGAAGTATATGAAATTAATTTAATTTAACCTGAGTAATTTCAGCAGATTCAGATGTTGTTGGAGTACTATGAATCCTGGTATGACTGCGGTATCGTTCAATTGTTTCTAAAATGCTGTAACAATAAAGCCAATATTACTGATGAGTTCAAGGTCCAAATATATAAGTATGCACTTGATAATTGGTTAGAAAATGAGAAAACACACACAAGGATACATGTAAGAAAATGAAAATGAAAATGTAGAAGTGTATTGTATCATTAAAAAGGAGCAGAATTATCATAGTCAATAGAATCATTAGTCATAGTGCAGTGTATGATTATAAAAAATAACCTTTAGTGTAAACTTTAAACCTAGGAATATGCATGATTTTGCTATTGAATAAAGTGGAAGAAAAACTTCATTATGAAAATAAGCATATGTTACCAGATATGGTGATAGATCAATTTCCTCTAACAGATTTAAGGCAATTTAAAGAAACTTTTGTACAACTGAGATATTCTTCAAGAGAAAGAAAGGAGCTTATTAAGTAGACCATATAGTTTTCCTTAGCAAAGTTTCATTTACCTTTCTACTATAAATAGCTTAAAACATTAACATTTGAAGAGATGCACATTAGGAAAGAATATAGAACAATACAATTTTGAGTGAAGAAGTTGAAGGATTAAAGGAATCAACCATTGAAGGTATTTTCATCTCACTTCTTCTCATTTGTGTAAGGCAACCATGCCAATTAGTAGATAACTATCCCTTGGTTAGAATTAGATGTAATTAACCATATTCTCGAGTATTCATTTTGATCAAGAGTTATATATATATATATATAAAGTTTTAAAAAACGATCGCGTAAAGACTTTCGCGATTTCGGTCAGTACAGGTGTTGCGTTGAAAATAACGGTCGTTGTGGTGTGAATTAATCACAACATTGCAAAAAAGAAACTATTTTTAAGTTCACATCATAAAAACTACTGATACATTTTAAAGAGATTAGGGAAAATTTATTGTTTACATCACTAATCACTACAAGATAGAACGACGAGCACCTTCGTCATTATTACTTGCACTTCCTCCAAAGACATAATCAAACAATCCAGAGCTTCTTAGTAACTCAATTTGTTGGTAGTCATATGAAGAATTTGTTGACAATTGATGATAATTAATAGGAGGTTGATTATATAATGGTGTTCCGCGGCCGTAACGGCGTTTTGTCGCGGCCGTAATGGTGTTTCGCTTGTGATTGTTTTTCTCATACTTAAAACGGTGAATAACGGTATCGGAAGACTCCAAAACCGTTTTGTCGCAGCAGTATTTGTGGTCGCGGACCGTTATATATATATATATATATATATATATATATATATATATATATATATATATATATATATATATATACATATATATATATATATATATATATACATATATATATATATACATATATATATATATATATATATATATATATATATATATGTATATATGTATATATATATATATATATATATGTATATGTATACATATATATACATATATATATATATATATATATATATATATATATATATATATATATATATATATATATATATATATATATATATATATATATATATATATATATATATATGTATACATATATATTGTTAGCAAGAGACATATTGAAAGGAGTACAAAGGGTATTCAATCCTGATTACAAAAGAAAACGAGACGAAACTCGACAAAAGCGAAAGAAATTACCTATCAATTGAAACCTAAGTTAAATAAAACAAAGGGTCTATGTTGAATCCATACATTCCAACCCGAATTCCTAAAAATGATCATCTCTAAGCCAGAAATTTCACCTTCCAAACCGTGTCGGTCATATTCGAACCTGAATTCCTAAGAATGATGTCATTCCTAAGAATCCACAACATCCAACACATCACAAGTCAAATGCTACCTTTTCTACCCGGCTTAACCTGCTTGGATTTGCAAAAAGAAAACCAATCCAAAAAGATCCCCTTGAAACCTCTGCCTCCGATATAAAAGAAGCCAATCCACTCTGACACGTCCAACCAAACAAACTTAGCCACCAGACAATCGAAAAGTGAGTGACTCAAAGTTTCTGATTGAGAATTGCAAAACAAACAATTTATAGCACTCACCGAAGGAATAATATCCCGATACATAAGGTCCTTCATCAGAAGTTTATTCAAAAACCATCTTCATCCAAATGCCTTAATTTTCGAAGGAACCCCTACTTTCCAAACCAATTTGAAAGCTTTGTCATCCCGATTTGATGGACCAAATGGAATACGGAAAGAACTTGACAACCGACAAAAGGAACTAACCGAAAAAGTTGAAGCTTCCTCTTGAGCCCATAACACCCTATCCTTCTTATTATTAATAGGCTTCGTATCAGATACAATAGAGCATAAAGAACCCAAGCTAGCCGTTGCAAGAAATATCAAAATCAAATCATCATTGACCGCTACCGAGACAAACAAAGTTGGTGTTGTATCAGAAACTACAACTTCCCTTTCTGAGCTAACATCTGCTTCTTCAAGATTTCAGGGAGCTGTAGCAATACTAGAGGAGAAAGAACTATCAACCTCGACCTCTATCGGCGCATAGCCATCTACTGCATAAGAACAGAAAGTAGAAGCAGTACCGACTCCTACAAGAAAAGGAGCCTCTGCCGAAACAATGGCTGCTGCCAAACTGGAAGAAGTTAAATGCAAGTCACCAGCAACCTCTAATGGCTCAGACCCAAAACTTCTAGCAAGAATCGATGGAGGAATTCCAAGGTCCCCCAAAACCACCTCTCATCACGCCAACCTCCCATACCCGCCACATAAATGTCCTTTAATGGCGAGAGAGAGAGAGAGAGAGAGAGAGAACAAAACCGAAAACAACTTCTTAAGAATACCAGCCCCGTCCAATTCACATGCCAAAAGGGAGTACTAAAACCATTACCTACACAAAATTTGCAATTGCGAATAAAAATATCTTTCAGATAACTCTTCGTGGTGGAAATTAAATTTATCCACCACGAAGAATAAGATCTCCATCAAGAGAGGGGAGAACTGCTGCCCGACACATGCATTCTGATATCTCCGAATCTCGCTTTCAAAAATTTGAACCATAACTCCTCCGACCCTTCAAGAATCCTCCACCTCCACTTATGAAGAAGGGCCAAATTAAAATCTTCAATCCCTTTCAAATTTAATATTCTTCTATCAAATGAAGACAAGGAGAATCTCAATTAATCCAGTGAGTCATCCTCTTCTCCCTCGTGCTACCCCAAAGAAAACTATTTTGCATCTTAATGATCTCCTTCTGAATCCTCGTCGGAGCCTTGTAAATGGAAAGTTGAAAAATGGGCAAACTACTAAGAACCGATTTAAGAAGAGTGACTCTTCCTCCTAAACTCAAAAATCGACCATGCCAACAAGATAGCCTCTTTTCCAACTTCAAAAGAAGAGGAAACTAAGTTGTTAACCTTCTAGGATTGAAGCCAACAGGAATATCGGGGAATTAAAATTCATTATTCTCTGTCCTACACGCGAAATATAAGGCCGCCTCTTCTAAGAAAGAAGGCGATGTATTAACACTAATCAACTTACTTTTGTGAAAATTTATGCCAAGACCCAAAACTAATTCAAAACCCCTAAGAACCACTTTGATAGCCCACATATTTCTCCAACTACCATCGCCAACCAAAAGAGTATCATCCACAAATTGAAAAATATCAATAAAATAATTGTTATTCACATTGAGGCCCGAGAATTCACCTAACCAAACCGACCTCCTAACCAACCCCATTAATCCTTCAGCAATCGTAACAAAGAGGAAGGGAGAGAGAGGATCATCTTGTCTCAATCCTTTCTCCACTTCAAATTCCTTTCTCGGACTACCATTAACCAGAATAGACATCTTGCTAGAAAAAAATCATTGCTTCCATCCAACGCATACAAAGGTTCCCAGAGCTCATCCGCCTAATCATGAATCTAAGAAAATTCCAACTCACTTTGTCATAAGCTTTCTCAAAGTCAACCTTAAAAAGCGAGACTACCTTATTCTTCTTACTAACATAATCTACCACCTTGTTATCCATCAAAACTCCATCTAGTATTGTCTACCCGGAACAAAGGCACTTTGACAATTAGAAATAATGGAATGTAAGACTCTCTTTAACCTTGCCGCCAAAAGCTTTAGTTAAGGCCTTATACAAACAACCAACTAGACAAATAGGTTTAAAATCGACTAACCCCAAAGGATTCTCTCACTTTGGAATCAAAGTAAAAATAGAAGAGACAATTGCCTTAGATATAACCGCCCCTCTATGGAAGTCATTGAAAAAACAAAGAAAGTCCGCTTTAAGGAAATACCAACACTTTCTAATGAATAAGAAAGAGTACCCATTGGGACCCAGACTTTTAGACCCATCACACCCCACACCATTTCTTTAACTTCCTCCTACAAAAAAAAAAGATTTCAAGCAAGGCCCTCTCATCGTGATTGAGCATCTTGAAAGAAACCTCATCCAAAATAGGCCTATCGAAATTCGGTTCCACAAACTTGCTAACAAAATGATTTCTCACCACCTCCTTAACCTCTTTACCAAATACCAAAACACCTCTATTCAAATTGATCGAACCAAAATTATTATGCCTCATTATCTCCTTCATAACACAATGAAAATAACGACTATTATTATCACCTTCATTAAGTCACTTTAATCGAGACTTTTGAATAAGAATGCTCTCTTTGATCCTTTGATTCAACCAAAAACAACTTGTAGTCTTCTTACTGATCTCTATATCATCAACCGATAAGGTCTCGTTAACCATGGCGGCCGATAAATCCCCATCATTGATCTCATCAACACAATCTTCAACCTCCAACTCATATTTACCAAAGACTTCTGTGTTCCACCTTTTATGACTCACTTTAAGTAACCTAAGTTTTTTTTAAGCACAAAATCGCTTCTCTCCTCTATGCAGATCATTCCACTCCTTTTCAACAAATGAAATAAAATTCTTATCATCAAACCATTTGTTGTTGATTCTAAAAGGTTTCGGACCCCTATCCGACGAATCCACCACCGACCAAACCAGACAATGACTGGATAAGTCTTTCAACCTAATGAATTGGCCCACGACTATCCATTTAACAATGGCTTCTTCTGATAACAAAAACCGACCTATTCTACTCATGGAAGAAACATCCCTACTATATCAAGAGAATTTCCTCTCTTTGTAAGAAACATCCACCAAATCACAATCCGCAATAAAATCCGAAAACTCCTTCATTTCCAAATTGCAGCTACACATCACTCTATCTTTCCTCTCGCTTAAGTTAGCGGTCGCATTAAATATATTATAATTTTCATTAATGACGACATTTATTTTTGTTTTTAATGGTTATTATGACACGATCAATCATAATATGATTCTTTGATTTTAATCATAATAATCAATCATAATATGATGCTTTGATTTTAGAAATTACACTTTATATCATGATCTAAGATAAATACCTATTGAACTTTTAATATGAATGGGTGATCATATATATTTTAACATGAATGCATATAACTGCTCATTAAGATGCATTAGAAAATGGTTAAAGAAATCCAATCACAACAATTTTTACCTCATTTTTATTTTCACTATTTTTAATATTGTTTACAATTATGAGCTAAACACTCACTATCTCTCACATAGATTTATATTAACTGTTGAACAGATTAAACATCACTCAAGTCCTCGAGGGTACGATGCAAAAATACTTAATGTTTGATACTTTCATCAATATATTTTACTATAACAGTAATTTACATTTTCTAAAAATTGGATTTGATTGCTGAATTTTATTTACGTAAGGAAGATGATTGATTGATTGATCAACTACTATTTGACTATAAAATTGAAAGAACAACTATGAAACATTATAAAAAAAAAACTTGAAATAGAAAGTAGTTAGCTAGGGATAAGCAACAGCAATAAAGAACTTATGTTACAGTTTTCTCAGTTTATCTGATACCAAAATCCAAGGTGAATCATGGTAATAAAAATGGTGATGGTGGAAACAACAATAACAATAATAACAATGGTGGTGGCAGAATTTCAAAACCTTTTGGTCACAAGTCACAATAGTACAAAATGTCTTTTTGTTATTAAATATAATGACTTCTAGTAATGGAAAATTCAAGGTTGATAAATATGAATTTAAGAAATTCAGTACAAAAACTTATTTTTCCTATACAATAGATTCGCACAAAGGTTTAAACCTAAGTTTATATCTTTTTGCTTTAATTTTGAATGTATTCATGGAGGACATTCAAAAGTTAGTACCGAGATGCATGATTTTTTAAGATGATATAATCTTACTTGGAAAGTTAAAGGAGGATTTAAATGAGAAGTTGGAGACATAGTGACGAGCTTTAGAAACACGTGGATTTTATCTAATTAATAATAAGACGGAATATATGGAATGTAAGTTCAGCAAAAAGAGATGCGTGTCTAATTTAGAGGAGAAAGTTGGAGACTATATCATCCTATTAGTCATGTAGTTTAAATATATTGTGTTTGTAGTACAAAACTTTGGATAACTAGAAGTGGAAACCATCAAATTCAAGTTGTGTGCTTAAAATGGAGGAATACTTCAGGAATTTTATGTGATAGAAAAGCACTGCTCAAGTTGAAAGGAAAATTATATTGGATTGCGGTAAGACATGCGATGTTGTATGAGACAGAATATTAGACGCTTAAGAATTAACACGAAAGTAAAGTAAGTGTAGCAGAGATGAAGATGTTGCATCGGATGTGTGGTAAGACTTGATAAGATAAGATTAGAAATTACAATATTATAGAGAGTGTTGGGGTAACACCTATAGTAGAAAAGATGGTTGAAAATAAACTTCGATGTTTTGGGTCTGTAAAGAGAAGACCTATAGATTTTGTGGTAAGGAGAGTAGATAAGATGGAGAGAAGCCAAAGAGATAGAGGTAGAGGAAGATCTAAGAAAACTATAAGAAATATTGTTAAGAAAGATCTTGAGATTAACAATTTGGAAAAACCATAGTTCCAGATAGAAAATTATGGAAAAAGTTGATTCATGTATCCGACTCCACTTAGTGGGATAAGGTTTGGTTGTTGTTGTATTAGAGTATGTAAATGAAAAAAATTATATGTTTGAAGAAAATCATACACTATTTTATGGATTGAAGCAATCTCCCTGCATAGGATACAAGCGATATGACTAATTTATCTTAAAGAAAGATTTCTTTATAATTGATGATGATTGTTGCGTATACATCCTTAAACCTTAAGGAGGTGATTATATTTAGCTTTTATTATATGTGGATAATATACTTATTACTTCAAGATGGAAGGAGATAGTTAAGAACTCAACTTTGTAAAGAATTTTAGACAAACCTCTAGGGTGTTGCCATGAAAATACCATGTATGGAAATTAGAAGAGAAAGTTCAAACTAAAGAATTGTTCTTGAATTCAGAAGATTACATTGAGCAAGTTATTAAGGAGTTTTGGATGAAAGGTTATAAGTTAGTGGTAATTTTATTGTCTCCGCATTTTAAAATATCTAGTAACAATTTGCCTTCAACAGAATATAAGGAATATCTGCATTAATAAGAGTTGTATTTTATATCATTCTTAGAGTGTCAAGTTTCCCTTGAGGCATTATTTTGTAACTTGAGAAAATATATACACTCCTATCACATGCATTTCATAAAGATTTAGTAACAAACTTTTGAACTTTAATTACATAAATTAAATTACTAAATTAAAATAGACAGCACACATAAATCAATCTTTTGAACTATATTATGCAAAGAACAAGTTGCCAAGAATAGTTTTCTTTTTTTTGGCTATAAATATCAAAAACCTAATGATAAAAAGAACGTAATATATATAATTAAATAGCCTTGGGATGTTCAGTTTGTATGACCTTCAATTATCTAATAAAACATCACCAAAATTAAATAATTAATATAGTTGCATTTTCCTTTCTATTAATACTCTAACACTACATTAATATCAGTAATGATAAAAGGAAAGTACTAGAGTACATTGCTTAACATAACAAATTAAATTATTATTATCTTATGGTTTTTTCGTCTTTATGGATTAATTATCTATATGATACCAATCAAACATAAATAATTTATTTTAATTTTTATAAATAATATTAAACATCAAAAGAAGTATGGTGTTATAATTTTCATCATAAAAAATGTTCAAAAAACTTTTATTTTCTTCTTTCTTGCTATTTTTTCTTATATTTTGTTTTTAATTATTTTTGTTTATTTATAATTTTATCTTATATATATTTTCATTTTTTTATTGATTTAATATTCAATGAGATTACTATATACTTAAAATAATAATAAAAATCATTTAAAAAAGAAAGACAAGCAAACATACCTTGAACTTGCAAATTCATAAATTCTCCCTCTTGGTGAGAAAACAATAAGAGCAACCTCAACATCACACAAAACTGATAATTCAAAAGCTTTCTTCATCAAACCATTTCTTCTCTTTGAGAATGTTACTTGTCTGCTTGTTGCGTTCTCTATACGCTTCATCTGTGTCTTTCCTCTCACCATCTTTGCTGAAATCACAACATCAACAAAAAGATATGAAAAAATATTGAATTTCATGGTCAATATATAACAAGAGAATCCTAAAAAAGCACAGATTTCAAGATCTAGAAAAACTGTGGGAGATGAAAAAAATGCAACAGATTTATTAGAATCACTTACTAACCAATCAAACCACAATCTTAAGGCTGAAAAAAGCAAAGAAATGGGAAGTTTAATGAAGAAAAAAATAGAAATAAAGTTTTCAACTAAAAGAGTGAAATAATTGTCAAAGTATTTTGATGAGAAAATTAAATGGTGTGAAATAGCTTCGTAGGATAAGGTCTATATAAACACCTAGGTTAAAGATTTATTTCTCATCGAAAAGAAGTGATTTTTTCTGAACTTACCAGCAAAACAAGCAACTTCAAAGGGAATGGATAGGAATAAAAGGTTGAGCCTAAAAAAGGAAAATAAGGTTAAAAAATAGGTTTAAAAAGAAAGAAGAAACTATGCACCCCAAAAGTAGTGATACATATAATTGAGGGTTGGATTTGGATTTGACGTTCTTTTTAGTAGACACCTTTACTAATTAATCATCCTCATCCCACTTTTGTTACTACGAGCTACCCCACCATACTAAGAAACAAATCAATTAATTGTTTTTTGTATTTAAAAGATGAAACCTTATAATTTGCTTGTTTTGGTAAAAATTATTAAATAAAACTCTACTGGCCCATAAAGAGAAATTTCTAGATTAAAGTCAGTAGTATTTTGAAAATGATACAGCCAAATTTTCTACTAAAGGAAAGAGGAAAAAGAAAATATATGTATCTATTTGTGTGTAAAGAAATGAGACATATATGTTTTTTTTATTGTTCGGGATTAATGATATAACTTTAGTAAAATGTATGGCATTCAGTTAATATTTTTATTGTTGGATTTTAAGTGTGTGAGTATTAAAGTTTCACGTGATTAAGAACGAAATAAATGTTGAGTTTATAAAAGAGGTGATCTATATTTCAATTGTCTTAAGATTTTGGGTGGATATATGTGGCGTCAAAGTCTTTTGGATCTCGAACGTTTGGTCCTCTGACATTTACGAATCTCGCTTTTCAGACTTCCCTAACAGTGATATCAGAGTCAAGATCGAGTGAAGGATTGACTCACTTGTATCAAAAGTCCTCATGGTGGTGAATAGGAGGCAAGTCATGTTAATAAATTGCCAATGGTATACAAGTGCATATGGATGAGCTTATGCTTGAAGGGGAGCATTAACTGTGGATAGATTAACACTTGTGAGAGAGATAATTGGATTTCAAGTGTGAAAGTGATAAAGTCCCACAACGATTAGGAATTGAAAAAATATTGTGTTTATATGAAAGATGACTCATACCCTATTGTCTTAAGATTTTGGATTGATATGTGGCATCAAGGTCTTAGAACGATGAACGTTTGTTTTATGTGGCGTCAAGCTTACACTTTTTATGTCTCATTTTAAGGATTAAATTAGCTAATAGAAAGCATATTTTCAGATAAGCTAACCATTAAAAATATATACAAAGACAATTTTAATTTATAAAAACACATTTAAACTATGATAAAAAGATCACCATAAACAAATTTAGAGTGCACAAGATAATCTATAATGCAAAACTAGTGGGATACTCGTGTGTTCGTACGTGTTTCGGTCAGTTATCCGTATTTGTTTAAAAATAAACTTTAATTTATTTAAAAATAAATAAAATAAAAAATAAAAAGACTTTCATAAAATAAAAGAAAGGGAAAAAATAAAATTGAATACTAATTAATTAATTATTAAAAAGCATTGTGTGAAAAAGAAAATTTTTTAAGATATATATTTAGTTAAATATTTAAAAATATTTAAAAAATTAATTGCATTAGAAAATTATAATTTAGTAAGATGATTGTTGAAAATCAAGTTTTGATAAAGTAAACATAAAACATCCTATTTAAAAATGAGAAAAAATATAACAAAAAATATTAATCAACATTATATTTTTTACTGTATAAAAAAATTTAAATCAACACTATCATACATTGTCCGTGAGTAAATACACAAATTATATTACATTAAATTGTATCTATATTAATACTATTCAATATTTAGAACAATAATATAATTGATAAATTAATATAATTAAATATTTGGAATAATAACATAATTGATAAATTAATATAATAAAAAGATCACCATAAACAAATTTAGAATGCGCAAAATAATCTATAACACAAAATTTCATTATTAAACTATGATTAAAAGATCACCGTAAACATATTTTACCATTAAATACATGAAGGAAAAATAGAGCATTAAATATAAGTAGAAAAAGAAAATAGAGCAATTTGAAGATAGTGGTGCATAATGTATGCAGCAATAATAAATGAAATGGTACAATGCCACTTTTGTTCGTACAGAAACATAAGTGAGGTAACCAATAAGGAGTCGTAAACGTAGCACTTTGTCTTCAAGTGTCATCATCACTATTTTATTTTTTGGGTTCTGATTATCATCACTATTTTGTCCCATCAAGATGCTTTTTCTATTCTTTCTTTGTTAGTGATGGCTTTCGTACTTTCGCTTAAATGATATTTACAAATTCTAGTTTATATAATTTATATATTAGTCAATTACTTGTCATTAACTAAATACAGAAATTGAAGAATAAAAATATATGTAATTTTTTAATTCATCTTTTGATATTCTTAGTCATTTAGCGTATTTTCTAATATATTTCTTGTTTCTGTAGATATATTTTCGGATGCATCTTTTTTACTTTACATTAGATGTTTTCGTTGATACATCTACGAAAAAAGTTTTGTAGATACATCTCTGAAACCTTATCAGGACAATTTTTTAATTAAAATAAACACAATATTATTGTTCGTAGATGAAATTTAACTGTTGCTGATGAATATAAAATAACATACATACGTAAAATTAATAATAGTATATACATAAGATGCCATATGTCAAAAAAAGGAACAAATTATAGTACATCAATAATGTCATGAAAATAGTAAAAGTATAATACATAAATAAAAACACAACAGACACTACTTGGTGTGTCGGACAACATCTTCATCCTCTCATATGTCGCCTCCTGCGCCTCTACCGCTTCGTCGACCGTCTGGTCTGCGTCTACGCCAATTGATCCCACTCATCCTTGCCTGATGCCTGTGGTACTAAAGTGCCTTCGTAATAATCTCATCCATTATACTTTTTTCGCCATATCCCTCAGTGAAAAAACTGACCTCAATGCCTTCCCACGCCATCTCCACTATGTACCGACAACGAGGCAATACATCATGAGTGTGGTCCAACTGAGACTGCTCCTCCTCTAATCTCCTAATGAGTTAGTCTGGACGATGATCCTAGAGCAGTGGGCACCATGTACAAGTGTGACACGGTAAAGAACCATCTTATGTAACTGTTCGCTGTAGATTTTGACGATCAATCCCTGGTTTTCCAATCTCACTAAATTTGGGTAACTTGCAGGACCAACCAAACCAGTCCTAGGACACATGTGCAAAATTCGAATGTATTTTATGAACCTTTAAAGAAAACGTTTCTGATTTTGTACAAGTTTTCACACACTAAAACTAACAAATGCTACCCTATTTATACAAAAATAAAATAACTGCTAACTAACGGAAAAATTCTAAGAATTTGACACTTGGCTTTCTGCATGTTCTTTTTCTTCTAAAACTTCCACGTATTCCTCTGCCAAACAAAACCAATGTTCAAATTTGAACTTCTCCTTAAGGATAAAACAACATGTCCCTTTACCATGTTGAATTCATCTGATATTGGACACGTCAATGAAACCGTCAAAAAAACAAGACATCATCCCCTTTGTCAAACTATTGAACATTCCACCATCACAGTCGAATTATCGAAATACCATTACTTCATTTTCCTTCCTTTGCAAATCTTGTCAAAAGCATCATTTTACTTTAGAAACCATGGTGTCGAAAATACATGCATACAAATTGCCCCCCAGCAAAGATGTTTCGACTGTCTTTTGGAGAAACCAACATTTATTGTCGAGTCATGTTTCGACTTCATGCTACTCACATTATATGCGCTGATTCCCAATATCTGACTTTTGTCAAGTCATAAGACAAAACAATCATCACACTTTTCCTAAAACATCATGTCTAGCCCACGTTTGGACATGATCTCCATCACCCTAGGCACCTAGGTTTGTCACGTTCTCTTCAACTTCCATCACTTTTCTCCACTACCATTGAAATCTTTACACGTGCCATAACCGTTTGAAAAACAATGTTTTTACTCACCTTTCTGTATAAATACTCATTTTACCTTTTCTGAAAAACTTTTTATATTCTTGGACCGACCTTTTTATAACTCAATCTCAGACCTTCTTCTCTTACTCAAACTTCTTCCATTAACAATGGCGTCTTCAAGCAACCAGAAGATCAAAGATAGAACTTTTCTCCCATATGCACACAGACTATCTGGACCAGAAATCGTGGGCAATCAACAGTACGTACCAGAACCTCAAATGAAAGAGAGAAGACAAACATCTATCAATCCCAGGTACATATTCCAATTCTCATTTCTGGAACTTATCATGTTATGTTAGGACCATTGCCTAACCCAAACATTGACCAGACTCGATTAAAAGAGTTTTTTCCTTCTTATTCTCATTCTAAACCCATAGGTGCTGGAATAAAACCCAACCATAGTGGAGAACCCATAGAAAAAACTGAAGACCCATATATTCCTGCCGAACTAGACTTGACTTACCTGAGTCAACCCAGGATTTTTAGGAGTTGTCCTTTGACAAAAGATCCCTCTGATTACTTAGATTGGTTAGCCAAAGTCGAAAAGGTTAAAGGAAAGTTCTTGAAACAAGTTGGCGTCTTCGACTTAATCCAACTATCAAAGGTAGGTCCTAGATATTGTACCAATATGATCCTGGCTTCCCTTTACTTTTGGGATAGTACCTACAACAACTTCCACCTTCCTTGTGGAATGGTGACTCCAACCCTCTTCGACCTAGCTGCCATAGTTAGCCTTAGTCCAATAGGGATAGATTTTAATCTAATTGTTCTGGATGATAACTCCATAGCCTTCGAAACCAGTTTCGCCTCTTATTCTTTATTCATTGCCCATTATCACGACAAAAATTCCCCTGAAGTACTTGACGTATAACACATAGCTTTCTTAACCCTTTGGCTATCAAAATTTGTGTTTTGCTCAAGATCCCTCCAAGTTGCCAAAAAATATCTCACAATAGCCATACAACTTCATGCTGGTAACAACCTATACCTGAGCGAAATGATTCTGGAGAACCTCTATGAATCGATCAGCGAGAGCGTCGAATCCTTGAAGTTGATCAAAGAGAAAGGCAAACTAAGCTTAGCAGGCCCCTTCTGGCTCCTACAATTGTGGCTTAATGCCACTTTTGAAACCTCCATTCCCATCAAGAACGTGGTGGATGAAGAAAGTGTCAAAAGTATGACTGTCGAATGGTGTAGGTTAGTACAACTAACCCCCTCTGAAGAAGGAATTGGCCTTCGACGATCCTTCACCAGTTATGTGACAATGTTTTCTAAGAGGTACAACTTCACCCCAAGTATGGCACCTTTTTCCAATAGAACCGTTGGGCCTAAATGGTTCACCAAACAACTTCCCTTCGAACTACAAAAAGACGAAGACATCTTCTTGGTTATTTGGGAATCGTTTCTGACACCAAGGCTCTTGTTTTACCATCAAAACATGACCAACACAAAAATTGCCCTGATTGTTTATCAACCCAACCTCGTGGCTCGCCAGTTTGGGTTGATCAAAATAAAACCAAAACCCATTTACCCAAAGAAAGGCTCCATCCTCTCCTACAACTATTTTTTCAATGCATCAAAAAGCATAGAACTATCAGAGAAGTTGAATGATGCAACCTTGGAGATTCGACCAGTGGTCTTTCGACCAACCTTTCTTTGCACGCAAGAATTCGACGTTTGGCGGAAGGACTATTATCTCACCAGATTCTATGATGTAACAACCTTTCAAACACTCCTGACGAACGCTTTTGCTTTTGTGCAGGATCGAACCAAAAAAGGTATTCAACAACATATTAAGGAGATCCAAAAATTTCAAAAATATTTTGAAACTATTTATAGGCCACATGATAATAGGTGAACCATAGGCGAAGTAACGGTAACTCTAAAGCATAAGTTCACAGAAAAGTTGGGGAAATTAATGTTGCCTTCTTATGTTCGACCAGAAGTAAGTTATGACTTGGCATATAGTTATTATCCACCAAAATTTCTCCCTCTGCCATCTGCTGAATTTGGCATGGCCTTGAGCCCTCCATTTCCAGATTGGTTTGTTTGTGGATCTGATTTGAAATTGCTTCAAGAGTCTCGTAAAAAGCCTGTTGAGCGTGTGGTTCCAACCAAATATCATTTGGACAATTACCCAGGGCACCTTCATGTTGGAATAGAACACGTACGCGTGGAATCACCTATTCTTGAAGGAAAGAAAAACACAATTTTTATTTCATTTTATTTTTATACTTATGTTTTCCTTTTTTTCTTACTTACTTTCTTGCTTTCCTTTCTAGCTGTCAAGATTCATGCAAAGAAAGCTGCCGTCGAAAGCAAACCTGGAAAGGCAGTCGAAAAGTCTTCTTCCACTGTGAAAAAGGTTTCAACAAAACGTCCAACTTTGGTTATTTTGTTCACACGGAAAACTCATTTTACTTGTACTAACCAAACCCTTTTTGGTGTTTTAGGTAAGTCGAAAACCACCAACCCCTCAGAAAAGAAAACAAGAGGAATCACAGGTGATTTCTGACGAATCTGGGGAAGAATATCCAGAACAAAAAACCCTCAAATGAAAGAAAGCTCTGAAGATTAAAACAGTTGCCTCTCAAAGATCCCTTGTCCAATCTGTGAAGAAAACTCCTCCTACCAGCCCAATAATCAAAGCTACACAAGATGCAGAAAGTGGGAACTCCGGCCTCCATACTGAGATTCCTCAAGTAAGTTACATTTCGACTAATGTTATTTTTCTTGCACTTTCTTTTCTTAACTTCTTTTTATTTCCAGGTTCAAGTCATGGTCGAAGAACGCCCTATCAGCTCTACTCCTCACTCTCCAAAAGATTCAGCTAAGGAATCAGGAGCAGAAGTGGATCTTGAAAAAACCCAACCTCATGGTGAGACCAATATGATGGAGGGAGTCCAAGAAGAAATTGCTCCCACAGACGACGAACCAGAGCCACAAACTGTAACTGAATTCGACACCAATATGGATAATCTATCTGATGGCAACTCTCCTCTTCACCCAAAATCAGATATTGGCAAAGATGATGGTTTTGTTAAAGATGATAAGAGCGAAAAGGCTGATGGTGAACCAATTGTCGAGGAAGAAAAGGAACAAGAGAAAGAACAAGATGTTGATGTTGGGGAGAGCACCAAAGCAAAAACTGTTGAAGGCAAGGGTCAGTCGAAGAAAGAAGCTGGACCTTCTACTGGGCCTTGTATTCAACCAATTTATGCTCAGACCCAAGGCACTCCTTCATCCACTGGTTCGACTACACTTTCACGTGAGGAGCTTGAAAATTTTAAAGTGAGGAAACCCTTAGATTACCTGAAGGTCATGCTCAGTTCCCGCTACAATTTCCTAGATTCTTCTTATAGTATTTCTACTACCTCTGAAGTCAGATCCCTTAACACCATCATAACTGAAGTCAAAGCCAAAATACTTGGTGTGGATCTATTCAAAGTTCTAAGCAAAAATCCTACTGCTCAGTTTGAACTGAAGAAAATCCTCAAGCAAGTTAATGTCCTAGAGGCTTCTGCTGACGAAACTCGCCTGGTGATGGATTTAGCCCAAATAATTGATATAGTGAGTGTAGAACTCAATTGTCAAAAAGAGTTCTCCCAATTGATCTCCAACAAGACTGAAACTCAAACTGCTGAATGGGATGTTGTAGCTGCTTCGACTGACAAAGTTTTAGAGTTGCAAAGGATTTCTGAAGCTTATTCCAAAGATGTTGTTGAATGTGACAACAACATTCAAATCTTTGAGAAACAAATAGCCCAACTTCAACTCAAAATCTCCCAAGAAAAGCAACACAAAGCAAACCTTCAGCAACCCAAGCATGAGGAGATTGTCGAAGAGAACAAGGTTGGACTTCATCACGCAGACAGAGCCCAACAATTAAGTCAGGAAATTGACAACATTTCTTATAATAAGAGTTTGTGTGAATGTCGAATCCAAGTTCAAAAGAGAAAGTTTGAGGAACTCAAAGAGTCTTTTCTTAAAGACTAAATTGTAATAGAAATAGGTTTTTTATTAGTAGCCTTTGAGGCATTTCTTTTGTAATGACATTAACGCCATTTGTTTGGTGAAGTACCTTATTTGTTTCATATAATTATTCTGCTTTTATTTTCACTTCTTGAAAAGTGGGCTTATACTTTTTTTAATACTTGCCATTTATTTTTAGTATCCTTTCGTCTTTGCCTATCTCTTCGACTTCATGCGCGCCATTTGAAAAATCTTGTAGGATTTTGAAAGGTCCTTCCCACTTAGGGGACCATTTTCCCATTAATATATCTTTTCGATCCATGGGAAGAATTACTTTCCAAACGAGATCACCCATAAAGAGGGTCTTGAATTTTAATTTTTTGTTGTAAAATGTTTCGACCCTTTCTTTCTTTCTTTTTATCAAATCTAAAGCGCGCAACCTTTCTTCATCTAAATCAACTAATTCATTTATCATCATGCTCCAATACGTTTCTGATGGAATTTCATGATGCCTTTGAACTCGTATAGATTGTAAATAAATTTCAATTGGAAGTACTGCATCATGTCCATAAGTTAATTTGAATGGAGTAGAGTTTGTAGCTTCTTTGGGAGATGTTCAACAAGCCCATAAAATTTGATCCAAAGTATTATGTCAATTTCTAGGTTTTCTACCTACGTGTTTTTTGATCAAATTTATTACAACTTTGTTTGCTGCTTCGACTTGTCCATTTGCTTGGGCATAATAAGGTGTAGAAGTCAAAAGCTTAAAACTTGTTTCTTTTGCAAATGTTTGCACGTTTTTTCCAGTAAACACAGATCCTTGATCGGTGGTTATTGTTTCATGTATTCCAAATCTATAAATTATATATTTCTGGATAAACTCTATGACTTCCTCTTGGTCCATGTTTACCAGAGGTATGGCTTCGATCCATTTAGTGAAGTAATCTACTCCAACTAAAATGTATTTATGCCCTTTTGACGAAGCTTGTCGAATTTCTCTAATTAAGTCTAAAGCCCAACCCCTGAATGGCCAAGGCTTTATAATTTAATGCAACTCACTTGCAGGGACATGTGGTATACCTTCGTGTACTTGGCATTCGTGACACCCTTTTGCAAATTCGACACAATCTTTCAACATGGTTGGCTAATACAGACCTTGTAGAAATAATAACCATTTCATCTTATGCCCTGCTTGGTGTGCACCACACGCACCACTGTGCACATTTGACAAAGCTATGTAAGCTTCCTCTTCGCCCAAGCATTTTAGTAGAACTCCTTCTGCAGTCTTTTTAAATAACTCATTTCCAAAGAGTACGTAGTTTAAAGCTCTGTACTTTACCTTTCTTTCCACTTTCTGGTTTGGGTCTTTTAGATAATCCTTAATAGTTTTTCTCCAATCCTTAACTTATGAACTATATACATTGAAATTTAAAAATTTTCCTCATCCCCATAACCTAGTTTTATTGTCTCTAAATCTGATGCGGATAATTTGGTGGATATAACTCTTCCCCTTACTTCAATAGCGTTTTCCAACTTTTCCTTCGACACTTTGTAGCCTGATGCAATTTGGTCCAGGTCATTGGCTTCTTGATTTTTCATCCTAGGAATATGTTTAAGGGTTACATTGTCGAATGCTTTGAGGAGTATGTTAGCTATTACAAAGTACATAATCAAATTTTATTTGACACATTTATATTCTTTGGTTAATTGTTTTATTACCAATTCAGAGTCACCCATTATTTTGACTCTTGTTGTCCCCAATTCCAACAATATTTCAAGTCCAGCAATTAGAGCTTCATATTCTGCCTCATTATTTTAACATAAGTGTTCGACCCTGTACTTGAATTTTGTTGGAATTTTGTCAGGAGAAATAATTAATATTCCAACACCAGTTCCATTCTTATGACTGGAACCGTCAAAATACAACCTCCATGGCTTTAATTCAACATATGTTAAGGAATACTCTATCAATGCTAGAGCCCATTTCCCAATTCGACTATGTAAAATGGATTTAGATAACATATACTTTATTACGTCGAAATGATAGGAGACATATACATCAACTAGTTTTATATAGTGCTTTAATTTTGTACAAGAAAAATATACGCACAAACATAATTTCTCTATTACACTATATCTAGTTTCAACATCGTTTAAGACTCTGCTGAGATAATAGATGGCTCTTTCGACGCCATTTCATCTTCCTGACACAACATGCTTCTTAAAGTCTTGTCTGATGCTGAGATGTACAATTTCATACTTCTTTTTCTACAAGGAGACACCAAAACTGGAGGACTGGCTAGATATTCCTTGATCTTGTCGAAGGCATCTTGTTGTTCTTGCCCCCATGCGAAGTCTTCCTTCTTTAGTCGAAGCATAGGAGAGAAAGCTTGCGTGTTTCCACTAAGGTTAGAAATGAACCTTCTGAGAAAGTTGATTTTCCCTAACAGAGATTGCAATCCTTTCTTTGTTGATGGCGCTTTTGCTTCCATTATTGCTTTGGCTTTGTTGGCGTTTATTTTGATTCCCTTTTTGTGGACCACAAAACCTAAAAAATCACCCGCCTGTACACCAAAAGCACATTTAAGGGGATTCATTTTTAAACCAAACTTCATCATCCTCTCAAAGGATTGTCGAAGATGGTCTAAATGATTTTTTCCTGAAACAAACTTTATTACAATATCATCAATATATATTTGTATGAATGTTTCAATAAAATCATGAAAGATAAAATTCATAGCCCTTGTGTAAGTTGCTTCATTATTTTTCAAACCGAAAGGCATTACTACCCATTCGTAAGTCCCTATTGCCCTAGGACAATGAAAGGCTGTTTTGGAAACATCTTCTTCTGCAATGAATATTTGATTATAGCCAGAGTATCTATCTAACATACTTAGGTACTCGTGGCCTGCTACAGAATCTACTATCATTTTTGTTACTGGCATAGGATATTCATCCTTTGGGGTGGCTGAGTTCAGGTCTCGAAAGTCAATACACACCCTTAGTTTGCCATTTTTCTTAATTACAAGTATTATGTTTGCAATCCATTCCACATACCTGGTTGGGCGGATGAATTTGCATTTGAGAATTCTTTCGACTTCTTCTTTTATTTTCGATAGAACTTCTAGCGCAAAGTGTCTTGGAGTTTGCTTCACAAGCTTATTTCCTTCTATTATAGGCAACTTTAGTTCGACCAGACTTCTATCTAAACCAGGCATTTCGTCATAGTCCCATGTGAAACAGTCTTTGAACACTTTTAACAAACAGACTAATTCGACCTTGAACTGAGGATCCATCCTAGCGCTTATGTAGGTTGGTTTTTTTTCTGCCCCCAACCCCAAATTAATTTCTTCCAATGGGTCCTGTGCTACCATCTTCAGGCTAGTTGACACTGGATCCTTTTCGAACCCCAGGGGTTCGTCATCATAGATGGCGTCAAGCTTCTGATTCTGCCATTCGCCTATCTGGTTATCATTACCATCTTCATCAACGTCCCTTCGAGGACATTGTTCGTCCAATTCTTCTTCGTTGGCTTCGACATCCATGTATTTTACTTCGGCTTCAAGAGTCGCTTTGAGTTTATTTTCGGGCATATAGGTCGCCAGTCTTTTAAGAGTTGTTGTTTCACTCATCATCATCATCATCAAATTCACTACCCCAACCTATTGGCTCAATATGGGAAGTCCCCCATATGTGACTTGGTTCGCAAATTATTTCCTTATCCCATTGAAAACCATGTGTTGGGTGGAGGTACATGGAACAATAGGCGTTGTTAGTTGCCTTCAAGTCGAATTCTGCTAGACTGCAGGGAGGTATATGAGCCAGATTTTTATCGAAGCTTCCACTGTTTGCATTGTTTATTTTAGTCATGAAATATCACTGATCTACTTCTATGTTTTCGACAATCCCATCAGGACGTCAGATGACTATACACTGGTGCATTGAAGAAGGTACAACCCCTACTCCATAAATCTACTCCCTTCCAAGCAATAAATTATAATTCTCCCTGGAAGCGATGACTATGAACATTGTTGGTCTGGTTATAGTTCCAACTGTCAAGTCTACCTGGATAACGCCCATGGTAGTGCCTACTTTCCCTTCATAATTCGACAGCACCATATTGTGGGGTTTCGCGTCAGAATCTTCTTTTCCAATTTTCTTTAACATGTAGTGGGGCATCAAATTCACTGCAGCTCCCCCATCCACTAGTATTTTATTCACACCAACATTTTCGACCTTTCCCTTGATGAACAAAGGCTTCAGGTGTCCCTTCATTGATTCGTCTGGCTTTTCGAAGAAGGCATTCTGCTCTTCAACGCAGCTGTTGTTCATTATGTAGTAACATACAGGCCTAGGTTCCACTGTATTATCCACCATGTTCTCTTCCTCATCTTCGACTTCCATGATCCGGTCATAGTCCCTAGGGAGGACAGATACTATATTGCAGACCACGTCAAATGATCCCTCTGATTCAGATTCAAAATCGTCACTCAATTCGTCATCTTCTAGCACTTTGTTGTTGAGTTTCGACACCTGTGACAGGCTACTTGTGTTGTTCTTTTGAGAAGACTCCCCTTTGCCTGCAACTTGAGCATTCTTGCTTGATTCTGATTTATCCTTGTAAGCATCTTCTTTCTTGACAATGATTCTTTCTTTAGCTTCTTTTTCATCCCCCTTCTTCCTCTGGAATCTTCTCCATTAGGACATTGACATAGGTTTTTCCCTTTGTAGTTCTCTGATGGATATGGTCTTGGTTTTGGCCTTTCAATTTCTTTCTTGCCTTCTACTGAAGGTCCTCTTTGGATTTCAAAATCTATCCACTTCTTTGGTCCTTGAGCATCCCTAATGGGTTGGACCCATTTATCATCAGCAACCTTGCCAGATGGTTTGTAGGTGTTGTAGTATCTTCTCCCAAAATTTTGAAGGTGATGCTTACTTCTTCTTGGTCATACCTTCCAGCTTCGACTGTTGGGCTTGTTCCCCAATTTCCTATTTTCTTGGTTTTATCTACTGCCTCCAAATTTGTTGTTGCCTTTCTGTCGAATATTGCACTACAACATGGACATAACATGACTTCAGTCTTCTTCTTCTGACACCTCTGGATGAATTCTACTAAATTATCATCCTCTTTTGGATATGCCAGCCTTTGGTACTCTTCTCAACTGTGTTCCATCTCAATTTTCTCTTTGTTCTTTTGATACAAGTCCACCATGTTGATGTCTATCTCCTGTCCATCAACAATGCTTAATTCATTCATTTTTCTAACAAGAGCCTCTTCGAATTCATTCTGGCCTTTTGTCAGATAGAGACTTTTTTCTTTGACTTGTTGCTTTCTTGGATCTTCCATGGTACTGCGTAGTATTCCATAAGTTTTGCAGGGCCTTCAACAGCTTCTGCCTTAATTCTTGCAATGCTTTTGTTGACAAGTCTCACAGTGTTGGTACAGCTTACAACATTCTTTTCTTTTGTTTGATTAGGGTCGAAACCTTCAACAATCTAGTCTTCAATGATGAAGCCCTCAGTAGCCTTCTTTTCGACACTAAAAGAACTATAAGATTCTTTCTTAGTGCTTACAGGGACATCTTCCCACCCAATTGGCTGGATTTTGTTGATGTCAACATGAGAACTTGCAGGGGCAGTGTATTTCACAAGATAATCAAACTTCCTATTTGGCCCTCCGAGAGTGTCCCAAATTATTTTATTCTTCGCCATATTGTTATTTCCCTTGTTGAAACCTTCATTAGTTTCCTTCTTCTGGTTATCAAAGTCTACAATAACTTTGACCTTGTCTGGACTGTTGAAACCCTCAGTGGCCTCAACCTTGTTTCGACTGTTGAAATCTTCAGTAATCTCAACATTGTATGAGCTTTCGAAACCCTCAGTAGTCTCAACATTGTTTGGACTGTTGAAATCTTTAGTGATCTCAACATTGTTTGGGATGTCGAAACGCTCAGTAGTCTCAACATTGTTTTAACTGTAGTCATTCAGTTCCTTCACATCAAGATTGTCAGTAACCTTGATCATTATTGGCATGGTCAAATAGTCTTTGGATACTTCCTCCACTTTAGCCTGGTCTGGGAGATCATCAGCAATCCCCACCATGTTAATGTGGGTGTCGAAACCTTCAGTGGCTTCTATCATCTCAAAGCTATTCTCAAACATCTTTTCAATTTCGACCATATTCATATTGAATGGTTCAGCATAATTAGCTTCCATCACCTGCATAGGATCGGTTTCAATCCTCATTTGTTGCTTTGGTTTGTCTCCAAACTTCAGCCTTCCATCTTAAATTACATTCTGAACAAGATCCCTGAAAAGGAAACATTGAGAAGTTTTATGACCCAGAAAGTCATGGTATTTACAAAAACCTCTGTTTTTCTGTTGGTCAACAGGGGGTTCCTTAACTCCCAGTGGTCTTATTAACTGACCATCTTTAACCAACAAGTCAAAAATTTCGCCACACTTGGTGACATCGAAAGTATAAGTTCTTTTAGGAAACTTATTATTCTTTTCTGGTTCGACCGGAATTTTTCCGTTCGACGGATTTAGCATTTTGCAAGAGTATGGTGGGCCTTGTTTCAATTCTGCCAAGTCAATTTCTTGTTTGTCGAAGATAACTGGTTCATCTTCGTCACAATCGTCCTCTTGGCATATTCCTACATAGGCCACTCTTTCCTTTTTACTTTTGTTTGCCCTAAATTTCTCAGCTTTTAGTCTTTCAATTTCTCTTATCCGATTTGCTAATTGTGCCATGTCGCTTAAATATTAAGTATCTAGTTTCTTTCTTATAGAATAATCTAGACCTCCTGTAGTTATTTCGACTAATTCTTGTTCTGGCACTTGTGTGAAACATCTTGCCTTCAACAATCTGAATCTATTAAGGTAATCATCTATAGGATCTGAAAATTTTCTCTTAACACTGGCTAATTCCTTTAAACTTATCTTAGTTTGTCCCATATAGAATTGTTCATGGAAGAATCTCTCTAACTGGGTCCATGTGTGTATGGAGTTTGCTGGCAGAGACGTAAACCAAGTAAATGCATTCTTTGTCAAAGAACTTGGGAAGCATTTCATTCTTAGATTTTCATTATGGGCTATCTCTCCAGCTTCGATTAAATAACGCGATATATGTTCTATGGTGGATTCACTAGTGTCCCCTGAAAATTTGGTAAATTTTGGGATTTTCCACCTTGGAGGTAACTCCTGTTGTAGAACATTCTCAAATAATGGGGAAGCATAACTAGGCCTTTGCAATCCTACGTTTACCCCATTTTGCGCCATTATTCTTTCGACCATGGCTGCCAAATTATTTTAGACAGGCAGATTATTATAGCACATTCTCTGTTGCAAGACATCATCAGCGTCCTGACCTCTTTGGACTATTACCCTTCTAGACTCTCGTTGAACAGGGACTTCGACACGAGGCTGTTCGACCACCTCTTCTTGAATCCTAAGGTTGGCCTGGGGATTGTCTAAAGGTCTCTGATTTATTGTAGGCTTTTCTTAGACATTGATCACTGGGTTCTGAATTACAGGTTCTCTATGTCGAATCTGAGGGACACCAAAGAAATCAGCAATACGCGTTGTCGTTACCTGGATTTACATCCTGGTACAAACGCGAAAGTGGCGCAGAAAGAGGTAGATTCTCCAGCCAGGCATTTTTATCCCGAAGGAATGGAAATGGTAATATTGCACAAACCAGAGAAAAGAAAAGAAAGGACACAGGTCCTGTGAACCAAAGAGACTGGGTTCGGGAGTCGGTTACAACCTGGGAAGGTATTAGCACCCCAGATCGTCCGCCGTACCCGACAGGATCCATGCTTGCAAAGAAAATGCTTCAAAGGGTGAAGAAATGAAAGTTGTAGCAAAAAGAAAGACTAAAACTGGAAATGAAAAGAAAAGAAATGGGGAAAATGTAGGGAAAATAAAAGAGTGTGCTCGAACGGGCCCTACCCCGCTGCCTACGTACCTCACTGGACAAGAGGATCAGAGTCGCCGTAGTTCCCCTAACTAGGGGTGGAAAGATTGCTTGTGTCTTAAGGCTTGAACTGCCTATGTCAATGCTCAGGTGTTGCAGGCTCGGACGACGAGTGCGTAATTGTCTTGCAAAATGACAAATAGGAGCAAGTTCACACGTAAAGAGTGAAGGTGATGAGAAGAGAAGTCCCGAAGGGAAGACGCTTATTGTTTGTCCATTGATTTTTAGAGTTTTTTATGGAGTGTGGCACAAGTAAGTGAAGGCAAATCCTTTTCTAAGGAACATGTCCTTATTACCACATCCCAAAATAGAATGAGTAACAAGTCCATCAAGAATGAAGAAGATCCTCAAACTTGTTTCCTAAGATTAGGATTTGAATTCACTAACTTGTTTGTATTATTAAGTGTTTTGGTGGATTAAAGTGAAGAAGTGTTTTTTATGCTTTTCTTTAAGAGGATGACAAAAGGGAGAGGTCACCTCAACTATTATTAATGTTTTTTTATGTTTTTGTTTGAAGATGAGAAGGGAAAGAACCAAAAAAAGAGCTTAAAGGTAAAAAATCTAATGGGGAAAGACTACTCCTAATATTAACATGCATGGATAAGCCAGGTTAGTGAGGTTTTAGCTATCCTAAGAAGAAAGAAGGAGAAGAAAGGAAGAGAAGAAAGGAGGAGAAGAAAGGATGGCCTAAGCACATCCCATCAAGATAAGAAAGCATGAAAGAAGTGAAAGAAGAAGTTGAGATGAAAAAAGAAATAAGTGAGGAGAGGAGAAAGTGATATGGAGTAATTGAACAATGCACAAACAAAGCCTACACCAGTAGGACTTCAGATGTACCAGTATGCTCCTAACATGAAATCAGAACTAGAATGAGACATGGAAAAGATAGTTTTAGGGGTACGTAACGAACAAAGTCCGTTGCCTCTTCAATACGCGCGAAGAAAATTCACACAATCAATCTAGTAAGAATCAAATGCTTATCATCACAAATCCACATCCAAGATTAACTAAGTTCTAGCAAGTAAATCCAAATCACATTCAACTGAAATTCCACCAACAATAGAACAAAATGAACATCAAAAGTTAATATCAAGGATAATGAAAGTTAATCACCCGAAATTAACTAAAGTCGTACTCAAGAAAATCAATTAGCATAAAGAAAAAAAATTAGCCAACTAAGAAACTTATTCAATAAAAGATCCAAAGTTAATCAATAGCTAATGTTACACAATAAACATTAAACTAAAAAAACAAATAAAAATCAATTAAGAAATCAATCACAATATAATCTACAATACACAAAATTCTAATCAAAATTTACTAAACTCTAACAAGTGTTAATCAAGGATTAACAATTAATAATAGAGAAAAAGTTAAGGATTAAATGATATAATAAAAATTAAAAACAATGAACAAGGAGAGGGTTTATGCTCGCTGGAATGGTGGTATGATTCTGAACTGCATTGGGTTTGCCAAGCCCACAAACAAATCTCTCTAAAAAGAAGAAACGGTCAAAATGAGATAAAAAATAAATCGATAAACATATTGTTTTAAAAAGAAATAAATAATAAAAAAAGGAAATGAGAATTATCAAAAGAAATAAATCAGATCCTCATCTCCATTCCACAAAAGTCGAAGCAACTTCTCCCCTGTATCACGACTAACACCGCCGACACAAAAAAGGAAGATCTAAAACGAGAAAACACGATCAGCAGCTTCATCTCTGCGTGAATGAAGGTCCATCTCCATTCATCGCCATCATCAACATTATCTCAACTCCGGAAACATCATGGTTTCACCGCCGCGACCTCGTCATCATCAACATCATCTCCATGTCTTCTTCCTTGCGATGCCGTGCCGCACGACGGCAAGGAAAACCGTCATTCTCTCTTGAAAAGTCCCTCTGTTGTCCTGAAGCGCTTTTTCGTATCGGTTTCGACGCGGTTCCTTTTCCCGTGTTAGCTTAAAAAACCATCACCACGGTTTGTTCCTTCTTCTTCAAGCTTCGATTTCCTCTTTCTCTGCTATGTGTATAACCTGCTTCTCTTTATCTCCTTCTTTCTCAAACTCGGTGAGGTTTATGTTGTTGATTAAGGGTTGTTGAACGAAGAAAAGTTGTTATTAGGTTGATGAAGGAAGATGGTGAGTTTGAATCTGGTTTGTGGAAGTGGTTATCAAAGAAGAAGGAGAATGCTGTTTATGGTGAGAGGTGTGTATTTTGGAGTGATGTTTTTTGGTTGTTGTGAATATGGAGGGTATGAAGTTGGTTTGAAGATTGATGAAGGGAGAGCCAAGGATTTTAGAGCAGAGAGTTTTTTACTTGGTGAGAAATGCGTGAGTGGATCAAAAACCAATGGGAGAGTGTGTGTTGTGTTGGTGATGTAAAGCTGAAATTGGGAGGTTTTTCGGTTGAGGGGTGATGGAATAGAGGATTCAGTTGAGTGAAGGTGAGAATATGCTGTTATTAAGAAAGTGTGAATGAGCAGTGATAAATTGAAGCCAAGATTGAGGGAAGAAGATCTGGAATATGGCATGAAGAGTGTATGTATGTATTTGTTGAGGCTGGATCGTGAAGAGCAATGCCAAACGAGAGTGCCGTTTTGTTGCTTTTTTTCTTGTGCGAAAATCTCATTTGTGGAAACATTGGCAAGGCTGAGTGCGTGATGAGCATGTACGATCTGTGCGTGACAATTGCGTGTGAGTGTGTAGGTGAGATAGTGTCCTTTGTGTGACTTTGTTGCAGCAAGAGAAATAAGCATGGAATGAGCTGGGTTGTGTGGGTCTCACACCCAACAATTTGTTTTCTCTTTTTTTCTTTATCTTTGTTGTAGTTATATTTTTTTTGTAATAATAATAAGGAAGGGAGATTGAAATGAATTAGAAGTGGATTTAATTGTGGGCTTAAATTGAAAATAGGAATAGTAAGTTTATGGATTTAATGAAAATGATAAAGAAGGTCTAATGGATTAAAAGGATTTATGAATATTGAGAAACAATTAAATTGATGAAATTGGATAAAGTATGGAATGGTTAATTAAATGGATTAGAAATAAAAGAAAATTGGATGATGAAATAAATATGGACTTGTATAAATAATGAATTTGAAGGATTAATAAATGGACAATGGAAAATGGTTCTAAGAGAAGGATACGAAAAATGGAATTGAAAATATGGATAAATGGATAAAAGTGTATGAATGGTTAAGGAATAAGAATCAGATAATAATGGATAGGAAGTTATGGAAATAATGGATATGAACTACTACCAAAAACCACTGATGTACATACCACACCTGAGCTTACTCTAAAGAACAAACTCGAGACTATTCCAACAACTCTAACAAAACAAAACAAAATAGATCTCCTGAACCACTGAGAAAATCGCCATTGAAACAACGATCAACTAAATTAATCATCCCCTGAGTTTTGACCATATGAACTGCCTTGAACCCGTCTGGATCGACATTTGGGAAAATAAATCCACAGAGGAGCACAACTGAACCTGTGAAGGATCTGGCTTTGAAATTAAACTTCTCACTAACCAATGCTCAATAACCTGAAGAAAACTTATAGTAGTTTGATCAATATTAGATCAAACGCCCGTCTAAATTGGATCATGACTGAACAAACACACTTGAGCTGAAACCAACGCTTTTGAGATACCGAGAAAGGAGAATAGCCCTGAGATACTGAAAAGAAGAAAATATCCTTGTGACTTGATGGAGAAAAGAATAGCCTGATGATGGGCCAGATGCATAGTGAATAACACTTGCAAACATAAAATCCTTGAAGACCACTGTTTTAGGGAAATAAACCCTAATTCAGTAACAAAAGCAATAAGAGGATGATGCCACTGATGGCTGCCTAGCCAAAACCTTGAATCCACCCGATAATTCACAAATAGGGTGTGAAACCCTAATCCTTCAGATGATACTGATCACATGTCTTAGAAGCTCAATGCAAATGAAATGACATGATGGAAGATGCGTATCCTTCAGATGATACTGATCACATGTCTTAGAAGCTCAATGCAAATGAAATGACATGATGGAAGATGCATATGAATGCAAAATGAAAAGCCATAAAAAGATAGAAATCAGAGGGAAAATTTGGGGTGTTACAGTTGCCCCTATTCAATCATTTGTTAATCTGAAAACGATGAGAGCATCGGTTATCAGACATTTGAGATAAACTGTGATTGAATACCAAAAGACCCTGAAATTCGCACTCTGCTGGAGAAATAAAAGAAATGGGAAATAAACCCAACCCAAGAGAACACATGCTTGAAAATCCTGTTACGCCAGGTGAATGGTATCCAGGATGGACGAGCCCTCTTCATATACCTTGCGTAGATATATGGTGCTTAAGACAGACGAGTCTTCTTCGGATGACCCGTTACGCCAGGAAAGCCGGTAATGCACTTAAGTCTGTGGGATAGACATGCAAAACCAGGATAGACGAACCCTCTTCACATATCTTACGTAGATATATGGCTCTATGACGGACGAGTCCTCTTCACAAATCTTGCATAGATATGTGGTGCTTAAGACGGACGAGTCTTCTTCGGACAACCTGTTACGCCAGGGAAGCGGTAAACATTTTGACGTTTAATCCCACCGTCAGAACTTCAAACCTCTTCAATACGGACGAGTATTGGATGATCTCATCAAGGAAACAAGGACGAATGCCCTAAGTCAATGATACTGACGAGTATCAGGCGATGATCAAAGAAACACGGACGAGTGCTTCAGGCAATGATACGGACGAGTATCAGCCACTGATACAGATGAATACCAGAAATCCAACACGGACGAGCATTTGGAGTAGAAATACAAACGAGTACCAGAGATCCAACACATACGAGCATTTGGAGTAGCAATATATACGAGTACTAGAAATCCAACACATACAAGCATTGGGAGTAGCAATACAGACAAGTACCAGAACTCCAACATAGACGAGCATTGGGAGTAGCAATACAGACAAGTACCAGAAATCCAACACAGACGAACATTGGGAGTAGTAATACAGACGAGTACCAAAAATCCAACACAGACGAGCATTGGGAGTAGCAATACAGAAGAGTACCAAAACTCCAACACAGACAAGCATTGGGAGTAACAATACAGACGAGTGTGGAGGATGATACAGACGAGTATCCAAACAATGCAAACGAGCTTCAAACAGATAATAAACACAGACGAGTGCTGGGGAATGCAGACGAGCATCAAGAAAATATCAAACACAGACGAGTGTTTGTAAACACCCCAAATTTGCCCTCACCCATTCACACATGACTTGTGATCATCTCATATGCATAAACACAAGCACATCATCTCATAGTACATTTTTGATTCACTGGATAGTTTCTAAGGCATCTGCACCTAGGGTTTGTGATCTGAGCAACCTCAGGGCATCTTGAGCCATTCCAAAGGCCACTAATCAACTCAAAGGGGTCCATGTGTGTTCTTATATCATGTTACATCCTCACAAAGTCAAAATTGCAGAGGAATCACAAGAACTAGGGTTTGAGTGGATGCAGAGCCAGGATGAACTACACAGTTGACTGAAAATTAGGGTTTTGGTTTCAGAGGCCATAACTCCAAATTTTTTGGTCATTCTTGTTTCCATTGGTCTCTATATGGTATAGGGAGTATGCATATCAATTTTCATGAAGAAATTCCATGGGGAAGTCATCTGATCAAGAGTTGACTTTTCAGACAAGTCAGTGCAAAATCAGGGCATCTGAGGCCCCCAATGACCCAACCAATGGGTGATCTTCATCATTTTGAGTGTATATGATCTTTATTTGATCATGGAAGAAGTTTGAAGTTCATGGAAATCAAGAATTTAGGGTTTTTGCAAAAGTTGACTTTTTGGGCTTTGTTGACTTTTCAAGAATGCATCATTTTAGGTCAATTTTCAAGCCTTGATTCATGATCCAAAAAGGCTTCAAATGGAAAAACCTTGGTCATGAAAGTTGTAGATCTCATCTTTCCCTTTTCAAAAAGTACAAGAACATGATCTAACTCTTCTTGGATCAAAAGTTATGACCATGCAAAGTTGCCAAAAATCATTGTTTTTCATGTCATGCACTAAGGGGAAATTTTGCTAAGTCTTGAATCAAGTCAAAATGCAGCCTCTAATTCATGTCAAACCAGCATGCCAACTTCCTCTAAGTCATAAAAATCAGAAATGAACTAGGAATGCCCATGATTTCATGCTTGTTTATGCAAAAAGTCACATGTGAACCATAAGCCAACCTAATTGCAAAACCACTCATAACCTTATGCCAACTTGCTGCATTGAGCCTTGGGTCAAGCCAACCTCTCACACTCACCATGCTGCACCAGAACCCAACTTGTCCTTGCCTAGCATCACACCATGCCCTATCTTACACAAAAGTGGACTTTGTGCAAAAAGTAACTCACCTATCCTAGCAGGCCATGTCACATCAAGAGACCAATCAGAATTGTTTATTCATTAAATTTGCAAACCATATCACATGAGAACCAAGGCTGAAAGCATAACATTCACAACTTACACAAAAACACCTCAACTTGCAACTTCCTTCGAATTTCATTACACAGCCTGCAAACACCCAAACCTTTGCCTCCATTCATCTCACCTTGATCTATAGAACACAAAGCATCAAGAAACAAAGCCAAAAACACCCTGAATCCCCATCTGCCATAGCTCACCTTCATGCTGCAGATTCTATCGAATCTCTCTCTACAAGCCACAAACACATCAACCAACACCACAAGCCTTCTCAACACACCTCATAGGTCATAAACAACCCTTCTTCACAGCCTGAAAGTGCCAGGAACTCATCTGCCATTGTTGACTGAGCAGAAGCAGTTCTCTTCGAAACTCATCATCCAACAAATATAAATTCCATTTGAGCATTCAAGCAACTTTGGGGGACCAAGAGGAGCAGATTGAGCAAGGAGAAGAGGCCTGAAAGTTCCAGAATCAAAGTTTGCAAATCTCAGGTAGCTCCAAATTAATTTTTCCAGAAATCAATTTGATTGTTACAAACTTGCTCTACATGTCTTGCTGATCATTCTGGTACCATTGGTTTTGAAAATGGTTGCGTTTTGAGAGTTTAATTTCAGTTTGAAGCTTACGAACCCTAGAACTTAGATGCTTCGATTCAGCTTGTTTAGGTTAGATAAATTTGTTTTAGGTTAGGGGTTTGATTCGTGGGAGTGTTAGGATCATTTCCTTGGTCTTAGTTTTCATTTATTTTACGTTTTTAGGGAGTTGGGTGATTTTCAGGTGACCCTCTGGCCGGAGAAGACGACCGGAGGTCTTCTCCGGCCACCTGAGATTAATTAGGGTTTAATCCCATAATTAGTGTAGGTTTGAATATAGGCCGTTGATACGCGTGGACCAGTTGACTTCCCTCCCTTTCCAACGCTCCAGATCATTTCATTTGCCCTAATCCACGTGGTTAATTTTAATTAATTATGATTTACTCAGTTTGAATCCTGGCCATCAGATTGCGCGCCAGTCAATCTTTTCAAACCCAGAGCGCATCCTGGCCATCCAATCTAATTACTTTCCATTAAATTTGATTTTTAATTCATTTTATTTCTTTTATCTTGTACAATTTATTTAAAATAGTTTAAAAATCATAAAAATTATGAAACTTTTTCTTTAAGGTTTTATTAATTTTTATGACACAAAAATATTTTTATTTTATTTTTTTATCACTGAAAAAGTATTTTTAAATATTTAAAAGATTATTTTTAATTGATTAATGAGAATTAATTAATTAAAAATACTTTTAGGTATTTAAAAATTACAAAAAAAATTCATGAAATGTTCTAAGACATTTAGAAACATTGTCCAACCTTCAAACCAAATTTCTTTTTTGATCTTGATGCATTTTAAGAATTTTTCATTGAATTAAGTCACATTTTGTGCATTATTTTGATCATATGTTTGGAAATTCATTTCTGTCTTTTGGTAAAGGTTGAGACATTGATTCTTTTTGCATTGTTTTCCACTTGACATGTACTTTCAAGGATAAAAAGGCCATGAATTGATCTTGCATTTTCAAATTGATTGGCATTTCTTTTGTTACAAACTCTAAAAAGCCCTAATAACTTGCAAAAATCATAACTTGAGTTTGGTTGAGAGTTGAGAGCTCCCCTTTGGGCAGTGGTTCATTATAGGTCTAGGGTTTCTTTAGGTACCATTTTCCATTTTTCATATTAGGGTTTGCTTCTGTTTTGAGTTTGTGTTTGATGTTTGCTTTGTAAACCCTAATTTGGGCTTTCCCTTGCATCCTTTTTGCATTTCCTTGCATGATTTGACTTGCCATTGCCTTTTGTACATTCTTATGATTCATTTGACATCTTAAGACATGTATGAAGCATCATTGATCATTGCATTGCATATTTGCCATGCCATTTGTCTTGTATGTTTCATAACATTTCCATGCTCATTCATGCTCCTATACTTGCATCATTTGCACCCATAATCTTGTATGAACATCTTCATGACTTACCTCATGTTTGTAGTACTTCATAACATCATAACCATCATGTGTATGCTTCTGGTTTTGCTTTGCATCATGACATTGCATCTCATCTTGCCTTGCATTGCATTTCTCTCTAACTTTTCAGGTGGTAAGTAACTTGAGAAGTGAATTTGCCTTCACTTCTCATAACTTTTCTTTTCACCTCTTTTGCATATCTTGCTGCATTCTTACTTGTGTTTGAGTTTGAGCTTGCTCATTCTTCCTTCCCCCACCTTCTTTCTTCAAGTGACTTGGCTTCTTGAATGAAGCAAGTCACTTTGCTTCTCTTGATCTTGTTCATCTGCTTCCTGGTGGTTCATCTGAAGATTGTTCTTGAAAGCCTCATAAACATTAGGACCAACCAAGCATGATAATGAATTAGGGTTTTGATTAGTCTCCCCCATAGTTTTTACCTTTGTGTCTCTCCTTGAGTCATCTCTTCTCACCTCATAATCAGGGACTAAACCCTCAAGGCTTTAAGACTTTGTGATTAAGATCATGCCTGCATCCTTCTTTTAGGATGGAGTGTATAACTTTAATCCTAAGTCTTGGACCCTTAAGGTGTTGAAATCTCTTAATTAACCCATCTAATAATCATCAAGACATCACACTTGTAACTTGGGCCTTGCATTAGGGTTCTAATTCTTCCTTAATTGGTTAAGAAGGACTAACCCTAAAGTTAATGGACAAGTCCTCCTCAAGTTGTCTTACAAACCATAAAAATCACTTCATCATCATACCATTAAATAAAATCCACTTAATCAAAGGCTTGTTTTGTCATGAGTTTAATCCCTAATCATGGATTAAGTTGAGGAGTCTTTCTCAGCTTAAACATTCTCATCTATTATCCTTCTTTTAGGATGGTGTAATGAGTCTGTTAAATCCCTGATTATGGCTTAACCTCATTACTTAACACTAAACAAAAACACCAAAAAACATCTAAATAATCAACAATTAGGTTAATGATCTTAACCCTACATCAAAGGTGATTAAGTGTGAGAATCTGACTTCACACTTAAGGTAATTCTCATTACCCCTAATCAGAGGGATGATGTGATGAGTTTACCAAATCCATTGGTTTAGGTTTAAGTTCATTATCTTATGACAAACTCCAAAAAGAAATAAAAGACTGAAAACTCAAAAACAAACAATAATCGTCTCCTTCGGGATTCTTTTCTCATCACCTTCACTCATAAACGAGAACTAGCTTCTTCCGTCTAATGCAAGACAGTAAGCACCTGAGCCAGACAGGTCATACACTTGAGCATAGACTAGCAAGCAGTTCAGCAGTCAATTCATCTTTTCAGTCTCTTTGGGTCGAACTACGGTGTTCTGACTTCCTCATTGCACGAGAGGATACGTAGGCATAACTTAACAGTTATCGAACAAAAGTCTCTGTACATTCCCCCTCCTTCCAGCTTTACTCTTTAAGCCTCATTATCATGAGCATTTCATTCCTGATCTCACACTGACACTGTATATACTACACTTCACTTCTTTTACACTGACACCTGTACATTCTTTTCCAGCTATTTTACACAGATTGCACTGACACTACCCCTTTAAAACACAAATCTTTTAAGCGTGGATCCCGTCGAGTACGACGGACAATCTGGGTGCTAATACCTTCCCAGGTTGTAACCAACCCCCTTTCTCAGTCTCTCTGGTTCGCAAACCGTCTTATTCATCTTTCTCTAGGCCTATGCAGCATTGCCTTTCCTCCGGGATAAAAATGCCTAGCTGGCGACTCTATTCATTCTCCAGTGAGTTCACGGCTGTGTGTTCCCACTGTTCCCTTCGCCGACCGTTCGCGTCTGTACCTTCATTTGATCCATTTTCATTTGTCGGGAGCGACAGCTTGGCGACTCTGCTGGGGACCCTTATACTGCAACCAGGGCTTCTGGTTCTTTTCGTGGGTTCCTCCTAGCGCTTGTTTGATTTGTGTTTACTGGGGTGTTATGTGCTTGTTTGTGCTTGTATTTATTTTTGTTTATTGCTTTATGTACAGTTACTTTACTGCTTTCTTTACTGCTTTTATATATCATACTGTCATACTGTGCTGGCTGGATCTGGTTTTTCTTTGGTGGGTGGGTGTTCCATTGAGAGTTTAGGTCCTATACCTGGGACCTGAGTAACACCTAGGCTAGAGTGAATCATATTCTTTCCCAGTCAATTTTCAGTCTGGTGCGGGAATATGAAACACGGTTCAGATGTGGGTTTCTTCTTGAGAACTCTGTATTGCAGATTTCCTGCAATGCTAGGGGGATCTGGGAAGCCTGCTAAGTCTGGATGACCTTTTAGTATTGACCTTCAGAAACTGAGGTGAATTAGAGGAGGAATTGTTATGGTATTTGTAAACACTGTACCTCCGGGTTAGAAGTGTTTACACTTCTCATGACAGATCCAAGTCTGAGGATCCTTGTTCTAGATCACTACCTGTGAGGGGGTTGGGTTGTTTACAGGTTTGCAGGTACCTTGACCTCAGAATACCCTGTTACTTTGACTTTGTTAAGAATGCTTCATGTTGGATAGTTCTTGTGATTCTAAAACCCTGGACATGTGGCTCTTTATTTGAGTCCCCCACCTTGGTTACTGGATTCTTAGACCTCCATCTGGAATTCTTAGACACACATGGATCTATACCAAGGCATTTATTCAGATCCAGCTCAGTCACAGACCCTTGCATTTCATTTGCATGCATACTCATTGCATCATATTAACATGTGCTTATTTGTTTTTCAGGGTATCCATTGTTCGTCAGGTTTTGGTTTTGACCCCATCTGCAGCTTTGACCCATTTTCACCAGCATCTGTTTCAGTTTTTAGCTGTCTGCTTCAGCACCAGCCAATCAGTGGCTCTCTCTCTCTTCTCAGCATTGTCATCAGCACTCTACCCAGTCTTCAGCATCATGGCTCCAAAGAAAAATAACATTACCTATCATTTCTTCCAACCAGACTTGTCAGACCTCAGGAGGATCCAAACCCTGATTACACCAGAGTACATCCCTTTGTTTAGGGAGCATTATGGGGACATACTTGACTTAGTTATGGACATGGACCCATCTCAGAGGAGCCTGATCCATACCTGCATCCAGTTCTATGACCCCCCATTAAGATGCTTTACATTTCAAGATTTCCAGTTGGGTCCTCTTTTGGAAGAATACTCATCTTTGACTGGTTTGCCTATCAAGAGGGAGATCCCATTCAATCCTGAAATGGATTTTCCCAGCAATGGGGAGATAGCCAAAGCTTTGCACCTGGAACCTGCTTTGATTGAACAACACATGACCTCTAAATCTAGTGTCCCTGGGTTTCAGCTGGACTTCTTAATCTCTCAAGCTAGTCTGAAGGCCTCCCTGGGGGAGTGGAAAGCTGTTTGTGCTCTGTTGGCTTTAGGTGTGTATGGAATTGTGCTATTTGCAGATGAGCCCAGATTCATCAGCAAGAATGCAATCCATTTGTTCATCCTGAAGAACCCAGTGCCAACTTTGCTGGGTGATCTCTACTACTCAGTACATCAGAGGAATGAGAAGCAAAGGGGGAAGTTAGTGAGGTGTTGTGCCCCACTGTTCCATGCTTGGCTCCTCAAGCATCTACCTAAGACAGATGCATTCCTAAACCCTCACCAGCAGAGCAACTGGGCAAGGAGACTTTCTGTCCTAACTACAGCAGATATCAGGTGGTGCAATCAAAGTACCAAGGGCAGAGACATAATCACTAGCTGTGGACATTTTCCTAATGTGCCTTTGGTAGGAGTCAAGGGAAGTATCAATTACAACCCCCTGCTGTTCAAGAGGCAATTGGGTTATGCACTGGTTCATGCTCCTAGGGAAAAGGACTTGGCTGAGACCCTCTACTGTGAGAACAAGGTTAGTCTGGCAACTGTTAGGCAGGCTGCCTGGGCCTGGGATCATGTTCAAACCAAGGGAATCACCATTCTGGGGAAGTGCAATAATGTGGCATCAGCCCAATATCATGAGTGGTCCTATGCTAGGGCCCAAATCTCAGGATTGCCCTTCACCATCAAAGACATGCCTGAGTTATCATCAGCACCACCCCCTGCTACTGTCAGTCTGGAAGAGTTTGAAGGCTTGAAAGAAAGAAATGAGAAGCTATCCCAAGCCCTGCAGAAGACCCTCAGGGAGAGGAGTGAAAGTGTAAGGGAGATTGAAAGATTGGAAAAGCTGAGAGTGGAACACTTGACTAAGATTGAGAAGTCTGGAGACTATATCAACAAGTCTAAAGCTGGTGAGCAGATTCTGAAGAATGCTTGTAAAGAAGCCCAGTTCCAAAGAGCAAGGACAGACTTGTACTTAAAGGAGAGTCAGGCCAGGTGGGTCCGGATCACTGAAGCCCGCACTCTAGAAGACAAGAGAGTTCAAGATAAGATGGAACAGATGGAAAAAGCCCTGGCAGTAGCCCAGGAGGAAATTTCAGAGTTAAAAATCAAAGCTGGAGTGAAGAAATCCAAAGACCAAAGCCAGAACAAGAAATTGGCTACAGCTGTTGCAACAAGAAACCTTCTCATCAGGAATCTTACGGAGCATCCGGCTGATCCTGTGACCGAAGCACTTCTCAAGGAAGTTCGTGAGGATGAGTTTGGCCTTGGAGTTTGATCATTTGCTTGTTGTTATTCCTTTTCCATGTACTTTTGCTTTTGGTGATGTATTTTTGACCCCTTAGAGGGCTAGTGTTGTAAAAAATGAACAATTTGTATTATTTTACCTTTGTAATATATTTGTGTTTGTTTCCATCTGGGTTCACTTCAAAAGCAACTTCAACAGCATCATCTTCAAGGGTCTGGACGGGTCAAAACTGAAGACCAAGCCGGATACCTTGATAGCAAATAAGCATACTGCATTGCATACTAACCCTTTTGTTTGTTTTGTAGGTTTTGTTTTATTGTTTCTAACCTCTGTTGTGACCTTCAGGAATTATTGCTCGCCGCAGGCTATTCCCTCTCAACAGGCCACACAGGTACCCTACAAGAAACAACCTTCCGGGCATCCAGATGGACCAGTTGCAGCAAGACCTCAATGAGGCCAGAACCCAGATGGCTAATGAAAGGGTAGAGATGAGAACCCAAATAACTCAGTTCATGGAAGTGATGAATAATTTAGCTCAAAGCCAGGAGAGGCTTAGAGTTCTGGTAGAGGGGAGAACTCAAGATGACCCCCATGTGGGAACTGCTGGCACAAGTAACAACGAGAGGGTCCAACCTCATGTCAATCCCCCAGTTTTTGGACCCCATCTCCATCCAGAGGCCAACATCCCAGTCAACATTCAAGGGACAGCCACAGCAGCCAGAGTACTTCAAGAAGATCCTCAGGAGGACCAGTATACAGTAATGGGTGCTGGAGAAGAAACCTATGATAGGAGATTGGATGAGTTGGCTGAGAAGTTGAGGTCTTTGGAATCTCAAAATTCTTTGGGGTTCGATGTCATGGACATGGGTTTAGTAGAGGGGGTCAGGATCCCTCACAAGTTCAAGCCTCCATGTTTTGAAAAGTATAATGGGACTTCTTGTCCTCGAACCCATCTGCAATCTTTTCTCGGAAGATTAAAAGCTTACACCATGGACGAGAAACTGTGGATGTTCTATTTCGAAGATAGCTTGACCGGAGCATCAAGGGAATGGTATTCCCATCTGACAAGAGCAACTGTAAGATGCTGGAAGGACCTGGCAGAGGCCTTCATCAGACAGTATCAGTATAATCTGGATATGGCACCCAATAGGACCCTCCTAATGGGGATGTCACAATCATCAAGGGAGAGCTTCAGAGAATATGCTCAAAGATGGAGACAGCTTGCTGCTGCTGTCCAGCCACCTATGTCTGAAAGAGAGATGGCTGATATGTTCATGAATACCCTTCAGGGAACCTATATTGATAGGCTAGCTGCTTTCTCTTCCACCAGCTTCGCAGATGTTGTTATAGCCGGGGAAAGAATTGAAAGCCTATTAAAGATGGGTAAGATATCTGATAATGGTGCTAGTTCGTCCAGTGGTACAAGAAAGCCTTTTGCAGGCCCGAGAAGAACTGGCGAGACCAATGCCATCCACACCAGCAGGGGTAGGCCCCAATATGCTCAAAGGTCAATAGCAGCAGTCACAATCCCTGCTCCAGCTCATCCTCAGCCGGTCTATCAACCTCCTCAACAAAATTTCCAACAACAACCTCAGTATCATCAGAATCAATATCCTCCAAGAAACAACTACAACAACAACAACTCCAACAACAACAATCAACAGAGGCCATTCCAACAAAGGCCCTCTCAAGCTAATCGAGTGATCGACCCGATTCCAATGCCGTATGCTGCTTTGCTGCCACAGCTTCTGAAACTCAACCTGGTTGAGCTAAGAACGTTGGCACCTCCGGATCCAAACAGTCTACCAAGAAACTATGACTCTAATGCTAGGTGTGCTTTCCATTCAAACGCGCCTGGTCACAGTACAGAAAAATGCAGGGCACTGCATATGAAGGTACAAGACTTAGTAGACTCCAAGGCTTTGAACTTTGCACCTCCGCCCAACGTCAACAAAAACCCAATGCCAAACCATGGTGGTCCTCGAATTAACGCAATTGAAGAAGACACACCGTCTTATTTCATAACCAGTGTGGATCAGATCAGGACACCATTGGTGGAAATCAAAGCTCAACTCCGTGAAAACAATATATTTCCGGGGTGTGAGCTGGGGTGTCCCTACTGCAATATTTCATGGAATGGGTGTGAGGACTTGAGGAATGGCATTGACAGCCTTATTAAGAATGGCCTCCTACAAATCACTACATCATTTCCGGCAAACCCTGCAACTTCATCGACAACGGTTTCAGACCCTCCTACAACTACAACAACTAATGTTCCCGACAATTCATCAACACCATCAGCAAGTACTTCATTTGTCCTACCAAATGATCAGTTTTCAACAGTTTCTCCTGCTACAACATCAGCTTCATTCCATTTCGACTCTCCACCAACAACAACAACAGTCCTTCCAACGGTACCTCCTACAACTCCAGCAAACAATCATGAAAATGTCTCCACAGTTACCATATTCTACGATCCAGAAAATAACTCCGCCTATCATTCAGAAGGTGCTGCTCCCACTAGAGCACCAGTTACAATCTTTTATGATCCACAGACAATAACAGTCCCCTCAGCAGCAGCAATCAGTCCAGTCACCGTCACGGTGCCTGGGCCTGTACCATATGAAAGCGATAGGGCCATCCCTTGGCACTATGGCTCTGACGTGTACTGCGAAGGAAAAAGAATCACTCTTGAAACATCAACACCTGCACCACAAATTGATAATGTGGGCGGAGGCGGAGGCTTCACTCGAAGCGGACGTCTCTTCGCTTCACAAGTCCAAAGACCTACTGCCGAAGCAGAAGCTGCTGCCAAGGCAAAAGGAAAGAGCCCGGTGCAGGAAGATCCAGCTGCCAAAGAAGCCCTGAAGACTCCATTCGATCAGGAAGTTGATGAGTTTATGAGGATCATCAAAAAGAGTGATTACAAAATTGTGGATCAACTTCACCAGACGCCATCCAAAATCTCCATCCTCTCACTGCTTATGTGCTCCGAAGCCCATCGGAATGCATTACTGAAGGTACTGCACGCAGCTTACGTGCCCGAGGAGATTACTGTCAACCAATTGGAAACCGTTGTTGGAAACGTTACTGCTAGCAATGGGCTAGGCTTTACCAATTCTGACCTGACAGTGGATGGCCGAAACCACAACAAAGCCTTGCACATAACCATGGAATGCAAAGGAGCTGTCCTTTCACATGTGCTGGTGGACACAGGATCATCCCTGAATGTCTTACCAAAGAAGGCTCTGGTGAAGCTTGAATATGATGGTTTGGCTTTGAAACCCAGCAACCTAGTGGTTAGAGCTTTTGATGGCTCGAAGAGATCGGTTCTGGGAGAAGTTGAGCTGCCTGTGACAATTGGCCCACAGACTTTTAAAACTATCTTTTATGTGATGGACATTCAGCCCGCCTACAGCTGTTTGTTGGGTAGACCCTGGATTCACGCCGCTGGCGCTATAACGTCTACCCTTCACCAAAAGTTAAAATATGAGTGGGAAGGTCAAGTTGTCACAATCTGCGGGGAAGAGGATATATTTGTTAGCCATCTAGCTACTTACAAGTATATTGAAATGGATGGTGAGATCGTTGAAACCATGAGCCAAGGTTTTGAGGCCTTGAATGTGAATGAAGCATCTGCTGTTTCGGGGATCTCCATGTCGTCATACCAACAAGCCCGAAAGATTGTTGAAGAAGGAACTGCCCAAGGCTGGGGCAAGATCTTAGCTGTGGAGGAAAAGAAAGACAAATTTGGGTTGGGTTACAAACCAACTCAACATCAAGCAAAGGCTGCTGGAGAGCCTGGATTTGTCAGTGGGGGAATGCTAACCCCCGATGCTATCAACTGCCTGGAAGACGAGCTGGAAGAGGAGCGCAACCTGGAGAATTGGATTCGTCCGAAGATCCCGGGGAGCAGTGTCTCGAACTGGTCTTCCCAGGGAATTATAAGTGTTACTCAAGCAGAGTAATTATTATTTCCTGTATCTTTTATAGCATGCATCAAAGTCTTGCATCTTGCCCAAGATGACAAGACTCATTTTGTAATCAGGGCCATCTGTACTTTTGTGCAAACAAGATTAAATTAATGAAATATCAGACAATCTTTTTGCAAACGAGTCTTTTTCTTTTCTGCTCACTGTTTTTCCTTTTTCTTTTTGTACAAAAATAAATGGCGGTGT
This sequence comes from Lathyrus aphaca, assembly GCA_963966055.1. NCBI lineage: Eukaryota > Viridiplantae > Streptophyta > Magnoliopsida > Fabales > Fabaceae > Lathyrus > Lathyrus aphaca. Next base: position 84,846,919 of record OZ014522.1, read on the forward strand.
TTTCAAAATGATAACTTCATTTCACTTTTTTCTAAAGCAAGATTAAAATCAGATCACTAAAATGAACCAATTAAACCTTTGCAGAGAGTGCCTTCCTGACAGCACCGACAACAGCACGGCTATGACATCGTATGACTTTGACAATCCGATCAATCAAGCTGAAGAAGGGGTTGAAGAAGAATACGAGCTTCCTGAAGAGCTAGCCAGGTTGCTGAGACAGGAGGAAAAAGTTATTACTCCTCATCAGGAGGAGATTGAAGTGATTAATCTTGGTACGGAGGAAGACGTGAAAGAAGTCAAAATCGGGGCCTGCCTGCAAGACTCAGTGAAGAGACAGCTGATAGATCTGCTTCAAGAGTATGTTGATGTGTTTGCTTGGTCCTACCAAGATATGCCAGGGTTGGATACCGACATTGTTATGCACAAGCTGCCTCTAAGGGAAGAATGCCCACCAGTGAAACAGAAGCTGCGCCGAACTCGCCCAGACATGGCTATGAAAATCAAGGAGGAGGTACAAAAGCAATGGGACGCCGGGTTCCTTGCTGTGACTAGCTATCCTCCGTGGGTTGCTAACATAGTACCTGTGCCTAAGAAGGACGGAAAAGTAAGAATGTGTGTTGATTACCGGGATCTGAACAGAGCCAGCCCGAAAGATGACTTCCCATTACCTCACATTGATGTATTGGTGGATAACACGGCTCAGTTCTCGGTATTCTCCTTCATGGATGGATTTTCGGGCTACAATCAGATCAAGATGTCACCTGAAGACATGGAGAAGACAACATTCATCACACCTTGGGGCACATTCTGTTATAAAGTGATGCCATTCGGACTGAAGAATGCTGGCGCAACGTATCAACGGGCTATGGTGACATTATTCCACGATATGATCCACAAGGAAATCGAGTGTTATGTGGATGATATGATCGCCAAGTCCCTTACAGAGGAAGACCACCTGGTGAATCTGCTCAAGTTATTCAAGCGTCTGAGGAAATACCAACTGAAGTTGAACCCCAACAAATGCACATTCGGGGTGCGATCCGGTAAGCTGCTGGGATTTATTGTAAGCGAGAAAGGGATTGAGGTTGACCCTGATAAAGTCAAAGCCATCCAAGATATGCCTGCACCGAAAACTGAGAAAGAAGTTCGAGGGTTCTTGGGTAGATTGAATTACATTTCAAGGTTCATATCTCACCTCACAGCAACCTGTGAACCCTTGTTCAAACTGCTAAGAAAGGAACAAACGGTCAGGTGGAACGAAGATTGCCAAAGGGCTTTTGACAAGATTAAAGAATATTTGCAAGAACCTCCAATACTCATGCCTCCAGTTGAAGGAAGACCTCTGATTATGTACTTGACAGTGTTAGAAGAATCGATGGGGTGTGTACTAGGTCAGCATGACGAGTCTGGTCGAAAAGAGTATGCGATATACTACCTAAGCAAAAAGTTTACCGACTGTGAACAGCGTTATTCACTGCTCGAGAAAACTTGCTGTGCTTTAGCGTGGGCTGCTCGCCGACTGAGACAGTATATGTTGACCCATACTACTCTATTGATCTCAAAAATGGATCCAGTTAAGTACATTTTCGAGAAGCCAGCTCTTACCGGACGGGTTGCAAGATGGCAGATGATTCTCACAGAATACGACATACAGTACACATCTCAGAAAGCCATCAAGGGCAGTGTACTATCTGAATATCTTGCTGAGCAACCCATTGATGACTACCAGCCTATGAGGTTCGACTTCCCCGATGAAGACATCATGTTCATTAAAGCAAAAGATCACGAAGAGCCTATTCACGCTGAAGGGCCTGACCCAGAGGAAGAATGGACTATGATGTTTGATGGGGCTGTCAACATGAATGGCCGTGGTGTTGGTGCAGTGCTCATTACACCTAAAGGGGTTCACATGCCTTTCTCGGCAAAGCTCACTTTCAACTGCACTAACAACGAAGCTGAATACGAAGCTTGCATTATGGGTCTTGAGGAAGCCATTGACCTCAGGATCAAGACATTGACCGTATTCGGAGATTCAGCTTTGGTAGTCAATCAGACCAACGGAAAATGGTACACCCACCAAGATCATCTGATACCTTACAGGGACTATACCAGAAGGTTATTGACTTTCTTCACAACAGTCAAACTTGAGTATATCCCTCGGGACGAGAATCAGTTTGCGGATGCCTTGGCTACCATTTCGTCCATGATCAAAGTTCAGACTGCTAACTTTGTACCTCAGATTTCAGTATCGAGACTTGACAGACCAGCATATGTATTTGCAGCAGATGTTGTAAAAGATGACAAGCCTTGGTTTCATGACATCAAGTGCTTCTTGGAGGATCAAACACACCCATCTGGGGCATCTTCCAATGATAAGAAGACTTTGAGGAGGCTCGCTGGAAGTTTCTTTCTGAACACTGATGGATCTTTATACAAGAGGAACTTTGACATGGTACTCCTCAGATGTGTTGACAAGACGGAAGCAGACCGACTGATGCATGAAGTGCATGAAGGCTCTTTTGGTACCCATGCTGGAGGGCATGCAATGGATAAGAAGTTGTTAAGATCAGGCTATTATTGGATCACAATGGATGCAGACTGTTTTGCTTACGCCAGAAAATGCCATAAATGCCAGATTTATGCAGACAAGGTGCATGTGCCTCCCAATCCCCTGAACATAATGTCTTCACCATGGCCCTTTGCTATGTGGGGCATTGACATGATTGGCAAAATTGAGCCAACTGCTTCGAACGGCCACAGATTCATCCTGGTCGCCATCGATTATTTTACAAAGTGGGTTGAAGCAGCCTCATATGCAAATGTCACAAGGCAAGTGGTAGCCAGATTTCTGAAAAGAGATATCATCTGTCGGTATGGAGTGCCCGAGCGAATCATTACTGATAATGGTTCCAACTTGAACAACAAAATGATGGCAGAGCTGTGCCGGGACTTCAAGATCCAACATCACAATTCTTCTCCTTACAGGCCAAAGATGAACGGCGCTGTTGAGGCAGCAAATAAGAATATCAAGAAGATTGTGCAAAAAATGGTAATCACCTACAGAGACTGGCATGAAATGCTGCCATTTGCCTTGCAGGGGTATCGCACATCAATCAGGACATCCACTGGGGCAACACCGTATCAACTTGTGTATGGTATGGAAGCAGTCCTACCAGTAGAAGTTGAATTACCCTCCTTGCGAGTATTGATGGATGTCAAACTGAGTGAAGCAGAGTGGGTTCGGTCCCGATACGAGCAACTGAGTCTGATCGAAGAGAAGAGATTGGCTGCAATCTGCCACGGGCAGCTATATCAGAAGAGAATGAAGAAGGCCTTCGATCAGAAAGTCAGGCACCGAGAGTACCAAGTAGGGGATCTTGTGCTGAAAAGAATCCTCCCTCCTCATACAGACCACAGGGGCAAATGGACTCCAAATTACGAAGGACCATTTGTTGTGAAGAAAGTTTTCTCTGGTGGAGCACTGATGCTCAGCACCATGGATGGTGAAGATTTCCCGTCCCCTGTGAATTCAGATGCAGTCAAAAAATACTTCGCATAAAATGACCCGCTGGACATAAAAACAGAATGTAAGTCCAGGCAAAAATAGGGCATCCCGGCGAGTCAAAAACAGAATAAAAGACTCGGGCAAAAATAAGGGAAATAAGCAAAAAAATGTACACCCGCTGAGTTGAAAAGCCGCATTGGACAGCTCAGGCAAAAATGGGTATCCCGATGGATTGAAAACCCGAAAGGGCGATCCATGCAAAATAAGGGAATAAGCGAACAACTGCATTCTGAATTCGTCTGTATCGCCTACAACTTGGTAAGCTCCAAGGGATCAAGTTGCAATCAGAATCAACTCTCTCCAGAAAGCAAGACGAGAAGAACGTCATCGTCATACGAGTCATAGCAGAAGAGGAAGCTCCTTGAAAGCATCGCCAGCACCGCCAGCACTTTATTTCTCAATTTGTAACAATCTCCTCATTTCAGGAGATATGTTTCTCTGACTGTATCTTGCCAATTCAGGGCACACGAATTAATATAATCAGATTTTCAGTCATATCTCGCTTTTTACATTTATGTTTTGCAAAGAGTTGTCTGATGTCTCTAAAAACACAATTGCATAAGTACAGATGCCTCTCTCTAAAAATAAAACACATGCTTGCAGGGAATATACTTACTCTCGAAAGTACTTATTTCCTATGACGGAATCTCAGTAAAAGATACCTCGGGACCACTTGTGCGTTTCTTTATCTTTGCAGGATTGCAGGTATCCAGAACACAACTTGGGGCATACAAGTTACGTCTCAGCAACTGGCAAATCATTATCAACTCACCTGGCACTGGGAGGTGCCCACTTCCCCAGCAAGGTCACCAAATCAACATACAGCATCTGAAATGTTCTATCCCCAGCTGAGTCGCTCTCCCCAGCTGAGTTGCCTCTCACAACTCCCCAGCCGAGTAGCCATTATTCCTCAACAGAATACAGAAATCAGGGAATCATCTCCCCACAGAGCTTCAGGCCTCTATTCAGAAGAGCAGCGCACGAAGAAGTCACAACAGAGAGAGAGAAAGCTTCTACAAACCCCAGTTGGGTCCCGTATTATAAGAATATGTCAATCGATGACGTATATCCCCAAGCAGATACAACTACGGATCTATCAATGATCTCATCCCCAGCTGGGATGTTCACTTCAAGCAGATCGATCAGAGATCCTTGCAGCAACGGGATCCGGATCCCGGATCGGTGCCTCTTTGCATAATCATAGCATTCGCATCATATTATACCCTCAGAGCGTAGCATTCCGTCTAATACGGAGCATTACGGCAAAAATCAAATGCATAGCATAATCATAAGTCATGTTGTGATTTGAACACTTGTAAATATTGACAATCTGTCGGCATACAGAATACATCCCCATCAGAGTCCCAGCAAAAGCAGTTGCCCCATATCACAAACACCAGTGCATATCTCCTTTTTGATACCCGTCCGTATCATCATTTCCCAGCAGGTTGCCTGAATACACTTTACAAACCAAGATCACCAGTATTACAGATACTTTCTGACACCCGTCCGTGTCAAATCACCAGCAGAAAGCCAAAGACACCCTCTTTGCACTTACATATACCTATACACTTTCTTGACGCCCGTCCGTGTCATATCCCCAGCGTGTTTGCCTATACTTGTATATACACTTTCCTGACACCCGTCCGTGTCATATCCCCAGCAGATAAACACTCACCTATACATTATATACTCACTACTCATTGGTACACCTACTCAGATACTCGTCCGTATCTTATATACACCATGTATATCCCCGCAGATTCGACAGTAGTCCTTGTTCTTTGTTAACCAGTTGGTACTCGTCCGTACCATCATCTCAGAACATTGCGTCTAATGTTTGTTTCTACATGATACTCGTCCGTATCATAGTCTTGAGGATGCTCGTCCGCATCTTTAATCCATACACCGTGTCAAACACTTATGTCTTCATGAATATAGATGCTCGTCTGTGTCTATTATTCCCCAGAAGGATACTTTCAGATGTAACACTCGTCCGTGTTCCTTGTTAACCAGTTGATACTCGTCCGTATCGTCAGCTCTGAGCACGTGTCAGTTTGTTTCTACATGATACTCGTCCGTATCATAGTCTTAAGGATGCTCGTCCGCATCTTTAATCTATACACAATACTAAACACTTATACCTTTTGTTTCTTGGATGTAAACGCTCGTCCGTGTTTACTCTCCCCAGTAGATTGCCAACAAATTTCCCTTTTATCTAACACTCGTCCTGTGTTATGATAAACTTTGAGAGCAGCCGTCCCCTGCTAAGTGGTCGTCCTCCACTTCTTGATGGTCGTCCTCCATCATGCTCATCCGATGGCCGTCCCCATCGTTGTTTTTAGCAGCCGTCCCCTGCTAGGTGGTCGTCCTCCACCTTTTGATGATCGTCCTTCATCACTTTATCCAATGGCCGTCCCCATTGTTGATTTTGGTTATCCGGCACTCGTCCTGTGTTGCGATAAACTTTGAGAGCAGCCGTCCCCTGCTAAGTGGTCGTCCTCCACTTCTTGATGGTCGTCCTCCATCATGCTCGTCCGATGGCCGTCCCCATCGTTGATATTTTGGCAGCCGTACCCTGCCAGGTGGTCGTCCTCCACCTTTGATGGTCGTCCCCATCATATTTTTTTTTATGCCCAACAGAGCAGCCGTCCCCTGCTAGGTGATCGTCCTTCACCTTTGATGGCCGTACCCCATCATCTGTTTATTTCATTTATTCTTTAACCCGATGGCCGTCCCCGTCGTGGTCCCTTTTCCTTTTAGCCCGATGGCCGTCCCCATCGTTGGTTACTTTACCTTTGTGAACTTGATGGCCGTCCCCGTCATGTTTCACCAATCCCCAGAGAATATTACTACTTTATCTTGATGGCCGTCCCCATCATAATATTCTATTTTCCCCAGCTAGTCGGCCGTCCCCGTCTTAGCTTTACCTTTTATCCCCAGCATGTCGGCCGTCCCCGTCATTGTTTTACACACTTTACCAGCATGTCAGCCGTCCCCGTCATCGCTTTGCTACACATACCACTTTACCCAGCAGTCGTCCTCTGCTCGACGGTCGTCCTCCGTCGCTTACACTTTACAATATACTTTATTTGCTTTTACAATCTATATCCCTTTTCTTCTTCATTTCTGTGAGTGCAAATTTTGGACTGTCTTTGGTATTCAACCACAAGTTATCTTGTTTGCCTGTTAAGCCGTCGCTTACACCCTGCACAGCTAACTCATGTTTGAATAGGGGCAGCTGTAAACACCCCAAATTTGCCCTCACCCATTCACACATGACTTGTGATCATCTCATATGCATAAACACAAGCACATCATCTCATAGTACATTTTTGATTCACTGGATAGTTTCTAAGGCATCTGCACCTAGGGTTTGTGATCTGAGCAACCTCAGGGCATCTTGAGCCATTCCAAAGGCCACTAATCAACTCAAAGGGGTCCATGTGTGTTCTTATATCATGTTACATCCTCACAAAGTCAAAATTGCAGAGGAATCACAAGAACTAGGGTTTGAGTGGATGCAGAGCCAGGATGAACTACACAGTTGACTGAAAATTAGGGTTTTGGTTTCAGAGGCCATAACTCCAAATTTTTTGGTCATTCTTGTTTCCATTGGTCTCTATATGGTATAGGGAGTATGCATATCAATTTTCATGAAGAAATTCCATGGGGAAGTCATCTGATCAAGAGTTGACTTTTCAGACAAGTCAGTGCAAAATCAGGGCATCTGAGGCCCCCAATGACCCAACCAATGGGTGATCTTCATCATTTTGAGTGTATATGATCTTTATTTGATCATGGAAGAAGTTTGAAGTTCATGGAAATCAAGAATTTAGGGTTTTTGCAAAAGTTGACTTTTTGGGCTTTGTTGACTTTTCAAGAATGCATCATTTTAGGTCAATTTTCAAGCCTTGATTCATGATCCAAAAAGGCTTCAAATGGAAAAACCTTGGTCATGAAAGTTGTAGATCTCATCTTTCCCTTTTCAAAAAGTACAAGAACATGATCTAACTCTTCTTGGATCAAAAGTTATGACCATGCAAAGTTGCCAAAAATCATTGTTTTTCATGTCATGCACTAAGGGGAAATTTTGCTAAGTCTTGAATCAAGTCAAAATGCAGCCTCTAATTCATGTCAAACCAGCATGCCAACTTCCTCTAAGTCATAAAAATCAGAAATGAACTAGGAATGCCCATGATTTCATGCTTGTTTATGCAAAAAGTCACATGTGAACCATAAGCCAACCTAATTGCAAAACCACTCATAACCTTATGCCAACTTGCTGCATTGAGCCTTGGGTCAAGCCAACCTCTCACACTCACCATGCTGCACCAGAACCCAACTTGTCCTTGCCTAGCATCACACCATGCCCTATCTTACACAAAAGTGGACTTTGTGCAAAAAGTAACTCACCTATCCTAGCAGGCCATGTCACATCAAGAGACCAATCAGAATTGTTTATTCATTAAATTTGCAAACCATATCACATGAGAACCAAGGCTGAAAGCATAACATTCACAACTTACACAAAAACACCTCAACTTGCAACTTCCTTCGAATTTCATTACACAGCCTGCAAACACCCAAACCTTTGCCTCCATTCATCTCACCTTGATCTATAGAACACAAAGCATCAAGAAACAAAGCCAAAAACACCCTGAATCCCCATCTGCCATAGCTCACCTTCATGCTGCAGATTCTATCGAATCTCTCTCTACAAGCCACAAACACATCAACCAACACCACAAGCCTTCTCAACACACCTCATAGGTCATAAACAACCCTTCTTCACAGCCTGAAAGTGCCAGGAACTCATCTGCCATTGTTGACTGAGCAGAAGCAGTTCTCTTCGAAACTCATCATCCAACAAATATAAATTCCATTTGAGCATTCAAGCAACTTTGGGAGACCAAGAGGAGCAGATTGAGCAAGGAGAAGAGGCCTGAAAGTTCCAGAATCAAAGTTTGCAAATCTCAGGTAGCTCCAAATTAATTTTTCCAGAAATCAATTTGATTGTTACAAACTTGCTCTACATGTCTTGCTGATCATTCTGGTACCATTGGTTTTGAAAATGGTTGCGTTTTGAGAGTTTAATTTCAGTTTGAAGCTTACGAACCCTAGAACTTAGATGCTTCGATTCAGCTTGTTTAGGTTAGATAAATTTGTTTTAGGTTAGGGGTTTGATTCGTGGGAGTGTTAGGATCATTTCCTTGGTCTTAGTTTTCATTTATTTTACGTTTTTAGGGAGTTGGGTGATTTTCAGGTGACCCTCTGGCCGGAGAAGACGACCGGAGGTCTTCTCCGGCCACCTGAGATTAATTAGGGTTTAATCCCATAATTAGTGTAGGTTTGAATATAGGCCGTTGATACGCGTGGACCAGTTGACTTCCCTCCCTTTCCAACGCTCCAGATCATTTCATTTGCCCTAATCCACGTGGTTAATTTTAATTAATTATGATTTACTCAGTTTGAATCCTGGCCATCAGATTGCGCGCCAGTCAATCTTTTCAAACCCAGAGCGCATCCTGGCCATCCAATCTAATTACTTTCCATTAAATTTGATTTTTAATTCATTTTATTTCTTTTATCTTGTACAATTTATTTAAAATAGTTTAAAAATCATAAAAATTATGAAACTTTTTCTTTAAGGTTTTATTAATTTTTATGACACAAAAATATTTTTATTTTATTTTTTTATCACTGAAAAAGTATTTTTAAATATTTAAAAGATTATTTTTAATTGATTAATGAGAATTAATTAATTAAAAATACTTTTAGGTATTTAAAAATTACAAAAAAAATTCATGAAATGTTCTAAGACATTTAGAAACATTGTCCAACCTTCAAACCAAATTTCTTTTTTGATCTTGATGCATTTTAAGAATTTTTCATTGAATTAAGTCACATTTTGTGCATTATTTTGATCATATGTTTGGAAATTCATTTCTGTCTTTTGGTAAAGGTTGAGACATTGATTCTTTTTGCATTGTTTTCCACTTGACATGTACTTTCAAGGATAAAAAGGCCATGAATTGATCTTGCATTTTCAAATTGATTGGCATTTCTTTTGTTACAAACTCTAAAAAGCCCTAATAACTTGCAAAAATCATAACTTGAGTTTGGTTGAGAGTTGAGAGCTCCCCTTTGGGCAGTGGTTCATTATAGGTCTAGGGTTTCTTTAGGTACCATTTTCCATTTTTCATATTAGGGTTTGCTTCTGTTTTGAGTTTGTGTTTGATGTTTGCTTTGTAAACCCTAATTTGGGCTTTCCCTTGCATCCTTTTTGCATTTCCTTGCATGATTTGACTTGCCATTGCCTTTTGTACATTCTTATGATTCATTTGACATCTTAAGACATGTATGAAGCATCATTGATCATTGCATTGCATATTTGCCATGCCATTTGTCTTGTATGTTTCATAACATTTCCATGCTCATTCATGCTCCTATACTTGCATCATTTGCACCCATAATCTTGTATGAACATCTTCATGACTTACCTCATGTTTGTAGTACTTCATAACATCATAACCATCATGTGTATGCTTCTGGTTTTGCTTTGCATCATGACATTGCATCTCATCTTGCCTTGCATTGCATTTCTCTCTAACTTTTCAGGTGGTAAGTAACTTGAGAAGTGAATTTGCCTTCACTTCTCATAACTTTTCTTTTCACCTCTTTTGCATATCTTGCTGCATTCTTACTTGTGTTTGAGTTTGAGCTTGCTCATTCTTCCTTCCCCCACCTTCTTTCTTCAAGTGACTTGGCTTCTTGAATGAAGCAAGTCACTTTGCTTCTCTTGATCTTGTTCATCTGCTTCCTGGTGGTTCATCTGAAGATTGTTCTTGAAAGCCTCATAAACATTAGGACCAACCAAGCATGATAATGAATTAGGGTTTTGATTAGTCTCCCCCATAGTTTTTACCTTTGTGTCTCTCCTTGAGTCATCTCTTCTCACCTCATAATCAGGGACTAAACCCTCAAGGCTTTAAGACTTTGTGATTAAGATCATGCCTGCATCCTTCTTTTAGGATGGAGTGTATAACTTTAATCCTAAGTCTTGGACCCTTAAGGTGTTGAAATCTCTTAATTAACCCATCTAATAATCATCAAGACATCACACTTGTAACTTGGGCCTTGCATTAGGGTTCTAATTCTTCCTTAATTGGTTAAGAAGGACTAACCCTAAAGTTAATGGACAAGTCCTCCTCAAGTTGTCTTACAAACCATAAAAATCACTTCATCATCATACCATTAAATAAAATCCACTTAATCAAAGGCTTGTTTTGTCATGAGTTTAATCCCTAATCATGGATTAAGTTGAGGAGTCTTTCTCAGCTTAAACATTCTCATCTATTATCCTTCTTTTAGGATGGTGTAATGAGTCTGTTAAATCCCTGATTATGGCTTAACCTCATTACTTAACACTAAACAAAAACACCAAAAAACATCTAAATAATCAACAATTAGGTTAATGATCTTAACCCTACATCAAAGGTGATTAAGTGTGAGAATCTGACTTCACACTTAAGGTAATTCTCATTACCCCTAATCAGAGGGATGATGTGATGAGTTTACCAAATCCATTGGTTTAGGTTTAAGTTCATTATCTTATGACAAACTCCAAAAAGAAATAAAAGACTGAAAACTCAAAAACAAACAATAATCGTCTCCTTCGGGATTCTTTTCTCATCACCTTCACTCATAAACGAGAACTAGCTTCTTCCGTCTAATGCAAGACAGTAAGCACCTGAGCCAGACAGGTCATACACTTGAGCATAGACTAGCAAGCAGTTCAGCAGTCAATTCATCTTTTCAGTCTCTTTGGGTCGAACTACGGTGTTCTGACTTCCTCATTGCACGAGAGGATACGTAGGCATAACTTAACAGTTATCGAACAAAAGTCTCTGTACATTCCCCCTCCTTCCAGCTTTACTCTTTAAGCCTCATTATCATGAGCATTTCATTCCTGATCTCACACTGACACTGTATATACTACACTTCACTTCTTTTACACTGACACCTGTACATTCTTTTCCAGCTATTTTACACAGATTGCACTGACACTACCCCTTTAAAACACAAATCTTTTAAGCGTGGATCCCGTCGAGTACGACGGACAATCTGGGTGCTAATACCTTCCCAGGTTGTAACCAACCCCCTTTCTCAGTCTCTCTGGTTCGCAAACCGTCTTATTCATCTTTCTCTAGGCCTATGCAGCATTGCCTTTCCTCCGGGATAAAAATGCCTAGCTGGCGACTCTATTCATTCTCCAGTGAGTTCACGGCTGTGTGTTCCCACTGTTCCCTTCGCCGACCGTTCGCGTCTGTACCTTCATTTGATCCATTTTCATTTGTCGGGAGCGACAGTGTTGGGAAATTCAGAAGAGCATCAAACAACTATCAAACACAGACGAGTGCTGGGGAATGCATATAGGCAAAAGAAAAGTGCCCTGATTGGCAGTAAAAATCTCAATTCTGCAGGGGAGAACAAGGTCAAGATGCTTTGACACTTAACTCTGGTTAGGGGGATGAACAATTGTCTGTATCATCACATTAGCCAAAAATAAATTGGCGACTTCTCTGAGGAATATTCCAATTATGAGAGTGAATCCCTAATCCTGAAACTCTGTGGGGAAAGATCATCTTCATACTTGGCTGGGGAGATACTTCGTCAATACCTTTGTTAGGGAGAGAATTCTGATACTTCTAAGCTCTGTGGGGAAGCGGGGCTTTCAGCTGCCTGCTGGGAATACTTCACTGTAGAAAGATAACTTCGCTTGGGGATGAGAACAATTCAGTTAGCCTTGAAGTTCTGTTGGGGATATCTTCTGCTCTAACTTAGCTGGGGAAAAGTCAACCCTCTGGCTTAACTGAGAAAAATATTTGGCAATGCTCTGCTGAGGAGAGATTTTATTAGAGAATTAGAGATCACAATAAGCCAAATTATGCCCAAGTATAGTATGACGAATGTGTTGGGAAGATATGCCAATGAAAATTGGACTTTGACTGAATGAGAATAACCAACTCCTCACGAGGACACCTCGTCGGCTGAAAGAAGATTCTATGTTCGGGGAAGAAATAAACTTCCAATGCCCTGCTGGGAAAAGAAATACCAGACATTCCCTGAGAATTAACACAGTGCTTCAAGCTTCTGAGTTCAACAGTTGCACACTGATTATCACGAGTGAATAAGCATTCCTTCACTCCTCAAATTATGTCAGACTGCATCATCTATGAAAAGATCATCTCGAGAGGATTTTACAGAAGACCTAGCATCCAGAATTCCCTAATGTCTTCAAACTCATAGAGAAACTCGTCGGATCTCGAGATAACTGCCCCGGACTGTGTCTTGAAATGATTTTTGCCCCACACCAGAGTGAAAACAGAAACCATGCGGCATGAAGATGCAATGCAAATGATGTGAGATGTATATGTATGTTCGGGATGCTTAGGATATGATGATATGCAAGCGGGAGATGAAACAAGGGTGGCTGGGCGGTCGGGCCAGGTTGATAGACATTTTTTTGTTTTTTTTGTTGCCAAGCAATTGGACTTTGAAGGTGAAATACCATATGCGAACCAATTTATTAAAGGTAGGCCAACAGACGAGAACTGATGGGCAAAGAATAAGTCGTCAGACGAGAACTGACTCCTTGGGGTTCATTGTCAAGCAAGAATTGACTCTGAAAAAGAATGACTACCAGACGAGAACTGGCGTTCAACGGGCTACATGAAAAGGTGACCAGACGAGAACTGGTTAAAAGATTCGCCTACCAGACGAGAACTGATATTTGAAGTTGGTTTTCTAGACGAGAACTGGACTTTGGGTTGGTTTGCCAGACGAGAACTGGACTTTGAACGGTCAATAAGTTAGGTTACGAGGCCCTGTGATGTGAGATTGATGATCGTGGGGGTATGCCTGATGCACTTATGATGCGATATGCTCTAGCGAAGCGACATGAATAATGCATGCAAATGAATTATGCAATGATTATGAAAACAGAAAAGCTCCCGAGGTGGGAAGAAAGGTCTTATGTGACAATGCTTCTTGCTAAGAAGGGTGAAAAAGGCGAGGGTGGGTAGCATGATTTCTGGACACTCGTCTTGAACTATAAGATTACTGATATAATTTTCTCTGTGTAGCTAAAGTTTCCCTAGTCTGGTGAGTCTCTGAACAAACTGCCTCTGATTATCCAATTCTTGGAATGGCAGACTTGGATATTCTCTCGAGGTGAGTTGCACTTAGTGAGATCTGGAATTCTTTTGCCCTATTATGAGCGTGGAAGTGACTTGACTCATTATGACTGAGCATTGGAAAAAATTCAACCTTAATCAACAAAAACTCTGGGTGGCCTGCCCCTGTTTGGTAGATTCACCCTGATTAACTGACTCTTGAATGATGTTCCCTCAATCAACTGATTCTTGGGAAGCTTGCTTTAGACTGACTGATTCCTTGGTCAACAAAACCACTGGATAACATGCCTCTGATTCATAGGCCTACACGATGCTCTTGATTCTGGTCATCATTGTTGAATGATCAAGTTCCCTCTGATTGCTCTTTGTAGGAACTTCCCTGGTGTCACAAAATGACTTGCAATTAAAATTGTTCATTTACAAATGGTAATTTTAATGCAATACACATGCAAGTTTGGAAAATGATTTATTTGAATGTTGTGACAGTGTGTGACGAATGGACCATTAGTCCAAACATGATGGTGATTTAGCAAATCGTTAGGAGTCAGTTTACACAACCTTGTCGTAGTATGCTTTCAGAATTGAACCTGATTCAATTAGGACTTTCAAGGGTTATGACGTGGCCTGGTTCGCGGTTTTTAGAAAGAAAGATTTATGGCTCAAAGTTTATTTGTGCCCACCCATTCTCCTTAATATTCTCCAGTCCTATGTTAAGCTAATTTGGCCTCAGCGCTCACCTCTCGAAAGGGTTTGTGTTGGTTGAGGAACCAATGACGTTGACGGTTTAAGCACCAATGAGGTTTTTTGGAGTAACAGTCACCCCTTTGTCTTTGTGTCTGTAGTCACACAACTTTGTTCTTATGGAAGATTTTTTCTTTTTGATATTTTTTACTCCCTAACTTTTGCCTGGACTGATTCTTTCTGAATTTTTTTGATTTTTCTTTTTTACAGTCTTGCGGGATGCCCTAACTTTTGCCTAAGTCATTTGTTTTCACACTTTTTTTTTGACTTAGCAGGCTTTATTTCTCTTTTTCATTTTGATTTTTTTTTGAACAAATCGTGTGACACTGGTTCGTCTGACTTGCTTGAAAGGGTTGTGACTGCCTCATTCCTTTGTTGTTTAGGGATAACCATTGTGGTTTTATGTCCTTTGACCTCTTGAGGTGTAATGAATAAAGGTAATGGATCCTCGGATGGACACTCCTTTGGAAATTTGAACGCTCGGTCAAATTAACTGATGACTACCCTGCCCCGGGTTGAATTGTGAGGGTTTTTTCGTTTAGAAAAGAAACTCCTTCGTCAAGGCTCAAAGGGGTTGACGAGGGTCTATCTCCCTTATATCTCTGGTATTTGGGAATTGAAGCAATGCTTGTACATCGTCAGCAGGTTCTACTCTGAAATCATACCATTCAACAATTATGGGTATTCAGTTGTCATCATCCTCCCTCAAACCTGCTAAACAACAGTGAAATAAATGGGAGGTATATGGATGCATTTTTTTTCTTTTTTTTTCTTTTTCAATGCAAGTAAAGAAAAATGAGCGAATGCGACATAAATGAATCAAAAAGTGCATGATCACTTGATTAACATTACCATTCAAAACGATAACGTTTAAAAGACAAGTAGCTAATAACATGAAAGAAACTACAATGCAAATGATACAAAGGATACAATGATCTCCAATTTTGATGACATCTTCTTATCTGAGTCACTGAAATCAGGAGGCGCTCCTTCAAAGTCCTTGAACTCAATCAGGCGAGAGATTGACGTGCACAACCAAGCTTCCTTCTGGAAAGGATATGTACCCCTTGTCGATCAACTATTGTACTTTGGCTTGAAAAGCTTTGCAATCTTCAATTGAATGCCCCATTGATCCACCATGATACTTGCACTGCTCACGAGGATTGTACTCTGGAGGGTACAGCTCTGGCAACAACTTGAGAGGCTTAGGAACCACCAATGAGCTATGAATCATATGTGGCAAAAGTTCACTATACGCCATGGGAACTGGATGAAAAGGAGCATTCCTTCTTTCTAGATTGTTGCGAGGCCTAGGTTGGCTCTGAAGTTGATTATGAAATCTTCGACCATGAGCTTGCATATTTGGACGAGGAGGAGTCCAGGGTTTCTGATGTGGTGCTCTGAGAATTGCCGAATGTCCATAAGAATAGCCAGACACAGGAAAAGATGATCTTTGAGAAGATGATGGTCTAGAATATTCAATATTGGCACTGACTGCATTGATGTCATACTCCTCTTCCCCTTGGGAGCTACCAACAAATTCACTTTCACTAGCTGGGATGTTCGAAGAGCCTTGGATCTTTCCACTTTTGAGCAGGCTCTCGATGCGCTCTCCAACTCTTATCACACCAGAGAAGTTTGATGTTCCAATGCTACTCATTCTTTCTAGGTACGGACCTTGCAAGGTGCCCACGAATAGGTCAACTAACTCTCTGTCTGAAAGTGGTGGTTGCACTTGGGCTTCCAATTCTCTCCATCGTTGTGCGTATTCTGAAAGATTCACTACTCCACTGAGATAGGCATTGCAAATGCATGCGACTGGGCGCAATGTCCATATTGTACTGGTATTTCTTTACGAAAGCTCTGGATAAATCATTCCAAGATCGGATACGACTACTTTCCAAATCCATATACCAACTTAAGGATGCCCCGCTTAAACTGTCCTAAAAATAGTGAATCATCAGCCCATTGTTGCGTGCATAAGAAGTCATTTTTCTGCAGAACATCACCAAATGACGCTTCGGGAAACTGACACCAGTGTACTTATCGAACTTCGGAGTTTTGAAATCTGGAGGTATGACAAGACCAGGTACCAAACACAGGTTTAGAGCATCAAAACCAAAGGCATCAGGATCCGCTAAGGCTTTGAGTTGTTCCTCCAAGATACGAAACCTTTCATTAGACTCAATAGTTCATGGATCCTTGGTTTTCATAAGAGGGATTTCCCCTTGGAAGTTTGGCACAGGGAAAGCAAAACTCTGATAATATGTTGCATCAAAAGAAGATGAAGGTCCACCTCGGACAACGAATGGTTCAGGTACATTTTGATTCACGATCGGGGTCTGCGCAGGATGAGTTTAAGTAAGGTTATTCACTTGTGAAAGTTCTTCATCAAGAGAAATACCATACAAAGGATTGGTCATCATAGTGAAACTAGGTGGAGAATCAACATGTTGAATGTTGTTCTATGACATAGCTACTGAAGGCTTCCAATATAACCTTTTACCTATTGACACTGCTCAGTCTAGCTTCACACACTTTGTTGTCTTCCAAAGGCTACCACTTGTTCAAACTGAGTATCGGGAAATCAGCTGGCTGGTCATGGACAAAGGAGGAATGATGAGCTCTCTGGAAAAAGGAAATACAATGCTGATGCAAATGCAAAATGCAATATGAGGATGCTAGAGATGCAAAGACATGGGATTAAAGTCTGGAAACTGCCTGGAATCTGGAATACTGAGCCAAGAATCGAGTGTCTGTAACCACAAGATCTCTGTATAATAACCCAGAATAATTATCAAGAACCAAGGGATCAAGAACTCCAGAATCATAGTGAATGGATCAAAATATAAGACTGCACTGGTAATGAGTGTATGTTGAGGTCAAGGGTTCCTGCAAACCTGTAAACCCCTCCCAATCTCACGGGTGTGCTCCGGGTCAAACATCAAAGACTCTCAAAGCCGAATAACAATAATACGTTCACCATCTCTGAGAAATGGATCATGACCAGATCAGGGAATCGGTTTGGCATTATGTACTACTCAGGGATGTCTTAGCGTGAGTCCTGGAAAAACAGGCAATCCTATGTGAGTTCCAAGTGGGCCCTCGGGTGCAAATGGGTTTGCCACAGAATATGGTCTGCCACTGTCACCACTGGAGAGGGATGTTTCCACAAGGTTCTCAATGATCGGTCCCCAACCGCACATAACTATCAAGGTTATTTAATGAAGTAGGGAAGATCCCTATATCAAGACATTTCCAAGACGGTCACGAATCTGGGTGTGAACGCACTAATACCCCCATGACAAAATGACATAGGGCCAAAGTGATTGTCCATGATAAATCCTATGGTACCCTCAAGCCGGGTATTTGGCTAGTCTCATCTCACCACACACAAGTAACATCTAGTCCCGCCAAACAAAAAACCAGTCCAGACATTCCAATATAATATATGATGCATGAAAATAAATAATAAAACTGTAAATAAAGCTATAAATAAAATTGTAAATAAACAACAGTAAAATACACAGGCAGCAAACAATCAACACCCAATAAAATAGAAACAAACAAGCGCTATGAGAGACTCACAAGGGGAACCAGAGATTCTGGGTTCAATCCCCAGCAGAGTCGCCAACTGTCGCTCCCTGGATTTCCATCCTGGTACAAACGCGAAAGTGGCGCGGAAAGATGTAGAGTCGCCAGCCAGGCATTTTTATCCCGAAGGAACGGGAATGGTAATGCTGCACAAACTAGAGAAAAGAAAAGAAAGGACACAGGTCCTGTGAATCAAAGAGACTGGGTTTGGGAGTCGGTTACGACCTGGGAAGGTATTAGTACCCCAGATCGTCCGCCGTACCCGACGGGATCCACGCTTGCAAAGAAAATGCTTCAAAGTGTGAAGAAATGAAAGTTACTGCAAAAAGAAAGACTGAAACTGGAAATGAAAAGAAAATAAATGGGGAAAATGTAGGGAAAATAAAAGAGTATGCTCGAACGGGCCCTACCCCGCTGCCTACGTACCTCACTGGACATGAGGATCAGAGTCGCCGTAGTTCCCCTAACTAGGGGTGTAAATATTGCTTGTGTCTTAAGGCTTGAACTGCCTATGTCAATTCTTAGGTGTTGTAGGCTCGCATGACGAGTGCGTAACCGTCTTGCAAAATGACAAGTAGGAGCAAGTTTGCACGTAAAGAGTGAAGGTGATGAAAAGAGAAGTTCCGAAGGAGAGACGCTTATTATTTGTCCAGTGTTTTTTAGAGTTTTTTATGGAGTGTGGCACAAGTAAGTGAAGTAAAATCTTTTTCTAAGGAACATGTCCTTATTACCACATCCCAAAATAGAATGAGTAACGAGTCCATCAAGAATGAAGAAGATCCTCACACTTGTTTCCTAAGATTAAGATTTAAATTCAATAACTTTTTTGTATTATTAAGTGTTTTGGTAGATTAAAGTGAAGAAGTGTTTTTTATGCTTTTCTTTAAGAGGATGACAAAAGGGAGAGGTCACCTCAACTATCATGAATGTTTTTTATGTTTTTGTTTGAAGATGAGAAGGGAAAGAACCAAAAAAAGAGCTTAAAGGTAAAAATCTAATGGGGAAAGACTACTCCTAATATTAACATGCATGGATAAGCCTAGGTTAGTGAGGTTTGAGCTATCCTAAGAAGAAAGAAGGAGAAGAAAGGAAGAGAGGAAAGGATGGCCTAAGCACATCCCATCCAGATAAGAAACCATGAAAGAAGTGAAAGAAGAAGTTGAGATGAAAAAAGAAATAAGTGAGGAGAGGAGAAAGCGATATGGAGTAATCGAACAATGCACAAACAACGCCTACACCAGTGGGACTTTAGATGTACCAGTATGCTCCTAACATGAAATCAGGACTAGAATGAGGCATGAAAAAGATAGTTTCAGTGGTACCTAACGGAGAAAGTCCGTTGCCTCTTCAATACGCGCGAACGATCTCAAGCATAAGCATCAAGAAGAAAATTCACACGATCAATCTAGTAAGACTAAAATGCTTATCATCACAAATCCACATCCGAGATCAACTAAGTTCTAGCAAGTAAATCCAAGTCACATTCAACTGAAATTCCACCAACAATTGAACAAAATGAACATCAAAAGTTAATATCAAGGATAATGAAAGTTAATCACCCGAAATTAACTAAAGTCGTACTCAAGAAAATAAATTAGCATAAAGAAAAAAAATTAGCCAACTACGAAACTTATTCAATAAGAGATCCAAAGTTAATCAAAAGCTAATGTTGCACAATAAACATTAAACTAAAAAAACAAATAAAAATCAATTAAGAAATCAATCACAATATAATCAACAATACACAAAATTCTAATCAAAATTTACTAAACTCTAACAAGTGTTAATCAAGGATTAACAATTAATAATAGAGAAAAAGTTAAGGATTAAATGAAATAATAAAAATTAAAAATAATGAACAAGGAGAGGGTTTATGCTCGTTGGAATGGTGGTATGATTCTGAACTGCATTGGGCTTGCCAAGCCCACAAACAGATCTATCTACAAAGAAGAAACGGTCAAAATGAGATAAAAAATAAATCAATAAACAACTTGTTTTAAAAAGAAATAAATAATAAAAAAGGAAATGAGAATTATCAAAAGAAATAAATCAGATCCTCATCTCCATTCCATAAAAGCCGAAGCAACTTCTCCCCTGTATCACGACTAACACCGCCGACACAAAAAAGGAAGATTTAACACGAGAAAGCACGATCAGCGGCTTCATCTCTGCGTGAATGAAGTTCCATCGTCGTTCATCGCCATCATCAACATCATCTCAGCTCCGGAAACATCACCGTTTCACCGCCGCGACCTCGTCATCGTCAACATATCTCCACGTCTTCTTCCTTGCGATGTCGTGTCGCACGATGGCAAGGCAAACTGTCCTTCTCTCTTGCAAAGTCCCGCCGTTGTCCTGAAGCGCTTTTCCGTATCGGTTTCGAAGCGGTTCCTTTTTCCATGTCAGCTTAAAAAAAACATCACCACGGTTTGTTCCTTCTTCTTCAAGCTTCAATTTCCTCTTTCTCTTCTATGTGTTTGACCCGCTTCTCTTCATCTCCTTCTTTCTCAAACTCGATGAGGTTTATGTTGTTGATTGAGGGTTGTTAGTTGGATTTGTTTGGATGAAGGTGAGGGATGGAGGTTTGAGGAAGTGGCGGTTGAAGTTATTGAAGGTTGAACGAAGAAAAGTTGTTATTAGGTTGATGAAGGAAGATGGTGAGTTTGTATCCGGTTTATGGAAGTGGTTATCAAAGAAGAAGGAAAATGTTGTTTATGGTGAGAGGTCTGTATTTCGGAGTGATGTTTATTGGTTGTTGTGAATATGCAGGGTATGAAGTTGGTTTGAAGATTGATGAAGGGAGAGCCAAGGATTTTAGAGCAGAGAGTTTTTTACATGGTGAGGAATGCGTGAGCGGATCAAAAACCAATGGGAGAGTGTGTGTTGTGTTGGTGATGTAAGGCTGAAATTGGGAGGTTTTTCGGTTGAGGGGTGATGGAATAGAGGATTCGGTTGAGTGAAGGTGAGAATATGCTGTTATCAAGAAAGTGTGAATGAGCAGTGATAATTTGAAGCCAAGATTGAGGGAAGAAGTTCCGGAATATGTCATGAAGAGTGTGTGTATGTATTTGTTGAGGCTGGATCGTGAAGAGCAATGCCAAATGTAACACCCCATTTTCTACCCACGAATTATAACAACAAAATCAGAGTCTTAAAATTTTCTACAAATGGAATATTACATATTCAACTTTAAACAATTTTCACTTTAAGGAAATCATAACAAATACGTAACACTTTTTCTTAATTTGACAAAATAATGTCATTCACTCCAATAATTCAACTTCATAAAATCTTACGCAGCGGATTCATAAAATAATTCTTAGCATCTTTAAGCAACATAATAACGACTTAACATAAGGAGTAAACAACTATAATCCTTCAAACAATTTAAAATTCAGTAATAATTAAAAGATCAACAAAGCAGACACGCGACAATCCCCCCGAGTGCTACCTATCAGAGCGACTGACCACCGACTCGACCAACGGTAACCGGCTACTTCTTAGGATTACCTGCACGTTGTCACATAAGGACAACATTAAGCAGAAGGGGTGAGTTACGAAAATTATAATCAGTATATGAAAAACAATACAATAACTAAGGATCGTAAACAAACACCGCTTCACAAATTAAATTAAATATTCATACGACCAACCGACAACAATGCAACTTTAATGAGACTCGACTAGTTATGCATGTGGTACCATTCGGAGTAAAACTCCCAACTCAAATTTTTCCAATTTATCGAGGCATCAAGGCATAAGCCTTCAACTTTCAACTTTTTGCCAATCCAGGCCAACGTGGTGTGAGCAACAGCTCCGACAAAATGCATATGATTTTTATATGACATATAAGACTTCACACGCAAACAACATAGCCACATTAACAATACATATCAACTTGTACGACATATGCAACTTAGAAATCAACTTTGGCATAAAAGCCTTTGATATAACAACTTCGTAACTATTCCGGAAATCGGAACAACATTTCAACTCGGCTGTACTTATAGCAACATTTAACAATACAATTTCCAGCAAAATAATTCATTAAAATTAACTATAACATTATCCGACTTAACCTGACGAATTTCGTTAGATTCCAAGCAACGAAATTTTCCGCTTAATTCGGCTAAACCGACTAATTTCAACACCGTTTTAACGTTTTGGGGTTAATACAACTCTTTCAGGAATTCTGTCAAAACTTTCATATTCTAAAATGCTACTACTATATGTCTGTTAAATCTTGCTTTTGTTAAAATTGTAACCCATGCTACTGTCAAGCTAAAACTACTTCGTTCTTCTTCATCACAACTGATAGGCAAGGCTATTGTGTAAAACAACTTATTATAGCTTATAAATTTTCTTTTTATTTATTCATCCAAACTGTGACATATAAATTATTAATGTCTCTAATCATCATAGGTATTAATCTATCCTGAAGGAATATAATTAATTTAGATACAATTAATTAAATTAAAGTTAATTAAAACTAAGCTAAGTGAATTAATTAACAAACACATAGGAGCACATAACCCCTTCCCACTATCCTATGCCCCCCGCCACTCTCACCACCTATGGAAACCCCCCCCCCCCTGCGCCATATCCTGTATATTATAAAACAATTATTCCTATTTTAATTTATTACAGTATGATGTGATACCGGAGGTAGTAATTAAACCAAATAATGCCAAGACCAACTACCCCTCCACCTATGGCCCACGCCAGGACTAATGAGAGTGGAATATATATGTGGCCTGCGCCACAATTTGATGAAGTGGAATAACATGCTAAGTGGCCTGCGCCGTAACATGCTTGTGGAAATCAAGGACTAGGCCTTCTGGCATGCGCCGTAGCCTGGCTGGTGGGACAAGAACAAGGCCTTCTGGCCTGCGCCGCACATGACACTAATTATTATAATCCAACTAATTAATTAATGGCATTTGTTTTAAATCTAAATCAGTAATGGCCTTTCCTTCAATTAACTTAATAAATTACTAAAACCAACAATCAAGTAATCAAATTTTACAACCAACATTTCTAATCATAACATATAAAATTTCTACACAACATCAAGAACAATAATTTAATTATTATGATCTAACCACCCAAATCATCGGATTGGAATTCATATCCGATTATAATAGTCGAACCCACCCTTACCTTAGATTGGATTGAAAGTTGCTATTACAGTCGGATTCCGGAAATTGTTTCTCGTTCCCTCACTTTGCAGCAGTTCCACTTCCTCTTATTCTTCCTTAATTTTCTAACTTCCCCCTTTTCTGTCTCTTTTTTTTTCTTATAACTTATATTATTTTTATTTTTAATAAACTAATTAAACTATTACAATTACTAATGGGCCTAACATAGAACCCCCTTATTTTACTAATTCAAACACGGCTTCAAGCCCACTACTTAAAATAACACAACAACTATTATAATTAATTCTAATAATATTTTCTACAACTTTCGACTAAATTTCCGACTTATCGATTAATTTAACTACAACATGAAATATTCCTACAAACCACAATAATTATTTAAATATTAAAATAAGAAATAATTATTTGGGCGTTACACCAAACGAGAGTGCCGTTTTGCTACTTTTTTTCTTGTGCGAAAATCTCGTTTGTGGAATCATTGGCAAGGCTGAGTGCGTGATGAGTATGTACGATCTGTGCGTGAGAATTGCGTGTGAGTGTGTAGGTGAGATAGTGGCCTTTGTGTGACTTTGTTGCAGAAGATAAAATAAGTGTGGAATGATCTGGGTTGTGTGGGTCTCACACCCAACAATTTATTTTCTCTTTATTTTTTATTTATCTTTGTTGTAGTTGTATTTTTTTTTGTAATAATAATAAGGAAGGGAGATTGAAATGAATTATAAGTGGATTTAAATGTGGGCTTAAATTGAAAATATGAATAGTAAGTTTATGGAATTAATGAAAATGATAAAGGTGGTCTAATGGATTAAAAGGATTTATGAATATTGAGAAACAATTAAATTGATGAAATTGGATAAAGTATGGAATGATTAATTAAATGGATTAGAAATAAAAGAAAATTGGATGATGAAATAAATATGGAATTGTATAAATAATGAATTTTAAAGATTAATAAATGGACAATGGAAAATGGTTCTAAAAGAAGGATACGAAAAATGGAATTGAAAATATGGATAAATGGATAAAAGTGTATGAATGGTTAAGGAATAAGAATCGGATAATAATGGATAGGAAGTTATGGAAATAATGGATATGAACTACGACCAAAAACCACTGATGTACATACCAAACCTGAGTTTACTCCAAAGAACAAACTCGAGACTATTCCGACAACTCTAACAAAACAAAACAAATTGGATCTCATGAACCACTGAGAAAACCGCCATTGAAACAACGATCAACTAAATTAATCATCCCCTGAGTTTTTGACCATATAAACTACCTTGAACCCGTCTGGATCGACCTTTGAGAAAATAAATCCATAGAGGAGCAAAACTGAACCTGTGACGGATCTGACTTTGAAATTAAACTTTTTCTCACTAACCAATGCTCAATAACCTGAAGAAAACTTATAGTAGTTTGATCAATATTAGATCAAACGCCCGTCTAAATTGGATCATGACTGAACAAACACACTTGAGCTGAAACCAACGCTTTTGAGATATCGAGAAAGGAGAATAACCCTGAGATACTGAAAAGACGAAAATATCCTTGTGACTTGATGGAGAAAAGAATAGCCTGATGATGGGCCAGATGCATAGTGAATAACACTTGCAAACATAAAATCCTTGAAGACCACTGATTTAGGGAAATAAACCCTAATTCAGTAACAAATGAAATAAGAGGATGATGCAATTGATGGCTGCCTAGCCAAAACCTTGAATCCACCCGATAATTCACAAATACGGTGTGAAACCCTAATCCTTCAGATGATACTGATCACATGTCTTAGAAGCTCAATGCAAATGAAATGACATGATGGAAGATGTGTATCCTTTAGATGATACTGATCACATGTCTTAGAAGCTCAATGCAAATGAAATGACATGATGGAAGATGCGTATGAATGCAAAATGAAAAGCCATAAAAAGATAGAAATTAGAGGGCAAATTTGGGGTATTACACGCGCCATATGTGCTGCCAATACTTGATTTGTTTGGGTAGTGTTTTGTATCAAAGGGTTAAACACTTCTCCCATCTGTTGCGTCAACCTTTGGACCATCTCACGATTACTATCGTCCATTTGTTGTCATATTACTTGTGTAGAATTATTTGTAATTGTTGGCATTTGGAAACCTAGGGGGTTGGTTTAATCTACTAATATTCCCACCATATCCTGACCCTTGTAATGGTAATGACATGTGAACCATAACATCAGAATACAAGGGTGGTGCATTGTGTAAATGTGCCATCACTGAAGTTGGCATTCCATAGGGTTGTTCTCTTTCAAACATGGGTATGGAAAAGTTTGTTTGATATGGCCTAAAATTATTCCCTCCTGGAGGAGGCGTCCCCATGGGCATTGAATGCCCTAAAGTAGAGGAACTAGGCGCATTATGAGAGAATGACACCGCTGGTATTGACCCTGGTGATGAAGGGTTTACCCCTTCTGAAACATGAACTGATTCCATATTTCCCCCTGTCGAAGGGATGGATTAGAGACTGAAACAGTTTCATTTGGGTTTGGATTAATTGGCGGATTTGTAATTCTTCTTACTCTAGTTCTCCTAGGTCTTTCTACGTCATTTACGGCTAATTTACCGCTTCTCAGAATCATAACATTAAAACGTTTTCAAATTAAGAGTTACTCTATTAAACTTTTCAGAATTTTAGCACATGTCCCACTGGGCGTGCCAATATGTTCGATGTAGATTTTGACGAACAATATATGGTTTTCGAATCTCACCGAATTTGATAACTTGCAGGATCAACCAAACAAGTCCTAGGAAACATGTGCAAAATTTGAATGTATTTTATGAACCTTTAAAGCAAACGTTTCTTATTCTATATTTGGTTTCTTGAATCTTCTTTATTAAGAGTGATTTTTGATTATGTGGTTAAGTTAACGTTTTAATAAAGTGAAAATAAACAAAGACTTAAAAGTTTGTATGAAAATAAATGTTGAAACGTAAATTGAATGGTAAACATAGTAAGAAATAAAGAAACTTTAAATTTTATAAACTGGAATAGAAATGGTGTTTACACGTACATTTCCAGATAAATCTCTTTTTCTCTTTCACACGAGTACTTAGAGTATTTTTACAGGAATTTCTGTACAAGTTTTCACACACTAAAACTAACAAATTCTACCCTATTTATACAAAAATAAAATAACTGCTAACTAACGGAAAAAATCTAAGAATTTGACACTTGGCTTTCTGCATGTTCTTTTTCTTCTAAAACTTCCACGTCTTCCTCTGCCAAACAAAACCAATGTTCAAATTTGAACTTCTCCTTAAGGGCTGAAACAACACGTCCCTTTACCATGTCGAATTCGTCTGATATTGGACACATCAATGAAACCGTCGAAAAAACGAGACATCATCCCCTTTGTCAAACTGTTGAACATTCCACCATCATTGTCGAATTGTCGAAATACCATTACTTCATTTTCCTTCCTTTGCAAATCTTGTCAAAAGCATCATTTTACTTTAAAAACCATGGTGTCGAAAATACATGCATACAGTAACCCTCAATGTATCTCCAGTCCATTAGCGCTCTGGTCATCCGAGCCTCATAAGGTACTAGGTGGTGCTCATAGTCAGCACACAAGTCATCGATCTGCTGACGGGTCAAGTCGAGAGGAGTGGAGACAATAGAGTGTCTGTGTTTCGTCTGGGTGTACCTGAACTGTCGCATGACACGCTCAGGCATATATGGAACATTGATGGTCGAATTGTATGCCAACCATCCGGAGAATAATGATATGTCAACAAACGGGTGCATCTCACGGTGATCGACATAATATTTATAACGAATGCCCCCTCAATATCCAAACGAACGAGATTGACTCTACAAGGTTTGACCGTCTGGTTCCTTCTAAGAGGGAGAAAGGTACGGGCACGCGGCATGGCTTCGGTGTACTCAGGAACTCTCCCCCAGCCAGCGATCATCAGAAAGTGCTAGAAAATTCAAGCCTGAAATGAAAATAAAATCCATCGGGATCAAGCATTATCACGAATACATAATGAAAAGAAATGAAAAAAATTAAGTTGAAGGATAAAATAAATAAGAAACAATGTTAATAACAAACAATTTTAAAAATAATAATAAAAAAAGAAAACAATCTGAGTAATATTACCTCTCCCTCCCAGATATGTATGGTAATATGGTCCGGGTATAGTGTAAGTATGGACATATCTGATGGGGGTGTGATGCGTCATCAGGAGAATCTCGACGCTTGCGAGAAAAAGAAGTAGATGGTGCAATGGATACGATGTTGATGGAGTGTCTTTGACATGAGATAAAGAAGGTTGCGCATCACGAGTAGGTTGTGCCTCAGCTATAGCACATGCATTTGGAATGGACTGGCTCTATGCACGTCGAATAAATGCATGTTATGTAACTGTTATCCCTAAATTTCGACGCTAGAAATTAATGAGGTTATTTTGGCTTAGTAAAGACTTCTCTTGTGATAAGCTAAAAGTAAGGTTTTGACCTAACTAACTAAAGGATGAAAGTCGAAGGAACATATCTACAAGTTTCATACTTAGTAAAATTTAAAGTTTTGAATATTTTCTAAGTGTTGGAGGGACTCGACCAAGTGTATGTTCGATGAAGATGGCAGTTACTAAGGTCTTTGCACGTTCAATCTTGGAGGGAAAGTGTGTAGTTTTCAATTCAAAGACAGTAACAAGTGGCGCAAGATGAAGCTTATTTAGCATATAGTGGGAAAAGTGTCACCATCTTAGGATATTTATAATAGAAACCGTCGAGAGCGGTTACTTTGTAATGTATATAAATAACTTAGTCTAGTGTTAGAATAAGTGTGTGGAAATCATATGTACTAGTAACTCCGTATACTCAAAGTATATGTGTGTAGAGAAACGTGTGCAGTGAGAATGTACGTGATTGAAACATCACCAATTTACTTTTAAAGCCTTTGCCTTTTACTTTATTTTCTTTTTAAAACAAAATCTGAATCTTGTTGAAAGATTCAAGACCCCTTTTCCCAAAAACGTGATATATCAAAATCACAATCCTTTTTGCTTAGCACATGTCCTAGGATCAATCTGGTCGATCCTGTGAGTAATTGAGGGTATTTTTGGTATCTTCAGAGGACCAGCGGTTGTTTAACTATTTTGGGGGTAAACAAATTGGCACGCCCAGTGGGACAATGCTAAGTTGAAAGCGTTTTTTTAGAAGTGTTTATAACTTCTCCTTTTTTCGTATAATTGTTTTTGTAACTTCCGTGTTTTGTAACTTCCTTTACATGGACGGTCTGGTAGAAGGTACGATTACCTTTGTTGTATGCATTTGAGAAGTGGCAAGGTAGCCAGTATAGACCATTATATCCCTAAAAGAAGAAACACAAGAAGGATGGTGTTTAGCCAAGGAAACCCAAGTTATTTAATACCCGCAACAAATGGGTCGAATCCTCAAGTGGGCAGTTCGAACGTTCGTAGTACGGACACACAAGATGGACCAAGGAATGAGGCCACCCCAATCTCCAATCCTTCGACAGAAGCTTCGACCACACCAAATGTGATGTCGGAACAAGCCCCTTCGACAGGACTAGGAGACACATTTAATAGATATTATACTCAGCCTGTGTTGGAGTATATTGGGCCAAATACTCAAACTCCACCTACAAGTATGGCTGCATTTAGACCCCATATGCCCACATCACTTTCTCAGGCTTTCCCTAGAATCCTTGTTACGACAACGACCATGGTAGGATTGAAGTACTCCCCCAATTTATTCAGACAACGTTGTTCCTTCGCCTTTGTAAGAATCTGGTCATGCAATAAATATAAGAAATAATTATACTGGTGGCTTAGGGAATTCGACTCAGAGTCATGCTTTGACAAATGAGTCTATGGCCTATCTAAGGCAACAAATGGATCAAAGCAACATGAAAATGGTTCATACTCTGTCCCAAACTATGGGAGAGAATTTTCAGCCTTTGATTCAGAATACGACTCAGAAGAATCAACATATGGTGTCTCAAATGGTGCACATAGAAGAATTTATGGGAGTCCTAACACCAGTTCAAAAGCCCTATCACTTACCAGAAGTAAGAGAAGTTATGCAGCCATTGAATCAAGAAAATCCACCTGTGGTCGAACCGGTAGAAGTCGAACCCATTAGAGGTCAGAGACAAATGTAATACCTCAAAATTTGCCCTAT
Source organism: Lathyrus aphaca (assembly GCA_963966055.1). Taxonomy (NCBI): domain Eukaryota; kingdom Viridiplantae; phylum Streptophyta; class Magnoliopsida; order Fabales; family Fabaceae; genus Lathyrus; species Lathyrus aphaca. Next base: position 84,876,366 of record OZ014522.1, read on the forward strand.
AATTTTCATGGCATTTAGCATATCACATTGCATACCCAAATTCATAGCATGACCTAAGGCATTGCATCATAATCAACATGGCTGAGGCACAAGGTTTGTGGTCAATGGTTGAAGTAGTTGATGACCATCCAAAGACAATTAAAGGGTAACATGGCTTCCTAACATGGTGCAAAGGGTTCACAACATCTCACAAGTCTTCATTTGAGGCCACAAGTCCTAGAAATAAGTGGATTGACCAAAGGATTCAAGCAGTGCAACATCTCCTAACAAAAGGGGGCCAAATTAGGGATTCTGATTAACTGGGCTTTCCCAAGGAAATTTTGATTCAAACTTGATCTCATTGTTTTCTACATTATATTAAGTACCTAGGGTTGAAATTTCATCCATGGAACCATTTTGGAAGGGCTTCAATTGGTCAGTTGATTGAAAAGCAGGGAATTAGAGAAAAGTCAACTATGCTGAGTAAAAAGTCAATTTTGAGATCAAATTCATGAAATCAAGGTCACAAGAAGCCCATGGACCAAATTTGATCAAGAAATTAAGGAGGAATCATGAGAAATCAAGAAAACCAATACTTACCATTTTTGGAAAATTAGGGTTTCCAAAAATGGCAAGTTTTGGCCATTTTGCAGCCAACTTCAAGAGATGCCTCCTCCCAAATTAAAAGCCAAATGAAAATTCTACTTAAGTTGTTTGAAAGAGGACATCTTGAGCTTCAAATACATAGGTGTAACATGTCCATAGTATTAAAATTGAAGAAGTTATGATCATGCAAAGATTGGACAAATCAAGGCAAAAACTAGGTCATGGGCAAGGCAAGGCAAGGCAGGCGCACATGACTTGCCAGGCATTTTGTCAAACAGGTGGAGGACAAGAAGTAGAGCCATTTTTCTTCAACAAGATTACCTCAAATGGAAAACCTTCCAACATTAAAGTTGTTATTTCCCATGTTTGCTACAAGTTTAATGTTTGCCAAATTTCCATTTGAGCAAGTTTTCATGGACATATGAAGGGTCAAAGAGGAGAGGTTCAAACTGAAAATGCATAAGCCATTTGTCCTAGGCATGCTAATGTTGTGCAGGGCAAGAATGAAGCCATGAGGCATTGACTTCAAGGCTATCTTTAAGTGACTTAGAAGCCTTGTTTCATCTTGATGCAAACATCAAAGCTACTCTATGAAGCATTCCCTTCAACTTGCTCACAAGAATCACTCCCATTGGTTGATTTATATGGAAGAAACACTTCACGAAAGATGACAATATGCAATCTGGTTCCTTGTGCATTAAGGTAGTGTTGTAGTGTTCAAATTCAGATCAGTCCAAGTTTGTAAGCTTCATTTATCATGTAGTGAACACAAGGCATCATTCTTATAGCTCAAATGATTCCCTACCTACCTGATCATACCATACCACTATGTACCTCTTTCAAAATCAAGCAAATGAGAAATATAAAACATGATAAGCATGTTGCACCTGATCCAATCCATTTCATGTTGTTTCATGCAGCTCATCTTCACATCACCCTCGTCATAAGTAACCTGAACTCTACTGCATTAAATAAAACTCGTTCCAAACAAATCCAGTTACACCATTGCATTTCACACCCTCATTGGTTCACTCACCCTCAAGTTAGAACTAAATCTAGTTCTAACTGTTAACTAAAGTTAGTTAGCTTCTAAACTCACATATATAAGCCTCTCCTCTAACTGAATTACATTATCATCACCATTTGCTCGAATCACATCACAAAGTTCATCAATTTGCTCTGCTCTCTCTCTGCAATTTCAATGTAATTTGAGTGAATCTAGCTTCATCTCTCATCAGCATTCTTCATCTCCTGCATTGAGCATCATCATCATCACTTTTGAAAACCATTTCCATGGTTGTATTCAACTGAATCTTCCACATTGCACCAGTGCACAATTCTGCAATCTTGTTGAGTTCTCTTAGATCTTCATCCACAACATTGCAATTCTCATCAAGTCATCATCAACACCATGGTTGGAACAAGATCCATGGATAACACATCTTGAAACCTCAAGATTCAGCTTCTGTATCATCACTGTACTACTCCAAATTTCGCCAAGATTCATCATCCAGTGAGTGTTTATTTCACTCTAGAAGATTCAAAGGCATTTAGCAAGAGTGTTAAGATCAAGTTCTCTGGTTTTCCTCAACAAATCGCAGCTCTACAAACAGGTTCCATCTATGCTCTCAAATGTGTGATTTCATTGCTTTTTTGTTAGTTTTATGATGGTATGAGCTTACTAGAAGCAATGCAAACCTTGGTTAGTTGATAGGCTTCTTAGAGGCATAGTTTCAGTTTTTAGGTGTGGATTTATTTACTTCGATTTGCATGATTCTTGCATGATAAATGGAAAATAAGGTTAGATTGTGAATGTACAAAGCACGAGGAACAAATTGATGTCTTTGATTTTCATTATTATGGTGTTTTGAGAAAGCCCTAGGTTGTGTGTCGCCGGAGAAGATGACCCGAGACTAGCTTCGGCCATCTGAACAGTAACCCTAGGTTTATCTCAACTTTATAACACAGTCATACGATCCTCCCAATCCAACGCTTGTGAGATTGCCAATGCATTAATGAATGCATGACTTGCATGTGCCATTTTTGTGAAAACCCTAGGCTCATATTAATATTCATGCCCCCTTTCCAAAGGCCCAGTCCAATTAAGTTGTTTTTCTCACTTATACACCCCTGCGCACCTTTTCTTCCTTTTTATTATTATTTTTTTCTTTTCATTTTATTACCCTTTCAATTTTGATTAATTAAAAATACCAAATGACCTCCAAATATTCCAAATTAATTCATATGTGATCTTCCACATTTTTAGAAATTTTCCATAATTTTTATTTTTATTTTCCATTTATTTTCTGACCTTAATTAAATTTCCATTTAATTTCCTTCATATTTTCTCATTTTTTAACACATTGCCTTGTTCATTTTATTTCTCCCAAACCAAAAATGATATGGATACCATTCCTTTTGTCATATCTAGAGGATACCCTAAGGATCCTAAAAACATTTTTCACATAATTTTTACGTTATGATTAATCCCTTTTTGAGCCTTTCCTTTTGACATAATCACCATAAACCCTAATTCACTTCATGCATTTATTTGAATGAGTTAGAATAGGAATTTTTAAGAGATCTTTTAGAGGTAGGTCACCTTCTGGATTTTGTATTTTGAATATTCATTTTCATAATTTTTCAAAGCCATTTGATATTTTTTCAAGTATCTTGTGTTACAAGTCATATTTTGGTATTTTTTCTCACTTCTTCTTACTCAATTTTTGTAAGGCATTTATGTCATTCACCTGAGGTCACAAATGTGAGTGCCTTAGGTCCAATTAGAGGTCATTTAACGTTGGGTATCCATTATAGATCATCACCTTTTGATTTTTGTGGATTTCTTGATCCATAAGTCACATATATGTTCATTTGCCCTAATTCTTCTTCTCTTTCGATCTTAAGACTTATAAACCTATCTCATGAGTATGTCAACCATGTTATATCATTGTTATGCATCTTATAAGTGTTCCACAATGTCGCTCCCCGGATTTTCATCCTGGTACAAACACGAACTGGTGTCGGCGATGTTGAAGGTTGAGGTTGAATAGAGTCGCCAGCTAGGCATTTTTATCCCAGAGGAAAGGTAATGCTGCATAAACTTATAAATAAGTGGATAAGACGGTTGCGAACCAAAGAGACTGGGTAAGGGGGTTGGTTACGACTAGGGAAGATATTAGAACCCAGATCGTCCATCGTACTCGACGGGATCCACGCTTACTTGATTGTGTTAAAAAAAAGGGGGGAAGTGTATGTGCTAACAGTGTATAAAAGAGATGGGTGTGCAGGGTGATGATGTACAAAGAGCGGGAGCTCAAACTCAGGCTAAGGAAAAGAAAGATAGAAAGATAAGAGGGGGGAGACCTGGGGACTTTTGTTCGATAACCGTTAAGTTATGCCTACGTATCCTCTCGTGCAATGAGGAAGTCAGAACACCGTAGTTCGACTCAAAGAAACTTGGATGTTTTGGCGTGAACTGCTTTCTTATCTATGCTTAAGTGTATGACTCGTCTGGCTCGAGTGCTAACTATCTTGCATTAGACGGAAGAAGCGAGTTCTCGTTTTTAGAGTAAGTGTGATGAGAAAAGAATCCCAGAGGAGACGATTATTGTTTGTTTTTTGTATTTTCAGTTTTTTATTTGTTTTTGGTGTTTTGCATAGGATAATGAGCTTAAGCCTTAATCAAGGGTTTGCAAACTTATTATATCATCCCTGATTAGGGATAATAAGTCTACCTAAGTATGAGATGGATATCCCAACTTAATTATCCTAATGATACAGGATTAAGATCATTAACCTACTTGTAATTATTAAGTAGTTTTGGATTTTTATTTTGTGTTAACTAATGAGTTTAATCTCTAATCAGGGATTAGTGAACTCATTACACCATCCTAAGAGAAGGATGATAGATGAGGACACTTAAGATGAGGAAGTTACCTCAACTTAATCCATGGTCATGGATTAAAATCATTATATAACAAACCTTTATTAAAGTGGATTTTAATTAGAGATGAGATTAAGAAGTGAATTTTATGTTTGGAAGACTAAACCTGAGGGGGACTTGTCCATTAAACACTAGGGTTAGTCCCTCTGACCCAGAGGCAAAGATGTAACCCTAATATAAGGCCCAAGTTACAAGCTTAAGTCTTGATAATTATTAGGTGTTTTGATTAAGAGGTGAAAACAACTTAAATGTTTAACACAAAGTATTAAAACTTTCATTGTTTAGCCTTTGTTATTGAGATGAGAAAGAGAGACTCAAGGAGACTTAAAGGGTAAAAACTAAGGGAGACTATTCACAGCCCTAAAGTTATCATGCTTGGATGTTCCTATGGTTCATGAGGTTTAAAGATAAATCTTCAGATGGCCACCAAGGAAGAAGCAAATGAAAGAGAAAGAGAGAAAGATAGGTTACTTACTTCCTGAAGAAGTTAAGTAACCTAGGAGTAGGAGAGAAACAAACACAAGTGAATCAAATTCACTTCAAACACAAAAAAATAAGAGGATGAGAAAGGATTGGATGTGGATGCACATCCACATCCCAATTAACTTACCATTTGCACCTGAAAAGTTAGTATATATATATATATATATATATATATATATATATATATATACAAAGTCCATGATCAAAATCAGAAGCAAATCACATGATAAAAAATTGAAATTGCATCCAAACAAACCATAAACCTACATAAGAACACCCTCCAAAGATGGAGGTCTAAAGCTAAACCAAAGTCAAAGTTATGGTTTTCCTAAGTTTGGCTAGGGTTTTGGACACTTTGCAAAGAAAAAGTCAAAACAAATTGAAAATGCAATGCAAAAATATGATTTAAATGTCCTAGATACTACATGCAACATGTAAAAGAATGCAAAAGAAAGCAAATACAAACTCATTTTGGTTAGGCAGAAATGAATTTTTGAATTAGGGTTATGAAAAAATGGATTTTCAAAACCCTAATTCAAGTTTAATTGTCAAAACATGATCAAACCCTAAAATAAATTTGTGAAATGAGTTTGTAAATTGATATTAATGTTCAAAGAGGCTTTTTGATTTTTTTGGTGATTTTTAAATACCTAAAAGTATTTTTAATTAATTAACATGAATTAAATAATTAAAAATTAAATTAAATGATTTTAAAAAAAATAATAAAAATAAAAATGTTTTTGTGTTTTTAATATTAATTAGAGTGCAAATGTAAAAAATCAGAATTTTTGAAAATGTTTTGCTATTTTTAATAAATAAAGGAAAACAAAAATGAAATAAATAAAAATAAAATGAAAAGTAATTGAAATGGAGGGCTCAGATTGCGTGGAAGCCAAATCAAGGGTTGAAGGTGTGAGTCAGCTTGACTGAAGGTATGAAGATCCAATGGTCCAGGTTTAAACTCCTAATATGCGCGCAATCCAAAGGCTGTCATTCAATCTGATTTAATTAATTAGGTTTTATTTTAATTAATTAAAATTAGGGTTAATGACTAATCTGAACCGTCCAACACTTAAACTAATCAAGATCTAAGGGCTCTCATTCAATCTGGGCACCTTAACCCTAATCATTATCAGATGACCGGAACAGTGCTCCGGTCATCTTCTCCGGCCAACCAAAACCCTATCTTCTTCCCTAGGCCATCCCAAGACCTCTAACCTGCCCAGAAATACTCCCCACACTTCATGGAACACAAATCAATCATCAAACAACATTTATAATACATGAATCAAGCAAATCAAAGCAAAAATCAAAACACGGGCAAACTTTCAAAACAACATGAAATGGTCATTTCTTGCTCATTTTCAATTCTAAACACATCTAGATGATCAGTGCAACATGAATATTCATTTTGTAACAAAAAAATGAAGTTCTAAGAAAAAAGTTCTTGAGCTATACCTGAGCTGGAGACCTTTGAAAGTGAGGTTTCAGAGCCTCTCTCTTATGCAAATGGCCTCCTTTGAACCTCCTAAGGCTAATGGAATGCTTAGAATGCTTTGAAAGTGGCTAGTTTGAGAGCTTCAGTTCTGATATGGTAGAAAATGAGGTTCTTGTGTGTTGTGTTTCAGGCCATTGTGAAGGGTGGGTTTTGTTCTATGGGTGATGTGTGGTTGATTGGTGAAGGAATTTTTGAAGTTTGATGGCTGGATTGAGAGAATCGAAGATAAGAAGTTTTTGGGAATTTTTGTGTAATCTGAGTGTGTGTGTCTTCTGAGCTCTTGTGTGTTGTGTTTTATGAGCTCTTGTGTGCAATCTGAGTGTGTGTGTCTTCTGAGCTCTTGTGTTGTTGTAGCTGATTCCGTTGAAATGATTTTTGATGTATTTGTAGAAGTGGTTTATGTTGTAGTTGTAGAAGCTTGAATTGTTGATGTTATTTGTAGGATGCCTTCCTTAATCAGACTGTTGATACCATTCTTCAAACTTGAACAACCATTAGTAATAACCTTACAAGCTTCGCAGTAGGCTTCACAACCTGGAAACACTTGGCATTTTAAAAGCTGAGCTTTCACCTCGGCCAGAGGTGTTCGAACACTTGCAACATCGTCAATCAGGATTGCTGGTTGGTCTTCCTCGATAGCATTAATCCTTGGCCCACCATGGTTAAGTATTGGATTTTTGATAACACTCGGAGGAGGTGCGAAGTTTACAGCTTTGGAATCAATCAGGTCTTGAACCTTCATATGCAGGGCCCTATTCTTTTGTGTGGCATGGCCGGGAGCATTTGAGTGGAAGGTGCATCTTGCGTTGACATCATAATTTCTTGGAAGGGAATCAGAATGGGATCGATTACCCTGTTGATCTGAGAAGTTCTTTGTTGAAATGAACGTTGTTGTTGATTATTGTTGTTGTAAGGTCTCTGCTGCTGTTGTGGGAACTGTTGTTGCTGAGGTGCTGGACTAGGAATGGCGACAGCAGCCACTGATCCTTGCAAATACTAAGGCCTACCTCTGCCAATATGCACTGAATTAGTCTCTCCTGTCCTTCGGGGCTCGGAGAATGGCTTCTTTGCATTGCTGGAACTGGCGCCATTATCAGAAATCTTGCCCATCTTCAACAAACTTTCAATTCTCTCTCTCTCTCTCTCGCTATGACCACATCAGCAATGCTAGTGGAAGAGAAAGCATCAAGTTTATCAATATAAGTTCCTTGTAGGGTATTCATGAACATAGCAGCCATATCTCTTTCTAACATTGGAGGTTGGACATCAACAACCAGCTGTCTCCATCTCTGAGCGTACTCACGAAAACTTTCCCTCGAAGATTGAGACATTCCCATTAGGAGAGTCCTGTTAGGTGCCATGTCCAAGTTGTATTGATACTGGCGCACAAAGGCTTCAGCCAAATATTTCCAATTTCTAACGGTGGCCCTGGATAAATGTGAGTACCATTCTCTGGATGCCCCGGTCAAGCTATCTTCAAAATAAAACATCCATAGCTTCTCATCCATAGTGTATGCCTTCAACCTTTCCAAAAAGGATTGCAAATGAGTGAGAGGACAGGAAGTTCCGTTATACTTCTCAAAACACGGGGGCTTGAACTTGTGGGGAATCCTTACCCCCTCAACCAGGCCCATGTCCATTACCTCAAATCCCAAGGAGTTATGGGATTCCAAAGATCTTAACTTTTCTGATATCTCGTCCAGCCGATGGTCATATGCTTCATCTGCCCCAGCACCTAACACTGTAAACTGCTCATCTTGAGGATCTTCCTGTAGAATACGATCTCCAGTGTTCCTTTGGCCATTCCCAATGACATTAGCTTTAGGATTGTTGTCGGGTCCAAACACTACCGGAGTCGTTCGTGGCTGCTCGCGCTCGTTGTTACTAGTACCTCTAGTGCCTACGTGGTTATCTTCTGGGGTTTGCCGCTCGACCAACTCCCTCAAGCTTTCCTGGGTCTGGGCCAGTCCAGTCATCACAGACAAGAATTGATTCATTTGGGTCCTCAATTCTGTCCTCACATCTGTCATTTGAGTCCTCACATCCGCCAGTTCCTGCTGTAGCTGATCCATTTGTAGACTCGGAAGGTTGTGTCGAGTTGGATATCTGTGGACTCGGTTGACGGAAAAGACCCTTCTGCGAGCAATATTTCCTGAAACAATCAACAAAGTGAGAAGACAACAACAAATCACCTGCAAAAAACAAAAGTTATGTGGTTAGAATGCAATGCAATATGCTTATTTGTCTTTCGAGGATATCCGGTTTGGTTCTCGGTTTTGACCTTCCAGACCCCTTGGGGGAGATAAAGATATTGAACGGAATCCACAAAAAATCAATAATACATAGAATACAAGCGGCATTGCCAAAATACAACCAGTTCATGAATACAACAAAAACAAAAATTCCCATGGTGAGTTGAAATACAACTATAATACAATCAGTTCATGAATACAACAAACAAACTCCCATGGTGAGTCAAAATAAAAAAAAACAAGTACAAAGAAAATCAAACATCCAACCCATATCCATCCTCCCTGACTTCTTTCAGGAGAGCATCAGTCACGGGTCCAGCTGTGTGCTCTATGATGGTCCTGATGAGAAGGTTTCTGGTTGCGATGGCACTCGTTATCTTCTGATACTTATCTTGCTCTTTGGATCTTTTTAACCCTGCTCGGAGTTTTAACTTAGAGATTTCCTTCTGAGCAGCTAGAAGTACTTCTTGGCTTCTTCTTTCACTGGACTCTAACTGCTCCATCTTGCTTGCATCTTCTGGTCTTCTTGCAAACGAGCCTCAGTTATTCAGACCCATCTACCCTGACTTTCTCCCAGATAATGCTCAGCTCTTGCCTTCTGAATCTTTGCCTCTTTACATGCATTCTTTAGCACAAGTTCTCCTGCCCAGGCTTTCCTGATGAAGTCTTCAGTCTTCTCAATTTAGGTTACATGCTCGATGCGTAGCTTTTCTAACCTCTCAATGTTCAAATGAGCATCATTCCTTTCCCAAAGGGTCTTCTTTAAAGCTTCGGCAAGCTGGGTATTTCTTTCCTTCAACTTTTCAAACTCTTCCAGGCTTACTGTAGCTATGGGCTCAACTGCTGATGGCCCTGGTACATCTTCCAGGGTGAATGGCATACGAGTAATCTGTCCTCTGATGCGTGACCATTCAGTGTACTGAGCAGAGGCTATGTTATTACACTTTCCCAGAATGGCGGTTCCTTTAGTCTGTATATTGTCCCAAGCCCAAACTGCTTGTCGGACAGTGGCATAGTTGTTTTGAACAGCACAATAAAGAGATTCTGCTAGGTCTTGCTCCCTAGGTGGATGTACCAAGGCATACCCCAATTGTCTTTTGAAAAGTAAGGGATTGTAGTTGATGCAACCCTTCACTCCGATGAGAGGCACATTTGGGTATTGACCACAGCTGGTTACTATATCTCGACCCTTGGTGTTCTGAGTACACCACCTGATATCTCCTGAAGTAAGGGAAATCATTCTCTTAGCCCAATTCCTTGTCTGATGTGGGTTCAAGAAAGCTTTCGTCTTTGGCATATGTTTCATCAACCAACTGTAGAAAAGAGGTGCACAAAATCTTACCAGCCTTCCTCTCTGTTTCTCATTCCTCTGATGAACTGAGTAATAAAAGTCTCCTAACAAGGTGGGAACCGGGTTTTTTAGCATGAATATGTGGATGGCATTCTTGCTTACAAACATAGGCTCGTCTGCAAACAAAATGATACCATAAATGCTGAGAGCTAGGAGAGCACAAACAGTTTCCCAATTCCCTTTTGTAGCATGCTTTGTAGCCTGAGTAATCAAGAAATCCAGATGAAGGCCTGGTATTCCCGCTTTGGAAGTCATGTGTTCATCAATGGTGGTTACTTCCAGATGTAGTGCTTTGGCTATGTCTTCATTCTTCGTTAGAGTACTTTCATGATTGAAAGGAATTCCTCTTCGGATGGGGATATCCAACAACATAGAGTACTCTTCCAGCAACGGACCTATCTGGAAGTCTGGGAAAGTGAAACAATGGAAGGGAGGGTCATAAAACTGCAGACAAGTGTGAATCATGCTCCTTTGTGATGCATCCAGGTCCATAATTATGTCCAAGATTCTACCGTAAATTTTTCTGAACAGAGGTACACGATCAAGAGTAATGAGGGCCTGTATCTGTTTAATGCATGCCAAGGGATACTCGAAGAAATGATAGGTGAAGTTGTTTTTCCTTGTTGAATCCATTCTGAAGATGTGTGCTGAAGGAGATAACTGAAGAAGTGTTGTAGCAGATAGGTTGAGCAGAAGAACGGTCAAAACCAAACCAAGAAAAGTGGATACCCTGTAAAACAAATAGTCAAATGTTAGAAATGATGCAATATGATGCATGATGATGATATGCAAGGGTTTGTGATCATGTGTTGGATTATCAGTTGCCTCTGGTGGGATCCTTGAGTGTTCAAAGTTTCAGATGAAGGTTTGAGAACCAGTAACCGGGTGGGGGACTCAAATAAAGAGTCAATAGTCCAGGGTTACAAAGAATCAGTCTAAAAATAGTACAACCTTATAGCATTCCAGTAGCAAGGTATGATGAGGTCTAGGGTTCTTGCAAACCTGTAAACATCCCATTCATCTCAAATGTATGTACTAGAACAAAGATCCTCAGGTTTGGATTTATTAAGAGAAGTGTAAACACATTCATCCTGGGGGATATAATGCTTACACTATTCATAAAGAATCCTCCCCTTATTCACCTCAGATGCTGAAGGTCATCTAAAAAGGTCATCCAGACTTAGCAGACTTCCTAGATAACTCTAGCACTATAGGAGATCCGTAGAACAGAGTTCTCAAAAGGAAACCCATGTCTGGACTGTGTTTTCATATTCCCGCACCAGACCAAAATGGAATGGGAAAGAATACGAAACCACTCTAATCATATGTGTCACTCAGGCCTTTGCATTGAGCCTTTCTCAATGGAATACCCCACCCACCAAGGTAACAACAATCCAGCACAATGATATGATAATAATAATGAAATGTGAAAAGAAGTAAATGAAAGCGATAAACGAAAGCAATAAATAAAGCTATATAGAAAGCGATAAATAAAGAAAAAACACATAAACACATATAGCACATAACACCCCCATAAACACAAATCAAACAAGCAATAGGAGAAACCCTCAAGGACTCAGAAGCTCTGGTAAAGAAGTCTCCAGCAGAGTCGCCAAGCTGTCGCTCCCCGGAATTTCATCCTGGTACAAAGGCGAACTGATGTCGGCGATGTTGAAGGTTGAGGTTGAATAGAGTCGCCAGCTAGGAATTTTTATCCCGAAGGAAAGGTAATGCTGCATAAACCTAGAAAGAAGTGGACAAGACAGTTGCGAACCAAAGAGACTAGGTAAGGGGGTTGGTTACGACCTGGGAAGGTATTAGCACCCAGATCGTCCATCGTACTCGACGGGATCCACGCTTACCTGATTGTGTTAAAAAAAGAGGGGAAGTGTATGTGCTAATAGTGTATAAAAGAGATGGGTGTGCAGGGTGATGATGTACAAAGAATGTGAGCTCAAACTGAGGCTAAGGAAAAGAAAGATAGAAAGAGAAAAGAGGGGGGAGACCTGGGGACTTTTGTTCGATAACCTTTAAGTTATGCCTACGTATCCTCTCGTGCAATGAGGAATTCAGAACACCGTAGTTCGACTCAAAGACACTTGGATGTTTTGGTGTGAACTGCTTGCTTATCTATTCTCAAGTGTATGACTCGTCTGAATCGAGTGCTAACTGTCTTGCATTAGACGGAAGAAGCGAGTTCTCGTTTTCAGAGTGAGTGTGATGGGAAAAGAATCCCAGAGGAGACGATTATTGTTTGTTTTTTGTATTTTCAGTTTTTTATTTGTTTTTGGTGTTTTGCATAGGATAATGAGCTTAAGCCTTAATCAAGGGTTTGCAAACTTATTATATCATCCCTGATTAGGGATAATGAGTCTACCTATGTATGAGATGGATATCCCAACTTAATTATTCTAATGATACATGATTAGGATCATTAACCTACTTGTAATTATTAAGTATTTTTGGATTTTTGTTTTGTGTTAAGTAATGAGTTTAATCTCTAATCAGGGATTAGTGACCTCATTACACCATCCTAAGAGAAGGATGATATATGAGGACACTTAAGATGAGGAAGATACCTCAACTTAATCCATGGTCAGGGATTAAAATCATTATATAAAAAACCTTTATTAATGTGGACTTTAATTAGAGATGAGATTAAGAAGTGAATTTTATGTTTGTAAGACTAAACCTGAGGGGGACTTGTCCATTAAACACTAGGGTTAGTCCCTCCGACCCAGAGGCAGAGATGTAACCCTAATATAAGGCCCAAGTTACAAGCTTAAGTCTTGATAATTATTAGGTGTTTTGATTAAGAGGTGAAAACAACTTAAAGTTTTAACACTAAGTATTAAAGTTATACATCCCATCCTAAGATAAGGATACATGCATAACCCTAATACAGAGTCTTAAAACTTTAACTGTTTAGCCTTTGTTATTGAGAAGAGAAAGAGAGACTCAAGGAGACTCAAAAGATAAAAACTAAGGGAGACTTTTCACAACCCTAAAGTTATCACACTTGGATGTTCCTATGGTTCATGAGGTTTAAATAGAAATCTTCAAATGATCACCAAGGAAGAAGCAGATGAAAGAGAAAGAGAGAAAGATAGGTTACTTACTTCCTGAAGAAGTTAAGTAACCTAGGAGTGGGAGAGAAACAGACACAAGTGAATCAAATTCATTTAAAATACAAATAAATAAGAGGGTGAGAAAAGATTGGATGTGGATGCACATCCACATCCAATTAACTTACCATTTGCACCTGAAAAGTTAGTTTATATATATACAAAGTCCATGATCAAAATCAGAAGCAAATCACAAGATAAAAAATTGAAATTGAATCCAAACAAACCCTAAACCTACATAAGAACACCCTCCAAAGGTGGAGGTCTAAAGCTACACCAAAGTCAAGTTATGGTTTTCCTAAGTTTGGCTAGGGTTTTGGAAACTTTGCAAAGAAAAAGTCAACAAATTGAAAATGAAATGCAAAAATATGATTTAAATGTCCTAGATACTAGATGCAATATGTAAACGAATGCAAACGGAACCAAGTACAAACTCATTTTGGTTAGGCAGAAATGAATTTTTGAATTAGGGTTATGAAAAAAGGGATTTTCAAAACCCTAATTCAAGTTTAATTGTCAAAACATGATCAAACCCTAAAATAAATTTGTGAAATGAGTTTGTAAATTGATATTAATGTTCAAAAAGGCTCTTTGATTTTTTTGGTGATTTTTAAATACCTAAAAGTATTTTTAATTAATTAACATGAATTAATTAATTAAAAATACAATTAAATGATTTAAAAAAAATTAATGCAAAAAATAAAAATAAATTTTTTTTTGTGTTTTTAATATTAATTAAAGTGCAAATGTAAAAAATCAGAATTTTTGAAAATGTTTTGCTATTTTAATAAATAAAGGAAAACAAAAATGAAAAGTAATTGAAATGGAGGGCTCAGATTACGTGGAAGCCAGATCAAGGGTTGAGGGTGTGAGTCAGCTTGACTGAAGGTATGAAGATCCAATGGTCCAGGTTTAAACTCCTAATACGCGCGCAATACAAAGGATGTCATTCAATCTGATTTAATTAATTAGGTTTTATTTTAATAAATTAAAATTAGGTTTAATGACTAATCTGAACCGTCCAACACATAAACTAATCAAGATCTAAGGGCTCTCATTCAATATGGGCACCCTAACCCTAATCACTTTCAGATGATCGGAACAGTGCTCCGGTCATCTTCTCCGGCTAACCAAAACACTATCTTCTTCCCTAGGCCATCCCAAGACCTCTAACCTGCCCAAAAATACTCCCCACACTTCATGGAACACAAATCAATCATCAAACAACATTTATAATACACGAATCAAGCAAATCGAAGCAAAAATCAAAACACAGGCAAACTTTCAGAACAACATGAAATGGTCGTTTCTTGCTCATTTTCAATTTTAAACACATCTAGATGATCAGTGCAACATGAAGATTCATTTTGTAACAAGAAAATGAAGTTCTGAGAAAAACGTTCTTGAGCTATACCTGAGCTGGAGACCTTCGAAAGTGAGCTCTCAGAGCCTCCATCTTGTGCAAATGGCCTCCTTTGAACCTCCTGAGGCTAATGTAATGCTTGGAATGCTTAGAAAGTGGCTAGTTTGAGAGGTTCAGTTCTGATATGGCAGAAAATGAGGTTCTTATGTGTTGTGTTTCAGGCCATTGTGAGGGGTGGGATTTGTTCTATGGGTGATGTGTGGTTGATTGGTGAAGGAATTTGTGAAGTTTGATGGCTGGATTGGGAGAATCGAAGAGAAGAAGTTTTTGGGAATTTTTGTGTAATCTGAGTGTGTGTGTCTTCTGAGCTCTTGTGTGTTGTGTTTTATGATCCTTAGGCAATGCATAAACAATTAGAATGAGTCAGAAGAGTAGATATCCACTATGGGAAAGGCATGGCTCAATTGGCCAAAAAGTCAAAAGTTGTGTACTTGAGGTATGTGCCATGGTAGAGCTGATTTGAGGGCTTGAGCTGCCTCAGCTGGCTTCAAGGAGAACCCTAGGATCAAATGTTGTGAGTTGTATGGCTTGGATCAAGAGTTTTCATAGCTTTTGCAATTTTGCAACTTTTTGATTTCTTGAGAAACAAGTCCTAGGATCCTTTGGTTCAAGGCTGAATTCTGACTTTGAGATGTTGTTTGATCATGTCATGATGTATTTGAGTGGATTAGAAGTCATGTAGAGGCCTGAAATTCACTTTTGCACATTTCGCTCTTTGGCCTAAACTTGAAAATTACAAGATTTTTTCCAACTTTGACCCATCATATCTTGAGTTCTAGGATGAATCAAGATGAGTTCTTGTACTTTGCGAAAATGGGAAGATCCAATCTACAACTTTCATGTTTGAAGAAAATTCATTTGAAGCCATTTTGATCAAGAAAGAGGAGGTTGAAAATATTTCCCAAAATGGAAAGTTTTCACTTCAAGTTATGTCCAAAAATGGCAAATTTTGCAATGGCTCAAAATTCTTCAATCTTGTGATCTTTTAAACATTCTTAAGACCAAATAAAGGTCATATGACCTCAAATTGATGATGATGACCCTTTGGAACCCTTGTTGGAGGCCTCAGATGCCATAATCCTGACTTTTCTTGGACAACAAGTTACAACTTGATCAGATGACTTCCACATTGAGTTTTTTCATCAAACTTCATCCACACACTCCTTATATCATATAAAGACCAATGGAATCAAGAATTGCCAAACTTTTTGGTTGTAAGGGCCTCAAACCCAAAACCCTAATTTCAGATCATCTGTATAGGAGCCTTGGTCCTGCCTGGGTGACTCTGCAATCTCTTATGATCTTTTGACTTTCAAGAACCCTTGGGGGTATAATATGACCTTAGAACACTCAAGGACCTTCCTGGCATGCTTCAAGGCCTCTGAGATTGCTCAAATCACTTCTTGCGTTCACCTGATCACAAACCCTAATTATGCAGCTATGTAGTGAGATATTAAAGGTGAATATGCAATGTAAGATGTAATGATATGCTATGCAATATGTGTGATCATAAGCCAAGGCCTGATAAAGTGAGAGGGAAAATTTGGGGTGTTTAAACACAATCATCTTTAGGTGTTCACTTCATCTCAAAAGTCTTCATGTTTCATTTAGTCTCACATGACACCCTAAAACTCCAAAATCACACTTGTTGCTTCCTTAATCCTAATGTCACTTATCCTAATCTAGTTGGGGTTAATTTTTGGGTCTAAGCTACATCTTAACTTTTCATCAAGCCCATTATTTTTGTATGGGAAGTTCAAATTTATTTGACTTTGTTTGACTTTATTCTATGTCTTTTCTTCCTTTGAAGTTGTATGTTCATTTCTTCTTATTCTCACTTCATTCAACATAGTGCTTAAATCTTTTTCACTTGAATCTCTTTTCTCCCACTTTGTTTTACATGTTAGGATAATTTAATTAAGTGTTAGCTCTTGTATTTTCCATTCACCTTTTAATTCATGCAAGTTTACCATGCTTAACCACTTAAGTTTCTCATGTAACTTCACTCTAACTCCTATTAGGGTTTAGCTCCCTTTTAGGGTATAGTTTGAAGTAGTTCATTCTTATGGCTTTAGAATACTTTTGTATGAGTTAGCTACTGTCTTTAGAAGCTTTTTATCATGTAATATCCCTTAGCTTTAGGTCTTATCCCTAGAAGTTCATTAATGTTTTCCCTTAGCTAGTTTGAGCTTTCCTTGAGCTTTGCAATGCTTATGTGTTCAAATTGCTTCATCATGCTAATTTTTGTTTTGTAAGAGGAATATTGAGGTAAGAATCACTTCATTACTATCTATTATGCATTATAATTGTGTTTTCCTTAGCACCTTGTGCTTTGCTCTTAGGCTTTCCCTTTCTTTAGAAACCACTTAACTTCCTTAGGAAGTAAGTTAGTTTCTAACTCTATTTTCTTCTTTTCCTTTCTCTTTAGGATTAGAAAAATTCACAAACCATTAGGATCCCTTTTTTTGCATATTATAAATGACTTAGGGTTGTGTCTTAGTCCCCCTTAGTTTTTCCATTTCTCCACTTGAGTCTTCTTCTCTCATCTTCAAACAAAATCCAAAAGACACTTAATAAATGCTTGAAATAGTCTCTTGTATATAACCTTATTCCATGGGGCACTCATATTCATTCCATCTTGGAATAGTATGTGCTTGTCTAGCATTATGTACAAGTCTAATCATGAGACTATCTTCACAAAAAAAACATAAAAGACATTTCTTCACAAGCTACAAAAACATGTGATAAGTTCAACAAGCTTGTGAACTTACACCCTAATCTTTGGAAACAAGTCTTGGATAAATTCTCCTTACTTGGTGTGCTTGTTCTACTATTCCATCTTGGAATGTAGTAGCAAGTACATATTCCATGGAAAAGAGTTTGAATTCACTTCCTTGTGCCAAATTCATGAAAATTCTTAAAAAGCAAACAATAAACAATAAGCGAATTTCCTGCGGGAATTCTCTTCTCACCTCATTCATTCTCAACGTGAACTTGCGACAACTTGTCTCGCATGCAAGACGGAAAACACTCTCGTACCAGATGAGCCCGCAACACCTGAGCATAGACATAAGCAGTTCCAGCGTATAAAAAACACAAACAAATAGTTCTCGCCTTAGTTAGGTGAACAACGTCGACTCTGATCCTCATTTGCCCGATGAGGTACGTAGGAAGCATGGTAGGGCCCGTGCAAGAACATTCTTTATTTTCCCTACATTTTCCCATTTCCTTTCATTCTCTTTTTTCAGTTCCCTTTCTCATTTTCATTCCCATTCCAATTAGCGGTTTTATTCAGCAACAGTTTTATTCTTCACCCTTCAAAACAGATAAACAAGCGTGGATCCCGTCGGGTACGGCAGATGATCTGGGGTGCTAATACCTTCCCATGTCGTAACCGATCCCAGAACTCAGATCTTTGGTTCGCAGGACCTTGTCCTTTCCTTTTCTCTTAGGTTTGTGCAGCATTACCTTTCCCATTCATTCGGAATAAAAATGCCTGGATGGCGACTCTACCTTTTCCGCGCCACTTTCGAGTTTGTACTAGGATGAAAATCCCGGGAGTGACAGCTGGCGACTCTGTTGGGGATCGAACCCAGAATCTCTGGTTTCCCTCGTGGAATCAATCCTAGCGCCTGTTTGATTTTGTTTCCTTGGGTGTTTATGTGTATGCTGCTGTGTGCTTACTTACTATTTTCATTTACAGTTTACTTTACAACATTTATTTACCGCTTTCAGTATTTATTTTCACATGCATCATATATTGGACTGTGCTGGTTTCATTTTTTTGTAGGATGGGATTTGTTACCGTGAGATAAGCCAAATACCCGACTTGAGTGTAGCTAGGACTTAGAGTGGTTCCACTTTGGATTCATGGCATCTTGCTATCTTGGTATTAGTGAGTTCCACGCCCTGATTACGACCATCTCGGAAATGTATTGATACCGAAGTCTTTCTGGGGCAATACACAACCTTGATAGTTATGTGCAGTCAGGGGACTGATCATTGAGAACCTTTATGGAAACACCCCTCTCTAGTGATAACAGTGGCAGACCACATTTGTTGGCAAACCCACTCGCATCTGAGGGCCCACTGGGAACTCGTATAGGATGGCCTGGTTCTCTCATAGGAATCGAGTTAAGGCAAACTGTTCGTATGACGATAGTATTGTACCCTTCGGGATGAATGTACTATTGTTTCTCGATTCAGTGCTTGAAGCTGGGGACTTATGAGGGATGCTTGTTTCCTTGGACTCAGTTGAGACCTCCTTGAGTAGTACATAATGCCAAACCAATTCCCTGATTTAGTCATGAGACATTTCTCAGAAATGGTGAACGTATTATTTTTATTCGGCTTTGAGAGTCTGTGATGTTGACCCGAGTAGCACACTCGTGATATTGGGAGGGGTTTACAGGTTTGTAGGAACCTTAACCTTCAGCACACCCATTGTGCCAGCATGATTCAATATCGTGATTTGTTTTCTTACACATTGATTCTGAGATTTGAACCTCTGATCAGAGAGATGATTATTTTAATGTGGTGATGTTGTGACCCTGTCGCACCCTGAAAAATACGAACTTACGTGATCTAAAAGAGAAAAGCCGCACGCTGGGAAGACATGAGAGTCGCCACCTAATTCTAATTTATTCCCGAAGAGGGAAATGGAAGATATAAATAAAACCCATCGAAAAGGAGGATGAGGACAAAGGTCTCACAACCATTGCCTGGGTTCGGAAGTCGGTTATGCAGGGGGAAGGTATTAGCACCCCCTACATCCATCGTACTCGATGGGAACCATCTAAGTTGTCACGCGCGAAAGGATGTGTATGCTTAAACGAATTACTTGCTAAGGGAAAAGAGTTTAAATTATAAGTTAGATTGATCCAAGGTGCTCGGCAAGGATTGAGATCCTTGTGCCTACGTACTCCTGCGTGCAATGGGCAAGTCAGAGCCTCGTAGTTCGGCCTACTACGAATGATAGTTGTTGATTTTATTACCTTTCTTTGATGAAAGGATTTAGGAGTCGAATTGCACTAAAGACTATGGGTAGAGGTGATTATTCCGAACCAACAAGACGAGCGTCTTGCGACGAAATAATCGGAGCGAGTAATGAGAGCTCATTATCCTCCTTTCTACCACTTAAGGCTCGTGGCATACAATTCTTCTCGTATTATTAATGTGTTTTATTTACCTATGACCGCTTGACGTTGGATCAAGGGTTTGGATCTAATCGAAACATTTTGGTTTTTTGAGGTTAGAGGGTGAATGCAAATGGAGGTTTATTTTGTGGTTTGTTAGCGAGGCACAATGCGCTCGGCTCGCAAGGTGAAGTGGATCATAGAAAACAGAACGGAAACTGAAAATAAATTGCAGGTGTGCAAGTGCAACCGCTTGGCGTTGGACCAAGGGTTCGCGAACGAAATAAAATCGATAAAATGCGGAAAATAAAATGCGTACAATGTAATGGGAGAGGGATACATGTAAGTTACATTGGATTGTGAGAAATAAAGGGTATCGTTTTAGTTTTCCCAAGAGGAAGTGTGTGTGCAATGTTTTCGAACTATTCGAAGGCGTTCGGCCTTTTCGGATGCGTCGAAATTTGGTTTGTTAACTACCTTTGAACTTATTTAATGTTAAAATCGTTCTATAAGGAGTCAAATCGTTTTATGTATTAAAAAGCGATAAATTGAATAAATTAAATAAAGTGAAAATCGATTAATAAATAAAAATAATTAATTAAATTAATTTGTGAAATAACAATAAATTGGAAAAATGGAAAAATAAGAACTTAAATTACATAGGCCTCATATTGATCGAGTAACACCGATTTAACGAAATCGGGCGAAACGTCGACCGTTTGTTATATCATCGGCCCTAGAAAGAAGATTAAAAGAAAATACAAATGGAGAACACCAAATGATTCTCTAAAAATATTTTTTAAGACATTTTCTAGGTGATAAAAAAAAGCAAATCCATATAAAATAATAACATAAATAATAGATCTTAAAAATAAACTAAATAAAAAATGGGGAGTTTGGCGGTGAGTGAGGGTGTGGTATGAGTAAAACCAAATAACGGACTAAGCCCATGAACAAGTTGAAGAATGATTATGTGAGATATTAAACAAACATAAAGAATAAAAAAACACCAATATCTAAAAATGAAATAAATAAGAATGAAAGAGACGGTGGATATTGACCCATAAAAATATAAACAAGGATTTATTTTATTTTTTTTAAAGAAAAGAAAAGAAATAACTGTTTTAAAATTAGTGATAAAAAGGGAAATAAAAGGTATCAGTAGCAAAACACATAGAAACAAACTTTGTTCTCTAAAAAACGCGGTCTACAAACCAAAACACCCACCCTTATCAGAAAAAATGGCCGCCGACGATTCTCACTCTCACTCGTGGTTGGATCCGTACGACTTCTCACACCGTTCAGATTCAGGTTCGCAGCGGCTCGGTGATGCTCTCAGTATTTCTCTCGTCCTCGTTGGTTATGGTTTTACGCGGTGGTGATTTGTGGCGCGATTCATGGGTTTGTGTTCGTTCTGTTTGATGGTGGTGGTTGGGTTGGTTTTATGCGTTTTGCTCTCGGCAGTTTGAGGGATGGCGAACGATGGTTTTTCAGTCAGTCGGTTGCGTTTAAAGCTCACAGTGGTTTACTCGGTTTTTGGGTTTTCAGGGCAATTCGCGGTGGGTCAGTTTTGATTGAAGATTCACGGTGTTATGTGGTTTGGATCTTGTATTTACATAAAGTTTCTGTGTTGCAATCACTACAAATCTGCAATTTGGTTTTCAGGTTTGGTGTTTAGGTTCGTTCAGTGGTTTAGAGAGGGTGGAATGGTGATGGAGGCGGATTCATTTCTTCTGGTTTTTTGGTTGCCGTGGAAAGGATCCTTTTTTTTTGTGAAGGTGGGTATTGCCTGTTATATAATGAAGGGCCAGCTGGAATTTTGTGATGTTATTCTCGTATAAATCAAGTCATTATAAGAAAAATGTGGTGTGGCTAATCCGTATGTGAGTGGTAGGCGAGTGATATTTCGCAAAAGGTTTTTGGAAAACGTTTTATGTCGTTGTACTGAATTGGGGTGGTGTTGAGTAAAACGCCTCTTGTGCGTTATATGAGGGCTGGTGGAATTTTGTCTACTGGGAACTGCACATGGTGGGCCATGATGAAGACTAATTTTTGTTGTAGAAAAATATGCAGTGCTTTGGTGGTTACAGTACGAAGGGAATGTGGAATGGCTAAAGTAATGGAATGGGTTTGTGCTGATGTACGAAAGATTCTATCTTGTTCTGAATTTGGAATTGGTGTATTATTTTCACATCATTTGGCTTGTTGAAAAAAGTATTGCTGGAGAAAGGGTTGAGACTCTTCTGAAAATGGGGAAGATTCAAGACACAAGTGCAAGTAGCTCAAGTGGTGTGAGAAAGGCTTTCAGTGGACCTCCAAGAAGAAGGGAGGAAGAGACTAATGATTTGTATGGTCGAGGTCGAGGCTGCGGATACAGAGGACCTTATGAGCAGGTGGCAGCTGTCACCATCCCCACAGGTCCTGTGCAGCAACAACAGCAACAGCCACAACATAATAACTACCATCAAAGGCCATATCAACAGAGGCAAGCTCGTCCAGCTAACATGGTGCTTGAGGCCATCACAATGATGTACACGACTCTACTCCAGAGATTGTTGGAATTGAACTTGGTACAGTTGAGGACGTTAGCACCACCGCCACCTGGAGAGCTTCCAGTGGGGTACGATGCTAATGCAAGATGCGCATTTCATTCAGGAGCTCCCGGACACTCAACAGAGAAGTGTAGGGCGTTGCAGCATAAGGTCCAGGACTTGATTGATTCAAAGGCAATTAACTTCGCACCGCCTCCAAATGTTACATCAAACCCCATTCCAAATCATGGAGGGGCCAGGATAAATGCCGTTGACGGTGACGAAAGGTTGAACCTGATCTTGAACGTGGATGAGGTGAAGACTTCCTTGCTAGTCGTGAAAGATAGATTGCTGAAAGGGCAGGTATTCCCGGGGTGTGCTTATGACTATTATGGTTGTTTGAATTCGACTAATGGTTGTAGGGATTTGAAAGCTGGGCTGCAGTGTTTGATTGACGAGGGATCTATACAGTTCGACAGAGTGGATGATAGAAGTGATTGTATGTCTACAGTGATAATTTATTTTGATCCTGCTGAAGTCCCTGTCCGAAGAGAACCTGTGACCATCTATGTTCCAGAGGTGAGTCCAGTGACCATTACTGTTCCAGGATCGGTCCCTTATGCTGATGACAAAGCCATCCCTTGGCATTATGGCTCGAACGTGTACGTAGAAGGCCAGAAGGTGGAGATTAAAGCGGTGACAATCGACCCGACTGTTGTGAATGTCAGAGGAGTTGGTGGATTTACAAGGAGTGGGTGTCTCTTTGCTCCTCAAGATCTTAGAGGTGATCCTGAAGCTGAAGCTGCTGCAAAGGCTAAGGGTAAGCAGACGGTAACTGAAGAGGTGACGACTCCTGCTGCCGGTCAGAGTACTTTTGAAAAGGAAGTCGAGGAGTTCATGAGGATAATTAAGAAAAGCGACTACAAGATGGTTGAACAGCTGAATCAGACCCCATCCAAGATATCTATTATGTCATTGCTGATGTGTTCCCAAGCTCATCGAGAGGCTTTACTGAAAGTTTTACAAATGGCGTATGTACCGCAGGAGATAACCGTCAATCAGTTGGAGGCTGTGGTAGGCAGCGTAAACGCCAGTCATGGGTTGGGATTCACAGATAGAGATCTCACTTCTGAGGGACGCAATCACAACAAAGCCTTGCATATCACCATGGAGTGTAAGGGCGCCGTTCTATCACACGTCCTAGTAGATACAAGCTCTTCTTTCAATGTGCTCCCTAAGAAGGCCCTCATGAAGCTGAATATCGATGGCATCATCTTGCGACCTAGTGATTTGATTGTGAAAGCCTTTGATGGGTCCCTAAGATCTTTGTTTGGGGAGGTGGAGCTACCAGTGAAGATTGGGTCTCAGTTCTTTAAGAGCACATTCTATGTTATGGACATTCAACCCGCTTATAGCTATTTGCTAGGACGTCCTTGGATTCACGCTGATGGCGCAGTAACATCGACGTTGCATCAGAAGTCGAAGTATGTGGTAGATGGCCAAGTTATTACTGTATGCGGAGAAGAGGATATTTTCGTAAGCCATCTATCGACCTTCAAGTGTGTAGAAATGGACGGGGATATCCATGAAAAACTTTGCCAAGCTTTTGATAGGGTCAATGTCAGCAATTTGTCTCCAGCAGTTCAGAGCGGCAAGAAGGAAGAGAGTCTTATCTACTCCTACAAGCAAGCTAAGGAGGTAGTTCAATCCGGAAACGCCCAGGGTTGGGGTAAGCTGTTAGAAGTGGAAAAGAAAGACGACAAGTTCGGTCTCGGATATCAACCTGGTCAGTCCAGCTGGCCTCATGGCAGTAAGCCCATAGCATTCACAAGTGCGGGAATGCTGGACTACAACCATGTTTGTGCAACATATGCAGATGGGGATAATGACTGCAGCTTGGATAACTGGATTCACCCATGCGTACCTGGGGAGGAGCTCCGGAACTGGTCTGCTGAAGATTTTGTTCAAGTTACTTGGCAATCAAAGTAATTTTCTTTGTTTCCATTTTATCATACTGCATGTCAAATCTTGCACTCTGCCTGAGGTGTACGGATCTATTTGTAGGGCCACCATGTTTTTAATGCATTTACTTTTTCCATGAAATAAAGGACATTTTTTCAAGCAAATTGTGTTCTCTTTCTTTCGTTTTAAATTTCTCAATAAAAACAAATAAAATGGCAATGTTTTTCTTTCCAGTGTTTTTGTGTGTTTGCGTCTCCTACAGATTCTGAAATAAGTACATCATTTGTGCAGTGTTGATCATTCGGATTCTCGTGATAACGTTCCTGCTATGACTATGCATGACTTAGACAATCCTATTTACCAAGCTGATGAAGGGGTTGAGGAAGACTGTGAACTCCCGGAAGAATTGGTCAGGTTTTTGAAACAAGAGGAAAGGGTCATTCAGCCTCATCAGGAAGAAATAGAGATCATCATCATCAGGTCTGAGGATGTAAGGAAAGAGATCAAGATTGGGGCCAGTCTGCAGGCCAAAGTAAAGAAAAAGTTTATTGGTATGCTATGTGAGTATGTGAATATCTTCGCCTGGTCGTATCAGGATATGCCAGGGTTGGATACTGACATTGTTGTGCACAAGCTGCCACTAAAGGAAGATTGTCCTCCCGTGAAACAAAAGCTGAGAAGAACTAGCCCTGATATGGCTATGAAGATCAAGGAGGAAGTTCAGAAGTAGTGGGATGTCGGGTTCCTTGCTGTGACCAGTTACCCACCTTGGGTAGCTGACATTGTGCCTGTACCGAAGAAAGATGGAAAGGTCCGGATGTGCGTCGATTATCGGGATCTAAATAGAGCAAGTCCGAAAGACGACTCCCCATTACCTCACATTGATGTGCTGGTAGATAACACCGCTCAGTTCTCGGTATTTTCCTTCATGGATGGCTTCTCCGGGTATAATCTGATCAAGATGGAACCGGAAGACATGGAGAAAACGACGTTCATTACCCCGTGGGGTACATTCTGTTACAAGGTTATGCCCTTTGGATTGAAGAACGTCGGGGCAACGTATCAACGGGCTATGGTAACTCTGTTCCATGATATGATACATAAAGAAATTGAATGCTATGTGGATGACATGATTGCCAAGTTCCAGGACGAAGAAGGGCATGTGGTCAATCTCAGAAAGCTATTTGATAGATTGATAAAGTACAGACTGAGGTTGAATCCAAACAAGTGCACGTTTGGAGTGCGTTCCGGTAAATTGTTGGGTTTCATCGTTAGTCAAAGAGGAATCAAGGTAGATCCTGCAAAAGTAAAAGCAATACAAGATATGCCTGCACCGATAACAGAAAAAGAAGTGCGTGGGTTTTTAGGGAGATTGAACTACATTTCGCGGTTTATATCTCATCTAACTGCCACATGCGAGCCAATATTCAAATTGTTGAAAAAAGAGCAAACGGTCAGGTGGAATGAGGACTGTCAAAGAGCCTTTGAAAAGATAAAATAATATTTGCAGGAGCCTCCGATTCTAATGCCTCCGGTTCCAGGACAACCACTTATCATGTACTTGACTGTGTTAGAAGGGTCGATGGGGTGTGTGCTAGGCCAACATGACGAGTCTGGTCGAAAAGAGCATGCTATTTACTATCTTAGCAAAAAGTTTACCGACTGTGAATCCCGTTACTCACTGCTCGAGAAAACTTGTTGCGCTTTGGAATGGGCTGCTCGCCGACTGAGACAGTACATGTTGTCCCATACCACACTGCTAATCTCAAAAATGGACCCCGTCAAGTACATTTTCGAGAAACCAGCATTAACCGGAAGGGTTGCAAGGTGGAAAATGATCTTAACAGAGTATGACATAAAATATACTTCCCAGAAAGCCATCAAAGGATGTGCATTGTCGGATTATCTTGCACATCAACCACTTGAGGACGACTATCAGCCAATAAAGTTTGATTTCCCTGATGAGGACATCGTGTACCTCCAGGAAAGAGATTGTGAGGAACCACTTCCAGAGGAGGGGCCTGACCCTGAATCCAAATGGAAGTTGATGTTTGATGGGGCAGTCAATATCAACGGACGTGGAGTTGGTGTTGTTCTTATCACCCCCGAAGGTGTTCATTTTCCCTTCACTTCCAGAATTACTTTTGGTTGCACCAACAATGAAGCGGAATACGAGGAGTGCATAATGGGAATAGAGGAGGCTATTAATCTTCGGATTAAGACCCTAGATATATTCGGAGATTCAGCCCTCGTCATCAATCAGATTACCGGCAAGTGGTATATGCATCAAGAATATTTAATTCCTCATAGAGATTATGCCAGAAGACTGTTGACGTTCTTCACAATGGTTAAACTTCAGTACATACCACGAGATGAGAATCAATTTGCCTATGCATTGGCTACTCTCTCTTCGTCCATCAAAGTCTTGTGTTGGAACTATGTTCCTAGGATTGACATTTCCAGGCTCGACACACCAGCTTACGCTTTCTCTGTAGACGCAGTGTCTGATGAGAAACCTTGGTATTTTGATATCAATCTTTTCCTAGAAAAACAAGAATACCCAGCCGGGGCATCATCCAATGACAAGAAGACCTTACGACGACTTGCTGCTAGTTTCTTCTTGAATACAGACGGGGTTTTGTATAAGCGGAACTTTGTCATGGTTTTGCTCAGATGTGTGGATAGGCACAAAGCAGACTTGTTAATGCAGGAAGTCCACGAGGGATCTTTCGGTACTCATGCAGGAGGGCATGCTCTGGCTAAGAAGTTGTTGAGATCAAGGTATTATTGGCTAACAATGGATGCAGACTGTTGTTCATACGCCCGTAAGTGCCACAAGTGTCAGATTTATGCAGACAAAGTGCATGTTCCTCCGAGTCCGCTCAACATCATGTCATCTCCTTGGCCCTTTTCTATGTGGGGAATTGACATGATCGGGAAGATAGAGCCCACCGCTTCAAACGGTCATCGTTTTATCCTGGTTGCGATTGATTACTTCACCAAGTGGGTTGAAGCAGCATCTTATGCCAATGTCACTCGTAAAGTGGTAGCCAGATTTCTGAAAAGAGACATCACTCGCAGATACGGAGTGCCCGAGCGAATCATTACTAATAATGGTTCCAACTTAAACAACAAGATGATGGCAGAGCTATGCCGAGACTTCAAGATTCAACATCACAATTCTTCTCCTTACCGGCCAAAGATGAATGGCGCGTTAGAGGCAGCTAACAAGAATATCAAGAAGATTGTGCAGAAGATGGTTGTCACTTACAAAGATTGGAATGAGATGTTAACATTCGCGTTGCATGGGTACCAAACGTCAGTCAGGACGTCAACTGGGGCAACTCCTTTCTCCCTGGTGTATGGCATGGAGGAATTCTTGCCTGTTGAGGTGGAAATTCCTTCATTGCATGTGATGATGGACATGAAGCTTGATGAGGCTGAGTGGGTACGTGCCCGATACAATCAATTGTGCCTAATTGAGGAAAAGAGATTAGCAGTTATTTGTCATGGCCAGCTTTATCAGAGGAGAATGAAGCTAGCATTCGACCAACGAGTACGTACTCGGGAGTATCAATTAGGTGAGCTTGTACTCAAGAGGATCATTCCTCCAGGTTCAGATCACAGGGGCAAGTGGACCCCAAACTACGAAGGCCCATTCATAGTGAAGAAAGTTTTCTCAGGAAGGGTGTTGATGCTCACTACTATGGACGGAGAAGATTTCCAGTCTCCTATTAACTCAGATGCAGTTAAAAAATACTTCGCATAAAAAGACCCGTTGGACACAAAAACAGAATTAAAGTCCAGGCAAGAAAAGGGCATCCCGGCGAGCTAAAAACAGAATAAAAAGCTCGGGCAAAAGTTAGGGAAAAAAAGGAGATGTACACCCGCTGAGTTGAAAAGCCACATCGAATAGCTCAAGCAAAAAAGGGTATCCCAGTGGATTGAAAACCCAAAAGGGTGATCCACGCAAAACAAGGGAATAAGCGAACAACTGCGATCCGGGTAATCTTAACCAAATCACTGTTTCGTACAGCCTGACAATATCAGAAGGATAGGAATCAGTTCCCTCATCTTCTTCAGAAAGAAAAGGCAAGAACTGAAAGTCTTGAAGACATGTTGGTCATAACAGGAAGGAAACTCATGGGAATATCGTGCACATTGCCATTAGGATAGTTTCTTTTCTCAAATTTTATGGTAGCTACCTCTTTCTAAGTGGTTGCTTCCTGATGTAAAACTTTGCCTATTTAGAGGTCATTCAATGAATGAATGTATTCAGTCAAAAGCCGTGTTGCATTGTGTTTACTTTGTTTGCAAAAATGTCCTGAAGTTTTGGAAAAAAGAACATTGCATATGAGACATGTTGATTTTTCTGGAAAAAAATTGACAATGCAGGGAAACATTTAAAACTATCTTTGAGTGTCAGGTGATAATGGATGAACAGATCATACCATGCGAATCCCTGGGGCACCTGTGTGTATACTGTTGTTACAGGTTTTGCAGGGAGATCTTGCACTTCCCCAAGCAGAGAATGCTCCCCAGCTGATCTATAGCAAGTGAGATCCTCAGCGGAGTTTCGAACCTAATCAAAGAGATGGTGTCACCCCCAAGTGGTGGTTGTTCTTCGCGAGAAAGACCTGGTTATCCCCAGTAGAGCTCAGATGGAACCTTGCCCCAGCTGAGTCAGAGTAGGGAGGTATCCCCAGCAAAACTTCAAGGCTAATTGAATCGTGCTCATCCCCAAGCGGAGTTATTCTTCCACAGTGAATTCCCAATGAGCAACTGAATGCTTGCTTCCCTACAGAGTTAGAATTATCCTAATTCTCTCCCCAACAAGGGTTATTTAACCAAGCATCTTCCCCAGCAAGCAGATGAATGCTTGTTTCCCCAGTGAAGTCCCCGACCGAGTCTGAAGGTCGTCATTTCCCCACAGAGTTCATGATCGAGATCCACTCCCGCCATTGGAGTATTCTCCAGAGAAGTTGCCAATCTATTTTGGCCATGTGATGATACAAACCGTCGTTCATCTCCCCAGTCAGAGTTTTGCATCGTCAAAGCCTCTTGACCCGTATCCCCTGCAGATTCGGGATTATTGTTGCCAATCAGGGCATTCCGTTTGTGTTCGTCTGCATTTCCTGGCACTCGTATGTGTTGGGCATTTCGTTTGGTGCTCGTCTACATTTCTTGGCACTCGTCTGTGCTGAGTACCTGTTTGGTGCTTGTCTGCATGCTCAACGACACTCGTCTATGTTTGATGTGTGATAAGTGCTCGTCCGCATTCCCAGCAATCGCTCGGTCATGAATTTTCTCCCCGACAGAGTTGTGTTTCTTACTGGGATGTCGTCGCTTGTTTGCTTTCCCCAGCAGTCGCCTGTGTGTGGTGAATGTCGTTGCTCATCTGTGCCCCCAGCACTCGTCTGTGTTTGATTTGGTTGATGTTCGCCCGTAACTCTTAACACTCGTCCGTGTTTAATGTTTGATAGCTACTTGTCTGCATTGCCCCAACACTCGTCTGTGTTTGCACTTTGTTGATTGCTCGTTTGCTTTCCCCAGCGGTCGCCTGTGTCTGGGATATCGTCGCTTGTTTGCTTTCCTCAACAGTCGCCTATGGATGGTAGTTGCTGATGCTCGTCCGCATTTCCTCAACACTCGTCTGTGTTTAAAATCTACTGATGCTCGTCCGCATTTTTTAGCACTCATCTGTGTGACATCTGTTTGATGCTTGTTCGTGTTCCCCATCACTCGTCCATGTTTGAAAACTTATGTGATGCTCGTATGCGTTCTCCAGCACTCTTCTGTGTTTGTTTTTATTTGAAGTCTGTCTGCATTGGTGGATACTCGTCTGTATCATCCTTCTCACTCGTCTGTATTGCTACTCCAAGTGCCCATCTGTGTTGGATTTATGTTATTCGTCTGTATCAGTGGCTAGTATTCGTCTGTATCCTTGCCAGAAGCGCTCGTCTACGTTCCTTGGATCATCGTCTGATATTCGTTTGTATCATTGACTTATAGCACTCGTCTGTGTTCTCTTGATGATCATCCAATACTCGTCTGTATTGACGAGGTTTGAAGTCCTGACGGTGGGATTAAAACGTCAAAATGGTTACTGGTCCTGGCATAACAGGTTTATCCGAAGGAGGTTCGTCTGTCTCAAGCACCGCTCATCTACGTAAGATTTGTGAAGAGGGTTCGTCAAATCCTAATGTTGCACCTGGCGTAACAGGTTTATCTAAAGAAGACTCGTCTATCTTAGACCATATATCTACGGATAATATATGAGGAGGGTTCGTCTATCCTGATTATGCATGTCTATCCCACAGACTTAAGTGCATCATCGGTTCTGGCGTAGCATGTTTATCCGAAGGAGGTTCGTCTGTCTCAGATCATATGTTGCAAAACATAAGAGGGCTCGTATGTCCAGCACCTGGCGTAAAAGGTTCATTTGAAGAGGGCTCGTATGTCCAGCATCTGGTGTAACAGGTTTGTTCGAGGAAGACTCGTCTGTCTAGGTTTTTCTATCTGAAGTAACAATTCAGGTTGGAAGGAGCTCGTCTGCTTTGTTCCCACTCCAGCCGGCAAAGCTTCATTTGGTTGGGTTTATTTCCCATTGCTTGCATTCTCCAGTAGAGTGCAAATTTCAGGTCTTCTTGGTATTCAATCACAGTTCATCTTGAACGGTCGATAGCCCGTGCTACCGTCCTTTTCAGATTAACAGTTTCTTGAATAGGGGCAACTGTAATACCCCAAATTTTCCCTCTCCTGTTTAGCATCATCAGCATGTCATGTCCTTAGCATATTGCATAGAAAAATGAAGCATAGCACTTGCATGTTCCAGCATAAGGCATATGATCAATCATCAAGGAAATTCAAAGCTCATAGGGCATGTTACAGGTTTGACATCATGGTCAAGGATTTAAAAAGGATTGAGGATCAGAATCAGATCAAAACAGTTGGCGCCGGGTTATTCTTGAAGTTTCCCACCAAAAGGAGGGAGAATTCAAAATTCACTGGCGTTAACCGGTTAACGAAGTGGTTAACCAGTTAACGGCTGCGAATTTTGAATTCCAGCAGCAAATTCAGCATGTGCTTGGCTCCAAATTCCCAATTTTTCTGATTTTTATTCATTTTGAATTAATTGGAAATTAAAAAGAAGGATCTAGAGCACTTATCCAAGCCTAATCCCATTGCAAAATCCAAATCTCTTTGCCAAACCATAATTTTGGTTCCCAAGCCTAATTTTTGGGCCCCAAACCTAAACCATATTTAATCCATTTATCTCCAAACCAAAAAAGAGTCTCACAATTTTCATTCTCTTTCTGAATTTTCACTCTTCTCTCTCACTTTTCTCTCATTTTCCTCTCTCAATTTTCCAAATTCACTCAAAGTTCCTCTTTGAAGATCACACAACCTTGCCTTGAGGTGTGTAGATCTTGGAACTAGACCTCCATCCATAGCTTCTTTGTATCATTTTGCTGGTTTAATTGGTGATTCAGATCTGGTTTGGGATCTAGAAATGCTTTTGGATCCAAAATTCTGCATCAAGATCTTGTTCTTGCATTTATTTTGCACGGAATGTGAAGCTTAGCACCGGATCTTCAAATTTCTCCGCGAGATCTCTCATTTCCAGCTCAATCAACAACTAGCAAAGCATACCTCAGCTTTGTAGGTTGGTTAAATTCAGATCTAGCTTTGTTTTAGCTTATTTGCATGCTTGTGCTTTAGATCCACCATGTGCTTGTGTATTTGCTTGTGTTGCTTGATTTGATTGGTTGATTTGTAACCGGATCTATGTATTAATGTTCATGAGCTTGATGATGCCATTTAATTTGAATTGATCCATTTATTTCATGCTCAATTGATTGCTGGTCTGGTGTGAGATTATTTGAATAAGCTGGTTGTGAGCTGATTTTCTGTAGGAATTGCTGTTGTTTCTTCAGTGTTAACCGGTTAACGGATTGGTTAACCAGTTAACGCACCTGTTTCTGTGTTGTTTTTCTGCAGGTTTGGCTTGGTTAACCGGTTAACGCTTTGGTTAACCGGTTAACACTGATGCAGTGGGCCACTTTTGAGTTATTTTTGGCATGTTTGATCCCCTTACTTGTTTTAAATGCCATGGATCATTATATGATCATTGGATATGATTGATTAGGGTGATTTTCTTGCTAGTTGATGCATGCTTCCGTGTTCTCGACACGTAAATGCTTGTGTGCGTAAATGTGACATGTTGTTTGATCCTTGTTGATATGAGCTTTGAACATGCCATTTCCATGATTGTATTGATGAACATGTGCTGGAGTTTGCTAACACTTGTAGGGGCTTATGGTAAGAGAAGTGTGGATGTTCATCCACATTTCAACTCTTCACCTTTTCTTTCTTTTAAGTTGCTTTCTCTTTGTGTTTTGATGTGCCTTATGCCATCATGTGTTGCAACTCTTTTCTCCCCCCCTTTAGGAGCAACTTATCTCCTTTAGAGGAGTAAGTTGCTTGCTAGCTCTTGCTTCCTCTTCTTCTTGCTCCTCTTTGGTTCTTCTTTCTTCTTCTTAGGATAGTTGAAACCTCACTAACCTTAGGACCACTTTTTGCATGACAACATTAGGTTTAGTCTTCCCCATGTTAGACTTTTGCCTTTTTTGCTCCTTTGGTTTCTTTCTCTTCTCATCTCAAAAACGAAACCTAAAAAGCATTAATAAGGAAAGAAGTGATTTCTTGTGTAAAAGCCTTATTCCATGGGGCATATGTACTCATTCCATCTTGGAATAGTGCATTTGTCTAGCATGATGCACAAGTCGGATCATGAAGTCATCTTCATCAAGAAAAACCCTAAAAAACACTTCTTCATTTTAATCACTAAAACACCTAATAAATTCAACAAGTCAATGAAATTAGGCCCTTGCCTTTGGAAACAAGTTTTGGGGATCTTCTCCTTACTTGGTGTGCTTGTTCAATTATTCCATCTTGGAATGTAGTAGCAAGTACACATTCCATGGAAAAGAGTTTGAGTTCATTCTCTTGTGCCACACCAATAAAAAGCTCATAAAAAAACACAAACGAACAATAAGTGTCTTTCCTTCGGGAATTCTTTTCTCATCTCCTTCGCTCCATCCGCGAACTTGCTTCTTCTTGTCATTATGCAAGACAGTTACGCACTCGTCGTCCGAGTCTGCAACACCTGAGCATTGGCATAGGCAGTTCAAGCCTTAATTCACAAGCAATCGTTTCCACCCCTAGTTAGGGGAACTATGGCGTCTCTGATCCCCATGTCCAGATGAGGTACGTAGGCAGTGGGGTAGGTCCCATTTGAGCACCATCTTTATTTTCCCTACATTTTTCCTTTTCAGTTCTTTTTCAGTTCCTTTTTCTTTTTTTCTTTTATCCAGTTCATTTCTTTTTCTTCGCAACAGCTTTCATCCCCTCACCCTTTGAAACAAATTTCTTTGCAAGCGTGGATCCCGTCGGGTACGGCGGACGATCTGGGGTGCTAATACCTTCCCAGGTCATAACCGACTCCCGATCTCAGATTCTTTGGTTCGCAGGACCCGTGTCCTTCCTTTTCTTTTCTTCTGGTTTGTGCAGCATTATCATTCACGTTCCTTCGGGATAAGAATGCCTGGCTGGCGACTCTAACCTCTTTCTGCGCCACTTTCGCGTTTGTACCAGGATGGAAATCCGGGGAGCGACAGGTTGCGCAGGATTGATGATTTTAATGTTGCTCTCCTTTATAAGTGGAGATGGAGGATTTTGACAGAACATAATTCTCTTTGGATAGATGTGTTGAAGGTTTGGTACAAAGACATCAATTTGAAGTTCGTGTGTTCGGAAGGTTCCATGTTGAAGGGTGGTCGTATATCTTCGTGGTGGATGGATATAATCAACTTACATAATTATTTCTCGGAATATTTATTTGTGTCTAATTGTAGGTTTTATATTGGTATTAGTTATACTACGTTATTTTAGCATTCTTATTGGGTTGGCGATTATTGTCTTAAAGATAAATAACAGACACTTTTTAATTCCTTTTGCCTCAAAGAAGTTTCTATAGAGTGATGGGGGCTGGAAGAGCGGGATTTGGTCATGGGGGAATTTCGGTTTTGTTGGCATCCTAACAGATGTTGTTGTCATGGAGCTGCAGGATATGGAAGCCCTGTTGCGATCTATTCAGCCTGAAGCCGTAGGGCCTGACTGTGTTCGTTGGCGGTCTAGTTTCGTGTATGTTTCATATTCATCTTAGTCCTTGTAACAAATTTGATGCAACTTTGAGTTTAGTTTGGAAAATGGAAGTGCCTTCTAAAGTTAAAGCATTTGGTTGGAGATGTTTTATTAATAGACTCTCTTCAAAAGTCTTTTTATCCTTTAGAGTTTGTTCCTTCTCTAATGACAATCTTGATTGTGTCTTTTGTTGTGACTCTTTTGAAAGGAAAGGCCATATTTTCTTGGATTGTTGTGTTTCTAAGTTGGTGTGGAAGGGAGGTGGTCGAGTGGATTGGTATAGAGGATTTTATTTTTAATAACTTGTATGGTAAACGAACGAGGGTTGATAACTTGAATTTATATCGATTATTTTATACGGTTTTCAGTCGTTTTAACATGTTAATTTATGTATTTTGGACAATGTTACATGAGTTTTGTGTTTGTTTTGCATATATTTAATCAAACATAACTTTGGGAAGCAAAAATATAAAAAAGGGACTTATTGGGCAAGAAATGTGGAAAAATAGAAGGAAACAGATCAAGAAAATGAGATTTTGCATAATTGATTGTGGGACAACCGTCACACATGAGTGAAGATCACCACCTTCCCAAGACGTTCGTCATATGTTTGATACGATCGTCACAAGGCCAATTTGCTTGTCACTCAATTGATATGATCGTCACAAATCCAATTCCAGAAACCTAATTACGAAAATAGAATTCAAAATGGAAAGACGTTATGAAAATTATTCGCATTCAACAGAGACTTTCCCTCTATCCTAATCAACCTCAGTCCAAGCAACTCAATCAAAGCCTAACCTAATTCCACGCCTTCAAGTTCTCAACAAACCAAAGTTGCCACCTATGAATAGAAGATACTGCAAATTACAAAGGGAGCTTCGTTCAAGTCCCGAATTTCTTCCGCATTTTCGTTCGAAGTTAAAATTTATTTGCAGCATCGTCTTTATTTTCCTTTACCAACCCCAAGTGATAGTTTCCATCATTAGGAAACTATCGCAATTTTGGTTGATCAAGAACATTGCAACCAGGTTTCTAATTTTAATGCTTTATTGTTTAGTTATTATTGCATTTATTTATATTATGAAATTCTTCTCCTTCTACCTTTCTTTGTTTTTATATAATATGTTTGGCTAAACCATTAATCGGTATGTAGTTGTCGAACCGGAACAAATTTGGTAGAATTAGGCTAATACTTTAAATTAAGTTACTTTTCGGCTTCGATTTCTCAATATAAATAACT
Source organism: Lathyrus aphaca (assembly GCA_963966055.1). Lineage (NCBI taxonomy): Eukaryota > Viridiplantae > Streptophyta > Magnoliopsida > Fabales > Fabaceae > Lathyrus > Lathyrus aphaca. The sequence goes on from OZ014522.1 coordinate 84,912,106, forward strand.
TTCATTATGAGAGTAAGAGAATATAAAAGATTAGGATTAAGACCACGAGAGTGTGAAATCATAATTAGATAGCTGAAATCGGGCATTGTTTTAAATACAGCGGAAGCGCTTTAAAACCAATTAGAACCTTTAGGTTTCCGAAAAGTATTTCTAACTTGAATTGACACAGCGAGAGCGCTCAATTGAACTTATAAGTATAGTAATAGGCAAGACCACGAGAGTGTGAGTTAACGACTTTTAAACCGAGAGATTCTACAGAAGGATAACTTAATAAACCTTAACAAGCCGACCCTCTATTGAATCCGCGAAGGCGAATCAATTACGTATCAATATTCTTATGATAAATTTAAATTAATTAATATTTCACTTTCTTAAACTAAAAACACCATTCTCCTTAGCTAAACATAGTAACACACGATAGCACTAGGTTTATTATCGAGTCTCTGTGAGATCGATATATTTTATTAATACACGATAGATTGTGCACTTGCTGTTAGTAACCGTTAGAATCAGAAAGTCGGGACCAAGTTATTGGCGTCGTTGTCGGGGACTTACATTTAGTCAATAGTGAAATTCGTTGTTGCACCGTCTAGACTAAGGCAACAATTTTACCAATCCTTTGTCGATTGTATACCCAGTACTCGCTCCCGAGGCGAAGACTTAGAACCCCTGATCGATGAAGTAGAACATTTCATAAGTTCGAGACGCCAAACTGAACCTGAAGAAAACCTTATTCCTAAAGTTATTATACCAGAACCAGCTGAAGAACCTGGCATGGCCGAAAATGGAGGATCACCACGTTCACTCAAGTCCTATGCGACTCCAAATCAACAAGAACCGCACAATAGTATTGTCGCACCAGCCATAACCCGAAGCAATTTCGAATTAAAACATTCACTGCTGCAAGCTGTACAACAGACCCAGTATTCTGAGAATCTTACAGATGATCCTCATGAGCATCTGACCAAGTTCGTACAATACGCAGATACAGTGAAAGCAAACGGTGTAACCCAAGACGCAATAAGTCTAAGACTCTTTCCGTTCTACTTAAGGGAGAGAGCTTGGGCATGGTTACAATCGTTACCAGCCAAATTCGTCATAACATGGGAAGAAATGAAGAAATTCTTCTTATCTGGATATTTCCTGCCAAGCAAGACAACCATGATAGAGCACAAATTAATGGATTTCGAAAAAAATATGTTGAATCACTTTACGAAGTATGGGAAAGATACAAGGATCTGTTAAGATTATGTCCATACCATGGGTTTGAAAACTGGGTAACCATCATAACCTTCTATAATGGACTTATATACAAAACTTGGATGACGATAGACGCTGTCGTGGGCGGCGCTCTTATGGACAAACCATACGAAGAAGCTTACAACCTCATTGAGAACATGACTCAAAATCATTGCCAATGGGGAGGAGAAAGAGCACCTGTAGATAAGAACTATACTAAAGGAAGAATGTATGATGGGAACAGTTTCGATCACGTAAATGCCAAGATGGATGCCCTAGCTCAGAAAATCGATAACTTGACCATAACACCACCAGCCACCGTGGCTGCAGTAACTCCAAATTGTAAAATTTGTGGAATCCCAGGACACACATCACCTGAATGTCAACTTCTTGCCGGATTAACAGATCAAGTGAACTATGCTCAAGGAAATCGTTATTCAAATACTTACAACCCAAGATGGAAGAATCACCCAAATTTCTCTTACAAGAACAACAATGCCTTGTATGCGCCTAACCAAGCAACAATTGTACCACCAGGATACCAAAATGTTGCCGCACCCAATCCGGACGCTCCTAGGAAACCAAACCTTGAACTGATGATGGAAATTTTCATTTCTATACAAACTCAAACAAAAAAGGATTTCCTAAATCAGAATATCCATACTAGTGAGCAGATCAAACAATTGGTGACCAAAGTAGATGCATTAGCAACTCATAATACGATGTTAGAAACCCAAATCTCTTAAGTATCCCAACAAAAAGCATCCACTGCTGCCCTAGATGGAACGTTTCTTGGACAACCACAACCAAATCCTAAAGATCATGATAATGTAGTTATACTAAGAAGCGGAAAAGAGTTGGACGGACCTGCCAATCCTAGAACCGAAAACCCAGCCATGTATCAATAGCCTAAGAAATCAATTGCGAAAAATGATAAACCACATGAAAAGGAAACCAATGAACAAGAGGCTGAGGAAATGGAGAAACCTTATGTACCTCCGCCACCATATAAACCACCGATTTCGTACCCCCAACGGTTAACAAATTCTACAACTATGGAACAATTCAAGAAATTCGTAGAGATTCTGAAACAGTTAAACATTAACATACCATTCACACAAGCTATTACTCAGATTCCCTCATACACTAAATTTCTACAAGAAATCTTATCTAACAAAAAGAAAATCGAGGAGAGCGAAAGAGTTACACTTACTGTTGAGTGTAGCGCAATCATTCAAAATAACATGCCTCCTAAACTGAAGGACCCGGGAAGTTTCTCTATTCCTTGTGTAATAGGAAATTTTGTCATAGACAAATCCCTATGTGATTTAGGAGTAAGTATAAGTGTTATGCCGCTATCAATTTGCAAGAAACTGGATATGGGACAACTGAGACCAACAAAGATGTCAGTTCAACTAGCCGATCGTTCAGTTAAATTACCAGTTGGCATTCTAGAGAACGTTACTATACGAATAGGTCAATTCTACATCCCAACTGATTTCATAATCATGGACATCAAAGAGGATGCTACAACCCCTATTATATTAGGAAGACCGTTCTTAATTATTGTCGGAGCTATCATTGATGTAAAGAAAGGTAGGCTGACATTCGAAGTAGGAGAGGAAAAAGTCGAATTTATTCTAATCCAATTCCTCCAAGCTCCAACCATAGACGATACTTATTACTTTATTGATGTCATTGACGAATGCATGCGAGAAATGGAAAAAGAAGAGACTACCTACTCCGATATAATGAAAATCTCATCTCATGAGATCTTCTAAGATGATATCTTAAAAGAACCATATCAGGACGAAAGCCAAATTGAAGGATTAACTCTTACACCTGATCAAATGTCATGCCCGAAAAAACATGATATTGAACTCAAGGTATCACCTTAAAACCTTAGATACGAATTCCTCGATTCAGAACTTAGAAGACCAGTTATAGTGTATGTTAACTTAGGACAGCTCGAAACCGAAAAACTTTTAGACGTTCTAAGAAGGTACCCAACTGCCTTAGGCTATAGCATATCTGATCTAAAAGGAATGAGTCCTTCAATATGCATGCATCACATTATGCTAGAGGAAGACTGTATGACCTCTAGAAAACCTCAAAGAAGGATTAATCCAATTTTAAGTATTGTAGTCCAGGACGAAGTAAAGAAGTACTAGACGCCAAAATTATATATCTGATATCCGACAGTCAATGGGTCAGCCCAGTGCATGTCGTACCAAAGAAGGGAGGCATTACAATCATTAAGAACGCCAAGGGCGAGTCTATAACACAAAGAGTAGTAACCGAGAGTAGAATGTGCATCGATTACCGAAAACTGAACAAAGCTACCCAGAAAGATCATTTTCCTTTACCCTTCATCGATCAAATGTTAGAAAGACTAGCCAAATATTCTAACTTTTGTTACCTAGATGAATACTCAGGATTTTTCCAAATTCCTATTCACCTTGATGACCAAGAAAAGACAATATTCACATGCCCCTACGGAACCTTTGCTAACCGTCGTATGCCATTCGGTTTATGTAACGCTCCAGCAACATTTCAATGATGTATGATGGCAATCTTCACTGATTTCATAGATGTCATCATGGAAGTGTTCATGGATGACTTCTTCGTATGCGGCCTAAGTTTTGAAGGATGTCTATCTAACCTAGAGATGGTACTCTAGAGATGTGTAAAAGTGAATCTTGTACTAAATGGGGAGAAGTGCCACTTTATGGTCAGACAAGGAATAGTTTTAGGACATGTGATATCTAACAGAGGCATTGAGGTAGATAAATCAAAGATAGAAGTAATAAAAGAACTTCAACCGCCTAAAATGGTGAAAGAAATAAGAAGTTTCTTAGGACACACCGGTTTTTACCGACGATTCATTAAGGACTTTTCCAAAAGCACTAAGCCGTTGACGGGTTTATTAATGAAGGACGTTGAGTTCGTATTTGACGAAGACTGTTTAAAATCATTTAAAACACTCAAAATAGCTCTCATCACTGCACCCATCATGCAACCACCTGATTGGACGCTACCATTCATGATTATGTGCGATGCGAGTGATTATGTTGTAGGCGCAGTCTTAGGCCAAATAAAGGATAAGAAACTTCATGCAATATATTACGCAAGCAGAACTTTAGACCATGCCCAGATTGTAACACCCTAATTTTTGCCCTAAGATTTCTTCGCATTTCATCTGCATATTTTGCATACAAACAAGATCGCATTGGTTTCTCATTTCTTCTCAGATGTAGGGTCTATGCTTCGCAGGGGATCACCGTATTTTTACTTGTCATTATTTGTTTATATTTACTAACTTCTAACCAAAATACCAAAAATATGTTGCAGTGTTCTTCTCTTTCTTCTCTGCGTTGCAGGATTTCAAAGATAAGACAGTGATTTCAATTCAGATGCGTTTGTTCAGTCACAATTCGATTCAGATGAACGTTTGACCTAATCTGGGTCAAACTATCAAAAGATTGTTTCAACTGCGAGTTATTGGTGCCAGTGGTTATTTCTCAGACAGTGCGTATTCAACAATTCAAGTTGTGTTGTGTGCAAAAGTCATCGGATTATCAAGAAGTGTTGCGTGTGAAGTCTGGTTTGATTCATCAATTCACCAGTGATTCATCTGAGGATTTATTTTCCTTAGCATGGATTCGAGTTATCTGGGCAATTTTCAGACGATTTCAGTGATTGTGGTTGAAGCGGCAAGTTGTTCAGTGGTTTAGTGATGGTTGTGTTCATTAGCAGTGGCTTGTGTAAGAAAAATCAAGAATTTGTTGAGGGCTTAAGACCAGAGTTTTTTTTATCATCCATTTTCTTTCAATTAAACCATTTTTATTTTCCTTTTTCTATTATCCACTTTATTCAATGATCATTTACTTCCATTCTTTTCTCGATTATCCGATTCATATACCTATATCCAAATTACCATTTCCAACCATTTTTCATTTTTTTATACCATTTTTATATTAATTACCACTTGTTAATTTTCCATATTTCTATTCATTTTTTTTACCAAATTATTACCATAAGTACATATGCATTTTTTTCCCCATGGCCCAAACATATTTTGTGGTCCATTATTATTATATAAAAAAAAGAGACATCTAAGGAAGGAAAAGGCCTATCGGCCCATATCAACACTTGCAGCTTTTCCTCAAGCCACACATCCCAGCCAAGCTTCCATTTCCTCAAGCCATTACACTTGCAACAACTTCAGCCAAAAACGCAACATCAAAATGCAACACAACGTACAAGCCAGCCGAACGAAAACGACTTCAACATCACACGTGAAAACGTTCGCAAAACATCACCCAGTTCAGCCGTGACTTCTATTCAGCAGCTCACACGCGGTTTCCTCGTCTGCAAAACGCAGCATCAAACAAACAGAAATGGCACAAAACGCAAAGAAACTTAAATCAAAACTCAGCTCACACACAGCAAATCCAATAACGAAACACGCCTTCTCCGTGACGATGAAAACGCGGAAAAATCCTCCAAAACGGCAGCCAAAAACTCAATTCAAAAGCTCCCATCCTTCTATAAATTGGGGGTTCCTCACCTTCATTTTCTCAAGCTTTGAAAAGCCAAAATCTCCCTGCCAAAATCAAACTTCAAGGTTTCAAATCCATTTCTATTCTCATTCCGAAAATCAGATTTCTCCCTATCTTCCATACTCTTCCGAAAACACAAGGCAAACCTTCAAACATTCATCAATAAGATCTGAGAAAGAAAGAAATATATCCGGCAACGCCACTCGACTTCCAATTCGCACAAGAATACCGTGATTCTTTTTCGAGAAAGAGAGAAAGCTTCAATCGGATTTGTTGTATTTGAAATCAAACGGTGAAATTGAAGGTTTGAGAAGAAGAAGATATCGCGTGTGAGTTAGAAGAAGGAGGAAGCATTTTATTTTTTTGAGAAGGTGAGGAAATGGCAATGATTGTTGGCCGCGTGCATTGAAGAAGACCTGTTCTTCTTGTTTACTGCATTTTTCTTTTTTTAATATTTGCCATTGTTTTCTTTCTTTTTTTTAAAAAAAATATGATGTGAATTTGGGTCTGGTATCACCAAACCAATTCAATTGCTATCCAGCACCACAGACATGCGGATCCCCCCTTCCCATTTAATTCTCTTTTTTTATTTACTTTATTCTTTAGTTTGGTTTTTTTAAAATGTTATTTTTCAACTCTATTTTTGATATAAAATTCAGAAAAGAATATTTTAGAAAAGCTTTAAAAAAAGAAGTTTATAAAGTTTTTTTTTCTATTTTGTTTCATTTTGGTATGGATCTTATTTTAAATCTATATTTCTTTTCATTTCCTTTTATTATTTTATTTTTGGTCGATTAAAATCTCTGATTCGTTGATGGTTGAATTTCGAATATGTTTAACCTTTATTATTTAAAATTTATGGATGAATGATCATTTGGATCATTCTCCATACTTTGGGATCGTAATAGGTTGCATTCGATAATTCGACGAAAATCTCGATTAAGATTAGACCATCCTTTTTCTTTTCGTGCGACATGCTTTCGGAGAATGATCAATAATATCATTTCTCTAACATGTATTAGCACAAATATTTCCCACCTTAATTGGTGGTGGCCGGCCTCATTTGTAGGGTAATTACTTCGTAAATTACTCGGCGATTGCTTAACATAGACCTAAATTTGTCCCGATTTGGAATAAGATCCACTTGGATCCGGTTGCCTCTATTTTTGTTATCTTTTGTGGTTGTGTTTGATTAAGTTCATCATACCACTTATATGTAAATATTATAATAATATTAATATACTAACCATTTAAATTCAATCTCTCGCACCTTATCCTCTTTATTTCAATTTCTCGCTCCTTATCTCTTTTATTATGCTATTATCATATTATATCATATATCATATTGTTTATGTTTATATCATTGCTTGTGATTTTTTCTTTTGTCCATTTGGACACAAAAACACTAATAATGGATTAAACACCTAAAAGACTTGTGACTTCTAATTTCGGACTATGGCCATTATCCTTAGCATTGGAGTTTGGACTTAGATTTTAGGATCTCTCCCTTTGCTCAAGTTGTGATTGATTGAAGAAGGCCTCGAATTATTTTCATTTGTCTATGAAGATGGAATTCCGTTCACTTGGAAGAAATATTCATAATATGGTTTGATCGCTCTTCTCTTAACTTTTAAATTCAAGTATTAGGATAGTCCCTTCATCTCCTCCCACTTCTTAAATTTTCAAATCTTCTCCCTATTTTCAAATCTTCTTGGTTTTCAAACTTCAAACGCTTTCGCAATCAAACCTGGACTTAGGTCAAGTGATCTTATCCTTTTCACTTTATTTTCTTAATAAATGCTAATTCATGTAAATATATTGAAATTCTTTTCTTAAATACTTTAAAAAATCCAAAACTCACTCAATTGTTTTTTGTGCCTTTGTGCACTTTTTCTTTTCATATGTTTAGATATGATTCATTCTTTCTAGCGGAATTATTCGCTAAAGAATGACGACTTATCTCTACATTTTAAAACCCATTCAACTTATTGTTCCTTTTCAAATTTTGTACCACGAACTACGAGGTTTTGATCTCGCATTGCACTTTGTGGGTACGTAGGCATGAGGCGTTAAAACCTCTTCAAACACCAAAACCTTAAAAAAACATTCTTCTTCTCGTCCCTTCAATCTTTTTCAAGCAAACCAATTTCAAACCAAAAAGCAATAAATATTTCAAAGGGCTCCCGTGGAGTACCACGGACATTTTGGGTGTGTAAAACCTTCCCAATTTGTAACCTATCCCCTTACCCGTTCTCTGTTTGTTTCTTTTAGCTTTTGCTTTTAGATTCATTAGGTTTTATTCGTTCTTTTTCCTTTTTCCTTTTGGAATAAAATAAAAGCGCGGTGGCGACTCTGTTTACCTTGAGTTAAGTTAATCAATAGCTTACACTCACGATTTTACCGCTACAGAAAAGTGGCGACTCTGCTGGGGAGTAATCTCTAAGTGGATTCAGCCTACTTTGATTTATTTACTGCTTTGGTTTGATTTGTTTGTTATTTTGTTGTTCTGTTTTGGTTTTGGTGATCCTCTGTGTAAGATAGATTCTAACCCGGATCTGAGTGGAACTTATGATAGGACGGCGATATTCGAAGCGATAAGCGATGGAGTAGTCCAAAGCTATATCAATTTGATAATCTCCACTCGGTTAGGCTCTCTTGGACTATCAATGTCATGATGAGTAATCATACGTGGCATTATTTTCCGACCTTGAGCTGATCATACTGAGGACCGTAGAACCTTTAACCCATCCAAGCCAATTTAGGAACGTAGTGCGGAAACTGTCTGGGTGTAAACCTAAGGTGGTTGTCACGCGATACTACACTCGGACGAGGTCTATTTTAAGAATGTTATCGGTTGGGGAGTAATCCAACGTACCGATGATATTCTAAAGATGGCTGTTAACTCCGGGCACCTCAGTTAGCACCCTTTTGGTTTTCTGCAGGTACAATGAAGACAAAACCTTAGTACTTACCTGTGTGGGTTGGTGTTCTATTACCTTGACTTCATGCTCGTGACTCGGAACCTAAGCCCGTGTGCCTTGTGTGATCTTGTTTGTGATTGTTGCATACATGCCATCATGCATTCATGAGCATTGTGTTTAAGACTTCAAGGGACTCATAAGTAACTTTTGCAAAATTTCAGATGTCTATGGCCATGAATTTTGAAAGGAGGAACACAAAGAAGTACACCTTCAAGAATCCTAATGTATTAGAGTTGAGAAAGCTAGGAGCATTGGTTGTTGATACCCAGGAGTTCCGGAAATGTCATGGGAAGCTCTTGTTTATGTTGGATACTGATGTACCCGAGGGGATTATCCCTACTTTGGCTCAGTTTTATGATCCGTTGCATCATTGTTTCACCTTTCCTGATTATCAGCTTGTGCCGACTTTGGAGGAGTATTCTCATTGGATAGGATTTCCTATTTTGGACAAGGAATTTCTTTTCAGTGGTTTAGAGAAGGAGCTTACTATCAAGGTCATCGCCAAAGCCCTTTTTCTTAAGGAATCCGATCTTAATGGGAAGTTTCTTCCAAAGGGGAGTGTTCGTGGTATTAATGCTAAGTTCTTGATGGGAAAAGCTTATACTTCACTTACTTTGGGTCATAAGGATGCATTTGAGGCTATTCTTGCTTTTCTCATTTATGGGATTGTCTTGTTTCCGAACTTAGATGGTATTGTGGATGAGAATGCTATTCAGATTTTCTTGAAGAAGAATATTGTGCCTACTTTGCTTGGAGATATGTATCATGCTTTTCATTGTAGGACCTCCAAAGGTGATGGAGAGATTGTATGTTGTGCGCCTCTTCTCTGTATGTTGTGCTTTTCATTATAGGACCTACCGAAGTCCGATGTCTTCAAGGATAATAGAGAGAATCGAAGATAGTCTCAAAGGTTGATGTCACTTTCTCATAAGGATATGACATGGTATTGTTCTCATTATGATACTGGAGTGCTTATTGATAGTTGTGGAGAATTTCCTAATGTACCTCTTCTTGGTACACGTGGGGGAATTAGCTACATCCCTATTCTTGCTAGGCGACAGTTGGGATATTGTTTGAAGGACAGACCAAACAATCTCTCCTTATCCCGTTTCTTCTTTCTTAATGGTGCAGATCATGTAGAAATGAAGAAAAGGATTGCTCATTCTTGGCATGCGGTTCATCGGAAAGAGAAAGGTCAATTGGGAAGACAACACCTTGCTCCTTCTGAATGTTACATCCAGTGGGTTCGATCTAGGGCTTCCAAGCTCAAGATGCCTTATCCACCTGAGGAGCCTTTGTTTCCTATATTACCATTGTCTGCTTTTCTTCCTCCCGTTGATGAGAAGGTGGCTCTTCAAGAAGAGTTGGACAAGATGAAGAAAGAGAAAGAAGAATGGCTACTTGAGAAGACTACGATGCAAGAGCAACTGAAGGAGAAGGATGATCTCATTGAGTTACTTGAGTGACGTGTCACGAAGAGGCCAAGAGAGGATTTATCTTCCTCTAGTACTCCATCTACTATCCCTCCTACATCTGGTGCTTGGAAGGCCATTGTTGACAAGTTGGTGAAGGATAAGGAAGATATGGAAGATCGGTACAAGAAAGAGATCAAGAGGATTCGCATGAAGTATCAGCCAGGATTCGGAACTTCTTCGGATATGATTCCCTAGGCCTAGTTTACTTTTTCTCTCATGTATTAGGATTGTTAAGGCTTGTACTTCACTTGTAATCCTTACTTTGATTTTAATGAGAATGAGTTTTTAAGTATTTCAAAAAGTGTTTCCTTATAAATATTGCAAGTTATCTTATAGTCCTTTGAAATCTTTGCATCTGCATACGCATACCATGCATTATACCTGCATTTGTCTTGCTTTTTGAGTGTTCTCCAGGGATCTTATGTTGTTTCTTGGTCTTCATTCAGTTCGCCTGTCAAGATGACTCACCGATTTGATACTCGAGCTAATCGGAGGAAGGTGATGGAGACTTTACAACAAGAGAATCGCGAGCTGCGCGAAGAGGTTACATTTCTGAGGGAATGCTTGGAAAGAGTTTCTACCATGATGGAAAGCTTGGTGGCTGCTCAGAATCAGCCACCTCCTCCTAATTCTCCTGTTCAGAATACCGTCATCTCCGAGATTGTTACTGCATCAATCCCTGTTGAAACTGTAATTTCTCCTCGCTATCGTATGCCTGCTAGCACACCTTGGGGCATGCCGGTTGATTTTATTCCTGCTGGCTATCGTCCTCCTCCTCCTGAGACTACTGCATTTAATACTCTCCCACCAGTGTGGACTACTCTTCCTCCAGTTATGACTACTGCACTGCCTGTGATGCACACTATTCCGCACCATGATGAAATGATTTACCATGCTGAGCCCAGTGAAGGCGCTGGAGTGGCTGAAAGACTTGATGATTTCCAGGGACGCTTTGTTGAGATACAGAGGGAGATGAGAGCTTTGAAGCATAAGGATTTGTTCGGAAAAGATGCCTATGATCTTTGTCTGGTCCCTAAAGTTAAAGTTCTGTACAAATTCAAGTTGCCTGAGTTTGAGAAGTATAAAGGCAACACTTGTCCTTTGAGTCATTTGACTATGTATGCTTGGAAGATGTCTGCTCAGACAGACAATGATAAGCTGCTGATTCACTATTTCCAGGATAGTTTGACTGGTGCACCCATGAGGTGGTATATGAGTTTGGATAATAGCCAAATCAAGACTTTCAATGATTTAGGAGAAGCTTTTGTGCGGAAATACAAGTATAACGTTGATATGGCACCAGATAGAGATCAGCTTCGTGCTATGTCCCAGAAGGACAAAGAGACTTTTAAAGAATATGCGCAGAGATGGTGCGAGCTGGCAGCCCAGATTGTTCCTCCGCTGGAAGAAAAAGAAATGACGAAGATCTTCTTGAAGACTTTAGGTTCTTTTTATTATGAGAGGATGATAGCGAGTGCTCCTTCTGATTTCACTGAAATTGTGAGTATGGGGATGCGTTTAGAAGAAGGTGTCCGTGAGGGACGGTTAAGTCAAGAGAATAGTAATGGCTCAAGCTCTAGAAGGTTCAACTTTGGGAAAAAGAAAGAAGGCGAGACTAATGCTGTGTCTCGTGAAAGTTATAGAAGACCCCATAGTCGTGGGAATCACCATTCGCAGCATGTAGCTTCTGTAACTCCGATGATTAATATGGCTCCAACTGTGCTAGCAGTTCCAAAGTATCAACCTCGTTATCATCAACCTTCTGTGCAACAAGGTGGTAATCAACAAGTTCGGGCTAAGCCAAGTTTTGATCCTATTCCGATGTTGTATGCGGACTTGCTTCCATCTTTGATTGCAAAGAATCTTGTGCAAACACGTCCTCCACCTCCAGTTCCAGAGACTATCCCATGGTGGTATAAGCCAGAGGCTCGCTATGCTTTTCATCAAGGTGCCCCGGGGCATGATGTTGAGAACTGTTATCCATTGAAGTTTGAAGTACAGAAATTGATGAGGAACAATGTTCTGTATTTCAATGATGTTAATCCAAATGTGCAGAAAAATCCGCTGCCAAAGCATGGTAATGCGTCTGTGAATATGGTTGATGGTTGTCCTGGTTTGTTCAAGATCTATGAGGTATGTCATATTCGACGGTCTTTGGTTGAGATGCATGCTTTCTTAAGTGAATATCACGATATTGATCATGATTATGCTGGATGTTGTATCTGCTCGGTGAATCCTCGTGGTTGCGTGATTTTTAAGAGAGATATTCAAAAGATGATGGATGATAAGTTGATTGAAGTGACAGAAAAAAAAAGATGAGTATGAGAATGAAGTGAATTTTATTATGCCTCAGTTCAATCTTCCTGAGAGGGTTATTCCTGAGAGAGTGGTTATTTCTTTTGATAGTCGCAAAAATGCTATTACTCCATTGGTGATTAATTTGCTTGGTCCAGTGCCATATGAGTCTGATAAAGCTGTTCCGTACCGGTATAATGCTACGATGATAGAAAATGGTAGGGAAGTTCCTATTCCTACTCCAAAGTCTGTAGTTAGCATTGCTGATGTGACAAAGGTCACTCGAAGTGGTAGAGTGTATGCTTCAGACCCTCCGAAGAGAGTTTAAGATACAAGTGCGAATAAGCAGATTATGGATGCTGTTATCCAATCAGGCCAATCTGGTGATAGTGAAGATGAGGTGTTAAAATTGATAAAGAAGAGTGAGTACAACGTTACTGAGCAGTTGTTGCATACTCCGTCGAAGATATCAGTTTTATCACTCTTGATGTGCTCTGAGGCTCATAGGCAGTCTTTGCAGAAGATTCTTGATCAAGCTTATGTTGACCATGATGTGATTGTTGATCAGTTTGATAGTATTGTGGCTAATATCACATCGTGCAACAATTTAAGTTTCTGTGATGATGATTTGCCTGAAGAAGGAAGGAATCATAACTTGGCTTTGCATATTTCAGTAAATTGTCAAGAAGATACTATGTCTAAGGTGCTAGTTGATATTGGATCTTCTCTGAACGTAATGCCAAAATCGACTTTGTCAAAGCTTGCGTATCAAGGTGCTCCCATGAGGCATAGTGGGATTATTGTGAAAGCGTTTGATGGGTCGAAGAAGACAGTGATTGGTGAAGTGGATCTTCCTATTCTTATTGGACCGTTTATATTCAAAATTACTTTTCAAGTAATGGATATACGTCCCTCTTACAGTTGTCTCCTCGGAAGACCCTGGATCCATGAGGCAGGAGCTGTGACATCCACTCTTAATCAAAAGTTGAAGTTTGTGAAAGAGGGGAAATTGGTGACCATTGGAGGTGAAAGGGCGATGCTTGTGAGCAATTTGTCTTCTTTCTCCTATATTGATGCTGAAGAAGAGGTGGGAACTTCGTTTCAAGCTCTTTCTATTGTGGATAATGTTGCTAAGAAGAATACCATGCCCATGTCTTCTTTCAAGGATGCTCTGCGAGTGCTTGAAGCTGGTCAGTCTGATGGTTGGGGACGAGTTATTGATGCTGTCGACAACAAAGAAGGATTTGGTATCGGCTTTGCACCAGGCGTGGTTCTCAATGACCCGAAGACTATTCAAGAAGGTTTTCGAAGTGCTGGATTTATCAACGATCATTCCACTGCTGCCATCATTGAAGATGATGAAGATGAAGAAATGCCTGACTTTGTTACGCATGGAAAGATTTTCCAGAACTGGATTGCTGTTGATGTTCCTTTTATTGTTCATGCTTCAAAGTAATTTGTTTTATTTTCTTTGAAAAAATTCCTTTCACTCTGCCCAAGGTGAAAGTGATGTTTGTCGGGCTTTGTTTCAAATTTTATCATCATCAATAAAATGTTATTTTTTTATTTCCATATGTGTTTTTCCTTTTTGCTTTATTCTGAAAAATGGTAACATAAAAAACCCAAAATATAATAATTGTTTACCTGCATAATGTTTGCACTTTTGTTCATACTCTAAAATAAAAATAAAATCATTGTGCAGATTGATTGATAAACCCATTGAAAACAATGATCCTATGCCCTCTCCCAACTTTGAATTCCCTGTGTTTGAAGCTGAGGAAGAGGATGTTGAAGAGATTCCTGATGAGATTTCTCGGTTGCTTGAGCACGAGAAGAAGGTTATTCAGCCTCATGGAGAGTCTATAGAGATGGTCAACTTGGGTTCTGAAGATGATAAGAAAGAAGTCAAAGTTGGAGCATTGCTTGGTCCTGATGTTAAGAAGAGGATCGTAGAGCTTCTCAGAGAGTATGTTGATGTATTCGCTTGGTCTTATCAAGACATGCCAGGTCTTGATACTGATATTGTGGAGCATAGATTGCCGTTGAAACCTGAATGTCCACCCATAAAGCAAAAGTTGAGAAGAACTCATCCCGATATGGCAGTAAAGATCAAAGAGGAGGTTCAAAAGCAGATTGATGCAAGTTTTCTTGTGACATCAACTTATCCTGAATGGGTGGCCAATATTGTTCCTGTTCTGAAGAAAGATGGAAAAGTCCGAATGTGCGTTGATTACAGAGATTTGAACAAAGCCAGTCCAAAAGATGATTTTCCATTGCCACACATTGATATGTTGGTAGATAATACGGCTAAGTTTGATGTGTTCTCTTTTATGGACGGATTTTCTGGTTATAATCAAATAAAGATGGCACCCGAGGACATGGAAAAGACCACATTTATTACACCATGGGGAACATTCTGCTACAGAGTGATGCCCTTTGGATTGAAGAATGCTGGTGCGACATACCAAAGAGCTATGACCACACTTTTCCATGATATGATGCACAAAGAAATTGAGGTATATGTTGATGATATGATCGCTAAGTCGAAGACTGAAGAGGATCATGTTGAACATTTGCTGAAGTTGTTTCAGAGGTTAAGGAAGTTTAAGCTTCGTTTGAATCCGAACAAGTGCACCTTTGGTGTACGTTCTTTAAAGTTATTAGGTTTCATTGTCAGCCAAAGAGGCATTGAAGTTGATCCTGATAAAGTGAAAGCTATTCAGGAAATGCCTGCTCCAAGAACTGAAAAGCAAGTAAGAGGATTCTTGGGCCGTTTGAATTATATTTCGAGGTTTATCTCTCACATGACTGCCACATGTGCTCCGATCTTCAGGTTGCTTCGGAAAGACAAAGGTTGTGTCTAGACAGATGATTGTCAGAAGGCGTTTGAAAGTATCAAAGAATATCTGCTTGAACCTCCTATCTTGTCTCCTCCGGTGGAAGGTAGACCGATGATCATGTATTTGACTGTGTTGGAAGATTCCGTGGGTTGTGTGCTTGGTCAGCAAGATGAATCTGGAAGAAAAGAATATGCAATTTACTACTTGAGTAAGAAATTCACTGATTGTGAGTCTCTGTACTCCATGCTTGAAAAAACTTGTTGTGCCTTAGCTTGGGCTGCAAAGCGTCTTCGCCAGTATATGTTGAATCATACAACTTGGTTGATCTCTAAAATGGATCCAATCAAGTATATATTTGAAAAGCCTGCTTTGACTGGGAGGATTGCTCGTTGGCAAATGCTGTTATCAGAATATGATATCGAATACCGAGCTCAAAAAACTATAAAAAGTAGTATCTTGGCTGACCATTTGGCACATCAACCGATTGATGATTACCAACCTATCAAGTTTGATTTTCCAGATGAGGATGTGATGTTTTTGAAAGTGAAAGATTGTGATGAACCTTTGATTGAGGAAGGGCCGGAGCCTGGATCTCGATGGGGTTTAGATTTTGATGGTGCTGTGAATGCACGTGGAAGAGGAATTAGGGCAATGATCATTACTCCCCATGGTTCACATATTCCTTTTGCCGCGAGGTTGACTTTTCCTTGTACCAATAATGAAGCTGAGTATGAAGCCTGCATTATGGGTCTTGAGGAAGCTATTGATCTGAGGATTAAGCATCTTGATGTGTATGGAGATTCTGCCTTGGTAATTAATCAGATCCAGGGTACGTGGGTAACTCACCAACCCCACTTGATCCCCTATAGAGATTATGCCAGGAAGATATCAACTTTCTTCACTAAAGTTGAGTTTCATTATGTTCCTCGTGATGAGAATCAGATGGCGGATGCTTTAGCAACTATAGCTTCTATGATAAAAGTGCACCAGTGGAATGATGTTCCCATGATCAGTGTGATGCGACTTGAGAGACCCGCTCATGTGTTTGCAGTTGAAGAGGTCCATGATGACAAGCCTTGGTATCACGATATTAAATGTTTCCTCCAGAGTCAAGAATACCCACTTGGGGCATCTGATAAAGACAAGAGGACTTTGAGGAGATTGGCAGGCAATTTCTTCCTGAATGGAAATGTGCTTTATAAGAGAAATTTTGACATGGTCTTGCTCAGATGCATGGATAGACACGAAGCAGACATGTTGATGAAAGAAATTCATGAAGGATCTTTTGGCACTCATGCTAATGGGCATGCAATGGCTAAAAAGATGTTGAGATCAGGTTACTATTGGCTGACAATGGAATCTGATTGTTGCAAGTATGTGAAAAAGTGCCATAAGTGTCAAGTGTATGCTGATAAGATTCATGTGCCACCAGCTTATCTCAATGTGATTTCTTCCCCATGGCCTTTCTCTATGTGGGGAATTGATATGATTGGTATGATTGAACACAAGGCTTCGAATGGACATCGTTTTATTCTTGTGGCAATTGACTACTTCACCAAGTGGGTGGAAGCGGCGTCGTATGTTAATGTGACCAAGCAAGTTGTGGTTCGATTTATCAAGAATAACATTATCTGCAGATATGGTGTTCCGAATAGAATCATCACTGATAATGGTTCGAACTTGAATAATAAGATGATGAAAGAGCTTTGTGAAGAATTCAAGATTCAACACCATAATTCCTCTCCTTATAGACCGAAGATGAATGGGGCTGTTGAAGCTGCGAATAAGAACATTAAGAAGATCATTCAGAAGATGGTTGTGACGTACAAGGACTGGCATGAGATGCTCCCTTTTGCTTTGCATGGGTATCATACATCTGTCCGCACTTCAACAGGGGCAACCCCTTTCTCACTTGTTTATGGTACAGAAGTAGTGCTCCCCATCGAAGTTGAGATCCCATCAATGAGAGTTCTGATGGAAGCCAAGTTGACTGAGGCTGAATGGTGTTAGAGTAGATTTGATCAGTTGAATTTGATTGAGGAAAAAAGAATAACAGCTTTGTGTCATGGTCGGTTGTACCAAAAAAGAATGAAGAAAGCTTTTGACAAGAAGGTCAAACCTCGTGTATTCAGAGAAGGCGACCTCGTGCTCAAAAAGATTCAGTCTTTCCTTAAAGATTCTCGGGGCAAGTGGACTTCGAACTATGATGGCCCATATGTTGTCAAGAAAGCCTTCTCTGGCGGTTCATTAATTCTTGCAACTATGGATGGTGAGGAGATCACTCGCCCTGTGAATGTGGATGCAGTCAAGAAATACTTCGCCTAAAAAATAAAAGAACAGCTCGCTAAGTTGAAAACCCGAAAGGGCGGCTTAGGCAAAAATGAGCGTCTCGGTGGATTGAAAACCCGAAAGGGAGGTCCAGGCAAAAATTAGAGACAAAAAACAGAAATAATTATCCCGGTAGATTGAAAACCTGAAAGGGCAATCTAGGCAAAAGTTAGGGATCATGGCAAGTAACTGCGTTGACAGACTGGATCACTTGTAGTAACCGAGGATTCCAGATTCTATCCCTCAGAAGAATTTCCCATCAAAGATCTTCATTCACTCATCCTTGATTGAAGTTTCGGACACAATGGAGTTCAAAGTTGATAGGGAGAATAGTGATCATTGTATCTCAATGTAGCCCTTTTCCATGTATTTACCATTTTTCAAACTTGTAATGATCCATGGAGTCATGCCATTTGCTGACTACCATTCTATCAATGAATTTGAGCTTTTATCCAATTGTTTGCAATTCTTTATATTGTTTCTGTTTACAAAATTTCAATTTATTGTTGATGATGATTTTCGAAACAAATTTAATAAATTTAATCTTTGAAGATTTTAAAAACATTTTTCTTTTGATATATGAACAAAGAAAGGATATCAATAGTGCCTCCAAGGATGGTAAAGTCTGGATGTGTGTAACTTGTCTCTCCCAAAGCAGGGTTTGATTCGGTTGTGTCCATGCGAAGTTCCTGGATAGTCTTGACAGGTTGTTGTTAATGATGTTTTGTTCCTCAACAATAAGCATGAGCGAGAATTGTGTTTGTTCTGAGTTCCCATATTTTCTCCAGAAGAATTGTTGGAAAGGATATTCTTAAGAATCCCTAGCTGAGTTTTGATCTCTTCCTCAGCAAGTTATCTTTAAATTGAGAAGCATTGGGAATCCCCAGCTGAGCTCTTGTTCCTCAGCTTGAATTGTTTGCATCCTTGAATATAGAAGAATTGATATAGCAGTCAGTTTAGAGGTTTTCTTTTACCCGATGGTGGGTATTGATTTAAAATCCCTCGTAACTGTGTTTTGGCTATGATGTTAATTTCTGAT
Organism: Lathyrus aphaca; assembly: GCA_963966055.1. Taxonomy (NCBI): domain Eukaryota; kingdom Viridiplantae; phylum Streptophyta; class Magnoliopsida; order Fabales; family Fabaceae; genus Lathyrus; species Lathyrus aphaca. The sequence continues at coordinate 84,930,865 of OZ014522.1, forward strand.
ATCCCCATATGGATCCCCAGTAGGTCTGCATGTGTTGGTTTCCAACAGATTCTTATGTGATTTTCAGCAGGTCTCACACTCTATCCCCAAGTGGAGCAGGAGTGGTATGACAGTTATTCCTCGCAAAATTCAATTTTTATCAAGAATACTTCCATCCTCAGCAGATTATTACATTTCCTCAGCAGGATGATATCCCTAGCAGATGATGTCTCATCATGATTCAAGCCTTGTAGTAGGATTTTATTCCTTTGATGGCTTATGATGTTCCCCTGCAAGATTTCAAGTTGAATCTCCAACATGTTTCCCTGCATTGTTGCCTTGGGATTAGCCGAGTATCTGGTTGTTGTGGTGTTCATGTCACCCGTTTCTTATCTTTATGTCTGTTTTGTCAGCATATTCATAAGCATATTCATACGCATAAGCATAGCATCATTTGCTTGCATTCTTGCATTTATCATTGTTCTCTGCTCTTTGGTGTGGACTTTCCCCACAGAGTGTGTGTGTTGTCTTCCTCTCAAGTTTAGAGTGTCGACCATTAAGCAGAAAGTGTTAATCCTTTCTAATTCCCCACTGAGTTTGTTTCTCATGGATGATTTTCATTCGGTTTCCTCCCAGTTTATTATCTGGATGAAATTTTCCCCAGTTGAGATATTTCCTCCTTGGGATGAGTCTTGTTTGACAGTTTCTCTCCAATTTGTTCTTGGATTGAACTTTGGTCCCCTTTTGTGAGTAATTGTTGCTTTGGAATTAAGCTATCATTGTTTGATAGTGGGCAACATTTTCTCCAGCTTGAGTATATTACTTTGGAATTAAGCTATCAGTTAATCGATAGTGGGTAATATTACCAAATTGATCAAGTTCTTTTACTTATACTCCTATCTAGTAAATCCGGTAGTCGATCATTTTGCTCCTACCCAGTAAATCAGGTAGTTGAGAATTTTTCTGCCCAGTAAAAAGGTAGTGGAGGTTATCCCTCTGTATTTTGCTCCTATCCAGTAAATTGATAGTCGAGTCCTTTATATTTCCTACCCAGTAAACAGGTAGTTGATGATTCTTTTCCAACTCAGTATTTCTCCATTTTTGGACTCGAATACTTTGTTTGATTGATATTTCCTGGCAGGGTGTTTACTTTCCCTGGTTGAATCTTGTACCTTGATTATATCATACCTTTTCCCAAGTAGAAGTCAACTATCCAGTGGTTTATTTTCCTGGTAAATTCTTTTGTTGTCTGTTGTTTCCCCAGCGGGATTTTCTTCTGTGTCCCCAAGTTTTTGCTTTCCTCTGGTGGTCATATTTTCCCCACGGAGATCTTGGGCTTGCATATCATATTCATATCATATCATTGTTCTCTTAGGACAAAAATTGGGTTTTCTGTATTTAAGTCTCTCCCGTCTTGTAGAGACGAAGATGTCAATCTTCATATCTCCAGATTGAAGAAACTTAAATAGGGGCAGCTGTAACACCCTAATTTTTGCCCTAAGACTTCTTCGCATTTCATCTACATATTTTGCATACAAACAAGATCGCACTGGTTTCTCATTTCTTCTCATATGTAGGGTCTATGCTTCGCAGGGGATCACCGTATTTTTACTTGCCATTATTTGTTTATATTTACTAACTTCTAACCAAAATACCAAAAATATGTTGCAGTGTTCTTCTCTTTCTTCTCTGCGTTGCAGGATTTCAAAGATAAGACAGTGATTTCAATTCAGATGCGTTTGTTCAGTCACAATTCAATTCAGATGAACGTTTGACCTAATCTGGGTCAAACTATCAAAAGATTGTTTCAACTGCGAGTTATTGGTGCCAGTGGTTATTTCTCAGACAGTGCGTATTCAAAAATTCAAGTTGTGTTATGTGCAAAAGTCATCAGATTATCAAGAAGTGTTGCGTGTGAAGTCTGGTTTGATTCATCAATTCACCAGTGATTCATCTGAGGATTTATTTTCCTTAGCATGGATTCGAGTTATCTGGGCAATTTTCAGACGATTTCAGTGATTGTGGTTGAAGCGGCAAGCTGTTTAGTGGTTTAGTGATGGCTGTGTTCATTAGCAGTGGCTTGTGTAAGAAAAATCAAGAATTTGTTGAGGGCTTAAGACCAGAGTTTTTTTTATCATCCATTTTCTTTCAATTAAACCATTTTTATTTTCCTTTTTCTATTATCCACTTTATTCAATGATCATTTACTTCCATTCTTTTCTCGATTATCCGATTCATATACCTATATCCAAATTACCATTTCCAACCATTTTTCATTTTTTTTATACCATTTTTATATTAATTACCACTTGTTAATTTTCCATATTTCTATTCATTTTTTTTTACCAAATTATTACCATAAGTACATATGCATTTTTTTCCCCATGGCCCAAACATATTTTGTGGTCCATTATTATTATATAAAAAAAAGAGACATCTAAGGAAGGAAAAGGTCTATCGGCCCATATCAACACTTGCAGCTTTTCCTCAAGCCACACATCCCAGCCAAGCTTCCATTTCCTCAAGCCATTACACTTGCAACAACTTCAGCCGAAAACGCAACATCAAAATGCAACACACCGTACAAGCCAGCCGAACAAAAACGACTTCAACATCACACGTGAAAACGTTCGCAAAACATCACCCAGTTCAGCCGTGACTTCTTTTCAGCTGATCACACGCGGTTTCCTCGCCTGCAAAATGCAGCATCAAACAAACAGAAACGACACAAAACGCAAGAAGAGTGTGAAATTCTTGAACCTCAAAATGCAAAGAAATTTAAATTAAAACGCAGCTCACACACAGCAAATCCAATAACGAAACACGCCTTCTCCGTGACGATGAAAACGCGGAAAAATCCTCCAAAACGGCAGCCAAAAACTCAATTCAAAAGCTCCCATCCTTCTGTAAATTGGGGTTCCTCACCTTCATTTTCTCAAGCTTTGAAAAGCCAAAATCTCCCTGCCAAAATCAAACTTCAAGGTTTCAAATCCTTTTCTAATCTCATTCCGAAAATCAGATTTCTCCCTATCTTCCATACTCTTCCGAAAACACAAGGCAAACCTTCAAACATTCATCAATAAGATCTGAGAAAGAAAGAAATATATCCGGCAACGCCACTCGACTTCCAATTCGCACAAGAACACCGTGATTCTTTTTCGAGAAAGAGAGAAAGCTTCAATCGGATTTGTTGTATTTGAAATCAAACGGTGAAATTGAAGGTTTGAGAAGAAGAAGATATCGCGTGTGAGTTAGAAGAAGGAGGAAGCATTTTGTTTTTTTGAGAAGGTGAGGAAATGGCAATGATTGTTGGCCGCGTGCGTTGAAGAAGACATGTTCTTCTTGTTTATTGCGTTTTTCTTTTTTTAATATTTGCCATTGTTTTCTTTCTTTTTTTTTTTAAAAATATGATGTGAATTTGGGCCTGGTATCACCAAACCAATTCAATTGCTATCCAGCACCACAGACATGCGGATCCCCCCTTCCCATTTAATTCTCTTTTTTTTATTTACTTTATTCTTTAGTTTGGTTTTTTTAAAATGTTATTTTTCAACTCTATTTTTGATATAAAATTCAGAAAAGAATATTTTAGAAAAGCTTTAGAAAAAAGAAGTTTATAAAGTTTTTTTTCTATTTTGTTTCATTTTGGTATGGATCTTATTTTAAATCTATATTTCTTTTCATTTCCTTTTATTATTTTATTTTTGGTCGATGAAAATCTCTGATTCGTTGATGGTTGAATTTCGAATATGTTTAACCTTTATTATTTCAAATCTATGGATGAATGATCATTTGGATCATTCTCCATACTTTGGGATCGTAATAGGTTGCATTCGATAAATTGACGAAAATCTCGATTAAGATTAGACCATCCTTTTTCTTTTCGTGCGACATGCTTTCGGAAAATGATCAATAATATCATTTCTCTAACATGTATTAGCACAAATATTTCCCACCTTAATTGGTGGTGGCCGGCCTCATTTGTAGGGTAATTACTTCGTAAATTACTCGGCGATTGCTTAACATAGACCTAAATTTGTCCCGATTCGGAATAAGATCCACTTGGATCCGGTTGCCTCTATTTTTGTTATCTTTTGTGGTTGTGTTTGATTAAGTTCATCATACCACTTATATGTAAATATTATAATAATATTAATATACTAACCATTTAAATTCAATCTCTCGCACCTTATCCTCTTTATTTCAATTTCTCGCTCCTTATCTCTTTTATTATGCTATTATCATATTATATCATATATCATATTGTTTATGTTTATATCATTGCTTGTGATTTTTTATTTTGTCCATTTGGACACAAAAACACTAATAATGGATTAAACACCTAAAAGACTTGTGACTTCTAATTTCGGACTATGGCCACTATCCTTAGCATTGGAGTTTGGACTTAGATTTTAGGATCTCTCCCTTTGCTCAAGTTGTGATTGATTGAAGAAGGACTCGAATTATTTTCATTTGTCTATGAAGATGGAATTCCGTTCACTTGGAAGAAATATTCATAATATGGTTTGATCGCTCTTCTCTTAACTTTTAAATTCAAGTATTAGGATAGTCCCTTCATCTCCTCCCACTTCTTAAATTTTCAAATCTTCTCCCTATTTTCAAATCTTCTTGGTTTTCAAACTTCAAACGCTTTCGCAATCAAACCTGGACTTAGGTCAAGTGATCTTATCCTTTTCACTTTATTTTCTTAATAAATGCTAATTCATGTAAATATATTGAAATTCTTTTCTTAAATACTTTAAAAAATCCAAAACTCACTCAATTGTTTTTTGTGCCTTTGTGCACTTTTTCTTTTCATATGTTTAGATATGATTCATTCTTTCTAGTGGAATTATTCGCTAAAGAATGACGACTTATCTCTACATTTTAAAACCCATTCAACTCATCGTTCCTTTTCAAATTTTGTACCATGAACTACGAAGTTTTGATCTCGCATTGCACTTTGTGGGTACGTAGGCATGAGGCGTTAAAACCTCTTCAAACACCAAAACCTTAAAAAAACATTCTTCTTCTCGTCCCTTCAATCTTTTTCAAGCAAACCAATTTCAAACCAAAAAGCAATAAATATTTCAAAGGGCTCCCGTGGAGTACCACGGACATTTTGGGTGCGTAAAACCTTCCCAATTTGTAACCTATCCCCTTACTCATTCTCTGTTTGTTTCTTTTAGCTTTTGCTTTTAGATTCATTAGGTTTTATTCGTTCTTTTTCCTTTTTCCTTTTGGAATAAAATAAAAGCGCAGTGGCGACTCTGTTTACCTTGAGTTAAGTTAATCAATAGCTTACACTCACGATTTTACCGCTACACAGATGACTTACGCCAAGATGGAAAAAGAACACTTAGCAATCGTGTTCGCACTTGATAAATTATGTTCTTACCTAGTAGGAACTAAAATAATCATATACACCGATCATACAACCATCAGATACCTTCTAAGTAAAAAAGACGCTAAGCCTAGATTACTAAGATGGATCTTATTGTTACAAGAGTTTGATTTAGAAATCAAGGATAAGAAAGGAACTGACAATGTAGTTGCAGACCACTTATCACGTATGGAAGGAATTAAACCAGATCAGATACCAATTAATGTTGATTTCCCTGATGAACGTCTTATAGCTCAACTTGAGAGTGATATATCTTCCTTGACTCTAGGCAAATAAATCCAAGAAGAAACTATGGAAGAAATTTGTGCACAAACCACTCTACCATGGTACGCTGACATAGTAAACTATTTAGCTGTCGAGGTACTTCCACCAGATCTCACATATCAACAAAAGAAGAAATTCTTCCATGATTTGAAACAATACTATTGGGATGAACCATTGTTTTTTATGCTCATATCCGATAGTATTTATTGTTGATGTGTCCCAAAATAAGAAATGGATAATATTATTTCCCATTGTCACTTCATTCCTTACGGTGGACATGCAAGCACTTCAAGGACTTGTGCGAAGATCCTTCAATCAGGCCTATTTTGGCCCACTCTGTGGAAAGATGTTCACCTCACCATTCTAAATTGCGACTAATTCCAACACATTGGTAACATCTCGAGGCGCGATGAGATGCCCCAAAAAGGCATTCTTGATATGGAAGTTTTTGATGTTTGGGGAATTGATTTTTTGGGACCATTCACATCTTCTTTTGGAAACAAATTTATACTCGTCGCTGTCGAATATGTTTCAAAATGGATCGAAGCTAGAGCTTCCCCAACAAATGACACACGAGTAATCATGAAGCTTTTCAAAAACATTATCTTCCCAAGAATTGGTGTACCAAGACTCGTCATAAGTGATGGAGGTTCCTATTTCATATCTAAAATATTTGATATGAACTTAATGAAATATGGAGTAAGACACCGAGTAGCAACATCGTATCATCCGTAAACTAGCAAATTCTAGAAAAAATCGTTGCTACATCGAGGAAAGATTGGTATACCAAGATACCTGAAGCTTTATGGGCCTACATAACAGCTTTTAAGACACCATCGGAACCACACCTTTCAAATTAGTCTAGGGGAAATCATGCCACTTTCCAGTAGAATTAGAACACAAAGCCTATTGGGCAATTAAAAATCTTCACTTTAACTACACTAACGCAAGTGAGAAACATATTCTAGACTTACATGAATTGGAAGAACTAAGACTAGACGCTTACGAGAATGCCCGCATATATAAGGAGAGAACCAAGAAATGGCATGACAAGCGAATTTCTAGGAAAGGATTCAGTGTGGGAGATGTCGTTCTTTTATTCAATTCTAGACTTAGGTTTTTCCTAGGAAAATTACGATCTAGATGGTCCGGTCCTTTTGAAGTAACTGAGGTTTTAATTAGTGGCGCTATAGAAATTAAGGGTAGGTCTAGTGCACCATTTATAGTAATTGGGCAACGCCTTAAACACTATAATTGCGTAGAAGATAAAGAATATTCAACAGGTTTGAAATTGACATAATTGCCATTAGAAACCATAGATTAGTTTAGTTCCCTTAAACCGTGTCAAGCCCCGACATTAAACGAAGCGCTTTATGGGAGGCAACCCATAATTTTGTCAATTTTAGTTTAATTTTTTTGTCTTCAAAAATTATATTTTCCCAAAATGCATTAAATTCACTGATTGCTATTTTTGTTTTTGTTTTATTGTGTGACTCCAGGATTTTTCAAAGTTTTCTACTCCCTATTTGTTTTTCATTCTCACTAACTCTAATCATGACTACTAATATGATTGTGGATTTTAAAGATTGCGTCTAGAGGCGCTGTTATGAAGCTTTATCTTTAAGACTTATGTCTCTAACCAAATTTGCTCATGTACCTACGATGAAAGCCTTAGGCATAGGTGCTAGCATTAACTACCTATTTAGCCAGCTAGGCTGGGAAGGATTTGCACTTAGGAAACATAGAACCTACTATGATTTGACCTTAGAATTCCTAAGTTCACTAGCTTACAACCCCAACTGTGAAAAATGCTTTACAAGAGTAAAGATAACATTTAGACTCTTTGGATACCCCTGTGAGTTTAACATTCATGAGATGGATAACCTTTTAGAGTTTCCAGATGGCCTTTCCGTTTTCTCATAACCACAAGAGGATTTGCTTGCACATGGTGAGTTAGACCATTTTTGGAGTAATATCTCAAGACGACTTGATCATAATTTATACCCTATGTTGTCCACTGAGATTCACAACCCAACTATTAGGTATTTCCATATGATCCTCGCATACTCATTGTTCGGAAAAGCTGAGAGTGATAACACCATTTCTAGAGCCCGACTTGCTATGATTAACCCACTTGGAGAGTTTAGGCCCGTGAATATCACATTCTGTTTTGAGAGAGGAATGTTGTATGATCGAGGTCCTAACAATTTTAAGCTTCTGATCAATGGCGTAGTTGTGATGCATTTAATGCTACCTGACCATGAGCGCACGAGTGTGCATAATAAACGTAACTGACTTTATAATCTAGATAAGCTGATTTATAAACCGGGAGATGCTTGGTCCAAAGTTGAAATAGATCCAAAGACCCCCTCAAATTACTATGTTTCGGATGATATGTTTGAAGAAAAGAAGCTCAAAGAGGAAAAATCCAAACCTGTTGAGACACCTGCGCCTACTCCAGTCAATCCTGAACTTACTTTAAAAAGTCTCCGAGCTTAAATGAAAATCATGCATTATGATATCCGCAACCTGTGTATAGATATCATCACATTGAGAGATATGGCCATGGATCAATTTGACCATTTGAGAAAAGCGTTAGTGTCCATCCTCAAAAATCGTGGCTAATTCTTGACATCAACCATTTCAGAGTTTTTCTTGCATTTTAGTTTTTCAAAATCAGCATTTTGTTTTAGTCCAATTAGATTTCTAGTTACTTTGAATTTTTTAGCTTATTTTAATTTATGACTCTTGCGAATTTTCTAAGTTTTAATAAAATAATTTTGGTTCCATTCTTATTTTGTAGTGCCTGAGTTATATTAGATCAAGTGTATTACGTGTGCTTTAATTAAATATTAATTTTCATTTGTTGTTTATAATGCACTAATGATTGTTGTTAAAAAGATATTAGTCTGATGCAATTATATTACACTGCTAGTTTAATACCAACTATTGCAATGATGTTACCTACTGCTAAAAATAATTGTTACCTGCTGATATAAAAAGTATTACATGCTACAAAATAATTTTGCTACCTGCTACACCCATTATTTGTATGAAAAGACTGAATATGTGCATCACGTGAATAACAGAATAAGAGGAAGCCAAAATTGGGAGTTTTTGGATTTTTATTGCATGACGACCGTCACCATAATGAGACGATCGTCTCAAACATGTGACGAGCGTCCCAAATCCCAGAATCCTATATCGTTCACTTGCAACGGTCATGAAGACCGTTGCAACCCCACTAACCTCATTTTCTCTAGCGGCATTGTCCCACCTCCTCCTATAAATAGTCATTCCTTTCTTCCACTTTCACACAACATTTCACAACATCTCATTCATAGCATAATTCTAACAACTACCACTCACCCACTCTCTGTTTCTTTTTCTATTTAATTGCAGCATCTTTTACATTTTATACCAACCTCATTTCTTCAATGAAATTAATTCTCCTTTCTATTCACTTCATCTTTTTCTTTCCAAACCTTTCTAAAACAATGGCAGCCCAAACACCCATTAAAATTCTTCCAAGAGAAGGTACCGCCGGAGAACTTCAATGTGCACGCTTCGCTGAGTATCATGATAGAACCATTAATGTCACTAGTTACATTGACGTGGATTTCCTGACTGGACTGGGGCTCCTCGACAGTGTCAACTACATGCTTGCAAAAATCGATCTCACGGCACTGTGCAAAAGCAACAGGCTCACTTGTGCTACGCTTACTTTGGAATTTTTGATCTCTTTTGCGTATAACACGCCCAACGATGCAACAAAATTTCTGGAAGGGAATATTACGTTCCGCCTTTTCGGAACAGAGTATTTCGTCACTCAGGAGCCGTTCAGCGAATGGTTCGGATTTCCGCAGGGCGATGGTTTGCACTTAACCCTTCCAAGGGATGCAAATTGGTGAATTGATGCTTTCTAGCTTTGGGAGGAGTTATCAGGAGAGAGGGATCAGACGTGGGATGATTTGTATGCAACTCATATCCATAACCCCTTCATCCGCTATTTTCAGAGGGTGGTGTCCAGCACAGTTTTAGGAAGATACAACAATCTTCGAGAGCCGCTGATTTCTCCTGCACCAGCACCTCCACTAGACACCGGCGTAGGAATCAAAAATCTGTGTCTATGGACGATATTATGGCGGCAATCATTCAGAGTAGGGAGATGCATAAGAGGTATTACCAGGAGAGGTCAGAAAGAATGGGAAGGATGGAGCTTGCTCAGACAGCTCAGGGAGCAACAATCGCTGCTAACACTGAAGCATTGGGTGGCCTGGCATGCGAAGTTCAGGATCTACATGACTTTATCTATCATGTAGGTGTACCGAACCATATAGCTATATATGGATAGAGAGCTGCCAGAGGCAGAGCCAGAGGAAGAGGCCAGAGACCACCACCACCGCAGGAGTAGTTTAGTTCTTTTTAGTTTTTAGCTTTTATTGTTTTTGTTGTTTTATTTATTTAGAAGTGTACCTATATCTCGCAACATTGAGGACAATGTATGAGATAGTGTGGGAGAAGATATTAGATTTCCATTTTTATTGTATGAAACTTTATAAATTAATCGAATTATTCAGTTTTAAATTCTCTCCAGTATTTTTAGCATTACCAAATTTTTTTATTCCTTTAGAATGCTTTCATTTAACATACCCTACATGTATATAGGTTTATATGCTTTGTTAGAAACTGAGAAAAGACTTAACAAAATTTATACAATCTTGACACCTTAGACCCTTAGAGATGAGATATCGATTTGGATACCTGTTATACCAAAATCTGAAACTTTAGTTCTAAATTAGCCCCGAGTAGTTTATATTAGCAGTCAGCACCGCCTGAATTACAAGCTACATGGAGAGCCGATGCAAATAAGTGATTGACCGCAAAAATGCCAAAAAAAAGAGAGGAAAAAAAAACAAAATCTTAAGAATATGCAAGCCATTGGTAAAACAATCAAGCTGCACATAAGGAAAAGCGAAAAGATTGATGTTAGTTGGTTTTGAGGAATCTGGTTCTAAACTCGGTAGGGTGAATTACTATTCGATCCCCCATGACTTACACTCAGTAAGATGAAAGTTTACCGCACCTGTGTACCAGAACCCGTAAAAAAGGAAGGATCAAACTCACTAACAGGCTACTCCACTATGCGCGTGCAAAGGTAAAGGGCTTAATATGATTGTGTCGGAATGAAACCAGGTGAAATAGAGACAAGAACATTAGGTTAAGCTATAATAGCATGATTTGGATTGGTTTGTATAAGAGGTTTATGAACATTATTTGTTTTTAGTGTCATTAGTGTATTTTTAGTGTTCGAGACAATATTAGTTCTTTTAACATAAAGCCGCACAACCACGTATGGATAGGTGATGTGTTTCGTTTCTGCATCTGAAGGTATTTTATTCAAAATATATTTGATTGTTTGCTTGAGGACAAGCAAATATTCAAGTCTGAGGGAGTTTGATAACTCGAATTTGTATTGATTATTTAATACAATTTCCGATCGTCTTAACATGTTAATTTATGTATTTTGGATAATGTTACGCGAGTTTTGTGTTTGTTTTGCAGATATTTGATCAAACATGACTTTTGGAAGCAAAAATAAAAAAGGAGACTTATTGACAAGAAATGTAGAAAAACAGAAGGAAACAGATCAAGAAAAGGAGATTCTGCATAATTGACTGTTGGACGACTGTCACACATGAGTGACGATCGTCACCTTCCTAAGACGTTCGTCCCATGTTTGATACGATTGTCACAAGGCCAATTTCCTCTTCACTCAATTCATATGATCGTCACAAATTCAATTCTAGAAACCTAATTACGAAAAATAGAATTCAAAACGGAACGAGGTTATGAAAATTATTCGCATTCAATAGAGAGTTTTCCTCTACCCTAATCAACTTCAGTCCAAGCAACTCAATCAAAGCCCAACCTAAGTTCATGCCTTCAAGTTCTCAACATACCAAAGCTGCCACCTATAAATAGAAGCTACTGCAAATTGCAAAGAGAGCTTCATTCAAGTCCCGAATTTATGCCGCATTTCCGTTCGAAGTTCAAATTTATTTCCAGCGTCGTCTTTATTTTCCTTTACCAACCCCAAGTGATAGTTTCCATCATTAGGAAGCTATCACTATTTTAATTGTTTCTAGCCACTGAATAATCGTTTTAGTTTCTAAGTGTTCGCAAGTTTGGTTGATCAAGAACATTGCAACCAGGTTTCTTATTTTAATGCTTTACTGTTTAGTTATTATTTCATTTATTTATATTATGAAACTCTTCTCCTTCTACCTTTCTTTGTTTTTATTTAATATGTCTGGCTAAACCATTAATCAGTATGTAGTTGTTTAACCGGAACGAATTCGGTAGAATTAGGCTAATTCTTTAAATTAAGTTACGTTCTGGCTTCGATTTCTTAATATAAATAACTTTTGTTATGAGAGTAAGAGGTATAAAAGATTAGGATTAAGACCACGGGAGTGTGAAATCATAATCAGATAGCTGAAATTGGGCATTGTTTTAAATACAGCGAAAGCGCTTTAAATGTAACACCCCATTTTCTACCCGTGAAATATAAATAAAATTAGTGTTCATAAAACGTCCTCACAAATGGGATATTACATTTCAACTTTCAACAAAATTCAACTTTAATTAAAACATGTTTAATACACAGCACTTTGCATGGTTAAACATAAAACAACTTCATTTTATTAATTCAACTTCCAAACAACATTACGCAGGGATTGTTAAAACAAAGGCAACATCTTTATTCAACATAAAAACAACTTCAAAATAAGAAATAAGTATTCTAAGTCTTCAGTTAAATAAAATTCAGCAATAACAAATGATCAACAAAACATACATGCATCAATCCCCCCGAGCGTTACGTATCAGAGTGACTAACCACCGACTCGACTAATGGTAACCGGCTACTTCTCAAGATTACCTGCACGTTTCCACATAATAAGGAAAAATTCAACAGAAGGGGTGAGCTACCATAATTATAAGCAGTATATGTAAAACAATACAATGAATAATGATCGTAAACAAAACCCCACTTCACAACTTCAATCAAACAACAACATAAACAATTCAACGAAAATGAAACTTTAATGCGACTCGACTAATTATGCATGTGGTACCATTGGAGTAGAACTCCCAACTCAAATTAATTTCCAGGTTATCGAGGCATCAAGGCATAAGCCTTCAACTTTCAACTTAAATTGCCAATCCAGGCCAACGGGGTGTGAGCAACGAATCTGACAAATGAAAATGAATTAAATGGCATAAACGACTTTAAACTTCAAACAACATGACAACAATAGAAACACGACAATGTTTACAACATAATCAACTCAAAATCAACTTTGGCCTATCAAGCCTATAACATAGCAACTTTAATATTTTCCGTAACCGGAACAACTTAACAACTCGTATGTACATGTAGCAACATTTTACAACATAATTTCCAACAAAACAACTCATCAAAATCAACTATAATATTACCCGACTTACCCCGACAAATTTCGTTAAAATCCGAGTAACTCCGTTTTTCGCCTAATTCGGCTAAACCGACTAACTGGTACTATTTTCTAACTTTCTGTGATTAATGCGATTTTATTACAACATTTGAATTTCCTATGTCCTGTTAAGAATTATTTGTCATGGAAATCATACTGCATCCACTATTTCTGTTAACTTATTAAACCTGCATTTTTTGCTAAACTACACACTACACTGTTATTTTAAAAACTAGTTTCTTATTGTTCGTATTATATGTACTGGAAATACTAATCCTCACTACTAATTATAGTTCATCTTAAATCTACTAATTTATAATTTAATTTAGATTAAAGTCCATAAATATTACTTAGATTATTTATAATTGGATTATTTATAGTTTAATAAAAAAAAGGCATTAAGTAAAAATTAACATTTCTCCAAAAGAGAGGGTGGCCTATGCCACCCTTGATTCTCTCTCCAGACATGGCCTGTGCCATGCTTATAGGCATAAGCACATGGCCTGCGCCATGCTTTATGCCCCCCCCCCCCCCCCCCCCCCGCGCCATGTATTACTTCTTTAGGTGTGGCCTGCGTCACATATCATGAAGGGTGCTTGTGGCCTGCGCCACACCTTGTTTTTGTTTTTATTTTTATCTATTTTCTTACTCCCGATCTCTCTCTTCATGGTCCCGAAACCAGTATAATTTCAAAAATAATTTGCAACATGATATTTCTAGCAACCAACAACATAATTAATACAGTTAAAATCAACAACATTCAATATCATCCAATCAATTTCCTTATGCATATTCACCACAACAAGAACAACAGATCAATTTCAACGGCACATATTTCACAACCTAACTACCCAATTAAAAAACCAAATCAAAGTATCGAAATTCATATCTGATTATAAGAATTGAACCCACCCTTACCTTATGTTTTTGGATCGAAGTTTGCTCTTACGATCGGATTCTGGAAATCGCTTCCGATTGTAGTTTTCCCTCTCACAGCTCTTCTCCCACGCTCTTGCACTTTCTGTTTTCTAATTCCTCTACTGATACAAAACTAACTCATATTTCTCTTACTTTTTTTAAATTAAAATTAAACTAATATTATCACTACTAATGGGCTTAGCAATAACACCTCCTATTTTACTAATTCGAACACAAATTCTAGCCCACTAACCAATTAACACACAACTATATTTATTAATTCTAATAAATAATTCTATGGCTTCCGACTTATTTTTCCGACTTATCGACTTAATCAACTTCAACATAAATATACCGACGAACACAAGTAATTAATTAAATTAAATATTTAATTAAATATTTGGGCGTTACAACTCTCCCTCACTTAAAATATTTTCGTCCTCGAAAATTTACCAGATTCAAACAACTCGGGATAGGAGTCTCGCATCTTGCTCTCCAACTCCCAGGTTATGCTTTCTCCAGTAGCTCCCAACCAAAAACCTTTGACTAGCACGATATTTTTCCCTTGAAGAGTCTTTATTTCACGATCCTCAACTTGTACAGGCTTTGTCTCCATAGTGAGATTATCCCGCACTTGCACATCGTCCATACTAACCACATGATACGGGTTTGGAATATACTTCCGAAGTTGTGACACATGGAACACATCGTACAAATTCGAAAGATTTGGTGGTAACACCATCCGATAAGCAACTTTTCCAACTCTTTTTTCCAAAATCTAATATGGACCAATGAAGCGAGGAGTGAGCTTCTTAGACTTCAAAGCTCTTCCAACATCGGTCACAGGCGTGACTCTTAAAATCACATGGTCACCAGCTTGGAACTTTAAATCCTTCTTCCGCTTGTCATGGTAACTCTTCTGCCTACTCTTAGAAGCCTTCATCTTCTCTCGGATCAACTTTACTTACTTGGTAGTTTCTCGAACTAATTCTGGTCCAAGTACTACACTCTCACCAGATTCATGCAAACACAACGGAGTTCTACACCTTCGACCATACAGCGCTTCAAAAGGTGTCATCTCGATACTATAATGGTAGCTATTATTATATATGAACTCGATCAACGGAAGATAAGTGTCCCACGAACCTCCTTGCTCAAGAACATAAGCTCTCAACAAGTCCCCCAACGACTGAATAATTATCTCAGTTTGGCCATCAGTTTGAGGATGATATGCCGAACTCAATCTCAACTTAGAACCCAACGACTCTTGCTTTGGTAAAATCAAAACCGGAGTCGACGTCAACCTCTTCTTCAATTCGTTAAAACTCTCTTCACACTGAACATCCCACATAAAAGCTTTACTTTTACAAGTTAATCTAGTTAACGGAAGTTCCAACTTAGAAAATCCTTCAATAAACCTTCTATAATATCCAGCTAACCCCAAAAGGCTTCTAATCTCAGTATCCGACCTCGGAGTTTCCCATTGCAACATAGCTTCAACCTTTGAAGGATCCACAACAATACCTTTTCCTGAAATTACATGGCCAAGAAAACTGACTTCTCTTAACAAAAACTCGCACTTGGAAAACTCCGCATACAATTTCTTATCTTTCAAAACCTCCAACACTGATCTCAAATGTTCCTTATGCTCTTCTTCTGACTTAGAGTAGATCAGAATATCATCAATAAATACTACTACAAAATGGTCCATATAAGTATGAAAAATACGATTCATGTATTCCATAAATACTCCCGGTGCATTAGTCACCCCAAAAGGCATCACAGAACACTCATAGTATCCATACCGTGTTCTGAATGTCGTCTTCTGAATATCTTCATCTTTCACTTTGATCTGATGATAACCCTATCTCAAATCAATCTTACTGAACACACAAGCATCCACTAACTGGTCCATCAAATCATCTATTCTCGGAAACGGATACTTATTCTTGATCGTCCCTTTATTCAGCTGTCTATAATTAACACAAAGTCCCATACTACCGTCTTTCTTCTTCACTAGCAACACTGGAGCTCCCCACGGCGATACACTTGGTCTTACAAATTTCTTCTCAAGTAAATCTTACAACTGCTTCTTTAATTCAGGCAATTCGGATGCCGACATTCTGTACCGTGCCATCGAAATAGGTCTAGTACCAGGTACTAGACCAAAAGAAAATTCAACTTCCCTCTCTGGCGGCACACTAGGAATCTCATCACGGAAAACTTTAGGGAATTCCTTCATTATCATCAATTCATCAATCTTAGCTTTACTCTCAACCGATAATGTTGCCATCAAATAAAACATTTGAGCTTCTTCTCTCATCAATTGTTGCAACTCTTTGAAAGATAACAAACCAACTCCTTCCTCTTCAGGAGTAGAAAACCTCACAGACTTGCGATAACAATTTATATGAATGTAGTTATACTCTAACCAGTTCATACCAATAATTACATCCATCCCAGTCAACGGTAAGTACACTAAATCAACATATAAGTCTTTATCGAATATCGACAAAGGACACTTTAAACATACCAGAGAAGTAGATACTGGTTCATTAGCTGGAATCTCAACAATCAACTCACCATTCACAATAGACAAATTTAAATCCAATCTTTGAACACAATCGGCAGAAATAAAACAGTGCGTAACACCAGTATCAATAATAGTAATTAAAGGAGTACTATTAATGAAGCATGTATCTCTAATAAGTCTGTCCTCGTTAACTGTCTGAGTTTCGGTCAACGCTGTAACAGCCCGGGCCCCTCGCAAGGCAATCCCGGCACTGCCACCTCACGATCTTCTCTACCCCCCTCTCTAGTAGAGTTTTTGCCTTCCGTGGGAATCGAACCCTGTACCCTGGGGTTCAAGTACATGCTCAATCCATTCCCACTACCACTTGAGCTAGTAGCTCAATTGGTAGTGGGAATGGATTGAGCATGTACTTGAACCCCAGGGTACAGGGTTCGATTCCCAGGGAAGGCAAAAACTCTACTAGAGAGGGGGGGGGGGGTAGAGAAGATCGTGAGGTGGCAGCGCCGGGATTGCCTTGCAAGGGGCACGGGCTGTTACATAAAAGGCGCCTTTTTCTGTAACAGCCCGGGCCCCTCGCAAGGCAATCTCGGCACTGCCACCTCACGATCTTCTCTACCCCCCTCACTAGTAGATTTTTTGCCTTCCGTGGGAATCGAACCCTGTACCCTGGGGTTCAAGTACATGTTCATTCCATTCCCACTACCACTTGAGCTGCGCTTTTTTTTGTAACAGCCCGGGCCCCTCGCAAGGCAATCCCGGCACTGCCACCTCACGATCTTCTCTACTCCCCTCACTAGTAGAGTTTTTGCCTTCCGTGGGAATCGAACCCTGTACCCTGGGGTTCAAGTACATGTTCATTCCATTCCCACTACCAATTGAGCTACTAGCTCAAGTGGTAGTGGGAATGGAATGAACATGTAATTGAACCCCAGGGTACAGGGTTCGATTCCCACGGAAGGCAAAAACTCTAGTAGTGAGGGGAGTAGAGAAGATCGTGAGGTGGCAGTGCCGGGATTGCCTTGGGAGGGGCCCGGGCTGTTACAAACGCTAACACTTTTCCAGTCTGAGATTTCTTTGGCTTCTGACACTGGCTACCAATATGCCCTTCTTCGCCATAATTAAAATAGATCATCTCCTTATGCTTGCAATCAACTATCGCATGCCTAGTCTTACCACAACAAAAACATCTCTTTACCTCAGTAGTGCACACATTACTCTTATGACCAGCCTGACCACACTTGAAGCAAACTATACTAGTAGGAGCACCTCCCCCACTAGTTCTCTGAGCCAGAGCAGCTTTCTGTTTCCCTTTTCCAGCTGGAGCATCATACGGCTTGTCATGGTTCTGATGTTGCTTGCCTCTGTGATCACTGACAACCTTGTATTGAGCATTGTTTTCCTCCTCAAATATCCTACAGCTATCAACCAACTCAGAAAAGATGCGTATCTTCTGATACCTAACAACCTTCTTGATTTCACAGCACAACCCATTTTCAAACTTATTTCACTTTGAAAATTCAGCACCAGCACCAGTATAATGAGGATAAAAGTTGGACAGCTCAACAAATTTTGCAGCATAATCGATGACAAACATGTTTCCTTGCTTCAGCTCAAGGAAATCAATTTCCTTCTTGCCACGGACATCCTCAGGATAATACTTGTAAACACCCCAAATTTGCCCTCAATTTTTCTCACACAATGGCTTGTGATCTTTCATTTTTTGTTTTAACCTAAGCATTACATCTCATATTGCATATTTGTTTCATCTGCATAGTTCCATTTCATCTGCATCTAGGGTTTGTGATCTGAGCAATCCAAGAATCAATCTGAGCCATCCCAATGGTCTTGAAGCTTTCCAAGAGAGTCCATGTGTGTTCCATGATCATAATATGCTCCCCAAAGTTAATGAAAGTCAAGAAATCACAAAGATTGGCAAAGGCATGGAAGCAGAGCTAGGGTTTTCCTGCACAGATGACCAAAATTAGGGTTTTTGTTTCAGAGTCCTTAACTCCAAAATTTTTGGTCATTCTTATTTCTAATGTTATTAATATGTTATAAGGATCATGTGTACCAAGTTTGATGAAGAAATTCATTGTGGACATCATCTGGTTATTGGGTAACTTCTTGAGCAAGTTAATTCAAAATCAGGGCATCTGAGGCCCCCAACAATGGAACCAAAGGATCATTTTCATCAAATTGAGGATATATGATCTTTATTTGATATTATAAGTTGTTGGAAGTTCACAAAGTTGAAGAAATTTCGGCCAATTGCAAACTTGCCATTTTTGGAAATGACTTGTAATGGAAACTTTCCATTTTGGGAAAGATTTTCAACCTCTTCTTTCATGACCAAAAAGGCTTCAAATGAAAAATTCTTGGACATGAAAGTGTTAGATTAGGTCTTTCCCTTTTCAAAAAGTACTATAACATGTCTTGATTCATCCTATAACTCAAGATATGGCCTTTCAAAGTTGGCAAAAATCACATAATTTCAAGTTTCATGCCAAAGAGGGAATTTTGCAATTTCACTTGACAAGCCTTTGTATGACCTCTAATTGACTTCTAAGCACCATAACATGACAATGCAACATTTCTTGATCAGATTTATGCCTTGGATCACAAGATTTCATGCCTAATCTTCACAAAATTTCCAAAGAGGGAAAATTGCAAAACCACTTCAAACTCTTGCATCAAGTGTTAGAACTCATCAAAATCAATCCAAAGGCTCTCCACAATGCTAGCTGAGGCAGGATAAGCCATAAGATCTCCTCTGACCCGTGCCATGCTTGTGGTACACATTCTTTGACTTTTTTGCAAAATACACCATACCAATCAAGCTGTGCCACCACCCACTCTCTGACCAATCACAATGACTTATGTGAACCCTAAGGACCTCATTTCATTGAACACACAAGCCTGAAACACCTCAGAACTCAGAATTCACAAAATCACCAAATAAACTTCCCTTCTTCGAATTGCACAAACCAGCCATCAAACTTCAAATATTTTTCCACCAATCAACTCAAAATCATCCATAGATCACAAAGCACCCACTCCCATGGCCTGAAAGCTCCCTAAACCAAAACACGATTTCTGCAAAACCAGAACCATACACCTCAAAATAGCCATCACAAACTTGTTCTAAGCATTGCAACATCATCAGGGAGCTCATTAGGGTTGGTTTACATCAAAGCAAATGTCAGAAAGCTCCAAACTGAAAAGCTTTAACTCAGGTATACCTCAAGAACATTTTTTCCAGAACCTTTCATTTAAGTTCTTAAATGATTCTACATGCTTCCCTGATCATGCTGATATGATTTGTTATGAAAATGGTTGAGTATGTAGGATGTATTTAGTTTCTGAAATTTTCGTATGTTTTCCGTTTTGATTCGCTTCTCATGATTCATGTAAAATAAATGTTGTTTGTGGGTGGATTCGTGTTCAGTGATGTTTAAGGATTGATTCTGGGCAGTTTTTAGGGCTTGGGTTGGCCTAGGGAGGAGGTTGAGGTAATGGGGTAACCAGAGAAGATGACCGGAGCCTCCTCCGGTCACCTGAGAGTGATTAGGATTCTAATTAGGGTTTACTTGTCAGATGCGTTATTGGCCCTTGGATCTTGTTTTAATTAGTGAGCGAATGGTTCAGATTAATCCACTTAACCCTAATCCTGATTATTTAATTAATTAATATTAATTAGCCAGAAACAATCTCATCCATCCAATAGCGCGCGCAGTCAACTCCCTTTCCCTAATTTTAAATCCTGGCCTTTGGATCCTCTGACTTTCCATTAATTCATTTTAATTTCATTTTATTTTCATTTCTTTTGCATATTTAATTTAAAATAGTTAAAAACATCACAAAAATATTTCCTTTTGCATTTCTGATCCAAATATTTTTCTCAACCCAAAAATGATTTTTATTTTATTTTTTGCATTTAAAAAGTAATTTTAAAATATTTAAATGTTATTTTTAATTAATTAATGGATTTTAATTAATTAAAAATACATTTTGGTTTCTAAAAATCACCAAAAAAAATCATGAACCATTCCAATACATTTAGAAACATTTCCAAACTCTTCATACAAATTTCTTTTTAGGTTTGATCATAATTTCACAATTTTCTTTGAATTAGGGTTCTTTAAAATCACATTTTTTAACCCTAATTTGAAAAATTCATTTCTGCCTAACCATGAAGAGTTTGAACTTGATTCTTTTTGAATTATTTCACATATTGCATTTACTTTCTAGGTTATTTATCTCATGAATTTATCTTGCATTTTCAAATTAATTTTCATTTTCCTTTGAGAATCACCCAAAAAACCTAGCAAACTTAGAAAAAATCATAACTTTCAATAGGATTAGCTTCTGACCTTCTCCTTTGGGGTGTGACCTAATATGGGATTAGGGTTTGATTAAGTTTGGTTTTATTTTTTTATCATGTTGTGTGCTTCTGTTTTGTTCATTTGCATCTCATATGTTCCTAAAACCCTAATCTCTCATGTTCATTTGCATCCACCTTGCATATTCATCATCATGTGAATTTACCATGACATTTCAAGCATCCATATGTCATCTTAGACATCTTAGGACATGTTAGAACATTGCTTGATCATTTCTTCATTCATTTTCCATATCTTGCATTCATTTCATTTCATAAACATCCATGTGTTTTCAAGCTTCTAAGCATGCTTCCTTTGCATCTCATCTTTGTATGCACATTCATATGCATATTTTGTGACTTTGCATCATCTCATATGCCATTTGCATTGCATAGTCCCTTCTGACTTTGGTCCTTGCATCTCATTTCATTTCATTTCTTCATGCTTTATGTCTTATGCATTCATACTAACTTTTCAGGATCTTTTGGTAAGTTATTTGGGAGGTGGATTTGCCTTCACCTCTCACGTCTTCTTATCTCATTCATATGCATTTTAATATGTCTTTGAAGTGAACTTATTCACTTGTGTTCCATCCTTCTCACTTTCCCTCTTTAAGTTACTTATCTTCATCAGGAAGTAAGTAACTTATTCTTCTCCTTCCTTCTCTTTTCATCTGCTTCTTCCATTGGTGGCCTTGAAGATCTTTTCTCTTAAGTCTAACAAACCATAAGATACCTAAGCATGATAACTTTTAGGCTTGTGTATAGTCCCCCTTAGTATTTTACCTTTGAGTCTCCTTGAGTCTCTCTTCTCATCTCAATAATTAGAGACTAAACTCTTAAAGCTTTAGGACTTTGAATTAGGGTTATGCCTGCATCCTTCTCTTAGTATGGAGTGTATAACTTTAATCCTAAGTTTTAAACCTTTAATTTGTTTACACCTCTTAATCAAAACATATTAATAATCACAAAGGCTTTATCTTGTAACTTGGGCATTACATTAGGGTTCTATCTCTTCCTTATGGTTAAGAGGGACTAACCCTAGTGTTTAATGGACAAGTCCCCCTCAAGTTGTCTTACAAACTTAAAATCCACTTCTTAATCTCATCCCTTAATTAAAATATACTTAATAAAGGCTTGTTATATAATGAATTTAATCCCTAACCACGGATTAAGTTGAGGTATCTTCCTCAGCTTAAGTGTTCTCATCTATTATCCTTCTATCAGGATGGTGTAATGAGCTTACTAATTTGTGATTAGAGATTAAACTTATTACTTAACACTAAACAAAACCCAAAAACATCTAAATAATCACAAGTAGGTTAATGATCTTAATCCTACATCATCATGGTAATTAAGTTGAGATACTTATCTCATACTTAAGTAGGCTCATTATCCCTAATCAGGGAGGATATAATGAGTTTACAAGCCCTTGATTTAGGCTTAAGCTCATTAACTTATGCAAAACACCAAAAACAATAACAAAACTGAAAACACAAAAACAAAAAATAATCGTCTCCTTCGGGATTCTTTTCTCATCACACTCATTCACAAACGAGAACTTGCTTCCTCCGTCTAATGCAAGACAGTTAGCACTCAAGCCAGACGAGTCATACACTTGAGCATAGACAAATAAGCAGTTCATAGTCAATTCATTTTCAGTCTCTTTGAGTAGAACTATGGTGTTCTGACTTCCTCATTGCACGAGAGGATACGTAGGCATAACTTAATTATTATCGAACAAAAGTCTATGTGTCTTCCCCCTCTTTCAGCATTCTTTTCAAAGCCTCAGTTCCTGAGCAATTCACCTTTTGCACTGACACCTGTACATTCATTCTTAGCTTTTGCACACAGATAACACATACCCTACCTCTTTAAACATAATCTTGTAAGCGTGGATCCCGTCGAGTACGAGAGACAATCTGGGTACTAATACCTTCCCAGGTTGTAACCAACCCCCTTTCTCAGTTTCTCTGGTTCGCAATCGTCTTATCCATCTTTTCTAGGTTTATGCAGCATTACCTTTCCTTTGGGATAAAAATGCCTAGCTTGTGACTCTATTCATTTCACTTTCACTTTCTCTTTCGCCGACCGTTCGCGTCTGCACCGGGATGCAAATCTTTCGGGAACGACAGCTTGGCGACTCTGCTGGGGAAGCTTATTCTTACAACCAGGGCTTCTGGTTCTTTTTGTGGGTTTCTCCTAGCGCTTGGTTGATTTGTGTTTATAGGGGTGTTATGTGTTATATGTGCTTTTTGTTTTATTGCTTTATTTTTTGCCTTCTGTACAGCTTTATTTATTGCTTTATTTATTATTTTATTGCATTCATTTCGATGTCATCATATCATTGTGCTGGATCTGCTTGTTTACCTTGGTGGGAGGGATATTCAATGAGTAAGGTTCCATACCGGGAGCCTGAGTGACACATAGGATAGAATGGCTTCATATTCTTTCCCATTCCATTTCGGTCTGGTGCGGGAATATGAAACACGGTTCAGACGTGGTTTTCTTCTTGAGAACTATGTGCTATGGATTTCCTGTAGTACTAGGACTATCTGGGAAGCCTGCTAAGTCTGGATGACCTTTTTAGATGACCTTCAGCATCTGAGGTGAATTAGAGGAGGATCTTTTATGATTAATGTAAACATTGTACCTTTGGGTTGGAAGTGTTTACACTTCTCATAACTGATCCAAGTCTGAGGATCCTTGTTCTAGAACAATACCTGTGAGGGGGTTGGGATATTTACAGGCTTGCAGGAACCCTTGGCCTCATCATACACTATTACCAGATTTGTTTTAAGGTTACATCATTTTGGACTGTTCTTATGAAACCCTGGACTTGTGACTCTTTATTTGAGTCCCCCACCTGGTTACTGGTTCTTTAACCTCCATCTGGACTTATGAACACACGTGGACCTTATCAAGGTAGATAACAGATCCATCACTTGATCACAAACCCTTGCATATCATTCTACATACATCATTTTGCATCATTTTAACATTTGTCTATTTGTTTTACAAGGTATCCACATCTTATTTGGTTTTGGTTTTGATTGTTCATCTGCATCAGCCATCTTCACCAGCTATCTTCATCAGAGATTCCCTTCAGTACCTTCATCAGTTGTCTTCATCAGTACTTCTCCTCAGTTATTTTCACCAGCATCCATTGTCAGCATGGACTCATCTAGGAAGAGCAACATTACTTATCATTTCTTTGAGCCCTCTCTAGCAGGCATCAGGCAGATTCAGACACTCATCACTCCTGATCATGTCCCTTTATTCAGGGAACATTATGGTGGTATCATAGACATGATCATGGACTTGGATGCATCACCTAGGAGTATGATCCACATTTGCCTTCAGTTCTATGACCCTTCTCTCAGATGCTTTACCTTTCCAGACTTTCAGTTGGGACCCTTGCTAGAGGAATTTTCCATGTTGTTGGGTGTCCCCATCAGGAGGGGGATTCCTTTCAACCTTGAGATGACTGCTCCCAGGAATGAAAATATAGCTAAGGCTCTATGTTTGGATACCACCATCATTAATCTAGAATATGACTACTAATGTTGGAATCCCAGGCCTCCATTTGGACTTCTTGATTACCCAGGCCACCAAACATGTTGCAGCAGGGAAGTGGGACACTGTTTGTGCTCTCCTGGCCCTTAGCATATATGGTATCATCTTGTTTGCAGACGAGCCTAAGTTTGTAAGCAAGAGTGCTATCCATTTTTTCTTGCTGAAGAATCCAGTTCCCACCTTGCTAGGGGATTTTTATTACTCAGTGCATCATAGAAATGAGAAGCAGAGGGGAAGATTAGTCAGATGTTGTGCACCTCTCTTTTACTATTGGCTATTGAGGCACTTGCCAAAGTCAGAAGCATTCTAGAATCCTCATCAGTCGAGAAATTGGGCTAAGAGATTGATTGCTCTCACTTCAGAAGACATCAGGTGGTGCACTCAGAGCACCAAGGGCAGAGACATAATCACCAGCTGTGGGCAGTATCCCAATGTACCTCTGATTGGAGTGAAGGGTTGCATCAACTACAATCCTTTATTGTTCAAAAGACAACTAGGGTATGCCTTAATACATCCACCAAGAGAGCAGAACTTACCAGAAACCCTTTATTGTGACATTCATCATAACTATGCCATTGCCCGACAAGCATCCTGGGCTTGGGATAACATTCAGACAAAAGGGACTGCCATTCTTGGCAAGTGCAACAACATAGCCTCAGCACAGTACATTGATTGGTTTCGCATTAGAGGACATATCACCCACATGCCATTCACCCTGGAGGATGTGCTTGGACCATCAGCAGTAGAGCCCGTAGCTATAATCAACTTAGAGGAGTTTGAGATGTTGATAGAGAGGAATACCCAGTTGTCTGAAGCTTTAAAGAAGACCCTCTGGGAGAGGAATGATAGTCGTCTAGACAATGAAAGGTTAGAAAAACTCCGGATTGAGCATATAACCAAGATTGAGAAGATAAATGATTACATCAGAAGGGCTAGAGCAGGGGAGTTAGTGTTGAAGAATGCTTGCAAAGAAGCCAAGATTTAGAAGGCCAGGGCTGAGCACTACTTAGAAGAGAGTCAGGCTAGATGGGTCAGAATTACTGAGGCTTGTTCACAGGAAGATCAGAAGACACAGGCTAAGATAGAGCAGCTGGAAGCTAATGAGAAGAAGAATCAGGAAGCCTTGTTAGCAGCACAGAAGGAAATCTCTGAGTTGAAACTCCGGGCAGGGTTGAAGAGATCAAAAGACCAAGACAAGTATAAGAAGTTGACAAATGTTATTGCCACCAGGAACCTTCTTATCAGGACCATCACAGAGCATCCAATTGGACCAGTGACTGAGGCTCTCCTGAAGGAAGTCAAAGAGGATGACTTTGGGCTAGATGTTTGAATTCTTTGTATTTGTATTTCATTTTGTTTGTACTTTTAATTTTGTTGCATTTTGACCCACCATGGGAACTTGTTGTAACCCTGAACTATGTACCTTTGCATTTGTAATATATGGTTTATGTGTTATTCTGTGGGCTTCTTTTCTCTTCAACATCATCATTCCTCGAGGTCTGGAAGGTCAAAACCAAAGAACCAAACCGGATACCCTTGGAAGACAAATAGAGATATTGCATTGCATACTAACATCATTCTTTGTTTTGTAGGTTTTTTGTTGTTATTTTCTGACTTTGTTGTCGTTTCAGGAAACATTGCTCGTAGGAGGGTCTTCCTTATCAACAGAGTTCACCGGTATCCGACAAGAAACAACCTTCTGAGCTTACAGATGGACCAGGTTCAGCAAGATCTGACTGACGTGAGAACCCAGATGGCTAATGAAAGAACTTAAATAAGGGCTCAGATGAACCAGTTCATGGCAGTAATGACTGGGTTGGCCCAAAGCCAAGAAATATTAAGAGAGTTGGTCGAGCGGCAAACTCCTAAAGAAAACCACCCAGGTACAGGGGGTACCAGCAACAATGATCGTGTATAGCCTCGTACTGACCCCACGGAGTTTGGGCCTCATCTCAACCCTGATGTTAATGCTATCAGGAATACCCAAGGTAATACTGGAGGACGGGCCTTACAGGAGGACCCTCAGGAGGAACAGTTCACTATTGTTGGAGCAGGAGATGAAGTCTATGATCGTCGTTTGGACGAGATAGCAGAAAAGTTGAGATCTCTGGAGTCTCAAAACTCCTTAGGGTTTGATGTTATGGATATAGGGCTAGTGGAGGGAGTTAGAATTCCTCACAAATTCAAACCTCCCTGCTTTGAAAGATATAATGGGACATCTTGCCCTCGCACCCATCTTTAATCCTTTCTGGTAAGGTTGAAGGCTTACACTATGGATGAAAAGCTATAAATGTTCTATTTTGAAGATAGCTTGACTGGGGTATCCCGTGAGTGGTACTCTCATCTGACTAGGGCAACAATCAGAAATTGGAAGCATTTGGTCGAGGCTTTCATACGCCAATACCAATACAATCTAGACATGGATCCTAACAGAACTCTTTTAATGGGAATGTCACAATCCTCCAGGGAAAGCTTCATAGAGTATGCTCAGAGGTGGAGACAATTAACTGCTGATGTTCAACCTCCAATGTTGGAAAGAGAAATGGCAGATATGTTTATGAACACCCTACAGGGGACATACATTGATAGGTTGGCAGCTTTCTCTTCCACTAGCTTTGCTGACATAGTCATAGCAGGAGAAAGAATTGAGAGTTTGTTAAAAATGGGTAAGATTTCTGATAAACGGCGCCATCTCTAGCAGCACAAGGAAACCATTTGCAGGGCCTCGAAGGTCGGGTGAAACCAATTCTGTATACATGGGCAGAGGAAGGCCCCAGTATATGTTAAGATCAATTGCCGCTGTCACAATTCCCACTCCACCACCTCAACAACAATACACTCCGCAACCACAACATTTCCCTCAGCAACATTTTCCTCAAAAAAGGTCCTATAACAACAACAACAACAACCAACAACAACGTCCTTTCCAGCAAAGGCCATCTCAAGTCAACAGGGTAATTGATCATATACCAATGCCCTATGCAACTTTGTTACCACAACTTTTGAAGCTTAATCTTGTTGAATTAAGGACTCTGGCTCCACCATATCCTTAGAACCTTCCGAGAAATTATGACGTCAATGCCAGATGTGCCTTCCATTCTAATGCACCTGGCCATACCACAGAAAAGTGCAGAGATTTGCACATGAAGGTCCAGGATCTAGTTGATTCAAAGGCTTTAAATTTTGCACCACCTCCTAACGTCACAAAGAATCCTATGCCCATCCACGGTGGGCCCAAGATAAATGCAATTGAGGAGGATCAACCCATGAACCTAATTGAAGATACTGCAAGCATTCAAACACCTCTGGCAGAGGTTAAAGCTCAGCTTTTAAAATGCCAGGTGTTCCCAAGTTGTGAGGCCTGCTGTGAATCTTGCAATGTTTGCACCAATGGTTGTGCAAGCTTAAAAAGTGGCATTAATGGCCTTATTAGAGAAGGTATTCTATAGATAACATCAACGGTTTCTACAACATCAGCAATTCCTCTTACAACAACAACAAGCACTCCACCTACAACTTCAAAAACAATTGTTCCGACAGACTCTGCTACAAAGTCAACAATCATCTCTTCCACCACTTCAACAAATGTTAGTTCAACTGCATCCGCTTCTACAACTACAACAACCATTAACAACGACATCTCCACAATCACCATATATTACGACCCGACAATGGTCCCCGATTCCAACAATTTCTAGCAACAATCTCAACAACAACCCAACTTCAATCTTTCACCACCACCATCAGTCAGAAATACTGTCACCATATATTACGATCCACAGACAATCACAGTCCCCACCTCCGCTGCAGTCAGTCCAGTAACCATCACGGTACTTGGACCCATTCCATAAGAAAAAGATAATGTTGTACCATGGCACTATGGTTCAGACCTCTACTGCAACGGGGAAAAAGTCGTTCTTGATTCTTCAACTCATACACCACAGGTCGATAATGTCGGGGGAGGTGGAGGCTTCACTCGAAGCGGACGTCTTTTCGCGTCACAAATTCCAAGAGTTAATGCTGAGGCAGAGGCTGCTGCCAAAGCTAAAGCAAAAAATGTGGTGCCTGAAGAACCGATTTTGAAAGAAGCTCATAAAACATCCTTTGATCAGGATGTGGATGAATTTATGAGGATAAACAAGAGAAGCGATTACAAGGTTGTGGATCAGCTCCACCAGACTCCTTCCAAGATCTCCATTTTATCATTGTTGTTGTGTTCCGAAGCCCATCGGGATGCATTACTTAAGGTCCTGCACGCAGCATACGTGCCTGAGGAGATCACGGTAAATCAGCTAGAGACAGTGGTTTCCAATGTTAATACTAGTCATGGACTAGGCTTCACCAATGCTGATTTGACTACGGAAGGTCGTCATCTTAACAAAGCTTTACACATCACTCTGGAGTGTAAAGGGGCTGTTCTTTCACATGTGCTAGTTGACACTGGGTCTTCACTCAATGTTTTTCCAAAGAAAGCCCTTGTTAAGCTTGAACATGATGGTATAGCTCTCCGACCAAGAAATCTGGTGGTCTGAGCTTTTGATGGTTCCAAGAGGTCTGTTCTTGGAGAAGTGGAGCTGCCTATGATAATTGGCCCACAGGTCTTTCAAACTACTTTCTACGTGATGGACATTCAGCCGGACTACAGCTGTTTGTTAGGTCAACCATGGATTCACGCCGCTGGCGCAGTTACGTCGACCCTTCACCTGGAATTAAAATACGAGTGGGAAGGGAAAATTATCACAATCTGCGGTGAAGAGGATATTTTTGTTAGCCATCTGGCCACCTACAAATACATTGAGATGGATGGTGAAATCCACGAGACCATGAGCCAAGGTTTCGAAGCACTGAACGTCAATGAGGCAACAACTGAAGTATTTGCTGCATCCCAGGAGGCTAGGATGGGTACTTCAATTGTCTCCTACCAACAAGCTTGGAAGGTTGTTGAAGATGGGAACGCCCAAGGCTGGGGCAAGCTGCTACCTGTGGAGAAAGAGGAAGACAAATTCGATTTGGGTTACAAACCATTCCGACAAGATCAAGCAAAGGCTGCTAAGGAGCCCAAGTTCGTGAGTGGGGGAATGCTGACCCCAGATGCTATCAATAATGTGGAAGACGAGGCTGAAAGCAATCTCAACCTGGAGAGCTGGATTCGTCCAAGGATCCCGGGCCAACAAGTCCTTAATTGGTCTTCCCAGGGAATTATAAGAGTTACTCCTGCAGAGTAATTATTATTTCCTGCTTTTAGCATGCATCAAGTCCTGCATCTTGCCCAAGGTGTCAGGACTCATTTTGTAATAGGGCCATATTTGTATTTTGTGCAAATGGAATATCAATGAACAATGGACATCTTTTGCAAACAATTTTCTTCTTCGCTCACTGTCTTTTCATCTTTGTTATTTTTCGCACAAAACAATAAATGACAATGTTTTCAAAATAATAACTTCATTTACACTTTTTCTAAACAAGATTAAAATTAATCACTAAAAAGAACAAATCTCAACCCTTGCAGAGATAATCCTCCAGATTGCACCGACAACAACATTGCTATGACCTTGTATGACTTCGACAATCCAATTAATCAAGCAGATGAATGGGTTGAAGAAGAATATGAATTACTTGAAGAGTTGGCCAGGTTGTTGAGGCAAGAAGAGAAAGTGATTACTCCTCATCAGGAGGAAATTGAAACTGTTAATCTTGGTACCGAGGAAGATCTGAAGGAAGTAAAGATTGGGGCCAGTCTGCAAGCTCCAGTAAAAGAACAGCTCATCAGCATGCTTCGGGAATACGTCGACGTCTTTGCTTGGTCCTATCAAGACATGCCAGGTTTAGATACGGATATTGTCATGCACAGGCTACCCTTAAAGGAAGATTGTCCTCCAGTCAAATAGAAGCTACGCCATACTCGCCCAGATATGGCCATGAAGATTGAAGAAGAAGTACAAAAACAGTGGGATGCCGGTTTCCTTGCTGTGACTAGTTACCCGCCGTGGGTTGCTAACATTGTACCCGTGCATAAGAAGGATTGAAAGATGCGTATGTGTGTGGATTACCGGGACCTGAACAGAGCTAGCCCGAAGGATGATTTCCCATTACCTCACATTGATGTATGGGTAGACAACACAACTCAGTTCTCTGTATTTTCTTTCATGGACGGATTTTCTGGATACAATCAGATTAAGATGTCACCCGAAGACATGGAGAAAACAACTTTCATCACACCTTGGGGCACATTTTGTTACAAGGTAATGTCGTTTGGACTAAAGAACGCCGGTGCAACATATCAACGGGCTATGGTAACATTATTCCACGATATGATACACAAAGAAATTGAATGCTACGTGGATGATATGATTTCCAAGTCCCTTACTGAAGAAGACCATCTGGTGAATCTGCTGAAGTTGTTTAAGCGTCTGAGGAAGTATCAGGTGAAGTTGAACCCCAACAAATGCACATTCGGGGTACGTTCCGGTAAGCTGCTGGGTTTTATCGTAAGTGAAAACGGAATTGAGGTTGATCCCGACAAAGTCAAAGCCATTCAGGAGATGCCTGCACCTAGGACTAAAAAAGAAGTTCGAGGGTTCTTAGGTAGATTGAACTACATCTCAAGGTTCATATCTCACCTCATTACAACCTGTGAACCCCTGTTTAAACTGTTAAGAAAGGAACAAACAGTCAGGTGGAACGACGATTGTCAGAAAGCTTTTGACAAAATCAAGGAGTATCTGCAAGAACCTCCAATTCTCATGCCTCCAATTGAAGGAAGACCTCTGATAATGTACCTGACAGTACTAGAAGGATCAATGGGGCGTGTGTTGGGCCAGCATGACGAGTCTGGTCGAAAAGAGTATGCAATATACTACCTAAGAAAAAAGTTTACCGACTGTGAACAACGTTATTCACTGCTCGAGAAAACTTGTTGTGCTTTAGCGTGGGCTGCTCGCCGATTAAGGCAGTATATGTTGACTCGCACTACCTTATTGATCTCAAAAATAGACCCCGTCAAGTACATATTTGAGAAGCCAGCACTTATCGAAAGGGTTACAAGATGGCAAATGATTCTAACAGAATATGACATTCAGTACACCTCTCAAAAGACCATCAAGGGCAGTGTACTGTCTGACTATCTAGCTGAGCAACCCATTGATGATTACCAGCCCATGATATTTGAATTCCCTGATGAAGACATCATGTAATTAAAAGCAAAAGATTGTGAAGAGCCAGTTCACACTGAAGGGCCTGATCTAGAAGGGGCATGGACTATGATGTTTGACGGGGCTGTCAATATGAATGGTCGTGGGGTTGGTGCAGTGCTTATTACACCTAAAGGAGTTCATATGCCTTTCTCGGCAAAACTCACCTTTGCCTGCACTAACAACGAAGCAGAATACGGAGCATGTATCATGGGTCTTGAGGAAGTCATTGACCTCAGGATCAAAACCTTGAATGTATTCGGAGATTCGGCTTTTGTAATCAATCAGACCAACGGTAAATGGTACACTCATCAGGAGCATCTGATTCCATACCGTGACTATACAAGGAGATTATTGACTTTCTTCACAACAGTCAAACTTGAATACATCCCTCAAGATGAGAATCAGTTTGCAGACGCTTCAGCTACCATTTCCTCCATGATCAAAGTGCAAGCTGCCAATTATGTGCCTCGGATTTTGGTATCCAGACTAGACCGACCGTCATATGTTTTCTATGTGGACACTGCTAGTGATGACAAGTCTTGGTACCATGACATCAAATGCTTCTTGGAGAATCAAACATACCCACCTGGGGCATCATTCAATGATAAGAAGACATTAAGAAGGTTGGCTGGCAGTTTCTTCCTCAATGTTGATAGGTCATTATATAAGCGAAACTTCGACATGGTCCTGCTCAGATGTGTTGACAAGAAGGAAGCAGACCTGCTGATGCACGAGGTGCATGAAGGTTCTTTCGGTACCCATGCCGGAGGACATACAATGGCAAAGAAGTTGCTAAGATCGGGTTACTACTGGATCACAATGGATGCAGACTGTTGTGCCTATGCCAAAAAATGCCACAAGTGCCAGATCTACGCGGATAAAGTGCATGTGCCTCTGAATCCTTTGAACGTGATATCTTCACCTTGGCCCTTTGCCATGTGGGGCATTGACATGATTGGAAAGATTGAACCAACTGCTTCAAATGGTCACCGATTCATCCTGGTAGCCATTGATTACTTCACCAAATGGGTTAAAGAAGCTTCGTATGCAAACGTCACCAGACAAGTGGTATCCAGATTTTTGAAAAGAGATATCATATGTCGATATGGAGTTCTCGAGCGAATCATTACTGATAATGGTTCCAATTTGAACAACAAAATGATGGCAGAACTATGCCGGGACTTCAAAATCCAACATCACAAATCTTCTCCTTACAGGCCAAAGATGAATGGTGTTGTTGAGGCCGCTAACAAGAACATTAAGAAGATTGTGCAGAAGATGGTAGTTACCTATAAAGACTGGCATGAAATGCTACCATTTGCTTTGCATGGGTATTGAACCTCAATTAGAACATCTACTGGGGAAACGCCTTATCAGCTCGTG
The DNA here is from genome assembly GCA_963966055.1 of Lathyrus aphaca. NCBI lineage: Eukaryota > Viridiplantae > Streptophyta > Magnoliopsida > Fabales > Fabaceae > Lathyrus > Lathyrus aphaca. Next base: position 84,964,010 of record OZ014522.1, read on the forward strand.
TACGGTATGGAAGTTGTCCTACCTGTTGAAGTTGAGCTACCCTCCTTACGAGTAATGATGGATGTGAAGCTGGATGAAGCAGAATGGGTCCGGTCTCGGTACAATCAACTGAATCTGATTGAAGAGAAAAGATTAGCTGCCATTTATCATGGTCAGTTATATCAAAAGCGAATGAAGAAAGCCTTCGATCAGAAAGGCAGACCTCGGGAATACCAAGTGGGAGAGATTGTTTTGAAGAGAATCCCCCCTCCTCATACAGACCACAGGGGCAAGTGGACGCCAAACTATGAAGGTCCCTACGTAATAACCAAAGTCTTCTCAGGTGGAACACTGATGCTCGCAACCATGGATGGTGAAGACTTCCCGTCTCCTGTGAATTCAGATGCAGTTAAAAAATACTTTGCATAAAATGACCCGCTGGACATAAAAACAGAATGTAAGTCCAGGCAAAAACAGGGCATCCCGGCGAGTCAAAAACAAAATAAAAGACTCGGGCAAAAATAAGGGAAAGAATTAAAAAAAATGTACACCTGCTGAGTTGAAAAGCCGCATTGGACAGCTCAAGTAAAAATGGGTATCCCGGTAGATTGAAAGCCCGAAAGGCCGATCCACGCAAAATCAGGGAATAAGCGGACAACTGCATTCTGAATTCGTCTGTATCACTCGCAACATGGCAGGCTCCGAAAGGACAAAGCGTCAGTCAGAATCATCCTTCTTCAGAAAGCAAGATAAGAAGAACGTCAAGGTCATACAGGTCATAGCAAAGGAAGCTCACTAGAGTGTCATCTTCAACATTGCCAACACTTTTACTTTCTCAATTTACAACAATCTCCTCATTCTAGGGAATTTTCTTCTTTGATTGTACTTGCCAATTCAGGGCACACAAATTAATAAAATCAGAGTTTTCAGTCACACATCGTTTTGTACATTTATGTTTCGTTTGCAAAATGTCCAATGTTCATAATACAACACTTGCATAAAACATATGAGCCATTTTAATAAATGCTTGCAGGAAATATGTTGCTCTCAGGTAAATCTAACTCATATAACGAAATCCGGTTAAGGATACCTCGGGACACTTATGCGTTTTCCTTTGTCTTAACAGGTTACAGGTACTCAAGACAAACAATCTTTCGCGACATGGGGCATATCAAGCATTGAATCCCCTGCATACTACTTTCTAGAAGTTATTTCCTCCCCGAGCAGGACCTCCCAATCAGTGCCTGACAGTTTCTTCCACAGCAAAGTGGTCAAAGAACTTTCTTTCCCCCACCAGAGATACCAAATCTCTCTCATCCTCAGCAGAGTTGGTGGAATTGATTCCCCCACAGAGTTGGCTCCCCAGTAGAGCAATGCCTGAAACACCCCCCCTAGCAGAGTAGCTAGAACCCCCTCATCCCTATTGAGAGTTCTCCCTCCGGACAGATCTACCAATGATCTATTTTCCCCAAGCAGAGTTCTCCCTCCTGACAGATCTATCAATGATCTCTTCCCCAGCCGGGTTCGAGCCAGTTACCTGCAAATACCACCGTCACTTCATCAACAATATACAAAACTCATATCCCCCACAGATAAAAGCCAAAGCATCCCCTTTGCACTCTCAAAATACGGATAATGGTTCATAACTTATACATATCCCTTTTGATGCTCGTTCGTGTCATACTTCCCTAGCAAGTCAAACACTCGTCTGTATCCCTTGCCATATCTTTCGACACTCGTACGTGTCTTGCACATACCTCACCAGTAGATCAATACTTGTACATACTTATACAGAAGTCCTTGATACTCGTCCGTATCTTGTATATATCATCTCCTCAGCAGATCAACACTCGTCAGTGTTCCATTGCTTAACTGATTGATACTCGTTCGTATCATCATCCTTAAACACGCATTAGCATTTGCTTTTACCGATACTCGTCCGTATCGTGGTCCTAAGGATGTTCGTCCACACCTTTAGTCTATACACACCGTCAAAACACTTATATCTTTTATTTTTGAGATATAAACATGCGTCCGTGTTTACCATTCCCTAGTAAGTCGCCAACAAAACAACTTTCTTCTATCCGACATTCGTCCTATGTTATGTTACTTTCGGCAGCCGTCCCCTGCCAGGTGATCGTCCTTCACCTTTGGATGACCGTCCCTCATCCTTTTCCCCAGTGGAATTCCCATTGTTGGAACCTTCTATCCGACATTCTCCTATGTCGTGATATTTGTAGCAGCCGTCCCCTGCTAGATGATCGTCCTTCACCTTTTGATGATCGTCCCTCATCATTTATCCGATGGCCGTCCCCATCGTTGATCTTGTTATTCGACATTCTTCCTATGTCATGATAATCCCCGAGAGCAGCCGTACCCTGCTAGGTGATCGTCCTTCACCTCTTGATGATCGTCCTTCATCATGCTTATCCGATGGCCGTCCCTATCGTTGATCTCTTCTATCTGACATTCTCCCAATGTCGTGATATTTTTTAGTAGTCGTCCCCTGCTAGGTGATCGTCCTTCACCTTTGATAATTGTCCCTCATCAATATTTCATTTACTCTTTCACCCGATGGTCGTCCCATCGTTGTTTATTTTACTTTCCAAAACTGATGGTCATCCCCGTCAGTGCTTTTCTCATTACTTTAATCCCTAGAGAATTTTATTTCCTTATCCGATGGCCGTCCCCATCATGGTCTCTTTATTTCCCCAACTTGTCGGTCGTCCCCGTCATTACTTCGCTTACCGTGTTACCCCCAGCAGTCGTCCTCTGCTAGATGGTTGTCCTCCATCACTTTCATTCGATAATCATACTATACTACCTTTTACAATTTATATCCCTTTTCTTCTTCTCCCCAGCGAGTGCAAATTTTGGACTGTCTTTGGTATTAAACCACAAGTTATCTTGTTTGTCTGTTAAGCCAGGCACTTACATCTTGCACAGCTAACTCATGTTTGAATAGGGGCAGCTGTAAACACCCCAAATTTTCCGTCACTTTTTCTCACACCATGGCTTATGATCTTTCATTTTTTGTTTTAACCTAAGCATTACATCTCATATTGCATATTTGTTTCATCTGCATAGTTCCATTTCATCGGCATCTAGGGTTTGTGATCTGAGCAATCCAAGAATCAATCTGAGCCATTCCAATGGTCTTGAAGCTTTCCAAGAGAGTCCATGTGTGTTCCATGATCATAATATGCTCCCCAAAGTTCATGAAAGTCAAAAAATCACAAAGATTGGCAAAGGCATGGAAGCAGAGCTAGGGTTTTCCTGTACAGATGACCAAAATTAGGATTTTGGTTTTAGAGGCCTTAAATCCAAATTTTTTGGTCATTCTTATTTCTAATGTTCTTAATATGTTATAAGGATCATGTGTACCGAGTTTGAAGAAGAAATTCATTGTGGAATTCATCTGATCATTGGGTAACTTCTTGAGCAAGTTAAGTCAAAATCAGGGCATCTGAGGCCCCCAACAATGGAACCAAAGGATCATTTTCATCAAATTGAGGTTCTATGATGTTTATTTGATCTTATAAGTAGTTGGAAGTTCACAAAGTTGAAGAATTTTGGGCCAATTGCAAACTTCCCATTTTTGGAAATGACTTGTAATGGAAACTTTCCATTTTGGGAAAGATTTTCAACCTCTTCTTTCATGACCAAAACGGTTTCAAATGAAAAATTCTTGGACATGAAAGTTGTAGATAAGGTCTTTCCCTTTACAAAAAGTACTAGAACATGTCTTGATTCATCCTAGAACTCAAGATATGGCCTTTCAAAGTTGGCAAAAATCACATAATTTCAAGTTTCATGCCAAAGAGGGAATTTTGCAATTTCACTTGCCAAGCCTATGTATGACCTCTAATTGACTTCTAAGCACCATAACATGACAATGCAACATTGCTTGATCAGATTTTTGCCTTGGATCACAAGATTTCATGCCTAATCTTCACAAAATTTCCAAAGAGGGAAAATTGTAAAACCACTTCAAACTCTTGCATCAAGTGTTACAGCTTATCAAAATCAATCCAAGGGCTCTCCACAGTGTTAGCTGAGGCAGGACAAGCCATAAGATCTCCTCTGACTCGTGTCATGCTTGTGGTACACATTCTTTGACTTTTTTGCAAAATACACCATACCAATCAAGTTGTGCCACCACCCACTCTCTGACCAATCACAATGACTTATGTGAACCCTAAGGACCTCATTTCATAGAACACACAAGCCTGAAACACCTTAGAACTCAAAATTCACAAAATCACCAAAAAAACTTCCCTTCTTCGAATTGCACAAAATAGCCATCAAACTTCAAATATTTTTCCACCAATCAACTCAAAATCATCCATAAATCACAAAGCACCCACTCCCATGGCCTGGAAGCTCCCTAAACCAAAACACGATTTTCTGCAAAACCAGAACCATACACCTCAAAATTGCCATCACAAACTTGTTCTAAGCATTGCAACATCGTCAGGGAGCTAATTGGGGTTGGTTTGCATCAAAGAAAAGGTCAGAAAGCTCCAAACTGAAAAGCTTCAACTCAGGTATACCTCAAGAACATTTTTTCCAGAACCTTTCTTTTAAGTTCTTAAATGATTCTACAAGCTTCCCTGATCATGCTGATATGATTTGTTTTGAAAATGGTTGAGTATGTAGGATGTATTTAGTTTTTGAAATTTTCGTATGTTTTTCGTTTTGATTCGTTTCTCATGATTCATGTAAAATAAATGTTGTTTGTGGGTGGATTCGTGTTCAGTGATGTTTAAGGATTTATTTTGGGTAGTTTTTAGGGTTTTGGTTGGCCTAGGGAGGAATTTGAGGTTTTGGGGTGACTGGAGAAGATGACCGGAGCTTCCTCCGGTCACCTGAGAGTGATTAGGGTTCTAATTAGAGTTTATTTTCCAGATGCGTTATGGGCCCTTGGATCTTGTTTTAATTAGTGAGCGAATGGTTCAGATTAATCCACTTAACCCTAATCCTGATTAGTTAATTTAATTAATATTAATATTAATTAGCCAGAAACAATCTCAGCCATCCAATAGCGCGCGCAGTCAACTCCCTTTCCCTAAGTTTAAATCCTGGCCTTTGGATCCTCTGACTTTCCATTAATTCATTTTAATTTCATTTTATTTTCATTTCTTTTGCATATTTAATTTAAAATAGTTAAAAATATCACAAAAATATCACAAAAATATTTCCTTTTGCACTTCTGATCCAAATATTTTTCTCAACCCAAAAATGATTTTTATTTTATTTTTTGCATTTAAAAAGTATTTTTAAAATATTTAAATGTTATTTTTAATTAATTAATGGATTTTAATTAATTAAAAATACATTTTGGTTTCTAAAAATCATCAAAAAAATCATGAAACATTCCAATACATTTAGAAACATTTCCAAACTTTTCATACAAATTTCTTTTTAGGTTTGATCATAATTTCACAATTTTCTTTGAATTAGGGTTCTTTAAAATCACATTATTTAACCCTAATTTGAAAATTCATTTCTACCTAACCATGAAGAGTTTGAACTTGATTCGTTTTGCATTGTTTCACATATTGCATGTAGTTTCTAGGTTATTTATCTCATGAATTTATCTGGCATTTTCAAATTAATTTTCATTTTCCTTTGAGAATCACCCAAAAAACCTAGCAAACTTAGAAAAAATCATAACTTTCAATAGGATTAGCTTCTGACCTTCTCCTTTGGGGTGTGACCTAATATGGGATTAGGGTTTGATTAAGTTTGGTTTTATTTTTTTTATCATGTTGTGTGCTTCTGTTTTGTTCATTTGCATCTCATATGTTCATAAAACCCTAATCTCTCATGTTCATTTGCATCCACCTTGCATATTCATCATCATGTGAATTTACCATGACATTTCAAGCATCCATATGTCATCTTAGACATCTTAGGACATGTTAGAACATTGCTTGATCATTTCTTCATTCATTTTCCATATCTTGCATTCATTTCATTTCATAAACATCCATGTGTTTTCAAGCTTCTAAGCATGCTTCCTTTGCATCTCATCTTTGTATGCAAATTCATATGCACATTTTGTGAGTTTGCATCATCTCATATGCCATTTGAATTGCATAGTCCCTTCTGACTTTGGTCCTTGCATCTCATTTCATTTCATTTCTTCATGCTTTATGTCTTATGCATTCATACTAACTTTTCAGGATCTTTTGGTAAGTTATTTGGGAGGTGGATTTGCTTTCACCTCTCACGTCTTCTTATCTCATTCATATGAATTTTAACATGTCTTTGAAGTGAACTTATTCACTTGTGTTCCATCCTTCTCACTTTCCCTCTTTAAGTTACTTATCTTCATCAGGAAGTAAGTAACTTATTCTTCTCCTTCCTTCTCTTTTCATCTGCTTCTTCCATTGGTGGCCTTGAAGATCTTTTCTCTTAAGCCTAACAAACCATAAGATACCTAAGCATGATAACTTTTAGGGTTGTGTATAGTCCCCCTTAGTCTTTTACCTTTGAGTCTCCTTGAGTCTCTATTCTCATCTCAATAATTAGAGACTAAACTCTTAAAGCTTTAGGACTTTGAATTAGGGTTATGCCTGCATCCTTCTCTTAGTATGGAGTGTATAACTTTAATCCTAAGTTTTAAACCTTTAATTTGTTTACACCTCTTAATCAAAACATATTAATAATCACAAAGGCTTTATCTTGTAACTTGGGCATTACATTAGGGTTCTATCTCTTCCTTATGGTTAAGAGAGACTAACCCTAGTGTTTAATGGACAAGTCCCCCTCAAGTTGTCTTACAAACTTAAAATCCACTTCTTAATCTCATCCCTTAATTAAAATCTACTTAATAAAGGCTTGTTATATAATGAATTTAATCCCTAACCACGGATTAAGTTGAGGTATCTTCCTCAGCTTAAGTGTTCTCATCTATTATCCTTCTATCAGGATAGTGTAATGAGCTTACTAATTTGTGATTAGAGATTAAACTTATTACTTAACACTAAACAAAACCCAAAAACATCTAAATAATCACAAGTAGGTTAATGATCTTAATCCTACATCATCATGGTAATTAAGTTGAGATACTTATCTCATACTTAAGTAGGCTCATTATCCCTAATCAGGGAGGATATAATGAATTTACAAGCCCTTGATTTAGGCTTAAGCTCATTAACTTATGCAAAACACCAAAAACAATAACAAAACTGAAAAAACAAAAACAAACAATAATCGTCTCCTCCGGGATTCTTTTCTCATCACACTCATTCACAAACGAGAACTTGCTTCCTCCGTCTAATGCAAGACAGTTAGCACTCGAGACAGACGAGTCATACACTTGAGCATAGACAAATAAGCAGTTCACAGTCAATTCATTTTCAGTCTCTTTGAGTCGAACTACGGTATTCTGACTTCCTCATTGCACGAGAGGATACATAGGCATAACTTAACTGTTATCGAACAAAAGTCTCTGTGTCTTCCCCCTCTTTCAGCATTCTTTTCAAAGCCTCAGTTCCTGAGTAATTCACCTTTTGCACTGACACCAGTACATTCATTCTTAGCTTTTGCACACAGATAGCACATACCCTACCTCTTTAAACAAAATCTTGTAAGCATGGATCCCGTCGAGTACGACGGACAATATGGGTGCTAATACCTTCCCAGGTTGTAACCAACCCCCTTTTTCAGTTTCTCTGGTTCGCAACCGTCTTATCCATCTTTTCTAGGTTTATGCAGTATTACCTTTCCTCCGGGATAAAAATGTCTTGCTGGCGACTCTATTCATTTCACTTTCATTTTCTCTTTCGCCAACCGTTCGCGTCTGCACCGTGATGCAAATCTTCGGGAGCGACAATACTTTCTCATGAATTCCCTACGGAATACATCCCAAGTAATAACTTCACCTAAAGAACCTAACCTCTCACGAGACTCTAGCCACCAGTTATCAGCTTTGACTGCCAACATGTGAGTACCATACCTTCTGCGCTGGAGTGCAATCCATAACACAGAAGATTCTCTCGATCTTCTTCAACCAACCCAAAGTTGCATCAGGATTATGCTTTCCTTTGAACACTGGTGTCGCTCCCAAAAGATGAGACTGGGCTCAAATGAGGTACAGACGCGAACGGTCGGCGAACGGAGGGTGTGAGAACACACAAGAGTGAACTCACAGGAGAAGAAAAGAGTCGTCAGCTAGGCATTTTTATCCCGGAGGAAAGGTAATGCTGCATAGACCTAGAAAGATATGGATAAGACGGTTGCGAACCAGAGAGACTTAGAAAGGGGGTTGGTTACAACCTGGGAAGGTATTAGCACCCAGATTGTCCGTCGTACTCGACGGGATCCACGCTTAAAAGATTTGTGTTTTAAAGGGGTAGTGTCAGTGCAATCTGTGTATAAAGGCTGGAAAGAATGCAAGTGTCAGTGTAAAAGAAGTGTGAAGTGTATAAATGTACAGTGTCAGTGTAAGAACAGGAATAAGATGCTCAAGATCATGAGGCTTAAAGAATAATGCTGGAGGAGGGGGGGATATACAGAGACTTTTGTTCGATAACTGTTAAGTTATGCCTACGTATCCTCTCGTGCAATGAGGAAGTCAGAACACCGTAGTTCGACCCAAAAAGACTGAAAGATGACTTGACTTGTGAACTGCTTACTTGTCAATGCTCAAGTGTATGACCTGTCTGGCTCAGGTGCAAACTGTCTTGCATTAGACGAAAGAAGCGAGTTCTCGTTTGTGAGTGAAGATGATGAGAAAAGAATCCCGAAGGAGACGATTATTGTTTGTTTTTGTGTTTTCAGTCTTTTATTTCTTTTGAAAGTTTGTCATAAGTTAATGAGCTTAAGCCTAAACCAGTGGATTTAGTAAACTCATCACATCTTCCCTCTGATTAGGGGTAATGAGAATACCTTAAGTGTGAAGTCAGCTTCTCACACTTAAGCACCATGGTGTAAGATTAAGATCATTAACCTACCTGTGATTAATTAGATGTTTTTGTTGTTTTTGTTTAGTGTTAAGTAATGAGGTTAAGCCATAATCAAGGATTAAACAGACTCATTACACCATCCTAATAGAAGGATAATAGATGAGAGTGTTTAAGGTGAGGAAAGCTCCTCAACTTAATCCATGATTAGGGATTAAACTCATGACAAAACAAAGCCTTTATTAAGTGGATTTTAGTTAATGATAAGATGATGAAGTGATTTTTTAGGGTTTGTAAGACAACTTGAGGGGGACTTGTCCATTAACACTAGGGTTAGTCCTTCTTAACCAATTAAGGAAGAATTAGAACCCTAATGCAAGGCCCAAGTTACAAGCTTGATGTCTTGATGATTATTAGATGAATTGATTAAAGGATTTAAACACATTAAGGGTTTAACACTTAGGATTAAAGTTATACACTCCATCCTAATAGAAGGATGCAAGCATAAGCTTAATCACAAAGCCTTAAAACCTTTAGGGTTTAGTCCCTGATTATGAGGTGAGAAGAGAAGACTCAAAAGAGACACAAAGGTAGAATCTAAATGGGGGGACTAATCAAAACCCTAATTATTGTCATGCTTGGTTGTTCCTAAGGTTTGTGAGGTTTACAAGAAAGATCTTCAGAGAAACCACCAGGAAGCAGATGAAAGGAGCAAAGAGAAGCAAAGTAACTTGCTTCATTTAAGAAGACAAGTCACTTGAAGAAAGAAAGTAAGATGAAGAAGAAAGAGCAAACTCAATCTCAAACACAAGATAAAATGCAGCAATTATGCATAAGAGAGATGAAAAGAAATTGTGAGAAGTGGAGGCAAATTCACTTCTCAAAGTGACTTACCACCTGAAAAGTTAGTGAAAGAAATGCAATGCAATGCAAAATGAGATGAAATGACATGATGCAAACCAAAACCAGGAGCATAAACATGATGCTAATGATGCTAAGAGATGATGCACATATGAAACAAGGCATGGGGATGATCATGCAAACATATGGATGCAAAAGGAACATGCTTAGAACCATGAACATACATGAAAAGTTATGGAATGCAAATGACATACAAAATGGCAAATGAATGATGCAATGATCAAACATGCTTCTAATATGTCTTAAGATGTCTAATGAATCAAATGGATGCATAAAATGTCATGGCAAGTCATGGTATGCAAGCAAATGCAAGATGGATGCAAATGAAGCCCAAATTAGGGTTTATGATCAATGCACAAAACAAAAATCAAAACCAGAAGCAAACATCAATATTAAAAATTGAAAATGCATTCAAGGGAACCCTAAACCTATACAAACTCACTTCCCAAAGGAGGGGATCCAATTCTTAACCTAGTGAAAGTTATGAATTTCCTAAGATTGCTAGGGTTTTAAGGTACCTTGTCAAGAAAAATGCCAAACAAATTGAAAATGCAAGATCAATTCATGCCAATTTAATCCTATAAACTACATGCTATACAAGATGCAATGTAAAAAGAATCAAAGTCCAACTCCTAAAGACTAGGCAGAAATGAATTTTTGAACATTGGATCAAAATAATGCTTTGAAATGAAATTAATTCCATGAAAAATTGTCAAAAGACATCAAGATCAAAAAATAAATTTGGTTTGAGGGTTGGACAATGTTTCTAAATGATTTCAAATGTTTCATGAATTTTTTTGTGATTTTTAAATACCTAAAAGTATTTTTAATTAATTAATTCTCATTAATTAATTAAAAATAAACTTTTAAATGATTTAAAAATATTTTTTTAATGTGAAAAATAAAATAAAAATGTTTTTGGTTTCTGAAAATTAATAAAAGGTTGTATAAAAATTTTCAGAATATTTCAATAATTTTTACTATTTTTAATAAAATGAACAAAACAAATCAAATAAAATGAAAAATAAAATGAAATTAAACTGAAAATGAGAAAGTATGCAAGATCAAGGGCCAGCATTCAAATTCACACGCGCGCGAATTGACTTGGCGCCAGATCCAAGGGCTGGAATTCAAAATCTCCTAATTAATGTCATTAACCCTAATCTTGCCCTAATCACTTTCAGATGACCGGAACAGTGTTCCGGTCATCTTCTCCGGCGGGCTTCTCACTCAATCTCTCTCAAAACGCCATAAAAACTCACCAAACTCTCCAGAATCAAACCTCAACTCATTCTAAACAAGATTCAGCCAGCAAAAATCATTTATTTCACATGAACAACAAGATTCGAAGCAAAACGGAAAATTACTCAGAAATTTCAGAAGTTCATGAAATGCTTAATACTTGACTATTTTCAAAACTAAACACATCAGCATCACCAGTGAAGCATGTAGAATCATTCTATAACATAAAATGAGAGTTCTGGAAAAATAAATGCCATGGCTACCTGAGCTTGAGCTTTCGAAATAGGGACTTTCTGGCCAGTTCTTTGCTTCAAATCCACTCCAGTGAACCTCCTAAGAAGCTTGCAATGCTTGGTTGGAGTTTAAATGGCCTCTGGAGAGAGTTTGCAGAATCTCAGTTCATGAAATGTGAAAATCGTGTTTTTGATTGTGGAGGTTTCAGGGCAAAATGAGGGCAGGGAAATGATCAGTGAGGTTTATGGAGTTGAATGGTGAAAAAAGTTTGAAGGTTTGATGGCTGAATCAAGAGATTCGAAGGCTCTTGCAAATGAGAGGATTTTTGAGTATGCTGTGTTCTTGGAGTTTCAGGCTTGTGAGTCTTATGAAACTGAAGCCTTGGGATGTGTTTGTAAGGTCTGGATTGGGCAGAGAGTGGTTGTGTCACTGTGGGATTGGTATGGCTTCAAGTTGCAAAAAGTCAAGCAAGTTGTACTTGGAGGTATGGGCAAGTGGCAGGCTAGGATAGGAGCATGGTTGAGTTCAGCAAAGATCAAGGAATGCTTTTGGATCAGATTTTATGAACTGAGGCAAGTGGATGAGAAGTTTTGATCCCTTTTGCAAATTGTCACAACTTTGGCCCCTTTTGTAATTCTTGAAGTTTAGGGCATGGAACTTAAGAAATTCTTGGGCCAATCTGAAGTTTGAGTCATGTATGATGTTTGTGTAAAGGTTAGACATCAATTAGAAGTCACAAATTGCCTTGGTACAAGAATTTGCAAGTTTCCCTCTTTGGTGCATAACTTGAAATTATGTGATTTTTCCCAACTTTGACAAGCCATAACTTTTGATCCAAAATGAATTAGGTCATGTTCTTGTACTTTTTGAAAAGGGAATGATCCATTCTACAACCTTCATGACCAAAGTTTTTCCATTTGAAGCATTTTTGAATCAAAAAGCAAGGGTTGAAAAAGTTTCCCAAAATGGCAATTTCATTAAAAGTCAAACTTTCCCAAAAAGTCAACTTTGCAAATGACTTGAAATTCTTCAATTTTGTGAACTTCTAACACCTTCCTTGATCAAATAAAGATCATACATAATCAAAATGATGATGAACACCCTTTGGTTGGGTCATTGGGGGCCTCAGATGCCCTGATTTTGCACTGACTTGCTTAGAAAGTCAACCCTTGATCAGATGACTTCCCCATTGAATTTCTTCATGAAAATTGATATGCATGATCCCTATACCATATAGAGACCAATAGAAACAAGAATGACCAAAAAATTTGGAGTTATGGCCTTTGAAACCAAAACCCTAATTCTAGGTCATTTGTGCAGTTAAACCTGGCTCTACTTTCATGCCATTCCCAGTTCTTGTGATTCTTTGATTTTCTTGACTTTGAGAGGATATAACATGATTCTTGAACACACATGGACCCCTTTGAAGTGATTGATGACCTTTGGAGTGGCTCAAGAAGCCCTTGGATTGCTCAGATCACAAACCCTAGATGCAGATGACCTTGAACCAATGCAATGAATCAAAAATGTGATATAAGATGATATGATTGAGCTTATGCATATGAGGAGATCATAAGCCATGGTGTGAATGGGTGAGGGCAAATTTGGGGTGTTTACATCTGCCCCTATTCAAACATGAGTTAGCTGTGCAGGATGTAAGCAACGGCTTAACAGGCAAACAAGATAACTTGTGGTTGAATACCAAAGACAGCCCAGAATTTGCACTCGCAGAATGAAGAAGAAAAGGGATATAGATTGTAAAAGAAAATAAAGTATATTTTAAAGTATGGGCGACGGAGGACGACCGTCGAGCAGAGGACGACTGCTGGGGAATAAGCAATGACGGGGACGACCGACATGCTGGGGATATGAGAAATAATGATGGGGACGGCCACCAAGTAAAGCTGTAAGATTCTATGGGGATTAATGAAAAATGATGGGGACGGCCATCAGGTTCATAAAGTAATGTAAACAACGATGGGGACGGCCATCGGGCTAAAACTGATGAAGGACGATCATCAGGAAAAGGAAAAGGGACCACGACGGGGACGGCCATCGGGTTAAAGAATAAATGAAATAAATGATGAGGGACGGTCATCAAAAGGTGAAGGACGATCACCTAGCAGGGGACGGCTGCTCTGAAAGGGGTAAGATGAGGGACGGTCATCTAAGGTGAAGGACGATCACCTGGCAGGGGACGGCTGCCGAAAATATCGCGACATAGGACGAATGTCGGATAAAAGGTCAACGATGGGGACGGCCATCGGACGAGCATGATGAAGGACGATCATCAAGAGGTGAAGGACGATCACCTAGCAGGGGACGGCTGCTCTCAAGGTTTATCATGACATAGGACGAATGTCAGATAACAATATCAACGATGGGGACGGCCATCGGATGAGCATGATGAGGGACGATCATCAAAAGGTGAAGGACGATCACCTAGCGGGGGACGGCTGCTGAATATCACGACACAGGACGAATGTCGGATAGAAAAGGTCAACGATGGGGACGGCCATCGGATGAGCATGATGAGCGACGGTCATCAAGAGGTGAAGGACGATCACCTAGCAGGGGACGGCTGCTCTCAAGGTTTATCATGACACAGGACGAATGTCAGATAGAAAAGAAATTTTGCTTTGCTGGCGATCTACTGGGGAATAGTAAACACGGACGAGTGTTTATATCCAGGAAATAAAAGGTATAAGTGTTTTGACGTTGTGTATAGATTAAAGATGCGGACGAGCATCCTTAAGACTACGATACGGACGAGTATCGGGTAGAAACAAATACTGACACGTGTTCAGAGATGATGATACGGACGAGTATCAACTAGTTAACAAGGAACACGGACGAGTGTTGAATCTGAGGGGACTCCTCTGGGGAATAGTAGACACAGACGAGTGTCTATATTCAAGAAGACAAGAGTGTTTGACACAGTGTATGGATTAAAGATGCGGATGAGCATCCTTAAGACTATGATACAGACGAGTATCAGGTAGAAACAAACGCTTGACGCGTGTTCTGAGATGATGGTACGGACGAGTACCAACTGGTTAACAAAGAACATGGACTAGTGTTGAATCTGGGATGATATGAATAGTGTATACATGGTACAGACGAGCATCTGTATAAGAGTAATAAGTATGAGTGGTATATAGATGAGTGTATAAACGGGTATTTAACCTGCTGGGGAGAGTGACACGGACGAGTGTCAGGAAAGTTATATATAAGTATCTGTGAGTGCAAAAGGGGACGCTTTGGCTTTCTGCTGGGGGTATGACACGGACGGGTGTCAAGAAGTATCTGTAATACGGGTGGTTTGTTTGTAAAGATTGCTCGGGCGACTTTACTGGGGAATGATGACACGGACGTGTGTCAAAAGGAGTGTGTATTCGTATTTATGAGTGTAGGGCCAATGCTTTAGCTTTAGCTCTCTGCTGGGGAATCTGGGGTAGTTTTCTGTATATTGTTTGATGGATTGTCATTATTCACAAGTGTTTGATTCAGAACATGGCGTGTGATTATGCGATATGTTTGATTTTTGCCGTAATGCTTCGTGTTGGACGGAATGCTACGCTTTGTGGGGGTGAATATGATGTGAATGCTATGATTATGCAAGGATACCAATCCGGGATTCGGATCCCGTTGCCGTGAAGATCTCCGGTTGATCTTTTTGAAGTGGACATCCCAGCTGGGGATGAGATCATTGGTAGATCTGATGAGATGTATCTGCTTGGGGGAATAGGTCACTGGTAGACCCATCCTTGGTAATGAGGGACCCAGCTGGGGTTTGTAGAAGCTTTCGTCACTCTGTTGTGATTCCTTCACGCGTTGCTCTTCTAGATAGAGGCTGAAACTCTGTGGGGAGATGGTTCCCTGGCTTCTGTACTCGGCTGGGGAGAAATAACAAGTGACAACTCAGCTGGGGAGAAAACACTTTGGGTGCCAAGACTGAGTGAGTGTTGATTTGCCAGCTTGCTGGGATGAAGCTTACATGCCCCATGTTGCGCTTTGAATACCTGCAATCCTGCAAAGATAGAGGGACGCACAAGTAATCCCGAGGTATCCTTTACTGGATCCCATCATGAGAGTTCAGACATTCCCGGGAATAAGTACATTTCCTGCAAGCACGCATTCTTTAGAAAAGAAACATCTGTATTTATGCAATCGATATATTAATGACATCAGACATTTTTGCAAATAAAAGAGTACGAGACAACGTGTGACCAAAATCTGATTTTATTAATTTATGTGCCCTGAATTGGCAAGATACAGTCAAAGAAACATATCTCCTAAAATGAGGGGATTGTTACAAATTGAGAAACAAAATGTTGGCAATGTTGACGACGCTTCAAGGAGCTTCCCTTTTGCTATGACTCGTATGACATTTAACGTTCTTCTCGTCTTGCTTTCTGAAGAAGGCTGATTCTGAGAGAAGCTTGATCCTTTCGAGGTTTACCAAGTTGTAGGTGATACAGACGAATTCAAAATTCAGTTGTTCGCTTATTCCCTCATTTTGCATGGATCTCCCTTTCGGGTTTTCAATCCATCGGGATACCCATTTTTGCCTGAGTTGTCCAATGCGGCTTTTCAAACTCATCGGGTGTACACATTTTATTATTATTTTCCCTTATCTTTGCCCGAGTCTTTTATTCTGTTTTTGACTCGTCGGGATGCCCTATTTTTGCCTGGACTTACATTCTGTTTTTGCGTCCAGCGGGTCATTTTATGCGAAGTATTTTTTAACTGCATCTGAATTCACAGGGGATGGGAAGTCTTCACCATCCATAGTGTCGAGCATCAGTGCTCCACCAGAGAAAACTTTCTTTACTACAAATGGTCCTTCATAGTTTGGAGTCCACTTGCCCCTGTGGTCTGTATGAGGAGGGAGGATTCTCTTCAGCACAAGATCTCCTACTTGGTACTCTCAGTGCCTGACTTTCTGATCGAAGGCTTTCTTCATTCTCTTTTGATATAACTTCCCGTGACAGATCGCAACCAATCTCTTTTCTTCGATCAGACTCAGTTGTTCGTATCGAGATCGGACCCATTCTGCTTCGTTCAGCTTAACATCCATCAGTACCCGTAAGGAGGGTAATTCAACTTCAACTGGTAGGACTGCTTCCATACCATACACAAGCTGATACGGTGTTGCCCCAGTGGATGTCCTGATTGACGTGCGGTACCCATGCAAGGCAAACGGTAGCACCTCATGCCAGTCTTTGTAGGTGACTACCATCTTCTGCACAATCTTCTTGATATTCTTATTAGCTGCCTCAACAGCGCCATTCATCTTTGGCCTGTAAGGAGAAGAATTGTGGTGTTGGATCTTGAAGTCCCGGCATAGCTCTGCCATCATTTTGTTGTTTAAGTTGGAACCATTGTCAGTAATGATTCGCTCGGGAACTCCGTATCGACAGATGATATCTCTCTTCAGAAATCTGGCTACCACTTGCCTTGTAACGTTTGCATATGAAGCTGCTTCGACCCACTTGGTGAAATAGTCAATGGCAACCAGGATGAATCTGTGGCCATTTGAAGCAGTCGGTTCAATCTTGCCAATCATGTCAATGCCCCACATAGCAAAGGGCCAGGGTGAAGACATCACATTCAAAGGATTGGGAGGCACATGCACCTTATCCGCATAAATCTGGCATTTATGGCATTTTCTGGCGTGGGCACAACAGTCGGCATCCATGGTGATCCAGTAATAACCTGATCTTAGCAACTTCTTGGCCATTGCATGCCCTCCTGCATGGGTACCAAAGGATCCTTCGTGCACTTCATGCATCAACAAGTCTGCTTCTGTTCTATCAACACATCTGAGGAGCACCATATCAAAGTTTCTCTTGTACAGGGAACCATCAGTATTCAGGAAGAAACTACCAGCAAGCCTTCTTAATGTCTTCTTATCATTGGAAGATGCCCCAGGTGGGTATGTTTGATCCTCCAAGAAGCACTTAAAGTCATGGAACCAAGGCTTATCATCCTTGACAACATCTGCTGCGAACACATATGCTGGTCTGTCAAGTCTGGACACTGAAATTTGAGGTACAAAGTTGGCAGCTTGAACTTTGATCATGGATGAAATGGTAGCCAGAGCATCTGCAAACTGATTCTCGTCCCGAGGGATATACTCAAGCTTGACTGTTGTGAAGAAAGTCAATAACCTCCTTGTATAATCCCTGTAAGGTATCAGATGATCCTGGTGTGTGTACCATTTGTCGTTGGTTTGATTAACTACCAAAGCTGAATCTCCGAATACAGTCACTGTCCTGACCCTGAGGTCAATGGCTTCCTCAAGACCCATAATGCAAGCTTCGTATTCAGCTTCGTTGTTAGTGCAGTTAAAGGTGAGTTTTTCCGAGAAAGGCATGTGAACTCCTTTAGGTGTAATGAGTACTGCACCAACACCACGACCATTCATATTGACAGCCCCGTCAAACATCATAGTCCATCCTTCTTCCGGGTCAGGCCCTTCAGTGTGAATAGGCTCTTCATGATCTTTCGCTTTTATGAACATGATGTCTTCATCAGGGAAGTCAAATCTCATAGGCTGGTAATCATCAATAGGTTGCTCAGCAAGATATTCAGACAATACACTGCCCTTGATGGCTTTTTGAGATGTGTACTGGATGTCATATTCTGTGAGGATCATTTGCCATCTTGCAACTCGTCCGGTAAGTGCTGGCTTCTCAAAAATGTACTTAACTGGATCCATCTTTGAGATCAATAAGGTAGTGTGGGTCAACATATACTGTCTCAGTCGGCGAGCAGCCCACGCTAAAGCACAGCAAGTTTTCTCGAGCAGTGAATAACGTTGTTCACAGTCGGTAAACTTTTTGCTCAGGTAGTATATTGCATTCTCTTTTCGACCAGACTCGTCATGCTGTCCCAGCACACACCCCATTGACTCTTCTAATACTGTCAAGTACATGATTAGAGGTCTTCCTTCAACTGGAGGCATAAGGATTGGAGGCTCTTGTAAGTATTCCTTGATCTTGTCAAAAGCCTTCTGGCAGTCTTCGTTCCACCTGACCGTTTGTTCTTTTCTTAGCAGTTTGAACAATGGTTCACAGGTTGCGGTAAGGTGAGATATGAACCGTGAAATGTAGTTCAATCGACCTAAGAACCCTCGAACTTCTTTTTCTGTCTTCGGTGCAGGCATTTCTTGAATGGCCTTAACTTTATCAGGGTCAACTTCAATCCCTTTCTCGCTCACAATAAAACCCAGCAGCTTACCAGATCGCACCCCGAATGTGCATTTGTTGGGGTTTAACTTCAGTTGGTACTTCCTCAGACGCTTGAATAACTTCAGCAGATTTACCAGGTGGTCTTCTTCTGTGAGGGACTTGGCAATCATGTCATCCACATAACATTTGATTTCTTTATGGATCATATCGTGGAATAACGTCACCATAGCCCGTTGATATGTTGCACCAGCATTCTTCAGTCCGAATGGCATCACCTTGTAACAGAACGTGCCCCAGGGTGTGATGAAGGTTGTCTTCTCCATGTCTTCAGGTGACATTTTAATCTGATTGTATCCTGAAAATCCGTCCATGAAGGAGAATACCGAGAACTGAGCCGTATTATCCACCAATACATCAATGTGAGATAATGGGAAGTCATCTTTTGGACTAGCTCTGTTCAGATCCCGGTAGTCAACACACATTCTTACTTTGCCGTCTTTCTTAGGCACGGGTACTATATTAGCAACCCACGGCGGATAGCTAGTTACAGCAAGGGAACCGGCGTCCCACTGCTTTTGTACCTCTTCTTTGATTTTCATTGCCATGTCTGGGCGAGTACGGCGCAGTTTCTGTTTAACCGGCGGGCAATCTTCTCTTAAAGGCAGCTTGTGCATAACAATGTCGGTGTCCAACCCTGGCATATCCTGATAAGACCAAGCAAACACATCCACATATTCCTGAAGCAGATCAATCAGTTGTCCCTTCACTGAGTCTTGTAAGCAGGCCCCGATCTTAACCTCTTTCACATCTTCTTCAGTACCAAGATTAATCGTTTCGACCTCCTCCTGATGAGGAGTGATAACCTTTTCCTCTTGCCTTAACAACCTGGCCAGCTCTTCAGGGAGCTCATAATCTTCTTCGACCCCTTCATCAGCTTGATTGATTGGATTGTCAAAGTCATACGAAGTCATAGCCGTGCTGTTGTCGGTGCGGTCTGAAAGGCACTCTCTGCAAGGGTTCAGATTTGTTCATTTTAGTGATTGATTTTAATCTTGTTTAGAAAGAGTGAAATGAAGTTATTATTTTGAAAACATTGCCATTTATTTTTTTGTACAAAAAGAAAAATGGAAAAACAGTGAGCGGAAAAGACTCATTTGCAAAAGATGTCCGATTGTCATTGATTGATCTATTTGCACAAAAATTACAGATGGCCCGATTACAAAATGAGTCTTTTCATCTTGGGCAAGATGCAAGACTTGATGCATGCTTAAAAATACAGGAAATAATAATTACTCTGCAGGAGTAACCCTTATAATTTCCTGGGAAGACCAGTTTGAGATACGGCTCCCCGGGATCCTTGGACGTATCCAGCTCTCCAGGTTGCGGTCGCTTTCATCCTCGTCTTCCAAGTTGTTCACGGCATCTGGGGTGAGCATCCCCCCACTGATAAAATTGGGCTTCTTAGCAGCCTCTGCTTGATTTTGTTGAGTTGGTTTGTAACCCAACCCAAATCTATCCTCTTTCTTCTCTACAGGCAGCAACTTGCCCCAGCCTTGGGCAGTCCCTTCTTCAACAACCTTCCGGGCTTGCTGATAAGATGTCATTGAGGTTCCAGGCACAGCGGATGCTTCATTTATGTTCAAGGCCTCAAACCCTTGACACATAGTTTCGTGGATCTCCCCATCCATCTCAATGTATTTGTATGTAGCCAGATGGCTGACAAAGATATCTTCCTCTCCACAAATAGTAACGACTTGGCCCTCCCACTCGAATTTTAACTTCTGGTGAAGGGTTGACGTCACGGTGCCAGCGGCGTGTATCCATGGTCTACCCAATAGACAGCTGTAGGCAGGCTGTATATCCATCACGAAGAAGGTCGTTTTGAAAGTCTGTGGGCCAATCGTTATAGGCAACTCAATTTCTCCCAGAACTGATCTCTTAGAGCCGTTAAAGGCTCTCACTACTAAGTTGCTGGGGCGTAATGTCAATCCTTCATACTCAAGCTTCACCAGGGCTTTCTTAGGTAGGACATTGAGGGATGACCTTGTGTCCACTAATACATGAGAAAGAACTGCACCCTTACACTCCAAGGTAATGTGCAAAGCCTTGTTGTGATTGCGGCCTTCCGTTGTCAAATCAGTGTTGGTAAATCCTAGTCCATGACTAGCGTTGACATTTCCAACCACAGCCTCTAACTGATTGACGGTAATCTCCTCTGGCACATAAGCTGCGTGCAAGACTTTTAATAGTGCATTCCGATGAGCCTCGGAGCACATTAGCAATGATAAAATGGAGATTTTGGAAGGTGTCTGGTGAAGCTGGTCCACTATCTTGTAATCAATTTTCTTGATGATTCTCATGAATTCATCAACTTCTTGGTCAAAAGGGATCTTTAAAGCTTCTTTAGCAACTTGTTCTTCTTGCACCATACTCTTCCCTTTTGCCTTGGCAGCAGCTTCTGCTTCGGCATTGGGTCTTGGAATTTGCGGGGCAAAGAGACGTCCGCTTCGAGTGAAGCCTCCGCCTCCCCCCACATTGTCTATTTGTGGCGAAGAAGTTGATGATTCCAAAGTGATTTTCTGCCCTTCGCAGTATAGATCTGAGCCGTAATGCCAAGGGATGGCATTATTGCTTTCATAAGGAACTGGCCCAGGCACTGTGATAGTGACTGGACTGATAGCAGCTGCAGAAGGGACCATGATAGTATGTGGATCATAGTATATTGTAACTGGTGCTCTGATAGGAGTGGCATTTTGTGAGTTGTAGGCAGAATCATTTGCAGGATCATAATATATTGTAACCGTTGAGACACTTTCATTATTTGTTGTTGATGTTGTAGAAGGATTTGTTGAATGAATGGGTGTTGTTGTTGTAGAAGATTCTGAATAAAGGGGTGCTGATGTTGTAGAAGAGATGTTTGTTGACGTATGGTTTGTTGATATGATGGATGGAGCCATTATTGATAGTGCTGATGAATTGTTTGGAATAATTGTTGTTGCAGTTGTAGAAGACTCGGGAGTTGTTGTTAAGGAGATTGCTGGATTTGGAGGTGTTGATGTTGTGATTTGAAGTAGGCCACTCTGGATGATACCATCTATGCCATTTCTCAGGTTATCACACCCATTTACCGAAATGTTGCAATAACTGCACCCGAGCTCACACCCGGGGAACATCTGGCATTCAAGGAGTTGAGCTTTAATCTCTACCAGGGGTGTCCGAATTTGCCCCACACTGGTTATCAAGAAAGACGGCTTGTCTTCCTCAATAGCATTAATTTTGGGTCCTCCGTGGTTGGGCATAGGGTTCTTACTGACATTTGGCGGGGGTGCAAAGTTTAGAGCTTTGGAATCCACTAGATCCTGTACTTTCATGTGCAAAGCTCTGCACTTCTCTGTACTGTGGCCAGGTGCGTTGGAATGAAAAGCACATCTGGCGCTGGCGTCGTAATTTCTGGGCAGACTGGCAGGATCTGGAGGTGCCAATGTCCTTAGCTCAACCAGGTTGAGTTTCAGGAGTTGTGGTAATAATGCGGCATAAGGCATAGGGATCGGATCAATCACCCTATTGGCCTGAGATGGTCTCTGTTGAAAAGGTCTTTGCTGATTGTTGTTGCTGGTGTTGTTGTTATTATAATTTCTCTGAGGTGGATATTGAGCTTGTTGCTGGTAGTGGGGTTGTTGTTGTGGTTGGTATGCTGGTTGTGGATGAATTGGAGCGGGAATGGTGACAGCTGCCACTGACCTATGAACATACTGGGGTCTGCCCCTGCTGGCATGGATAGCATTAGTCTCACCAGTTCTTCTTGGGCCCACAAAAGGCTTTCTTGGGTTGCTGGACGAGCTCGCTCCATTGTCGGAAATCTTACCCATTTTTAGAAGGCTCTCAATTCTTTCTCCAGCTATGACTACATCCGCGAAGCTGGTGGAAGAAAAGGCAGCTAGCCTATCAATGTATGTCCCTTGAAGGGTGTTCATAAACATGTCGGCCATCTCCCTTTCCGACATGGGTGGCTGGACAGCAGCAGCAAGCTGTCTCCACCTCTGGGCGTACTCCCGGAAGCTTTCTCTGGACGACTGGGACATTCCAATCAGGAGGGTCCTGTTGGGAGCCATATCCAGGTTGTACTGGTATTGTCTAATGAAGGCCTCAGCCAGGTCCTTCCAGCATCTGATGGTCGCTCTGGTCAAATGAGAGTACCATTCCCTTGAAGCTCCTGTTAAGCTGTCTTCGAAATAAAACATCCACAGTTTTTCATCCATGGTGTATGCCTTCAGTCTCCCCAGAAAGGATTGCAAATGGGTTCGTGGACAGGAAGTTCCGTTGTGCTTCTCAAAGCATGGAGGTTTAAACTTGTGAGGTATTCTTACTCCGTCCACTAAGCCCATGTCCATGACATCAAAGCCCAGAGAATTTTGAGACTCTAGAGACCTTAATTTCTCAGCAATTTCATCCAGCCTTCTGTCATAGGCTTCATCCCCTGCTCCCATCACAGTGAACTGATCTTCTTGGGGGTCTTCTTGTAGTACTCTGCCTGTAGTAGCATTCCCTTGCACATTAGCAGGGATGTTGATCTCTGGATGAAGGTGGGGCCCAAATACTGGGGGATTAATATGAGGCTGAACCCTCTCATTGTTGCTTGTTCCACTAGTCCCTAGATGGGGGTCTTCCTAAGTCTTCCTTTCTACTAAAGCCCTTAATCTTTCTTGGCTCTGAGCCAACCCATTCATCACTTCCATAAACTGAGTCATCTGGTTTCTCATTTCCAACCTCTCATTGGTCATTTGAGTCCTGACTTCGGTAAGATCCTGTTGTACCTGGTCCATCTGTATACCCGGAAGATTGTTACGAGTGGGATATCTGTGTGGACGGTTGAGTGGGAACACCCGACGGCGAGCAATAGTTCCTGAACCACAACAGAGTTAGTAACAAACAAAACAAAAACCTACAAAATAAAACAAAAGGTTAGTATGCAATGCAGTATGCTTATTTGTTTCCAAGGTATCCGGCTTGGCACTTGGTTTTGACCTTTCCAGACCCCTGAGGAAGATACTTTGATGTTGCTTAGGAGAAAGAGGTCCAAATGAAACAAACTAACGGATATATTACAAAAAGTGAATGGTACATAGTTTGTTTTTTACAATACATGCCCCTGAGGGGTCAAAATACAACATAAAAGGAAAAGTACATGAAATGAAAGCAACAACAAGCAAAAAGTCAGACACCAAGACCAAACTCATCCTCCTGAACTTCCTTCAGAAGTGCTTCAGTTACCGGATCAGCTGGACGTTCAGTGAGGTTCCTGATAAGAAGATTCCTGGTGGCAATAGCAGCAGTTAACTTCTTGTGTCTGCCCTGGTCCTTTGACCTCTTCACACCAGCCCTAATCTTCAATTCTGAGATCTCCTCCTGGGCTGCTAGCAGGGCTTCCTGTTGCTCCTTTGCATTAGCCTCCAGCTGCTCAATCTTGTCCTGAGTCCTTTTATCTTCCTGAGTACGAGCTTCAGTAATCCGGACCCACCTAGCTTGACTCTCCTTCAGATATAAATCAGTCCTGGCCTTCTGAAACTGAGCCTCCTTACAGGCATTCTTCAAAATCTGTTCTCCAGCCCTTGACTTCTTGATGTAATCCTCTGACTTCTCAATCCTGGCTAGATGCTCCACTCTAAGCTTTTCCAACCTTTCAATGTCCAGACGACCATCACTCCTCTCCCAGAGGGTCTTCTGTAGAGCCTGAGTCAGATTTTCATTCCTCTCTTTCAGTTTCTCAAACTCTTCTAAGCTGACAGTGGCTGGAGGTGGTGCTGTGGATGGTCCAGGTGCATCCTCAATGGTGAAGGGAATCCCATAAATTTGAGCCTTGGCATGAGACCATTCATGATACTGTGCTGAGGCCACATTGTTGCATCTCCCAAGAATGGCCATCCCTTTGGTCTGGACATTGTCCCAAGCCCAGGATGCCTGCCTGACAACAGCTAGATTAGGCTTAATCTCACAGTAAAGGGTTTCAGCCAAGTCTTGTGCTCTAGGAGGGTGGACCAATGCATAGCCCAATTGTCTTTTGAATAACAGAGGGTTGTAGTTGATGCAACCCTTCACTCCTATTAGAGGTACATTGGGGAACTGCCCACAACTAGTAATGATGTCCCTGCCCTTGGTGCTCTGAGTGCACCACCTAATGTCATCTGAGGTCAAAGCAATGAGTCTTCTAGCCCAATTCTTCTGTTGGTGAGGATTCAAGAATGCATCAGTCTTGGACAAGTGTTTGAGCAGCCAGGTATGGAACAGGGGAGCACAGCATCTCACCAGCCTTCCTCTTTGCTTTTCATTCCTTTGGTGAACAGAGTAATAGAAATCTCCCAGTAAGGTGGGCACTGGGTTCCTCAGAATGAAAAGGTGAATGGCATTCTTGCTAATAAACTTAGGCTCATCTGCAAAAAGTATAACCCCATATATGCTGAGGGCTAACAAAGCACAGACTGCCTTCCATTCTCCCAAGGAGGCCTTCAAGATAGCCTGAGAAGTCAAGAAATCCAAGTGTAGACCAGAGATTCCAGCCTTGGTTGTCATGTTCTGCTCAATCAGACAAGGTTCCAGATACAATGCCTTTGCCACTTCTTCATTACTGGGAAAAGCCATCTCAGGGTTGAAGGGGACACCACCCCTGACAGGTACACCAATCAGTGATGAATACTCTTCCAACAAGGGTCCCAACTGAAAATTCTGGAAGGTGAAGCACCTCAGGGGAGGATCATAGAACTGTAGACAAGTGTGAATCAAGCTCCTCTGAGAAGGGTCCAAATCCATAACCACATCAAGGATGCCTCCATAATGTTCCCTGAATAATGGTATATGGTCTGGAGTAATAAAGGCCTGGATCTTCCTGAGGCCAGTCAGCTCAGGCTCAAAGAAATGATATGAGATATTGCTCTTCTTGGGTGCCATGTTGCTGAAGAAGAGCTGAAACAGATGCTGATGATGATGACTGATACTAGAAGATGGGCCACTGACAGGCTAATACTGATGATGCAGGTGACTGAAGCAGGTAGCTGATGAACAGGGGTCTATACTGATGAAGGGGTCAAAAACCAAGCCAAAATATGATATGGATACCCTGAAAAACAAATAAACACATGTTAAATGATGCAAATGATGATGTATGCAAATGATATGCAAGGGTTTGTGATCAAGCTGGATCTGATTAACTGTCTTGATATAAGTCCATGTATGTTCAAGAAATCCAGATGGAGGTTCATAAGTCCAGTAACCAAGGTGGGGGACTCAAATAAAGAGTCACATGTCCAGGGTTAAAATCACAAGAACTGTCCCAAAATGGAGTACTCTTAATCAAAACAAGGTAACAGGGCATGCTGAGGTCAAGGGTACCTGCAAACCTGTAAACAGCCCAACCCCCTCACAGGTGGTGTTCTAAAACAAGGATCCTCAGACTTGGATCAGTTATGAGAAGTGTAAACACTTCTTACCTGGAGGTACAATGCTTACAATAACCATAAAAGATCCTCCTCTAATTCACCTCAGTTTCTGAAGGTCATAACTAAAGGTCATCCAGACTTAGCAGGCTTCCCAGATAGCCCTAGCACTACAGGAGATCTGTAGCACAGAGTTCTCAAGAAGAAACCCATATCTGAACCGTGTTTCATATTCCCGCACCAGACCGAAATGGAATGGGAAAGAAAATGAACCACTCTAGTCTAGGTGTCACTCAGGTCCCAGGTATAGGACCTTAAACTCTCAATAGAACCCCACCCACCAAAACAAAACCAGATCCAGCTAGATACGGTATGACAGTATGATATATGTAAAGCTGTAAAGAAAGCAGTAAACAACTGTACATAAAGCAAAAAAACAAAACAAATATACAAGCACAAATAGCACATAACACCCCAGTAAACATAAACCAATCAAGCACTAGGAGGAACCCACAAAAAGAACCAGAAGCCCTGGTTACAGTATAAAGGATCCCCAGCAGAGTCGCCAAGCTGTCGCTCCCAAAAGATGAGACTGGGCTCAAATGAGGTACAGACGCGAACGGTCGGCGAACGAAGGGTGTGAGAACACACAGGAGTGAACTCACAGGAGAAGAAAAGAGTCGCCAGCTAGGCATTTTTATCCCGGAGGAAAGGTAATGCTGCATAGACCTAGAAAGATATGGATAAGACGGTTGCGAACCAGAGAGACTGAGAAAGGGGGTTGGTTACAACCTGGGAAGGTATTAGCACCCAGATTGTCCGTCGTACTCGACGGGATCCACGCTTAAAAGATTTGTGTTTTAAAGGGGTAGTGTCAGTGCAATCTGTGTATAAAGGCTGGAAAGAATGCAAGTGTCAGTGTAAAAGAAGTGTGAAGTGTATAAATGTACAGTGTCAGTGTAAGAACAGGAATAAGATGCTCAAGATCATGAGGCTTAAAGAATAATGCTGGAGGAGGGGGGATATACAGAGACTTTTGTTCGATAACTGTTAAGTTATGCCTACGTATCCTCTCGTGCAATGAGGAAGTCAGAACACCGTAGTTCGACCCAAAAAGACTGAAAGATGACTTGACTTGTGAACTGCTTACTTGTCAATGCTCAAGTGTATGACCTGTCTGGCTCAGGTGCAAACTGTCTTGCATTAGACGGAAGAAGCGAGTTCTCGTTTGTGAGTGAAGATGATGAGAAAAGAATCCCGAAGGAGACGATTATTGTTTGTTTTTGTGTTTTCAGTCTTTTATTGCTTTTGAAAGTTTGTCATAAGTTAATGAGCTTAAGCCTAAACCAGTGGATTTAGTAAACTCATCACATCTTCCCTCTGATTAGGGGTAATGAGAATACCTTAAGTGTGAAGTCAGCTTCTCACACTTAAGCACCATGGTGTAAGATTAAGATCATTAACCTACCTGTGATTAATTAGATGTTTTTGTTGTTTTTGTTTAGTGTTAAGTAATGAGGTTAAGCCATAATCAAGGATTAAACAGACTCATTACACCATCCTAATAGAAGGATAATAGATGAGAGTGTTTAAGGTGAGGAAAGCTCCTCAACTTAATCCATGATTAGGGATTAAACTCATGACAAAACAAAGCCTTTATTAAGTGGATTTTAGTTAATGATAAGATGATGAAGTGATTTTTTAGGGTTTGTAAGACAACTTGAGGGGGACTTGTCCATTAACACTAGGGTTAGTCCTTCTTAACCAATTAAGGAAGAATTAGAACCCTAATGCAAGGCCCAAGTTACAAGCTTGATGTCTTGATGATTATTAGATGAATTGATTAAAGGATTTAAACACATTAAGGGTTTAACACTTAGGATTAAAGTTATACACTCCATCCTAATAGAAGGATGCAAGCATAAGCTTAATCACAAAGCCTTAAAACCTTTAGGGTTTAGTCCCTGATTATGAGGTGAGAAGAGAAGACTCAAAAGAGACACAAAGGTAGAATCTAAATGGGGGGACTAATCAAAACCCTAATTATTGTCATGCTTGGTTGTTCCTAAGGTTTGTGAGGTTTACAAGAAAGATCTTCAGAGAAACCACCAGGAAGCAGATGAAAGGAGCAAAGAGAAGCAAAGTAACTTGCTTCATTTAAGAAGACAAGTCACTTGAAGAAAGAAAGTAAGATGAAGAAGAAAGAGCAAACTCAATCTCAAACACAAGATAAAATGCAGCAATGATGCATAAGAGAGATGAAAAGAAATTGTGAGAAGTGGAGGCAAATTCACTTCTCAAAGTGACTTACCACCTGAAAAGTTAGTGAAAGAAATGCAATGCAATGCAAAATGAGATGAAATGACATGATTCAAACCAAAACCAGGAGCATAAACATGATGCTAATGATGCTAAGAGATGATGCACATATGAAACAAGGCATGGGGATGATCATGCAAACATATGGATGCAAAAGGAACATGCTTAGAACCATGAACATACATGAAAAGTTATGGAATGCAAATGACATACAAAATGGCAAATGAATGATGCAATGATCAAACATGCTTCTAATATGTCTTAAGATGTCTAATGAATCAAATGGATGCATAAAATGTCATGGCAAGTCATGGTATGCAAGCAAATGCAAGATGGATGCAAATGAAGCCCAAATTAGGGTTTATGATCAATGCACAAAACAAAAATCAAAACCAGAAGCAAACATCAAGATAAAAAATTGAAAATGCATTCAAGGGAACCCTAAACCTATACAAACTCACTGCCCAAAGGAGGGGATCCAATTCTTAACCTAGTGAAAGTTATGAATTTCCTAAGATTGCTAGGGTTTTAAGGTACCTTGTCAAGAAAAATGCCAAACAAATTGAAAATTCAAGATCAATCCATGCCAATTTAATCCTATAAACTACATGCTATACAAGATGTAATTTAAAAAGAATCAAAGTCCAACTCCTAAAGACTAGGCAGAAATGAATTTTTGAACATTGGATCAAAATAATGCTTTGAAATGAAATTAATTCCATGAAAAATTGTCAAAAGACATCAAGATCAAAAAAGAAATTTGGTTTGAGGGTTGGACAATGTTTCTAAATGATTTCAAATGTTTCATGAATTTTTTTGTGATTTTTAAATACCTAAAAGTATTTTTAATTAATTAATTCTCATTAATTAATTAAAAATAAACTTTTAAATGATTTAAAAATATTTTTTTAATGCGAAAAATAAAATAAAAATGTTTTTGGTTTCTGAAAATTAATAAAAGGTTGTATAAAAATTTTCAGAATTTTTCAATAATTTTTACTATTTTTAATAAAATGAACAAAACAAATCAAATAAAATGAAAAATAAAATGAAATTAAACTGAAAATGAGAAAGTATGCAAGATCAAGGGCCAGCATTCAAATTCACACGCGCGCGAATTGACTTGGCGCCAGATCCAAGGGCTGGAATTCAAAATCTCCTAATTAATGTCATTAACCCTAATCTTGCCCTAATCACTTTCAGATGACCGGAACAGTGTTCCGGTCATCTTCTCCGGCGGGCTTCTCACTCAATCTCTCTCAAAACGCCATAAAAACTCACCAAACTCTCCAGAATCAAACCTCAACTCATTCTAAACAAGATTCAGCCAGCAAAAATCATTTATTTCACATGAACAACAAGATTCGAAGCAAAACGGAAAATTACTCAGAAATTTCAGAAGTTCATGAAATGCTTAATACTTGACTATTTTCAAAACTAAACACATCAGCATCACCAGTGAAGCATGTAGAATCATTCTATAACATAAAATGAGAGTTCTGGAAAAATAAATGCCATGGCTACCTGAGCTTGAGCTTTCGAAATAGGGACTTTCTGGCCAGTTCTTTGCTTCAAATCCACTCCAGTGAACCTCCTAAGAAGCTTGCAATGCTTGGTTGGAGTTTAAATGGCCTCTGGAGAGAGTTTGCAGAATCTCAGTTCATGAAATGTGAAAATCGTGTTTTTGATTGTGGAGGTTTCAGGGCAAAATGAGGGCAGGGAAATGATCAGTGAGGTTTATGGAGTTGAATGGTGAAAAAAGTTTGAAGGTTTGATGGCTGAATCAAGAGATTCGAAGGCTCTTGCAAATGAGAGGATTTTTGAGTATGCTGTGTTCTTGGAGTTTCAGGCTTGTGTGTCTTATGAAACTGAAGCCTTGGGATGTGTTTGTAAGGTCTGGATTGGGCAGAGAGTGGTTGTGTCACTGTGGGATTGGTATGGCTTCAAGTTGCAAAAAGTCAAGCAAGTTGTACTTGGAGGTATGGGCAAGTGGCAGGCTAGGATAGGAGCATGGTTGAGTTCAACAAAGATCAAGGAATGCTTTTGGATCAGATTTTATGAACTGAGGCAAGTGGATGAGAAGTTTTGATCCCTTTTGCAAATTGGCACAACTTTGGCCCCTTTTGTAATTCTTGAAGTTTAGGGCATGGAACTTAAGAAATTCTTGGGCCAATCTGAAGTTTGAGTCATGTATGATGTTTGTGTAAAGGTTAGACATCAATTAGAAGTCACAAATTGCCTTGGTACAAGAATTTGCAAGTTTCCCTCTTTGGTGCATAACTTGAAATTATGTGATTTTTCCCAACTTTGACAAGCCATAACTTTTGATCCAAAATGAATTAGGTCATGTTCTTGTACTTTTTGAAAAGGGAATGATCCATTCTACAACTTTCATGACCAAAGTTTTTCCATTTGAAGCATTTTTGAATCAAAAAGCAAGGGTTGAAAAAGTTTCCCAAAATGGTAATTTCATTAAAAGTCAAACTTTCCCAAAAAGTCAACTTTGCAAATGACTTGAAATTCTTCAATTTTGTGAACTTATAACACCTTCCATGATCAAATAAAGATCATACATAATCAAAATGATGATGAACACCCTTTGGTTGGGTCATTGGGGGCCTCAGATGCCCTGATTTTGCACTGACTTGCTTAGAAAGTCAACCCTTGATCAGATGACTTCCCCAATGAATTTCTTCATGAAAATTGATATGCATGATCCCTATACCATATAGAGACCAATAGAAACAAGAATGACCAAAAAATTTGGAGTTATGGCCTTTGAAACCAAAACCCTAATTCTAGGTCATCTGTGCAGTTAAACCTGGCTCTACTTCCATGCCATTCCCAGTTCTTGTGATTCTTTGATTTTCTTGACTTTGAGAGGATATAACATGATGCTTGAACACACATGGACCCCTTTGAAGTGATTGATGACCTTTGGAGTGGCTCAAGAAGCCCTTGGATTGCTCAGATCACAAACCCTAGATGCAGATGACTTTGAACCAATGCAATGAATCAAAAATGTGATATGAGATGATATGATTGAGCTTATGCATATGAGGAGATCATAAGCCATGGTGTGAATGGGTGAGGGCAAATTTGGGGTGTTTACAACTGGCGGATTCTCTCTTTGAAAAGTCGCCAAGCTACGTGATCCAGCATCTTCACTAACATTTGGCAAGTTCTGCACAGCTTGTGCCATCGTTTGCATCGCAACAGCCATCACAACGTCGTTCCTTCCAGCCATCTCAACTTATCACTACAACACAACCAAAAGTTAGAACAATAACAATGCTAGATTGTAAGACAACTAGACAACTAAGACTCGACGTTTGGCCGGACAGACCGACCTGCTCCGATACCATTAATGTAACACCCCATTTTCTACCCGTGAAATATAAATAAAATCAGAGTTCATAAAACGTCCGCACAAACGGGATATTACATTTCAACTTTCAACAAAATTCAACTTTAATTAAAACATGTTTAATACACAGCACTTTGCATGGTTAAACATAAAACAACTTCATTTATTAATTCAACTTCATAATAACATTACGCAGCGGATTGTTAAAACAAAGGCAACATCTTTATTCAACATAAAACAACTTCAAAATAAGAAATAAGTATTCTAAGTCTTCAATTAAATAAAATTCAACAATAAAAAATGATCAACAAAACAGACTTGCGTCAATCCCCCCGAGTGCTACGTATTAGAGCGACTGACCACCAACTCGACAAATGGTAACCGGCTACTCTTCAGGATTACCTGCACATTACCACATAGGGTCAACATTCAACAAAAGGGGTGAGTTGCGATAATTATAAGCAGTATATGAAAAACAATACAATGAATAAGGATGGTAAACAAAACATCACTTTACAACTTTAATCAAACATCAACATAAACAATTCAACGAAAATACAACTTTAATGCGACTCGACTAATTATGCATGTGGTACTATTGGAGTAGAACTCCCAACTTAAATTAATTGCTAGGTTATCGAGGCATCAAGGCATAAACCTTCAACTTTCAACTTAAATTGCCAATCCAGGCCAACATGGTGTGAACAACGGCTCCGACAAATGCAAATGACTTATATGGCATACACGACTTTAAACTTCAAACAACATGACGGCAATAGAAACACGGCAACGTTTACAACATAATCAACTCAAAATCAACTTTGGCCTATCAAGCCTACAACATAGCAACTTTAATATTTTCCATAACCGGAACAACTTAACAACTCGTTTGTACCTGTAGCAACATTTTACAACATAATTTCCAACAAAGCAACTCATCAAAATCAACTATAATATTATCCGACTTACCCCAAAATATTTCGTTAAAATCCGAGTAACTCTGTTTTTCACCTAATTCGGCTGAACCGACTAACTGGTATTGTTTTCTAACTTTCTGCGATTAATACGATTTTATTACAACATTTGAATTTCCTATGTCCTGTTAAGAATTATTTTTCATGGAAATCATATTGCTACCACTGTTTCTACTAACTTATTAAACCAGCATTTTCTGCTAAACTACACACTACAGTGTTATTTTAAAAATTGGTTTCTTACTGTTCGTATTATATGTACTGGAAACACTAATCCTCACTACTAATTATAGTTCATCTTAAATCTTCTAATTCATAATTTAATTTAGATTAAAGTCCACAAATATTACTTAGATTATTTATAATTGGATTATTTATAGTTTAATTAAAAAAAAGGCATTAAGTAAAAATTGAACATTTCTCCAAAAGAGAGGGTGGCCTGCGCCACCCTTGATTCTCTCTTCAGACATGGCCTGCGCCATGCTTATAGGCACAAGCACATGGCCTGCGCCATGCTTTGTTTTTGGATCGAAGGTTGCTCTTACGATCGGATTCCGGAAATCGTTTCAGATTGCAGTTTTCCCTCTCACAGCTCTTCTCCCACGTTCTTGCACTTTCTGTTTTCTAATTCCTCTACTGATACAAAACTAACTCCTATTTCTCTTACTATTTGGTTTTATTAAAATTAAACTAATATTATCACTACTAATGGGCTTAGCAATAACACCTCCTATTTTACTAATCTGAACACAAATTCTAGCCCACTAATCAATTAACTCACAACTATATTTATTAATTCTAATAAATAATTCTACGACTTCCGACTTATTTTTCCGACTTATCGACTTAATCAACTTCAACATAAATATACCGACGAACACAAATAATTAATTAAATAAAATAATTAATTAAATATTTGGACATTATAACTCTCCTCCACTTAAAAGATTTTCTTCCTTGATTATATATTTTAAACTTATCAAATGTATCCATTATGACACCATCTCTTGAATTTCATCCATATATAGGTTTGAAAATATTATCAAGAAAATACTACACTCAGTATTATTATTTATCATCTGAATGATGAGAGAGCATAATAAAGGAAATAAATCCAATATAAAATATTGATGAGACACTTTGCCTTACCCTTATTTTCATTTTGCATACTCATAGGGACTAATCAATCCTCAACATTTGAGAAATTTGCCTTGTTCTTGTTTCTGGAAATCCAATGAATAATTCAGTATCAACATCTACAATTGGACTACTTTGATCCGCAAAAGGTTCAGCCTCAGCTACATTTTCTCTATCATCCTTCTTTGCTTGCTGTGATGAATAACTATCATACTGCAGGGAGAATGTTTCAAGTTTGATATCAAATGTAGAATTTTCAATATTTCCATTAGGGTAGGATAGGACTAATGCCACATAGAAAATGAACTCACCTTCTCAGAGAGCCTGGTATTTTCAGCATCTAGAGTTTTTTCCTGTATTCAAAATAACTTTTTCTTTAATGTAATGCTAGGTTGGAGTTTTTTCTATATACATAATATGAAGACAGATTACTAGATTACCTTTTCTTTTAGCTGACCAATCTGTTCCCGGAAAACCTCGGCCTGAAAAATAGAAAGTTCATAAGTGAAAAATTTTCTTTAAACTTCTAGAATTTATCAGTTTTTTTTTATTGTTTTTTTCATTCTATTCTAACCTTTTTAACTCGAATTTTGGTTATACTCTTCTCCAACTGTTGCTCTATCCTTTGTAGTTCATCAAAGGAACAAGTCCTGAAACCTTCTCCTAAGAATTTTCTGCAAACGGCGACATGTTTTCATCTTAGACATTGAATATTGTAAAAATAATTATGAAGATGAATAGAAACTGAATAGGTTTAACCGTTTGGAAGTCTCGAGAAGATCAATCTTTTTCATCATGTTTTTTGCTTCTTCCTTCAAACGCTGTAATATATAAGGCAGTTTCGTTCAAACTCTATTATAATGAAATTGAGAGTCTAGAAAAATGAATAGAAAGAGAGTATATGTAATTAAATTAACCCGATTAATTTCTGCAGATTCAGATGTTGTTGGAGTATTATTAATCCTGGTATGACTGCGATATCGTTCAATTGTTTCTTGAATGCTGTAACAATAGAGCAAATGTTACAGATTAATTCAAGGTCCAAATATATAAGTAGGCACTTGCTAATAATTGGTTAAAAAATTAGAAGACTCGCAAGAATGCATGTGAGAAAATGAAATATCAATAGAATATGCAAAAAGAAGGGAAAATTAAAAGAGAAAATTGAAAAGTAAGAAACTCACTCATTGTCTTTCTATAATTTCATATGCATTACACGCATAATCAAATTTTTGGTCATCTAATGAATGAATGCTCTAATTTAGTTATGCTGTTATCACACTGTTAGGTAGTTAGAAATGATAAATTAACTGTCTTGGGAGCATAACAAGCTACAGTTAGTTTGTTACTAATTTAGTCACTTGATATATGTGTTAGAACTTGTTAAACACACATGAACAAAAAATAGAAAAGATGTTTTGAATTTGATTATGCATTTTGTATTTCTTATACACGGTTACATTGTGAATACTTATACTTGTTAGTTGCATTTTAGGTTCTATTCATGAAGTGCGTAAGTAATCACAATGTGAACATTTTAGGTTCAAATCATCAATCTAGTTATGGTAAGAGATATATGTCACTGAGTAGTTACTGATAGCATATGACATTTTAATCAGGTTCCTGCATAAATATTGTATTACCTTATTGTATATAACTCATAGGAATATAAATATACCCTAATGTGTCCTCATTACACAAACAACATTATACAGAAAAATACTCTTTCATATGGTGTCAGAAATTAAGGGTTTCACGATCCATTCTTTTGTGCCCTAGAAACCTCTCAGCCCACAATACACAACTATGTTGCAGGTCTCTATTTTCCGCCACTGCACATCTGATCACTGACGCATCGCCGCCACTAGTTTAACAACACTTTGACAAACCCAGCGCCGCAACGCTCACCTCTGGCTAACGTCACACACGCCCTCACGTGCGACAATAGTCCTGACGCGTGAGCCCCATGCCCACTGCCTCCGATCCATTTTTACGGTGTGTTTTCGCCCCGTTTCGCTGTTTGTTCCAACCATCATTATCCTCCCCACCACTAAGAAACCTTGTTTTCACTGTTTTTAGATATCAAATATCATTGGAGATCCATCCATAACCGATTATGTCACTTTTACCAATGTTCTGCTCATCCCGTGCGACAAACTAATCAGAACAGTCAACTGTGACATATGGGTCGGCGCCATCTAGTTATGGTTTCATGGTCAAGGAATTGAAGATCACTTGACCAAACAATCGAAAGAAATTGTTATCGTTCATCACTAAATGGAAGCAAACAAATGCCTTTCTTTGCAACGTGTTATGGTTTTCCATAATGTGTACTCTTCAAGATGCAATATCAAGCGTTTACTACTTGCTACGAGGTTTGGGAGAAGGCTAAGAAAGTTTTCTCGAACAATGTCCATGGTGTCTACAATGTCATCCTTAATCTTAACTATTTGAAGCTTGATTCGTTAAGTGTTAATTTTTCAACCCTAATGTCGTTTACAAATGATGCAATAGCTTATGAAAACCAACGCATCAAGTTTTTCATGATGATGGCACTTATCGAATTGCCACCAAATCTTGATTTCGAGAAAAGTTTTACGCTTGGCTACTCATCATACTTTTAGAAACGTCTCTACACCATCTCTCACTGAATCATCTGCTCTTACTTCCCACTACCATAATCATGATGGACGAATCGGAGGACGTAGTGGCCAGTGCCATGATTTTCATTCTAACTATTATAATCGTCACAGTCATATTGAAGCTGAATTTTGTACAAAGGCAAAAGAACAACATCGACAACCATGGGTTGATATTGTTACTCAACCGACTATTACTAAAGATGTTACTATTTCGGCTGCTAATCACAATGAATTCGTCAAGTTCAAAGCAATCCATCAACCATCATTTTCTACTATTGTTGCTCAGTCTGGTAATCCTCTAGCCTTCGTCTCTACATTCTCCCTTGGTCCTTAGGTTCTTAACTTCGGTGCCTTTAATCATATGAATGATAATAAATCTCTTTCATCTCACTTGTCTTATTCTGAATATTTGCCTTATGTGACTGTGGTACATGGCTCTAAAATCAAATTTCAAGACATTAGTCAGGAATACTCACTTCCAAACTTTTCTTTAGATTTTGGGCTATATATTCCTTGTTGTCCTTTTAATCTAATATTTGTCAACAAACTCACTCTTACTCTTAATTATTCACTTCTTCTTATTGATAATTATGTTTATGTTCATGATTGGTGTACATGACAGACGATTGGAGGAGGGGTGAGTCTGGAGGATTATATCATTTATCTCCACTGGTGGCATGTGCTTCCATTTCTTTTCAAAACCTTACACATCAGCATTTGGGACAGCTTAGCCATAATAAAATGTTTCTTTTAGTTCATAGTTTTTCTATAATTTCGTCATTTGAGTGTCAGTCGTGTCAATTAGGCAAACATACTTGTCCCACCTATTATCAACAAGAAAATAAAAGTGTTGTGTCACTTTCTGCTTTTGTTCATTATAATATTTGGGGTCCTAGTCGTTTCAAGTCATCTTTGGTATATTATTACTTTGTAACTTATATAGATGATTTTTCACGATGTACTTGGTTATGTTTAAAGAAAAATCGTTAAGATGTTTTCCATATATTCCAATAATTTTTTGCCGAAATTAAAAACTAGTTTGACACTTCCATGAAATTTTACACACTGATAATGCACATGAATATATGTCATTATAGGTTCAATATTTTTTAACATCATAGGGGATTATTCATCAATTAGTATGTGTCTACACACCACAACAAAGCAATGTCGATGAATAGAAGAATCTTCTTTTAGTTGATATTGCACAAACTCTTTTACTTCACCACAATGTCCCTTATCTTATTTCGGAATATGATATTCTCTCAACCTATCACCTTATCAATCAAATGAATTCATCGGTCCTTCAAGATCAAATTCCATACTTTATCTTGAACCCGGAACATGATCTCTACTCCATTCTTCTTCGTGTCCACATGCTTTGTTCATGACCTTAGTCAAGTTAAAGACAAACGTTTTACCGATAGTCACATCTAGTTATGTCACATGAACTTGACCTTCCAATAGCATTAAGAAAATTTATCTATTCTCATCATACTTATCCTAAAATTCTCGTGCTTTAAATTATGATTATCTCTCTAGTTCCTGTGTTTCTTTTGTTTTTACTTTGTATTTTTTGTCTATTCCTAAGTCTACATGTGAAGTTATGACTGATCCCAATTGGCATCATGAAATAGTGGGAAAAATACCACTTTGTATTCAAATAACACTTGGGACAATGTATCTTTACCCCCATACATAACTACGGAGGGATGTCGATGGGTTTATAAAGTGAAAGTTATACCTTATGATCAGATTGATCGTTTCAAAGCTTGTTATGTAGCTAAAGGATACACACGGATATTTGGTCTAAATATGGTGACACCTTTTCTCTGGTGGCCAAGATCATAACTATGAATCATCAACATATATAAGATCCACTTCTGGATATTGTGTTATTATTGGAAGAAATATGATCTATTGGAGAAGTAAGAAACAAAACATAGCTGAACTTTCTAGTGCTAACGTTGAATACCGTGTTATGTAAGTACCCTTAAAAGAGCTCATATGACTTCAAAATTTACTCTTAGATCTAGGTTGGGAGATCTTTAGGCCATAAAACTCATATGTGAAAATCAAACGACACTCCACATTGCATCGAATCCAGTTTTCCATGAATGAACCAAACTCATAGAAATAGATTGCCATTCGTAACAGAAAAGGTACTTCAAAAGAAATAACCACCTTGGAGTCGGTCCTTGGTGGTAGGCCGACAACCACTATCGCACTTTTAACTTTGATGTTATCTTAGTAGTATTTTATGGCTACATCCTAGCCTCCTTTTACAACACTTATACTTCAACGTCATATATAGTGTAGATATTACTACCTATAGAACATTGAAGGTATGATGACCTAAGATTATGTAGTATGATGTTCGTGTTTTCACAATGAGATATTTGACTTTTAAGGATTTGAAAATCTCACCCAATTTAAAAATTGTTATAATTGAAACATAGCCTCTAACTTGTAAATGTTCACCTGAGAAATCCACCTATGAGTCATTAAATGGTTATAGGTGATTTGGATCTAGTTGCGAACTTTCGTATGCATCCTAAAAAAGGAACTAATGAATTTCTCAAATGTAATATCTTATTAGCAATGTTGTTGTACGCAGCCTTACGTTGGCACGCGAAACTTCCTAGACTATCCAATACTATAACCTTTCAAAAAGGGTTAATCCATTTGATCTTTGAGACCAAGCATCACAATTTGTTGACCACAGGCTTATTCAACGTACGTCTTGGGAACTCTGAATCCTTGTAGGTATACTTGGCACACTCTAGAATTGGGATATGCTCGTATGATAATTCTAGCATGGGCTATACGTCGGTAATTTCAATGAAACCCTTTCCCAAAATCATGTATATTCAATGGAGGAAATAATGGTAACTGAGAAATGTTACATCAAATGCAAAGATATCAATGTAAAAAAGAGGGATAGAAATGGGAAAAAAACAAGAGAGGAAGGTCAGAACCTTCCAATCAACGCAAAATCCACTTTCCTCACCTGATCATGGACATAGTGACCTTCAAGCTTCCTAGAAGGTCAACGGAGAACTATACGTCAAATACCAAGTGGGAACAAATTTAGTGGGAGGAGTACCATATTAAGGTCATTCATGATCCCACAATCCCAAAGTGAAAGGTGATGGAGAAAGAGTCCAATAAATGATGTAAATATCATAAAGTTAAAGGGTCACCACATATGATTTTCATAGCCTTAAAAAGGAGGCATAACGCCTTATCCAAGAAGGTAACTTAGGAAGATATGTTAAGGCACATCATATATATTTGGATCAAGATCAAGACCTTCAAGATGTGAAGAGCTCAAAAGTCCTTAGCCAGGTAGAGAGAAAGAACCAAATTAGAGCCATGGGGATGAAGCAACATAGCAGACTCTCAACATCGTCGCTAGAGGTTTCATCGAGGAGTAGAGTCGAGTTATCTTAAAAGAGATGGGTCCAACATTTACGATCGCTTCTCAAGGTGGTTTCCTTAAGTTTCCTGCAAAGAAAAAGATAAGAGACAACCATGCAAACATCTAATAAATAACAAAGGGAGGATCCTTATTAAAAGCCTTTTTCCCCTCGAGGGGTATATGTGAAAATAGTGTGTCCTTAGAAAATAACTTGTCTTTCCTGGTATTCACACATAGAGTTCAAACTCGTTTAAACTTAAGACTCTCCACATAGCATTTCCTGACGATTTATTGGTCTCATTGGATGAATCCAAACCACTCGTCAAAGAGCAGGTACTTCATGCACAAGTATAAATTAAATAAAGAGGCTCCCAGATGATTAAAGTTGTTTGCCCTATAATCATATTATAAGAAGAATGGGCATCTATAACCAAATGCTTGGCCTTAATCTACTTGATTATTCCCCTAATACAAAGGTGGTCTTCGGTGTTATGTAGATTTTCACTTGAACCTGTATCCCAAAAAACCCAACCAGTGATCCTTTAAAAGACTTCAATCGCCTGGGTCGAGGAAGAGCCTTTCAAATGCATCCCAATAGATAATATCTGCATAACTTCCTTGATATCCATGGGGTAGTTGTTATGGGGATGTATACATGTTACATCCTCTTTGAAAATGAGTTTCAACCTCAGGCGTCTCAATCTTGCCTTCATTTGGTTATGTGGGAAGATCCTTTATATTTAATTCCTAGCGGACATATAATTTTTGGGAGAAACTAGTTTCTTCGCCCCTTACAAATCATCCTTCAATAGTGTTAAGCATATGACGTATGGACTTGTCGCCCTCTTCTTTGGATGGTTTCATTTCCTTTATGGGACAGTGGGTTCTAATATCATCCTGCCCACGGGATCCAGTTCCACCTACCCCTGTAGAGGAGTCACCTTTGACATATTTCTTTGCCTGGCCTTCTTGGATAACACACTATATCTCTTTCTTGAGCTGGTAGTAGTCCTTGATGTGATGTCCTTTAATCCTCTGGAACATACACCATCTTATAGACTTAGGTCTCATAACATCCTCCTTTGGACCGATAGGTATAGGAATATCATGTAGGTGGAGAACTTTGTATCAAATCTTCTCGTGAAGACCACCTCCACTAGAGGAGATGATATTCATTCGGCGAGGGATTTGTTAAAATTCCATACTTTGTGGCCATTCTGAAATTCCGATACAAACATATACTAGTTTAGATGGAGAAATCTTATGGTAGACATCTTCTTATGTCGATTGGTTGCAAAGTGGTGCACCATTTTCCTTACCAGCTCTGGTTAGTTGGCGATGGAAGTTCGGGGTAGGCCCATGTACCATCGTACGACTTCTTCTCTAAATATTATAGAGAAAATCTTGCATTTCAAATAATCAGGTTCTCATATGATATCCATTTGAATGTTTATGGAAGTGACATTCTCATAAGGGTCACTACACTCATCAAACTTTGCTTAGGAGAAATACTTGAAACCTCCCGGAAAAGGTGTTTCCCATATCACGTGGGAAAGTGGTTAATGGTCTAACATTTCCATTTCTTCTATAGATATGGTTTCCTTTTGGTGTTTTGGAATGTCTAGGACATTGTCCTCCAGGTTTTGATTTTGATGGAGCAGTACGACCAAGGCGATACACATATCCACTATGGTGCTAGGATTGTTGCTACATTATGTATCATCTTGTGTAAGGGATTGTGGTCTTCTTGCCACCATGAGTGGAAATATTTTGGGCTATAAGTGGAGTTTTTAGTGAATGTTATAATGGAGGTGATAAGTAAATATGTAAACTGGGCTAGTTTTATCGGGGCTCCATGGTGGTCGCCATTGTATTTTTTAACAAGTATAGCATGTGTGGCACCTCTATGTTACTAGGGGTGGCTAGAGATCTTAGTGAATTTCGGTGGTCAATGGTTTGCTCATGGTGGGGTGAAACCATGTTTGAAGGTGGTTTTGGCTATGTAGAGAGAAAGCTCACACGAGGTGAGAAACTTTATAATCTTAGTGGTATTTTGTGTGTATTTGAGGTGTTCCTCAACCCTAGAGTTAATTTATTTATAGATATTTATAGGCATGTATTTTAGGGAACTCCAGGGAAGCATTAATCATTCCACTTTTACCGGGGAAGCTATTGACTACTTAATGCATAGGGATTTGTGACGATGACCACTTGCACACATGGTTATTGGTTAAACGCATGTAACCCACCCTCGGCATAAAAGTTCCTATTGTTTAAAAAAGTTTCCTCTAGCCCATTTTCCCCATCCTATGCAGGTCATTTGATACATCAATATGATCATATATGAACTCAATGTTGTATAAGCCCTTATCCTAAAAGGAGGGCACCTCTTGACTTCCAAGAGAAGTCTTAGAAGTTTCTCCTCAGGGAGAGCTTGCAATACCATCTTCCAAGGAAACTCCTTTCTCCAACTCTATAGTGGCACTCACCTCCAAATTGATATGAACTTTCTCCGAGTTGACCTTATGTTTTTGGACCCTAAGAAAATATGTGGGGTTTGCATTTGGCCATCTAATAGTAGAGGTAGGCACAACCTAAATAATATTGATGTTGGTCTACCAGTTTCCTTATTTTGGAATACAAGTCAGTAAACCAGATGGATTGATTTTTTTAATAACGACCCTTATCTCTCCCTCTTTTTGCCCTAAATTTCTATAGCAACACTTTATTTTCTAACACTAACATATCTAAAACCCATAGGTGGCATCATCATTACACGTCCTTTAGCACCCGACTAAAATCACTTCTCCCCTTGTAGATATCGTGCTTAAGGGACTATTAACTATCATATCTTCTCCCTAAACTACTTTTCCCTTATGAGCCTTTATATCTTCATGTATGATAACTCCAGATATCACAATTTTTAACTATGAAAATACTATAATTGTTATGAACAGTAGTAGGTTCATTAATTTGTAGAGATGAAAAGTTTAGTAAGTATAATCCATGATTTCCCTATATGATGCAATTTTTTAAATAAAAATAACTATGACAGTGTAAGGATGATGCAATTTTAAAAAATTAATGAGTGAGATAAAAATCAGAGGAAAATTCAATGGTGCACGCTTAATAAGTGGTGATGGTGGAACCATTGGAAATTTTGATGAAAATAGTTTTTATTTCTATTAAGGCTTTGAAAATGTGTTTGGAGTGGTACATATGATAAGTGGCCCCTTTGTCAATTATAAAGTTATTGCTAGCATTCAGATGGAAAAAATTTAGAAAAGATGAAGTACTTGTAGATGACATGATTGATAAACTAGGATGATGGACATTGGAGAAAGCTTGTTTAGGGAAACTTCACATTAATTCAAATAGAGTTTTTTTATGGTTGGGAGTGAAAAATATATTGTTTGCATAATCTTTAGTGTCTTCAACTTGTTAATATAAGGATTCATCACCTGAAAGCTCATTATTTAATGAGTGAGTTAGGTTACTCTT
The DNA here is from genome assembly GCA_963966055.1 of Lathyrus aphaca. Lineage (NCBI taxonomy): Eukaryota > Viridiplantae > Streptophyta > Magnoliopsida > Fabales > Fabaceae > Lathyrus > Lathyrus aphaca. The sequence goes on from OZ014522.1 coordinate 85,007,282, forward strand.
TTGAAATAAGGAGAGGGTCATCTTTATTGAAAGAAACTTTAATGATATGGCCTTGTTTAGGACAATAACTATAAACTTTGATTCCTCTGCCACAATCATTGAAAGAACCTATATCTTGAGATTTTGAACCACTACCACGATTGAAAGGTCTATTAGGGTTAGAAATGTTGGTCGCATGTTTATTTCTCATTAATATGAATGTTGTAATGTCATTTTTATTGAATAAGCATAAAGAAGATTTTTTTTTTATTTGTGGAAAAGGGTTCATGAGCATGATTTTAGATTGAATTAATGTATATTGGTCATTCAGGCCTTTTAGGAAACTGATTATGAAGTCACCTTCATGATATCCTAATATTGTTGGTACTAGTTGAGTATTATTTAACTAAGGAGTAAAAATCAGAATAGGGTAAAAATTGTTCAATTCTTACCAAAACTAGTTTTATAATATTGTGCAACAGATTGTTCAGTTTGTTTCGGAAAGTAGATTTCTTTGTTTGTGTGTTGGGGGGATAAGAGATCAGAAACAGATCCTCTTAATAATATTATTCCTCTAGTTCTTGCCAAACATTGTGTTTGGTATCCATATTCAATTGATTTTGTCATCTATGCTAGGATCATCATATATATTGCAACGACCCCAAACGATTAGGAGACGATTTATCTTCGCGAAGAAAAATAGGGTTCCATCGAGAAACCCTAATTTGTTTTATGGCTGAATGACAGCCATCATAGGTCAAGACCAAAAGTGGTAGTTATTACTTAAATATGGAGAGACAATTGTGATTCTCTGATTATTTCTTTGATGCATGAAATAGGGGCTTAACTTATTCATTTTATAACTTTTGGAAGTATTTGTGGTTTTGTTACTAGTGGTGATAGGAGGAGTATGTGATATGGTACTAGGGGGTGTGGACTGTTCAAAGTGAACGATGTTGACGAGTGTTTCATCGTCGTGTTCCATTAAAGGAGAAGTTAGAAAAAGGCAAGAGCGTGAACAAAAATATAAGAAAGATGAAAGTGTGATAGGTATTTTCTAAGAAAGACAAAAAAAGATGCTAAATAATGGGACACGTGTTAGTATGGATAAAAAAGAGAAAAGAAAAAATAAATCAGAGTCTATGTCTACTTATATTATGAGAAAAAATAAAATGTAAATGCAAAAGAGGCAATTTTACGAATAATATTTTGTAAAAATTTCAATTTGTTAATTAGCAAAGTAGAAACCATATATAAATAAAAAAGCGTAACAAAAAGGTATACATACAAACAAAGAGCACCAACGATATGCAAGAACAACAAACTAAGAAAAAAGTAAAGCCAAAAAACAAGCCAAAGAATAAAAAATAACAAGCCGACAAACACCAGACCGATCTACAACAGAAAAGCAAGCCAACCAACCAGCAGTACGATTTATACTAAAGCCATAAGAGTAATATATCTCCGGAAAGAGCAACCTGGAAGGTGGAGAACCTAACCACCTGCAAAAACAAAAGAAGGTCTATTTGCAACCTAACACAACCCTAGCCACTTGAACGCGGGTAACACTCCTAATCTAACAGAGAAACGACAAAACTCTGAGTATGGACATGGAGCCACTTCCACGACAAACTGATAATAAAAGATATCCAATGATTAAACATCAAGTGTTCGTGACCAATAACCAGTGGCGGAGCCAGGATGAAATTTATAAGGGGGCCAAACAGAAAGAAGAAAAAAAAAGTAAGAAAAAATATAATAATAACTACCGTGTATATTATTAAATATCCCATACATTTTACCTATCACTAAAGTTCAAATAATTTATAATATGGGTTTATTATTGATTCGTGATTAAAATTCACTCTAATTAAACATGAACACATTTACGAATCTTTATTGTACTTGTTGTCACTATTTTTTTAGTCAAAATTAAATTTATAAATTGTATATCTAAAGAATTACAATAAAAATAATCATTTGAAAGAAATTTTAAAATAGTAGTATTTGTAAAATTATATCTTTGACATTAAATCTATAAAATTAAATCATTGTAAATATGTAGTTTTAAAATCAATAGGAATAACATTTGTTTATAATATTTATATGATTCATTAAAAGTCTAATGCAACTATAGCCTAATGGTATTTTAATGACTATATTTTGTGGTTAGTGGTTAAGGAAGATTACATGTAAAAGTCTCATATATAATATGCATTCTTGTCACTGTGCCACTTTGCATACTTCAAATATTCATGACACTAAAACTTAATGTACTCAACTATTTTTATTAATATTTATTCATATCTATTACTAAAAACCAAAAGATTTTGCAATGTTTGGGTGGCCATGGCCACCCTTAGTCCCAATGTAGTTCCACCACTGAAAATAACTGTGTTGTTTCGTAATTTTTGAATTATTCAGACCGCATATTGAGACTAAACTAAAAGACACCATCTAACCATGACCTAAACCCTAAAACATCTCAAACACCTCTAAAATCGATTGCGGTGGAGGACCAACCCATCTTACCGACTTAAGCACCTATACCAGATAGCTAGTTGAAGCAAACTTGCATAACATAAATAGATGATCAACTAACTCCAAAAATATCATTGAACTTTATAACTCTTACCCAATGTTAAAATTAGATAAGCTGCTTCAAACATATAGGGTTTTAAGTAACAAATAAGAAGAGGATTATGGTAACAAAGCCAACAATATAATAACAAATTGAGAAATAATAATTAACTAATAAATATTAATATATTAGTTATGTTTAACAATTAACACAAACAATAATTTGCGGAAGGTCATCCCCAGGCGCGTTCTTTGCGCATAGTTGGAGCTAAGAACAATGAAAGTTTGAATGGGTTTCATGGAGTTAATTCTGAAGATTCTTGCATCTTAAGGAGTAACTCGAGGCTTAGGAAGAATATGTGTTCGATGGTGGGGGAGAAATTTTGGGAGGCCATTATTAATCTTGGAGTAGCTGATTCAGAGTCGAAATTGGAATGTGTATCAAAACTGGAAGAATTATAAAATGGGAAAAGGTTGACAGTGGAAGGAGGGAAGGCGAAAATAATTAGGAATCAATGATTATTGGTACTTTAAATATCAGAGGCGGGAAGTCATTTGAAGAGGAAGCGCATTAGCCAAACTATTTTTGAAAGGAAAAGCTGATAATTGTTTGATTCAAGATTCTAAACTCCAAAGTGTCAATGAAGAAATTGCTAGTAGTCTTTGGAATAGGGAGGTCGGGTGGTCTTTTTCTAGTTCCGACAGAGCTTCAGGAGGTTTAATTATCCTTTTGGAATCCAAAATTGGAGGTTGTTAGTAGCATTAAAGGGGAAGGTTTTCTCGATGTGAAAGTTAGATGGAGGAAATTTAATTATTACTTTGTGAATGTGTATTCCTCTTGTGACATTGTTATAAAGAGGAGACTGTGGAGGAATTTAGTTCTTTTGAAGTCCAGATTCGTAGAAGGGGATTGGATCATTAGGGGTGATTTTAATTCCATTGTTGATCGGAGTGAGCGGAAGGGTAGGGCGAGGGATGATAGGTGGTCCAAAGTGAGAGAAATTTTGGAGTTTATTTCCGATTGCGACTTGGTTGACGTTCTGTGTAAGGGAAATAAATATTCTTGGCATAGTTCTGATGGTATGTCCATGAGTAGGCTCGATCGTTTTCTTGTGGTGGATAGTATCATCATTAGATGGGGTATTGTGGGTCAATTGATTGGCTTGAGGGATGTTTCGGATCATAGTCTGGTTTGGTTGATGTCGGATTTTTTCAATTGGGGTCCAAAACCTTTCAAGGTCAACGATGAATAGTTTGGTGACAAACATTTCTTACCATTTGTGGAGAAGGTGTGGAAAAACTTGAAAGTTCACGGTAAAGGCAATTTTGTTCTTAAGGAGAAACTTTGATTGCTTAAAACCAATCTTAGATGGTGGAATGCCGAAGTGTTTGGGAAATTTGATTTAGAGGTGGATTTAGGGGTGAGAGGGATGAATGAAGGAATGATGATCTCGCTTGGTGTGGGGATTCTCAAGTGAGGGATATCAATAACAATCGTAAAGAGGCTACTAGCCGTTTTTGGAAGAATTTGAAAATTAAAGAAAACATGTTCATTCAAAAGGCTAGGTTGAAGTGGCTCAACGAAGGTGATAATGATTCTCGTTTTTTTCATAGTGTCGTCAAAGAGAGGAGGAGGCGTAACTTTTTAGGTTCCTTAAATACAGAGGGAGGCGTGGTGGATTCGGTGGATGGGGTGAGGCATGAATTTTATGGGCATTTTGCAAGGAATTTTTTGGAGTTAGACTGTGATAGACCTTTATTAGATGGTGTGGCTTTTAAGTCAATATCGCCCGTTGAGAAAGATATGCTAGAATCTCTTTTTACAGAGGAGGAAATTAAGGAGGCGATTTGGAGTTGTGATGGTTCTAAAAGTCCGGGGTCGGATGGTTATTCGTTCACATTTATAAAGAAATGTTGGTATTTTTTAAAAGAATACTTTTTTTGTTTCTTCTCGGACTTCCATCAAAGTGTGGTGCTATCCAAATCGATTGTTTCGTCTTTCTTAACCCGTATTCCGAAGAAAGATAATCCTTTGAGTCTTGATGATTATAGGCCTATATGTCTTGTGGGTTATCTTTATGAGGCTTTAACTAAGCTTTTACCTTCAAGATTGAAGACGTTTCTCAATTCCATCATTTAACCTTATCAATCGGCTTTTTTCCCGGGTCGTCAACTTCTTGATGGAGATCTTATTGCTAACGAATTGGTGGATTTCGCGATCAAGGAAAAGATAGAGTGTACGCTTTTCAAAGTCTACTTTGAAAAGGTGTATAATAGAGTGTCTTGGAATTTCCTTAGATACTTGTTGAGGAGAATAGGATTTGGTGATGTGTGGATGGGGTTGATGGAGGTTTTGGTGTTTTCTAGCAAGATGTCAATATTGGTAAACGGTAGTCCAACCAAGGAGTTACGGAGGGATTGACGGGGTTGATTAGAAATGCGGTTAACATTGGTGAATTTGTTGATTTTGATATTAATCTGAGGTATTTCATTGATGTTTTACAATATGCGAATGACACTTTATTGGTGGGGGATGGTAGTTGGAGGCACATTTGGGCCATCAAGGCGGTTCTTAGAGCTTTTAAAATGGTTTCGGGATTACGTATTAATTTTCACAAAAGCAAGATTATCGATATCAATGTTCTTGATAGCTTTCTTGAAACGGCGACCGTTTTTCTTTCTTGTAGAACGAAATCCCATAAGTTTTCTTTTCTTGGTTTACCGATTGGCTTCAATCCTAGAAGGATTAGTTCTTGGTCTTCTTTGCTTACCAAATTTTGACGGACAATTGTAAGGTTGTGCTTGGTGTCGGCTTCGATTCTTCTTTTTGGAAGTCGGATTGGACATGTAAAGGGGAGCTGCATCATCTCTTACTATTTGCATTTGTGGAATCACAATTGAATGAGGTTTCAGTCGCGTAAATGGGCGGTTGGAGGGGAAATAGCTGGCAGTGGGGCGATGTAGGGATCACAGGCTTCTGTTTAGATAGCAGTACTTTGCACACAACTGCTGGTTTTTTTCTGAAGCAACAAGTTTTTCTGAAATTGTTTTTCAGGATATCAATGGCCTAGTTTTTCCTTATGTTCACTGTACTTTGTTGCCGCTGGTAACTAATTCAGATTTTGGTTTGGACTTTTCGCAAACAGCTTCTGGTTTTGTGTCTAAAGCAGCGGGTTTTTTTATACAGTTTTTCAGGATAACATTGGTCCAGTTTCGAATTCTGTTCGCAATATTATGTCGCCGCTGGTAACCAATTCTGACTCTGGCCTGCACTTTTCACATACACCTCCTATTTTTTATTCAGCTTCAGTGCATCCGAAAATTCGTCGCGAGGGGGACTGTTTGAATTCTGAAACAGTTGCAATTTTTTCCTTGGATGAAGCAACTGTTTCGGTGGAGGGCATGCAAGGAGTTTTGGAGCGGGAGTATGGTCTTAGGGATGATGCGGTCCTGGTTAGTGATTTACATTGTCTGCATCAGATATTAAGTTCCATTAATCCTAGTAGGCATTGTAAGGATATGATCATGTGGAAAGTCGAGGAGAATGGATTGTTTTTGGTTAGCTCTTTCTACTGTTCGGCTTTTTCCTCCTTTATTCCTCCTGGACCTCCGAATAGAGATAATTTTGCTCTTGGTTTAGTGTGGAAGATGTTGGTTCCGTTCAAAATCAAAGATTTTGTGTGGCGTAATTTTTTAAATAGATTGCCCACAAAAGATTCTTTGATTGGTAGAGGAGTTTTAGTAGATACAAGAGCGTCGGTATGTCCGTTTTGTGAGGCGGGGAGCGAGTCTTTAGAACATTTATTAAGTGGCAAATCTGGTTTGGAAGGAAATTTCGGAATGGGTTAACTTCAAGGTTCCGGTTGAATTTAATTTGAAGAGCAGTTTTTTGGATTGGGTTGCTTTTTATAAATCCAAAAAAAAAAAATGGCGAAAGGTAGAGAGAAGGTAATATTTGGATAGCGGTGTGTTGGAACATTTGGTTGGTGCGGAATGACATTATTTTTGGTAACTTGAATTGGAATATTCTAGACATTGTTTGGAAGATCAAGATTTCGATTTGTTAGTGCAATATGATGGGAAAATTACCCATCCCAATTGCAACTTATACGAATTTGGCAAGGACTCTTTATTATTCATGTCTTAGGTGCAATTTGGTTTGTTATATCTTTTTGTTTTGGCGAGTTTTGTTCCTTTTTTTTTGTATTCGGATGGAATATCCTTTGTACTCGTTTTATTAATGAATCACTTGCTTAAAAAAATCATATTAATGATAATAACCTCATAAGTGCGGAAGTTAGATGATAATAATCATATTAATGATAACAAAAATGTATATATAACTTAACATTCTTTGGAAGTTAATGTTTTGGTGACCTGAAGTGTTATTTAAATGTTAAACAATGTTGTGGTCTCACTACATTTTCATATTTATTAGTACTGCACATTAATATTAGAAATGATAGGAAAAAAATACTGGCATACCTTAACATAAATCAAATTATGATATTTTTATTATTATTCATTATATATTGGAGGAGAGAAATCATATCTTAATTTATGGGTGAGATTAAGCATTAATTAACTACTAATAAAATTAAAACGATATTCTAACCTACTATAGTTTTGAATATACTTTATTTTGTTAAAATTTGTAGCTTTTAGATACATCTTTTTTGTATTGATCTTATTGAATACACTCTGATTTATGAATTTTTTCTAAATAACAAAGATTGGTACTACTGTTATAAATTATAAATTTTAGTTTAAAGAGATAGAATCAGTGTTGTCTTTATTACTTTGTTTTCCTTTTATGATTCCTTTATCTTTAGGTTGGAAAAATCTATGATTCCATAGTAATATTAAAAATAAATAAAAAATAAAAAATAAAAAAAATAAAAAACCTAAAGGTTACTGGAATTAGAAGCCACAAGAAGTTGTAAGCTCTTTTTTTATGTGAAATAACTATTATAAATTCATACACACAATTACAAGATTCAGGGTTTGAACTCTTGTGTTAACGTCCATTCTAACAGTATCGTTTTTTATATAGTTGAATAAGTATTTACAGACAAGTTCTTAGCTCTTTTTATCAGCACACTTAAATACATAACCTAAGAGTGTGTTTTAAATATAGAAAATAATATAAAATATGAAACAAGTACATGACATACATACCTTGAATTTGCAAATTCATAAAGTCTCCCTCTTGGTGAGAAAACAATAAGAGCAACCTCAGCATCACACAAAACTGATAATTCAAAAGCTTTCTTCATCAAACCATTTCTTCTCTTTGAAAATGTTACTTGTCTGCTTGTTGCGTTCTCTATACGCTTCATCTGTGTCTTTCCTCTCACCATCTTTGCTGAAATCACAACATCAACAAAAAGATATGGAAAAGAAAATGAAACCTTAAAAGGAAAAGAGGATGAAAGTATAGTAGCTTTTAAGATCTAGAAAATAAGTGAGAGATGAAAAAAATGCAAGAGATTTATTAGAAACACTTACCAACCAATGAAACCAAAATCTTAAGGTTGAAATGAATTCTTAAGGCTGAAAAAATAGAATACAAAGTTCTATTATAAAAGTTTTCAACTTAAAAAAGTGATAAAATTGTCAAAGTACTTTGATGAGAATATTAAATGGTGTGAAATAGGTTGCTAGGAAAAGGGTCTATTATAAACAGCTAGGTTAAATATTTATATCTCAAGTGATTTTTCTGAACTTACCAGCAAGAAAATCAACTTCAAAATGGAAAATGAAGGAGAGAAGAGATAGCAATAAAGGGTTGAGTCTAAAAAAGGAAAATAAGGTTAAAAATAAATAAGAGCTAAGGAATCAAAAGAAGGAAGAAATTATGCATCCCTAAAAGTAGTAATACATATAAACAAAAGCTAAGAGTGAAAGCAAACAGAGAAATACCTTTCCTAATTAATCAACCTCATCCCATCTTGCTACCCCACCATATTAACAAACAAATCATTTTTTTGTATTAAAATATTGAAACCTCATAATTTGCTTGTTTTGGTAAAATCATAATCTATTTGAACAAAATAAGATATTTCTACATTAAAGTTAAAAAGAAATTTGAAAATGATACTGCTAAGTTTTATGTCAAAGGGTACAGAAAATATATATATATATATATATATATATATATATATATATATATATATATATATATATATATTATAAACAAAGGATTGATACAGATTTTTCTTTAGTGCGAGATTATTTATTATTGCAAGAAGGACAATTATAGGGAAGCTATAGTGCTATTAATGATATTTCTGAATAAATTAATAAGATATTCATGTGTTGTAAGTATAAATTTGTTTGATACGATATAAAATATGTTTAAATAAATATATTAATTTAAAATATTTTATCTAATTATAAAATCAACAATAATTATATAAACTCAATTGTATTAAATAAAATTATATAAACAAAAATAATTGTAAGATGGAGAAAGAGAAAAAAAATTGATATTTAAAAATAAAAATTGTCTCTCTAACCGATTAAATATTTGATTAAAATAAAAGATTATCCCATAGGTACGCAAAAAAAAAAAATAACAATTAAAGTTTTTTTATACATAAAACATATATTGTGGGATATTTTAATAAAAAATAAAACGATTAAAAGGTGAAATCCTTAATAATAATTTTAACAGGCAAAAAGTATATCATAATGTATAAGTTATACAATCAATCATTAGATAATTAAGATTTCAATTTATTAATCAATATATTGTTTTTATTGTATATAATAATATGGTTAATTTAATATTTGACATGTTAATAAATTATTTTTAAAAATATTATTTTAGCAAGTATGTATTTAAATTTTAGAAAGATTTGAATATTATTATTTATATTTAATTATATATTCAATTTTTACAACTGAAACAAAAGATATATTCAAAACAAAAATGCTATGCTATAAAGTTAACAAAGAAAATTCAAATTCAAATTATAAATTATGAAAATAAGGAGCATAATCATAACTTCTATATCAAGAGACAAAAATAATTAAATGACATGATAATATAATTCAATATATTTAAATTTTATTATTTAACCTTAATTATATATGTATTTTTTGGTAAGCAAAAAATCAATTAATCGGAGTAAAAAGATACTCAGCCTGATTACAAAAAGAGCTCAAGAAGAACAACGAAAAAATAAATTATCAATCCAATTACAACTTAGGATAAAGACAACAAAGGAAATTTGTCGATTCATAAAGATTACAATTGGAGTGAATAATTTCTCCAATGAAATTCCGAAATAACATCACTCCAAAAAACTCTCCTTGGCGTTCAAATGAAGAATCCCGTAAAAATTAATCAAATCCGAAATTTCTTCAACCTGTCAAACAAATAAAAGATTATCCAAAAATTCCAGAGAAGAATTACAAAGCATATAATTGGAGTCAGAAGAAGAAAAAATTCCTCTTAAAAAAAGATTGTTCTTAGTCGGTAATCTATTTCAAAAATACCTCCATGCGAAAGATTTAATTTTCAACGGAACCAAAACTTTCCAAATAATACTAAAAGCATGATCAAACTTATTCATCTTACCAAAACAAATATGAAAGAAATCTGTTAAACAATAAAAAAAACTTACCCAAAAAAATAGAAACTAATTTGATTTGTCAAAAGAAAAATTGAAACTAATTATTATTAATATTAATGCTATTTATAACCCACCTGGGTTATATATAAGTAATATTTAATTTTTGAAAATAAAATTTATAAGATAAATTACTATTTTTATATCAAAAATTTTAATTTTTAAAAGTGAAAAAATATATTGAAATCAATTTACAATAAAAGTGATACTAAATAAAAAATATAATTGTAATTAAGACAAAATCAAAATAACATGGTAACATAAAACTGAAAGAAAAGGAACTGTTCGAGAAATATTGAAATCAACTTCATTTGATAGTTGAATCCTTACCATCACATAATGACTAATATTTATTTTATTTTGACTAAACATTCATACTACTAACAACATAATGGCTACCTTAACATAATAGCTACCTTAAAAGACTTTTCAATTTCAATATTTCCACTTTTTCCCATCACTTCCAACACAAGAAAATCTCTCTTGTCTCCACACCATAAGATAAACACGTGTTTCAATAACAGAACCTGCAATATTGTTATTATTTTGCTTATAACTTTTTAAGGCTATATTTAATAAGATGGGAGGGGTTGCCTATTACAAACCAAATTCTTCTATCTTAATACATTCCATTTCATCATTTCGTAGAGTTCAATTGTATGACAATATTATGAAATCGAATATCCTAAAAAAAAAAGAAAAAAAGAAAAAGTATATTTTGTTCCTTGATCTGCAAGAAACGCACAAGGATTAGGGTTTATGAAAAACACAAGGATAACAACAAGTATTTGGTTATAAATTGCTATTATTTCATTTCTCTTAAAACAAGATTACAAGTGTACAAGAATAACAAATAACCTTCTCACTTTTAAATTAAGATTTTATCTTCCTATTTTCCTTATTCAAGATGGGAGACTAGTATGTTATTTGTAAGAAAAATTAAAATATTAACCTAATGGGCCTTTAACAATTACTCATTACAAGCTAACTTAAACAATTGAGCTTACAAGCAAGGCTCAATTCAATATGCTAAGAAATATAGCAATATTGACTAATGCATGTTAAAACAAACTTCGGCTACAACACGTATTACTTAGACATCAACATGTGAGCAAACTTCGATGACATGCTAAAACTGGAGTTCGATCTCATATCTCACAAATCTCCACCTTAGAACAAACTCTACAACATCAAGAAACAAACTAGCTTTCTTCATGCAGCTTTATCAACTGCATATAGTGGAAGAACTTGCAACGGGGCAACATTTTGGTGATCATATCAATAACATTGTAATCTGCCGAAACCTTCAGCACTTGGACTTTTCAACTCTCGATTACCCCTCTGACGAAATGCAACCTTACATCGATGTGTTTGGTTCGCTCATGATAGGCTGAGTACTTCGATAGGTGTATAGCACTTTGACTATCGCATTTAACAGTGATAACTCGACCTTGAAGTTTCAGCTCCTCGTAAAACCTTCAAGCCACAATGACTATTTCATAATTACTTCAGTTAGGGCGATATATTTACTTCAATGATTGATAAGGCAACAACTTTCTGAAGTGTAGCTTTCCAACTGATTATTGTACCAAACATAGTGAACACATATCCAAAAATATATTTTCCGGAATTCATACAACCTGCATAATCAAAGTCGACATATCCTTGTATTTCTGCTTTATTATCTTCACCCAAGGTTCCACCATAAATTAGGACTCTATTCATAGACCCATTTATGTACCTTATAATCCACTCCAATGCTTGCCAATGAGCCTTTCCAGGATTTGACATGTACCTACTTACCAGACTTACTGCATATGTTATGTCAGGTCTAGTACAAACCATAACATACATCAAAGAAGCTACTATGGTAGCATATGGAATGTTATTCATATAAGCTCTTTCGACATCAGTACTAGGACAAAGTTCTATACTCAACTTGAATTGAGGGTTTGTTAGAGTCACAACAGGCTTTGAATTCAACATACCAAACTTTTCGAGAATCTTCTGTAAGTATTCCTTTTGAGATAAGCTTAATTTCGACTGTTTTCTATCTCTTCGGATGCCAATCCCAAGAATGTTGGACGCAACTCCTAGATCCTTCATATCGAACTCCTTATTGAGTTCAGCCTTCACCCTCGTTACATCTTCGATATTATTTCTTTTTATTAGAATATCATCCATATAAAAGCAACAAAATAGAAAATAAATTACCAGGTCAAAATCTGAAGTAAACACAGTGGTCGAACTGACTTCTAATGAAACTTATGCGTGTCATAAATTTGTCGAATCTCATATTCCACTGTCGAGGAGATTGTTTCAGTCCATATAAGGATCTCTTTATTTTGCACACATAATCTTCTTTCCCCTCTTTGACATACCCTTCAGGTTGCCTCATTAAGATTGTTTCATCAAGATCACAATACAAGAACGCACTCTTCACATACATTTGTTTCAATTCAAGGTCAAAATATGCCACCATGGAAAGCAACATTTGAATGGACCTGTGCTTCACAATATGAGATAACACATCATTTAATTCAACACCTTCTTTCTGAGTGAACCTCCTAGAAACCAACCTTTCCTTGTACATCTTCGATGCCACTCCTTTGATTCATTCCTTAACATTGAAAATCCATTTACAACTGACTAACCTGGCTCCACCGGGTTTCTTGATCAGTTCCCATGTGATTTTATCATGAATAGATTTCATCTCATCATCCATATCCTTTATCCATTCAGTTTTATTTCGACTCCTCATAACTTCCTTATAGTTTCTAGGTTCTTCATCTAGAACCTCACTTGTAGTGATTAAGGCATGAGCTATAAGATATGTATAACTAAGTCTCTAAGGTGGCTTGATGACTCTTCTCGACATATCTCTTGACAGTAGGTAGTCATCGACAATTTCCTCGGTCTCTTCAGCATCCTCTACTTCTTCTTCGAATTCATCTAGGTTATGCAATTCAACATCACTATGCTCCACCTTAACGGTAATCTCTCCATGTTCCAGCTCTTCGTCAACATCATCAATTTTCTTGAAAGCCATCTCAGCTTCATTGAGAACTACATCTCGACTGGTGATACACCTCTTGTGACCTGGCTCTATGCATCATATCCTATAAGCTTCGACTCCTTTAGGGTATCCCATGAACATGCATTTTAGAGCTTTAGGACCTTGTATTGCCTAATGTGAGCATAGGTCACACAACCAAATACTCTTAGTTTGTCGAGATCTGGTGGATGTCTCAAAAATACTTCTTCATGTGCTTTATATCTAACGTAGTTGAAGGACAACTGTTTATCATATATGTTGCTGTTAAAATGGCCTCAGCCCAAAACACTTTCTTTAATCCAACACTATTCAACATGCATCTAACTCTTTTTAAAATAGTTCGATTAAACCTTTACGCCAAACCATTTTGGTGTGGAGTATCTACAGCAGTTTTGTGCCTTGCAATGCCTGAGGCGGCACAAAAAATTCTGAAATCCTCATTACAAAATTCAAGGCCATTGTCAATTCTCAACCTGTTGACCTTTCTGCCAGTCTGATTTTCGAATGAAGTCTTCCAACTTTTGAAATTCTCAAAAGCTTCATCCTTAGTCTTATGGATGAATACCCATAACTTTCTAGAATAATCATCAACTATGGATAGGAAATACCTTTCTCCTGAATGCGATGGACACCTTTCAGACCCCTAAAGATCAACATGGATGTAATCAAGGGATCCATGTGTTCTTTGTTTGCCTTTGTTGAACTTCACTCTGCAAGATTTTCCAAGTACACGTGGTTCATAAAATTTCAGCTTTTCGACTTTGTCTCCACCAAGAATATTTTGTTTCCCTAATTCGACCAGACCCTTTTCACCGACATGGCCCAATCTCGGTGCCAAATTTATGTCTCCGATAATAGTTTCATGGATGCGAAATTTTTTGAACCACTTAAAACTTCAGTCTCAGGGGTATACAAGCCTTATTTCTTCACGCCTCTCAATACTTCCTTCGACCCTTTCTTGACTCTTAGGATACTTTTATTTCCTTGAAAGACATATCCTTTCTTTTCAAATTCATCCAGAGAAATCAGATTTGAAGGTTCTTAGTTTGGCTGCATTTGTTGAAAAACATTATCTTTTGCCTTGATGTCTTATAAGATGTCCTTGACATGCTTGAAGATCTTCTAGTGTGTAGTGCTTCTGTAATGTCAGATCAGATGTTGTAACATTTGTCTTAGCAGTTCTGGGACTTTCTAAATACAGAAAGTTTTGATTTAATTTTTGTTTGCTTAGTAGATATTTGGTCTCTTGTTTTGCTCCAAGCTGTGCGAAAATCAAGGGAGTATTGTTGTCAAAATCAGAAGCTGTTATGCGTTAGTTTTTGAAGATTATTGAAGATCTTTTCTTGCTTGATCCATGTGATCTTTTTGAGGAAGTTTTTGATCAGATCCAGGCCCATTCAGAATGCTTTATATTTGGTGTTTAACCTAATTGCTTTATATGAAATTTTGTATTATTGTAAGGCTGAGTGCTTTTGAGTTTTTAGGGTTTCCTTGTGTGTGTTTTGTGAGCCATTCTTACATCACCTAGATGTTTGAATTGGACTGATTTTTGAGTTGAAATTATGTCCACTCTAAGCTTTTAAGCATGAGCGTTTGTTCTTGATCAAATCTTTTAAACAAGATCAAGGTGTTGTGTTTTGGAAGAGTGTTCTTCTGTTTTATTTGAAAGTATTGGTTGATTATCATAGTGTGTGATTGAGGGGAGTGAGATGGTGATTTCTAATATCTAGATTTGTTATTCTAGGTAGAAGTTGCACTAGGTAGGTTCAAGTGAGAAGTTGTAAACTGGGATGTTTAGGCTTTTAGTTGTTCTACTAATAGTGAATTTCCTTCCTGGCTTGGTAGGCCCTAAAGTAGGTGAGTTTGCACCGAACTGGGTTAACAATTCTTTATGTTTTTACTGCTTTGTTGTATTATGTGTTTATATTGTTCTTACTCAGATAGTTATGTCATGACATCGCTTTCGACATCACGTATCTGATACTAGAATTTCAATTGGTATCAAAGAAGGCATCCTACTCTGAATTTGGGTGATATCTAGGGAAGTTACTTTCTGGTATAATGGACAAGGAAGTGGGTTTTATGAAAAGACCATCAGTTCTGGATGGAACAAATTATGATTACTGAAAACTAAGGATGGGTGCATTCTTGAAGTATTTGGATAACAAGGCTTGGAAAGTTATTTTGAGAGGATGGGAACATCCTGTTTAAAAGAAAAAAGATGGGATGGATACTTCAAAATTAAAACCTGAGGAGGAGTGGTCCAAGGAAGAAGATGAGCTTGCTCTGGGAAACTCTAAAGCCTTGAATGTCATATTCAATGAAATTGACAAGAACACCTTCATATTGATCAATACTTGTATTGTTGCCAAAGATGCTTGGGACATTCTCAAAACTACTCATGAAGGTACCTCTAAAGTCAAGATGTCAAGACTTTAGCTGCTCAGCACCAAATTTGAAAACTTAAGGATGAAAGATGATGAAAGTATTTATGGTTTTCATATGAATATCCTTGAAATAGCCAATGCATCTAGTTCTCTTGGAGAAACTACATATGAAGAGAAGTTGGTAAGAAAAGCTATCAAATCTCTACCTAAGAGATTTGACATGAAGGTCACTGCCATAGAAGAAGCTCATGATATTAGCAAGATGAGATTGGATGAACTTCTTGGATCTCTTCAAACTTTTGAGACTGTCATAAGTGACAATTTTGACAAGAAAAGCAAAAATATTTCTTTTTCTTCCAACACTGATGATGAAGTAGAAGAATGTGATCTGAATAGTGAGGAAGGTCTATCAAATTCCATAGTACTTCTTGGAAGACAGTTCAACAAATGTCAAGAACACCTCATCATACATCAATAGGTCAAGTGATTTTGGCAAACAGACAAGGGCTGAAGAGAACACCTCTCAAGGAAAATGAGTTTAGTGTTATGTATGTGATGGTTTTGGGCACATCAGATATGAATGTCCAACATATCTCAAGTATCAGAAAAAGGGTCTTACTATGGCCTGGTCAGATGAAGACATTGGAAGTGAAGCTGAAGAAGAATCTGCTAAGAATGCCACTGCTTTAACTAGGAGATATTATTCTGATAACAGTGATGATGAAGTCACATATGATGAATTATCTACATTCTATAGAGAGCTATGTCTTAAAAATGAAGAAGTTTGTCAACAACAAGAGGACCAGAAAAAAATCATATCTCAATTGGAGACTGAGAAGGAAGAACATCTAAAACCATTTCCAAACTTGAGAATGAGGTAGCATTGCTAAACTCCACTCTTGATCAAATGACCAAGTCTGTCAGAATGCTAAACAATAGTTTAGAGACATTTGATGAGATTCTGCAAATTGGGAAGATAGCTAGAGATGTGACTGGACTAGGGTTTGGTAAAAGAATAGAACATGTATCAGATTCTGCTCATTCTAAGTTTACACCAAAGATGTTCAATCAATGTATCAATATAGTAACAGAAGACATGTAAATCAAAGAAGAAGAAATTCCCATAGATAGAGGTATCACTACTGTGGAAAGTTTGGTCACTTGAAGCCTTATTGTTTCAAACTCTATGGATATCCTAAATTTTCCCCTCAGCGTGTTCTATTTCAGAACATACCTAAGGACATAAAGCAATGGATTCCTAAGGTTGGTCACAACAGCTTGATAGCTCATACCTCCCTCAGGGCTTCGGCAAAAAATGATTGTTATTTTGACAGTGGATGCTTAAGACATATGAAAGGTGTTACAAATCTGCCGGTGAACATGAGACCTCATGCTACTAATTTTGTTACTTTTAGAGATGGAGCCAAAGGTGAAATCAAGGAAATTGGACAACTGGACTACTCAGGAGTGCCTAGACTTGACAATGTTTTACTTGTAAAAGGGTTGACTTCCAATCTAATTAGCATCAGTCAACTATGTGATCAAGGCCTGAAGGTAAATTTCTCCAAATCTGAATGTCTTGTTACAGATAAGAAAGGAGAATTTACCATGAAGGGAGTTAGATCTAAAGACAAATGTTACCTATGGGTGTCACAAGATTCTAGTAATGATCCTTCTTGCTTACTTTCCAAAGAAGATGAAGTCAAACTCTAGCATCGGAAACTTTGTCACTTGCATCTGAAAGGCATGAAGAGAATTATATCTAAGGAAGCTGTCAGAGGAGTTCCAAAGCTCAAGATTGAAGAAGGAAAAGTGTGTGGAGAATGTCAAGTAGGAAAGCAAACTAAGATGTCAAATCAGAAGATCCAACATCTTACTACATCAAAAGTCTTAGAACTTCTTGACATGGATTTGATGGGACCTATGCAGGTAGAAATGAAATATGCTTATGTTCTTGTGGATGACTATTCAAGGTATACCTGGATAAATGTCATCATAGAAACGTCAGAAGCTTTTGAAGTTTTCAGAGATCTTTGTCAAAAACTTCAAAGGGAAAAGGAAATAAATGTTATTAGAATCATAAGTGATCATGGGAAGGAATTTGAGAATGCCAAGTTTGCTGAATTTTGCTCATCTGAAGGAATTAGTTATGAATTCTCATCTCATATTACTCCTCAGCAAAATGGAATTGTAGAACACAAAAACGGGACTATTCAGGAATCTGCTAGAGCCATGATACATGGAAAACACTTGCCTTATCATTTATGGGCTGAAGCAATAAATATTGCATGCTACATCCACAACATAGTCACCTTGAGGAAAGGTACTTTAGCTACTCTATATAAGTTATGGAAAGGAAGAAAACTTACTGTGAAATACTTCCATGTCTTTGGAAGTAAATGATACATCCTGGCATATCGTGAACAAAGAAGGAAGTTATATCCAAAGAGTGATGAATGGATATTTCTAGGATACTCTACCAACAGTAGATCCTATAGAGTTTATAACTCCAGAACTAAAGTAATGATGGAGTCTATAAATGTTGTTGCTGATGACCAAGACTTGAATAAAGAATCTGAGGTTCTAGATGATGTTGAAACATTCCATAATGCAACTCCAACATAAACTGAAGACAAAAGTATTGATGAACAACCCTCTAGTTCTGAGCATGAAGCTAGTCAAATCAACAAAGGTCCCTCTATCAGGATTCAGAAAGATCATCCTAAAGACCTCATCATAGGAGAGATGGATAAAGGACTTACTACAAGATCAAGGGAGATAATATCTAACTCTTGTTTTGTGTCTAAGATAGAACAAAAGAATACCAAAGAAGTATTAACTGATGAATTTTGGATCAATGATATGCAAGAGGAGTTAGCTCAATTCAAGAGGTATTTTTGAAGTATTAACTGATGCATGTTAAAACAAACTTCGACTACAACACGCATTATTTAGACATCAACATGTGAGCAAACTTCAATGACATGTTAAAACTAGAGTTTGATCCAATATCTCACAGACAATTTACGACCTCACGCTCTATTTTTGTTTACATCAACAACATCATTTTCTGTTTCATATCCAAAATCTGCAATACTAAGGTCTAGTGTTGTTCCATATCTTCTTGGATTTCACATTCTAAGATCTCATTTTGAAATGTATTAACAAAGATTTTTCTTAGAAGGCATAATGCATTAAAACCTCATAAACATGTTTGAATATTGATGGCATCAAAATTACTCAATAACAATGTAGTAAATAGGTGGGAGTTGTTGATTGAAAATATATTATTACCTCATGCCAACACCAAAAAAAGGTGGTAGTTTAAGAGGACAAAGAAGATTCATGAAAGTGAAAATTGAGAAACAATTTACAAAGATTATTGAGCTCTTAAAGACACTCCATATTAGTATTCCTTTCACCAAAGCCATAACCCAGGATCCCTCGTACGCAAAGTTCTTCAAGGAAATTATGATAAATAAGAGGAAGATCATTGACGATGGTTCTGTAGGATTCATTGAGGAATGTAAAACCATTATCCAAAATAAGATGGCGCTTAAGCAAAAAGATGCATGGAGTTTCTCGATTCTCTATGTTATCAGTAACAATTTCATTGACAAAACCTAGTTTGATTTATATGAGAGTGTAAGTTTAATGCCTCTATCTATCTCCAAGAGGATCAATCTAGGAGAGCTGAAACTTACAAACATATCCTTATAGCTAGTTGATTGATCTATAAAGTACCTAGTACGAATACTGAAAGATGTTTCGTTGAGAATCGGCCAATTGTATATTCCCATTGTCTTTGTGGTAATAGACATAAATGACGACTCTCACATCGTAATTCTCTTAGGAAGGCCTTTCCTAGCTAATGTTAGTACTATTATTGATGTAAAAATAGGGAAGCTCATATTTGAGGTTGGAGATGAAAAGGTCGAGTTCCTCTTATCAAAATTCATGAAAACATGTCCATCAATGACTTGTGTTACTTTGTTGATATCATAGATGAATACATTAAGGAGTATTCATCGGATCCACTTTCGACTGATGAGTTGGATGCGCCTGTGATAGAAGGATTTAAGCATGATGAAAAATAAACTTATCAAGACGCATTAGATGCAAATCCAATTGATCAAAATGATTGCTTCACCCTTCTTTCTACTCCAATGTAGGAACAAGAGTAGCCAAATGTAGAACTAATTAAAGTTACTCCCCAAAACCTTAGGTATGAATTCATAAAGTCTAACTAACCAAGTATTGTTAACATTGATTTTAGAAAGACCAAAATCAAACAATTATTTGATGTGTTAAAGAAGTTCATAGAAGTAATAGGATACAACATAGATGGCCTAAAAGTATCAACCCTTTAGTGTTTATGCACAAAATTATGCTCGAAGAGGATTACAAAACCTCTAGAGAGCATCACAGATGATTGAACTCAAACATGAGGTAGGTAGTAACCTAGGAATTACTAAAGCTTCTAGATATCGACATAATATATCCTATCTCAGAAACTAAGTTGATAATTTGCTACAAGTAGTACCAAATAAGGGATGAATGATTGTAGTACATAATGAGAAAGGTGAATTTGTTGATACATGACCAATAATAGGGTAACATATGTGTATAGACTATAGGAAGTTAAACAAAGCCACTTGGAAGGATAATTTACTAGTATCACTCATTGACCATATGCTTGATTGCCTAACCAAGCACTCTTATTTTTCTTATCTAGATGGTTACTTGGGATTATTTCATATTCCTATTCACTCGAACGACCAAGAAAATACCACCTTCACGTTCCCTTATGGTACATTTATCTACCAGTGAATGTCATTTGGGTTGTTCAATGCACCTACTATTTTTTAGCAATGCGTGATAATGATCTTCGCAAACATCCTAGAGGACATCTTGGAGGTCTTCATGGGTAATTTTTCAGTTTGTGGGTCTAGTTTTGAGGATTTCTCAGCCAACTTAGAATGAGTGCTTAAGAGGTGCGTGAAAGTCAACCAAGTATTAAACTAGGAGAAATGCCTCTTCATGGTTAAAGAAAGAATAAATTGAAAAGCCAAAGATTGAAGTGATTGTGATGTTAATGCCACCTACCAGAGTACGAGAAGTCCAAAGCTTTCTAGTACATGCTTGTTTCTATCGGTGATTCATTAAGGAAGTTTCAAATATTACCAAACCTCTAACAGGTCTCTTTAAGAAGGATGTTGAGTTTATCTTTCATTAACAATGTCTAAAGTCCTTTTTAACTGATCTCTGCTCCGTTCATGCATCCTCCATATTGGAGTCTCCCTTTTCAGATATTGTGGACGTTGATATATATAAGATAAAGAGATTTAGTGACAAGTGGTCTTTGCATCGTTCTTTATAGTCGTTTTCTTTTAGTATTTTATCGCATTTTGTTCGAATTTCTTTCATTTATCATGTTATTTGTTTTGGTTTGTGTTTTTTTTTTGTGAATTTCAGGATCTAATGAGCTTCCAAGACAAAAAGGGATCAATGGCAAACGAAACAAAGAAAAACGACATTTTGGAGTTTTCTCCCATACAATATCTAGGTGGCTGCTACGACATTTGGATCATGATTGATTGGAGATTATTTAAATATTTAGGATTTTGTCTATTTAATTTATTAATTAACTTTATATCTAAATATTGGGATTTTCATTTGTGAACCATCTATTTATTAAGGTTAATTAATATAAATAGGGGATAATTTTGAATAATTAAATAAGGGATATGGGATAACTTGTTAGGGATAAAAAGGGTTTAAACATTATTGAAATTATTATTAATTTTTAAATTAATTTAAGATTATATGAATATTAGGGATAAAAGGGATAATTAGGGATAGAACTAGGATAGATTTCTGTGAATAAAACTCTTAGGATCTAAGAGTATAAATATGCATGGGACTAAGGATAAGTGATAATGAATGTAAGAGGTTTCTTTATATAATTAAGGGTTAAATATGTTTATTGTCCTCCTCAATATCTCTAATTTCTTTTTTAGTCCCTCAAAATATTTTCTTCAAAGAATCGTTCTCCTAAATTTTTTCATACACACTTTTGGTTTCTCCTGCAACTTAGCAACTGAATTAGTAACGATTTTAGTGACACTTTATTATTTAGCGACTGAATTAGCGACAGTTTTAGTGATGATTTTAGTATTAGGGACCAAAACAATGGATAAAACTTTTAGGAAGACCATTCTTTTAAGAAAATATTTGGAAGACTAAAAAACAAAATTTGAAATATTTAAGAAAACCACAAATATATTTAACCCTATAATTAATCTAAAAATAATTATATAAATAATTTATTTTTGTAAATAAATTAAAAAGGAATATTTTTATAAATAAAAAGGTGATAAAATCAACATTACACACCTAAACTGTAAATATTTTGGTTAATAAAGTATTTTCTTTTTCAAAAAAAAAAGTGACTAATACTTAGTAGGTGTTTGAATCTACGTCTCAAACTTACATTTCATTTCATGTGCGGAAGTGGTTTTCACTAAATTTCTAAGAAACTAAATTTCTCAATAGACGTATAATGAATAAAGATTTGGTGTCTCACTTTCTTATTCTCCTAATATATATATATATATATATATATATATATATATATATATATATATATATATATATATATATATATATATATATATATATATATATATATATATATATGATTTAAGTGATAATGTACTCTTAAATTATGAACCTTTAAAATACGTGAAGAAGAAGAAATAATAATAGTAAGTATTAGAGATTTGAAGATTGTAGTGCAACTTGCAAGATCTACGCGGAAAAAACAAGAAAGAAAACGGTACAATGTGTCAGTTTTGTTTGTTCTGGAACTTATGTGAAGTAACCAATAAGGAGTCGTAAACGTAGCATTTTGTCCTCAACTTTATATCACAATTATGTCCCATCAGAACCTTTTTGATTGTTCTTTTTAATCAGTAATGCCTTTCTATTTTCGAACATATAATGATTAATAATTCAAGTTTGTATTTTTATATTCGTCCATTATCTGTCGATTCCTTTTTTATTTGAAAGCTTTGTTAAGCATTCCTTTTATTTTTCTAGAACCTTTGTATACTCTTATGAAATATTCTGAATACACGTGAACACTCTCATATTTTAGGATTTAGTTGAGTTTCGAATTCTTATTTGATTAAATAATTACATTTAATTGAGTATTAATACTCATATCCAATAATTACATTCAATCTCATGTTATTTTTTATATATTTTTTATTTCAAAATAATTTATTTTTTCTTTTTATCAATTTACATTAAAAATACCGATATCTAACTACTTATCATTGATAAGTATCTAAGAATTTGCATATATATATATATATATATATATATATATATATATATATATATATATATATATATATATATATATATATATATATATATATATATATATATATATATATATATATATATATATATATATATATATATATATTTTGTCAGGATCAACTTACTCCAATAGTAAATCTTTTTAACTTACTATATAATCGTATTCTATAAATTATATTCAATCAATTGTTAAATTAATCTTTATACTTATAACCATTGGACTGAATTTAATTTAAAGATTACGATTGTGAAGTAAATTAAAAAGATTTACTTTTGGAGTAAGTTGATCATTACTCTCTCTCTCTCTTAGAGTTTTTGTTATACTATTTTACTCCGCTCACAAAGTTTGTTCCCTCATTTTAAATTTAAGCAATTTTGATCTCACTTTCCAATTTTACTCCAAAAATGCTTATGTGTCAATTTTTTTAATACGTGTCAGACTGAAAATGCCAGTTTATTTAAAATTAAACAAAAACAAATTATAATATTTAATAATACTTAATATATTATTTAAATTTAACATAAAATGGGAAAATCGTTATTGGTTCCTCATTGTTGCCCTAGGTGCTCTTCATTGCAGTTGTTCATCGTTTTTATTTGTTCATTTTTGTTTTCATTTGCTATGCGTTTCGAAATTTCAAGTTCCTCTTTGTTTTCAATTGTTCTTCGTTTGCAAATTTCAAGTTCCCCTTATGCGTGGAAGTAATATGATATGGATTTGTGCATATATCAAATCCTCTTTATATTCCTGGAGGAGAAGGATGCAATGTTATTGTGGTTTTGATTCACCCTTGTGACTACTATGTGTCGCTCCCTGGATTTTCATCCTGGTACAAACGCGAAAGTGACACGGAAAGAGGTAGAGTCGTCAGCCAGACATTTTTATCCCGAAGAGACGGGAACGGTAATGCTGCACAAACCAGAAGAAAGAAGAGGAAGGACAAAGGTCCTGCGAACCAAAGAATCTGAGATCGGGAGTCGGTTACGACGTGAGAAGGTATTAGCACCCCAGATCGTCCGTCGTACCCGACGGGATCCACGCTTGCAAAGAAAATGCTTCAAAGGGTGAAAGAATGAAAGCTGCTGCAAAATTGAAACTGAAACTGGATAAGAAAAGAAAAGAAAGAGGAAAAATGTAGGGAAAATAAAAGAGTGTGCTCGAACGGGGCCTACCCCGCTGCCTACGTACCTCATCTGGACATGAGGATCAGAGACGCCGTAGTTCCCCTAACTAGGGGTGGAAAAGATTGCTTATGTCTTAAGGCTTGAACTGCCTATGTCAATGCTCAGGTGTTGCAGGCTCGAACGACGAGTGCGTAACCGTCTTGCAAAATGACAAGTAGGAGCAAGTTCGCGTACGGAGCGAAGGAGATGAGAAAAGAATTCCCGAAGGAAACACGCTTATTGTTTGTTTGTGTTTTTTATGAGCTTTTATTTGGCGTGGCACAAAAGAATGAACTCAAGCTCTTTTCCATGGAATGTGTACTTGTTACTACATTCCAAGATGGAATAATAGAACAAGCACACCAAGTAAGGAGAACTTATCCAAGACTTGTTTCCAAGGGAAAGAGCCTAAATTCATTGACTTGTTGAATTTATTAGATGTTTTAGTGATTAAAAATGAAGAAGTATTTTTTAGGTTTTTTTTTTATGAAGATGACCTCATGATCCGACTTGTGCATCATGCTAGAAAAATGCATTATTCCAAGATGGAATGAATACATAGACCCAATGGAATAAGGCTATTACACAAGAAGTCACTTCGTTCTTTATTAATGTTTTTTATGCTTTGTTTTGAGATGAGAAGAGAAAGAACCAAAGGAGCAAAAGGCAAAAGTCTAATGGGGAAAGACTAATCCTAATATTAGCATGCAAAAAGTGGTCCTAAGGTTAGTGAGGTTTCAACTATCCTTAGAGAAAAGAAAAAGCCAAAGAGGAGCAAAAGAGAGGAAAAGAAAGCTAGCAAGCAACTTACTCCTCTAAAGGAGATAAGTTGCTCCTAAAGGGGAAAGAAAAGAGTTGCATCACATGATGGCATAAGGCACATCAAATCACAAAGAGAAAGCAACTTAAAAAGGGAAAGAAAAAGAGTTGAAATGTGGATAAACATCCACACTTCTCTTACCATGAGCCCCTGCAAGTGTTAGCAAAAATCCAGCACATGCTCATCAACACAATCATGGAATTGGCATGCTCAACGTTCAAGTCAAAAAAGATCAAACAACATGCCAAACTTTACACATACAAGCATTATGCGTCGAGAACATGGAAGCATACATCAACCAACAAGAAAATCACCCTAAACTAGCATATTCAATGATCATACAATGATCCATGGCAATTAAAACATGTAAGGGGATCAAACAAGCTCAAAACAGCCCCAAAATGGCATTCTGCATCAGTGTTAACCGGTTAACTAAAAGCGTTAACCGATTAACCAGTTCAAACCTACAACAAATACGCAGAAAACAGGTGCGTTAACCGGTTAACCAAAAGCGTTAATCGGTTAACACTGTAAAAACAGTAACAATTTCCTGCAGAAAATCAGCTCAAATCCAACTTATTCAAATAATTCCACACCAGACCAGCAATCAATTAAGCATGAAATAAATGGATCAATTCATATTAATTGGCATCATTAAGCTCATCAACATTAGCACAAGGATCCGGCTACAAATCAATCAATCAATTCAAGCAACATAAGCAAATACATAAACACATGGTGGATCTAAAGCACAAGCTTGCAAATAAGCTAAAACAGAGCTAGATCTGAATTTAACCAACCTACAAAGTTGAGGTATGCTTTGGTAGTTGTTGTTTGAGATGGAAATGAGAGATTTCACGAAAAACTTTGAGGATCCGGTGTTAAGCTTCACACTCCATGCAAAATAAATGCAAGCAAAAGGTCTTGATGCAGAATTTTGGCTCCAAAAGCACTTCTAATCTCCAAACCAGATCTGAACCATCAAGTAAACCAACAAAATGATGCAAAGAATCTATGGATGGAGGTCTAGTTCCAAGATCTACACACTTTAAGGCAAAGTTATGTGATCTTCAAAGAGGAACTTTGAGTGAATTGGAAAATTGGGAGAGAAAAGGGAGAGAATAGTGAGAGAGATTAAAATTCAGAAAATAAAGAAGAGTGAATTATGAGGGAGAGCCCTCTTGGTTTGGAGGGAAATGGATTAAATATGGTTTAGGTTTGGGGCCCAAAATTTAGGCTTGGGATCCAAAAAATATGGTTTGGAATTGGCTTAGAAAGTGATTAGGACCTAGCATTGGAATTAGGCTTGGATAAATGCTCTAGATCCTTCTCCTTAATTCAAATGAATAAAAATTGGAAATTTGGAAAATTGGAGCCAAAAAATACATGTTGAATTCTGCTGCTGGAATTCAAAATTCGCAGTTGTTAACCAGTTAACCAAAAGCGTTAACCGGTTAACGCAAGCAAATTTTGAATTCTCCCTCATTTTGGTGGGAACCTTCAAAAATAAGTCGGCGCCAACCGTTTTGATCTGACTTTGACCTTCAATCTTTTTAGGGCCTCGACCATGATACCAAGCTTGTATAACATGCCTTGTGAGCTTCTTCCCAGGTCACCATGCTCTTGATTTTGCCTTGTAGTGCTTCAAATTTCCCGGATAGTCGATCACATTCCTTATGCTAGAACGTGCAAGTGATATGCTTCATGTAACGCCTTAATTTTTATATTTATTTTTGTGAAATAAATATTAATATTTTAATGGCATAATTGAATTAATTGGTGAAGAGAGTATTTTATGAGAATAATAATAATAATAATATAAGGTGTATTATTATAATGTTGTTATTATTTAAATAAAATAAAATAAAAGAGTTAGTTAGAGGTTTAAGGGGCAAAGGTGGAATTGCTGTTTTATAAAAAGAGGAATTAGGGAAACAAACCTCATTCATCGTATTTTGACGAAGAACAGAGAGGTCTGGAGAAAGAGGAGAAGAAAGGCAAGGTCAAGGATCGTAGATCACCAAGACCAAAAGTTGTGAAGGAAAACTTTGATTTTAAGGTAAAGGGGGAGAAAAGGGTTTATGATTGGTTGATGAGATCATGAGGATCGTAAAGCATGATGTGTTCATGTGTATTGTGATATAGTATGTGTTGTTGTATCTGCATGCGCATACATTTGATGGGATAATCATGTCGTGGATGTGATTACTCGGGATTCGTTGAGAATCGGGGTTGCAGGGATGATCGTGTCTTGTTGGAGACGTTAACGATACATTCAGGGTTCTATTTAATGAACCGTTATTGTGAGTCAGTACCGCATTTGCATTGTGCATTTGAGTCACATTGCATCATGATTGATTGGATAATATGATTGACAATTTTGTATGATTAGGGGTGAATTACTTCTTCATATATGTCATATGTGTCGTTATGTTATGAATCTATTTCTCACCCCTCTGTTTGTTTTGTTGCGTCTGTGCTTCTTCGGAAGTGCAGATAATTCAGGTACTTGAGAAGTACGTTGGTGTGATGTCCGTGTCCTAGGAGCTCTGATATGTAACGGGAACGGGGATCTTTATCCATATTTACATTTATTGTTTAGAAAAACTTATCTTTATAATTAAACTTGAATTGAAGAACCTTTTTATGTGTGATTTGTTAAGCCTTTGAGCTATTGACGTTAAATATTTGGATTCCGTTGTTTTCTTTTATTAACGATTTTGATGAACGATGATGATGTAACATTTCACTTTGGACAAGTAACTCTGATTTTATTAAAGATTCATATAAATATTCTGTGGGAAAAGTGGGTGTTACAATTGGTATCAGAGCAGGTCGGTCCAACCGACCAGATTGAGTCATTCCTTAGAATAAGAGTCGTGTGTTTCCTAACCTGGGTTATTTGTTGTATCAGTATGGCAGGAAGGAATGATGCTGCTCTTGCTGCAGCTATGCAAGTCATGGCGCAGACGGTTGAGAACGTTGTTCAGGTCGTTCAGGGTGGAGGAAATGCTCAGTCTCGTGCATTGGAGCAGTTCCGGAATAATAGACCGCCAATGTATGAAGGAGGAATTCTGGATCCAGAGGCTGCGCAGAAGTGGTTGAAAGTTGTTGAGAAGATCTTCAGAACCATGGGATGCTCTGATGATCAAAAGGTGAGGTTTGGTACTCACACGCTGGAGTGCGAAGCTGAAGTCTGGTGGGACAACAATCGCCAAAGGTTGGAAGACGTGGGTACGGCTATCACTTGGGTGGTATTTCGCAGAGAATTCTTTGAAAAGTATTTCCCGGAAGACATCCGCAGTGCTAAGGAGGTTGAGTTCTTGGAACTCAAGCAAGATAATATGACAGTGGCGGAGTATGCTGCCATGTTTGAAGAACTAGTGCAATACTGTACGCACTACAATACTGAAGAGGCAATGACTTCCAAATGTCTGAAGTATGAGAATGGACTGCGTCCTGAGATTAAGTTGGGTATTGCTTGCCAGAAGATCAGGAATTATCCATAGCTGGTAAGTAGAAGCAGGATTTATGATAATGACAATAGGGCGCGGATTGCACACTACAAAGCTGTGAATGATAAGAAAGGGAAGAAGAGATTTGGTGGTACTCCTTACAGTGCACCAGCTGACAAAGGGAAGCAAAAAGCTGGTAATGAGAAGAAACCAAGTGGGGGAGGAAGTACTCCTGGTGTGCTCAAATGCTACATATGTCACGACACGGGACATCGTGCCAATAATTGTCCTACTGAAGAAAAGAAGTGTTTTAAGTGTGGAAAGGCGGGTCATGTGATGGCCAATTGCAGAGGGAATGAGCCTATTTGCTATAATTGTGGAGAACAGGGCCACATTAGCACTAATTGCCAGAAATCAAAGAAGCAGAAATCTGATGGGAAAGTATTTGCATTAGTGGGAGCTCAGCCTACTAGTGAAGATCGATTGGTCAAAGGTACTTGCTTTATAAATAATATTCCTTTATTTGTGATTATTGATATGGGTGCAACACACTCGTTTATTTCTTTGGAATGTGTGAAAAAGTTAGGATTGGAACCTTCTCAGTTAAGTAGAGGAATGGTTATTGATACACCGTCTATAGGTTCTGTGACTACTACCTTGATATGTCGTGATTGTGTTTTGGCTATTTCTGATAAAGAGTTCAGAGTGGATCTTATATGTCTACCACTCAGTAATCTTGATATAATCTTGGGTATGAACTGGTTAGAATCCAACCGAGTTTATATTGATTGCTTTAGGAAGAGATTGTTATTCCTAACTCAAGAAGAGGAAATTTTGGCCAGTTCAGTTTCTACTAAAGAGCTGAGGACCTTATTGGAAGACGAAGCGAAAATGTTTGTTGTGTTTGCTTCATTATCTATGGAGGAAAAGGTCGCTGTTGAAAAGTTACCAATGGTGAATGAATTTCTTAAAGTATTTCCCAATGATATTACAAAGTTACCTCCGATGCGTGAAGTGGAGTTTAATATTGACTTGATTCCTGGTACCAGACCTATTTCTATGGCACCGTACAGGATGTCTGCTACTGAGTTAGCTGAATTAAAATCGCAGATTGGTGACTTACTTGATAAGAAGTTCATTCCACCTAGTGTATCGCCATGGGGGGCTCCAGTGTTATTAGTTAAGAAGAAGGATGGTAGTATGCGCTTGTGCATTGACTACCGACAGCTGAATAAGGTTACTATTAAGAACAAGTATCCATTTCCAAGGATAGATGACTTGATGGACCAACTTATGGGAGCTTGTGTTTTTAGCAAGATTGATTTGAGGTCAGGATATCATCAAATCAGAGTGAAAGAGGAAGATATCCAAAAGACGGCATTTAGAACTCGATATGGTCATTATGAATATGCAGTGATGCCTTTCGGAGTGTCTAATGCACCGGGTGTGTTTATGGAGTATATGAACCGGATATTCCATTCTTTCTTGGATCAATTCGTCGTAATATTTATTGATGATATATTGATATATTCGAAGTCTGAAGAAAAGCATGAGAAACATTTGAGGATTGCGCTGCAAGTGTTAAAAGATAACAAATTGTTTGCTAAATTTTCCAAGTGTGAATTCTGGTTGAAGAAAGTGAGCTTTTTGGGACATGTAATATCTGGTGAAGGTATAGCAGTAGACCCTTCGAAGGTTAGTGTTGTGCTTGATTGGGAACCTCCGAAGACGGTAACGGAAATTAGAAGTTTTCTTGGTTTAGCTGGTTATTATCGAAGGTTTATAGAAGGATTTTCTAATTTGGCGTTGCCATTAACTCAATTGACCAGGAAGAGTCAAGTCTTTATTTGGGATGTAGCTTGTGAGAGAAGCTTTAAAGAATTGAAAAAGAAATTGACTTCGGCACCGATATTGATTTTACCGAATCCGAATGAAGCTTTTGTTGTGTATTGTGATGCATCTAAAATGGGTTTAGGTGGTGTGTTAATGCAGGTTGGTAAAGTAGTCGCTTATGCTTCAAGACAGTTGAGGATACACGAGAGGAATTATCCTACTCATGATTTAGAATTGGCTGCAGTGGTATTTGTGTTGAAAATATGGAGGCATTATCTCTATGGGTCGCGATTTGAAGTCTTTAGTGACCATAAGAGTCTGAAATATTTATTTGATCAGAAGGAGCTTAATATGAGGCAGAGGAGATGGTTAGAATTTTTGAAAGATTATGATTTTAATTTAAGTTACCATCCGGGAAAGGCAAATGTAGTAGCGGACGCATTAAGCCGGAAAACAGTTCATATGTCGGCTATGATGATGAAAGAGATGGATTTAATTGAGCAATTTAGAGACTTAAGTATGGTGTGTGAGATGACACCTAGAAGTGTCAAGTTGGGCATGTTACGAATAAATAATGAATTTCTTGATGCAATTAAGGAAGGCCAACGACAAGACGTGAAATTGGTGGACTTAATGCCTACCGAAGGAAATGATCAAGGCGGTGATTTTAGTTTGGATAATAATGGTATTTTGAGATTTCTAGAGAGAATTTGTATACCTGATAGTGTTGAACTAAAGAAAGCAATTCTGGAAGAGAGTCATTGGAGTAGCTTAAGTATTCACCCGGGAGCTATGAAGATGTACCATGACTTGAGGAAATTATTTTGGTGGCACGGTATGAAACGAGATATTGCACAATTTGTTTATGCTTGTTTAGTATGTCAGAAATCAAAAGTGGAACATCAGAAGCCTTTGGGGCTGATGCAACCTTTAGAGATCCCATAGTGGAAGTGGGATAGTATTGCTATGGATTTTGTGACAAGTTTGCCGAATACTGCGAGAGGCCTCGATACTATTTGGGTAGTTGTGGACCGGTTGACTAAGTCTGTACATTTTATTCCGATAAACATCAGTTACCCGTTAACTAAGTTGGCGGAGATTTATATCCGAGTTGTTGTGAAATTGCATGGTGTACCATCAAGTATAGTATCAGATAGAGATCCGCAATTTACCTCTGAGTTTTGGAAAAGTTTGCACGAGGCTTTGGGTTCTAAGTTGAAATTGAGTTCGACTTACCACCCACAGACAGATGGACAATCCGAGAGGACTATTCAGTCATTAAAAGATTTGTTGAGAACCTGTGTGCTAGAAAAAGGTGGTGCGTGGGATACACATTTGGCACTGATTGAATTTACTTATTATAATAGCTATCATTCGAGTATTGGAATGACGCCGTTTGAAGCTCTTTATGGTAGAAGATGTAGAACACCTCTGTGTTGGTATGAGACATGTGAAAATGTTATGCTTGGGCCTGAGATTATTCAGCAGACTACTGAAACTATTCAGATAATCAAAGAGAAAATAAAAGCATCTCAGAGTCGGCAGAAAATTTACCATGATAATAGAAGGAAAGACTTAGAGTTCAGTGAGGGTGACCATGTATTTTTTAGAGTCAACCCGATGACCGGTGTTGGACGTGCATTAAAGTCTAAGAAGTTGGATCCTAAGTTCATTGGACCGTATCAGATTATGCAGAGAGTAGGAAAGGTTACTTAAAGAGTGGCATTACCGCCGGAACTTTCGAATTTGCACGAAGTGTTTCATGTATCGCAACTCAGGAAATATGTGTCTGATCCGTCACATGTAATTCAGAGAGATGAAGTGCAAATCCGTGACAATCTTACGGTGGAGACTTTACCGTTGAGGATTGAAGATCGTAAGATGAAGCAACTTCGAGGCAAAGAGATACCTTTGGTGAGAGTAGCTTGGGGAGGAGCTGCTGGTGGAAGCGTTACCTGGGAACTGGAGAGCAAGATGCGGGAATCATATCCAGAGTTATTCCATTCAGGTACATTTTCGAGGACGAAAATAATTAAGTGGGGGAGAGTTGTAACACCTTAATTTTTATATTTATTTTTGTGAAATAAATATTAATATTTTAATGGCATAATTGAATTAATGGGTGAAGAGAGTATTTTATGAGAATAATAATAATATAAGGTGTATTATTATAATGTTGTTATTATTTAAATAAAATAAAATAAAAGAGTTAGTTAGAGGTTTAAGGGGCAAAGGTGGAATTGCTGTTTTATAAAAAGAGGAATTAGGGAAACAAACCTCATTCATCGTATTTTGACGAAGAACAGAGAGGTCTGGAGAAAGAGGAGAAGAAAGGCAAGGTCAAGGATCGTAGATCACCAAGACCAAAAGTTGTGAAGGAAAGCTTCGATTTTAAGGTAAAGGGGGAGAAAAGGGTTTATGATTGGTTGATGAGATCATGAGGATCGTAAAGCATGATGTGTTCATGTGTATTGTGATATAGTATGCGTTGTTGTGTCTGCATGCGCATACATTTGATGGGATAATCATGTCGTGGATGTGATTACTCGGGATTCGTTGAGAATCGTGGTTGCAGGGATGATCGTGTCTTGTTGGAGACGTTAACGATGCATTCGGGGTTCTATTTAATGAACCGTTATTGTGAGTCGGTACCGCATTTGCATTGTGCATTTGAGTCACATTTCATCATGATTGATTGAATAATATGATTGACAATTTTGTATGATTAGGGGTGAATTACTTCTTCATATATGTCGTATGTGTTGTTATATTATGAATCTATTTCTCACCCCTCTGTTTATTTTGTTGCGTATGTGCTTCTTCGGAAGTGCAGACAATTCAGGTACTTGAGAAGTACGTTGGTGTGATGTCTGTGTCCTAGGAACTCTGATATGTAACGGGAACGAGGATCTTTATCCACATTTACGTTTATTGTTTAGAAAAACTTATCTTTATAATTAAACTTGAATTGAAGAACCTTTTTATGTGTGATTTTCTAAGCCTTTGAGCTATTGACGTTAAATATTTGGAATCCGCTGTTTTCTTTTATTAACGATTTTGATGAACGATGATGATGTAACATTTCACTTTGGACAAGTAACTCTGATTTTATTAAAGATTTATATAAACATTCTGTGGGAAAAGTGGGTGTTACACTTCATCTTTCTATGCAAAATGCTAAAGACATGACATGCTTATGATGATTATGACATGATGATGCTGCTAACAAGAGAGGGCAAATTTACGGTGTTACAGTTGCCCCTATTCAAGCAACTGTTAATTTGAAAAGGACGGTAGCACGGCTATCGACCGTTCAAGATAAACTGTGGTTGAATACTAAGAAGACCTGAAATTTGCACTCTGCTGGAGAATGCAAGCAATGGGAACTAAACCCAACCAAATGACGCTTTGGCGAATGAAGCGGGGACAAAGCATACAAGCTCCTTCCAACCTGAAATTTTAATTCGGATAGAAAAACTTAGACAGACGAGTCTTCTTCGAGCAAACCTGTTACGCCAGGTGCTGGACATACGAGCCCTCTTCAAACAAACCTGTTACGCCAGGGACTGGACATACGAGCCCTCATACATTTTGCAATATATGATCTAAGACAGACGAACCTCCTTCGGATAAACCTGGTACGCCAGGACCGGTGATGCACTTAAGTCTGTGGGATAGACATGCATAATCAGGATAGACGAACCCTTTTCATATATTATCCGTGGATATATGGTCTAAGACAGACGAGTCTTCTTTGAGCAAACCTGTTACGCTAGGTGCAACATTAGGATTTGACGAACCCTCTTCACAGATCTTACATAGATAAGTGGTGCTTGAGATAGACGAACCTCCTTCGGGTATACCTGTTACGCCAGGACCGATAACCATTTTGACGTTTAATCCCACCGTCAGGACTTCAAACCTCTTCAACACACACGAGCATTGGATGATCATCATAGAGAACACAGACGAGCGTCATAAGTCAATGATACAAACGAATATCGGACGATGATCTAAGAAACACAAACGAGCGCTTCAGGCGATGATACATAAGAATATCCGCCACTGATATAGACGAATACCAGAAATCCAACACAGATGAGCATTTGGAGCAACAATACAGACGAGTATTAGAGATCCAACACAGACGAGCATTCAGAATAGTAACACAGACGAGCATCATGCAGATGTCAAACACAGACGAGTGCTGGGGAATGCAGACGAGCAACAAGCAGATGTCGCACACAGACGAGTGCTGGAGAATGCATATAAGCAACAAGCATATGTTGCACACAGACGAGTGCTGGAGAATGCATACGAGCATCAAACGGATGTCGAACATAGACGAGTGCCAGGGAAGTGCGGATGTCAAACACAGACGAGTGCTGAGGAATTGCATACGAGCATCAAACAGATGTCGAACACAGACGAGTGCTAGGGAAGTGCGGACGAACATCAACATCTACCACACACATGTGACTGTTGGGGAAAGCATGCGAGTATAAAAGGAGAATCAAACACAGACGGGTGCCAAGAATTGCAGACGAGCATCAAGCAGATGTCAGCATAGACGAGTGTTGGGGAAAGCAGACGAGCAACGACAAAGTGTGAACACGGACGAGTGTTGGGACGATGCAGACGAGCAAAAATATATTTTCTGATTAGCATCACAACTCTGTCGGGGAGAATCAAATGAAGAATAATTCACAAATGAGCGAGTGCTGGGAATGCAGATGAACATCCAGCGGATATCAAAAACCAAACACAGACGAGTGCTGGTGATGCGGACGAGCAACTATCAAACATCAAACACAGACGAGTGCTGGGGGCGCATACGAGCAACCATCAAACATCAAACACAGACGAGTGCAGGGGAGATGCCGACGAACAATGAGCAAAGTTCAAACACAGACAAGTGTTAGGGGAGCATACGAGCAACAAACCAAGTGCCCTGATTGGCAACAACAATCACGACTCTGTAGGGGAGCCTGGTCAAGAGGCTTTGACAATGCTTGACGCTGGGGAGATGAACAACTGTTGGTATCATCACAAAGGCCAAAAATAAATTGGCGACTTCTTTGGGGGAATACTTCAATGGTGGGAGCAAGTCCTGAACATGAACTCTACGGGGATAACCATCTTCAGACTCGGCTGAGGAAGAGGCTTGGTCAAGACTCCGATTGGGGAGAGAATTCTGAAAATTCTGACTCGGTGGGGAAACCAAGCGCACAACTACTCGCTGGGGATAATTTCGCTTGTGGAAAGATAATCCTCTTGGGGATGGAAGCTCTTCAATTAGCCTTGGAATTCCGCTGGGGAAATAATCAAGATATCCTGGAAATACTTGGTTGAGGAATGAAACGTGAACAACTGTCTGCACTACTTCGTCACACTGGCCAAAAATAAAATTGGCGAACTCACTGGGGATATTTCAATAATGGTTACGTGCCAATCATGAACTCCGAGGAAAAGACGATCTCCTGACCCGGCTGGGGGAATACCTGGTCAAATTACCTTCGCTAGGGAAAAATTTCTGGCTGTTACAACTCTGCGAGGAAATATGCATTCAGCTACTTGCTGGGAATAGCCCATTCTGACACAAAGACTCCGATTGGGGACAAACCTCTTC
Source organism: Lathyrus aphaca (assembly GCA_963966055.1). Classification (NCBI taxonomy): domain Eukaryota; kingdom Viridiplantae; phylum Streptophyta; class Magnoliopsida; order Fabales; family Fabaceae; genus Lathyrus; species Lathyrus aphaca. The sequence continues at coordinate 85,043,210 of OZ014522.1, forward strand.
GATCGAGTTTGAATTTCTGTTAGGGATACCACCCTACTCTGACTCAGTTGGGGAAGGTTCCATCTAAACTCTACTGGGGATAACCATGTCTTTCTTACGAAGAACAACCACCACTTGGGGAGGACATCTCTTTGATTAGGTTTGAAATTTAGCCGAGGATTCCACTTGCTCTAGCTCAACTGGGGAGCACTATCCACTTAGGGAAATACAATATCACCCTACAAAACCTGCAACAACAGTATACACACTTGTGCCCCAGGGACTTGCATGGTATGATCTGTTCATCCATTGTCACCCGACACTCAAAGACAGTCTTAGTTGTTTCCCTGCAGTGTCAATTTTCTTAGAAAAATCAACATGTTTCATATGCAATGTTTTTTTTAGCCAAAAATTCAGGACATTTTTGCAAACAAAGTAAACACAACACAACACGGCTTTATGACTGAATATTCATTCATTGAATCGCCTATGAATAGGTAAAGTTTTACATCAGGAAGCAACTACCTGGAAAGAGGTGGCTACCATAAAATTGAGAAAATAAACTATCCTAATGGCAATGTACACGGCATTCCAATGAGTTTCCTTCCTGCTATGACCAACATGTCTTCAAGATTTTCTGTTCTTGCCTTTGCTTTTTGAAGAAGATGAGGGGACTGATTCCTATCCTTCTGATATTGTCAGACTGCATGAAACAGTGATTTGGTTCAGATTACCCGAATCGTAGTTGTTCGCTTATTCCATTGGTTTGCGTGGATCGCCCTTTCAGGTTTTCAATCCACTAGGATACACTTTTTTGCCTGAGTTGTCCGATGTGGCTTTTTAACTCAGCAGGTGTACATCTTTTCATTTATTTCCCTAACTTTTGCCCGAGCTTTTTATTCTATTTTAGCTCGCCGGGATGCCCTTTTCTTGCCTGGACTTTAATTCTGTTTTTGTGTCCAGCAGGACTTTTATGCGAAGTATTTTTTAATTGCATCCGAGTTAACAAGAGATTGGAAATCTTCTCCATCCATAGTAGTGAGCATCAGTGCCCAACCTGAGAAAACTTTCTTTACTATGAATGGGCCTTCGTAGTTTGGGGTCCACTTTCCCCTGTGATCTGAACCTGGAGGAATGATCCTCTTCAGTACAAGTTCGCCTACTTGGTACTCTCGAGTACGTACTCGTTGGTCGAATGCTCGCTTCATTCTCCTCTGATAAAGCTGACCATGACAAATAGCTGCTAATCTTTTTTCCTCAATTAGACACAACTGATTATATCTGGCATGTACCCACTCAGCCTCATCAAGCTTCACATCCATCATCACACGCAATGAAGGAATTTCTACCTCAACAGGCAAGACTGCCTCCATGCCATACACCAAGGAGAAAGGAGTTGCCCCAGTTGACGTCCTGACTGACGTTCGGTACCCATGTAGTGCGAATGGTAACATCTCATGCCAATCTTTGTAAGTGACAACCATCTTCTGCACAATCTTCTTAATATTCTTATTAGCTGCCTCTATCACGCCATTCATCTTTGGCCGGTAAGGAGAAGAATTGTGATGCTGAATCTTGAAGTCTCGGCATAGCTCTGCCATCATCTTTTTATTTAAATTGGAACCATTATCAGTAATGATTCGCTCGGGCACTCTGTATCTGCAAATGATGTCTCTTTTCAGAAACCTGGCTACCACTTGGCGAGTGACATTGGCATAAGATGCTGCTTCAACCCATTTGGTGAAGTAATCAATCGCCACCAAAATGAATAGATGACCATTTGAAGCAGTAGGCTCTATCTTCCCGATAATATCAATGCCCCACATAGAAAAGGGCCAAGGAGATGACATGACGTTGAGCGGGCTTGGAGGAACATGCACCTTATCTGCATATATCTGGCACTTGTGGAACTTATGGGTGTATGAAAAACAATCTGCATCCATTGTTAGCCAATAGTACCCTGATCTCAATAACTTCTTAGTCATAGCATGTCCTCCTGCATGAGTACCGAAAGATCCCTCGTGGACTTCCTACATTAATAGGTCTACTTCGTGTCTATCCACGCATCTGAGCAAGACCATGTCAAAGTTCCTTTTATACAAAGCCCCGTCTATATTCAAAAAGAAGCTAGCAATAAGTCATTGCAAGGTCTTCTTGTCATTGGATGATGCCCCAGCTGGGTATTCTTGTTTTTCCAAGAAAAGCTTGATATCAAAGTACCAAGGTTTCTCATCAAACACTACGTCTACAGAGAAAGCATAAGCTGGTGCGTCAAGCCTGGAAATGTCAATCCTGGGCACATAGTTCCAACACAAGACTTTGATGGATGAAGAAAGAGTAGCCAATGCATCGGAAAATTGATTCTCATCCCGTGGTATATACTGAAGCTTAACCATTGTGAAGAACGTCAACAGTCTTCTGGCATAATCCCTGTAAACACCCCAAATTTTCCCTCACTCATTCACACCATGGCTTGTGACCTTTTCATTTGCATAAATTCAATCATAGCATCTCATACCACATTTTTGATTCACTGCATTGATTCAAAGCCATCTGCATCTAGGGTTTGTGACCTGAGCAATCCATGAGTTATCTAAGCCACTCCAAAGGTCACTAATCACTTCAAAGGGGTCCATGTATGTTCAAGCATCATATTATATCCTCCCAAGATCAAAGAAGTCAAAAAATCACAAGAACTGAGAAAGGCATGGAAGCAGAGCCAAGCTTAACTGCACAGATGACCTAGAATTAGGGTTTTGGTTTCAGAGGCCATAACTCCAAGATTTTTGGTCATTCTTGTTTCTATGGGTCTTTATATGATATGAGGATCATGCATATCAATTTTCATGAAGAAATTCAATGGGGAAGGCATCTGATCACAAGATGACTTCTTAAGCAAGTCAGTGCAAAATCAGGGCATCTGAGGCCTCCAATGACCCAACCAAAGGGGTTTCTCCATCATTTTGAATGTATGATCTTTATTTGATCATAGAAGATGTTAGAAGTTCACAAAATTGAAGAATTTCAAGCCATTTGCAAAGTTGCCTTTTTGGGAAAGTAACTTATAATGTAAACTTGCCATTTTGGGAAAGTTTTTCAACCTCCTCTTTTTGATTCAAAAATGCTTCAAATGAGAAAACTTTGGTCATGAAAGTTGTAGAATGGATCCTACCATTTTCAAAAAGTACAAGAACTCTTTCTAATTCATTTTGGATCAAAAGTTATGGCTTGTCAAAGTTGGATAAAATCATTGAAATTTCACTTTTGCACAAAAGGGGAAAACTTGCAAAAAAACTTTGCCAAACCAACTTGTGACTTCAAAGTGGCTTCTAATCATCATAAAACACAATTCAATGCCTAAAAGTCAGATTTTGTGCCAAGAATTTTTCACTTTCATGCCTTGGATTACAAGTTGCATAAGGCATTTCTTCATGAAAGCTTCAAAATTGAAATTTTGCAAAAGGAACTTTTCATGCTTGAATTGAACACTAATTGATCTCAAGTGTCATAACAACATTATGTGATGCATATTGCTGCATATTTCTTAAGAGATGTCACATGTTCATGGCCAAAAGTCACAAAATGTAACAAGTTGCCAAAATGCAAAGACACTTCAAACTTGTGATCCAAGCCATCCAGCTCATATCAATTGATCCAAGAGTCATCCTTGAACTCAGCTGATGCAGTACAAGCCAGGAAACCATCTCTGCCACAACCCATGCTTCAAGTACACCAAACCTTGACTTTTTGCAATTTCTCCCATGCTCTTGGAATAGTGATCAGCAGCCTCTACTAACCTGCTCCACAGCCTACTCAAACATGATGGGAGTGATATAGCAACTCATCCAGCATTGAAACAAGACACAATCCAGCTTGCACAAAAACTGTCTAAAAACTTCTCCTCTTCGAATTCCTTCACTCATTTAAATGTTTATTTTTAATTAGTTAATGGAAATTAATGAATTAAAAATGCATTTAGGTATTTAAAAATCACCAAAAAATTCACATTGCATTTCAAAACATTTAGAAACATTGTCAAACTCTCAAAACAAATTTCTTTTTGGTTCTTGACCAATTTTGACAATTTTCATTGGAATTAAAGTTGTTTAAAGGCAATATTTTGGTCCTAACTTGAAAAAATTCATTCTGCCTAACCATTAAGAGTTTGATGATGGTTATTCTTGCATTGCATCCTTCATATCATGTAGTTTCTAGGGTAAAATTGATTTGAATTTGTCTTTCATTTTCAATTTGTTTTGCACTTTTCATTGTGAGGTATCCAAAAACCCTAGTTGACTTGAGAAATTCATAACTCCCATTAGGTTAAGAGTTAGGTCCCCTCCTTTGGGCAGTGAGCTTGTGTAGGGTTAGGGTTCCTTTGATCCCATTTTCAATTTTTTATCATGTCATTTGCTTCTGGTTTTGAATTTGTTGTTGTATGTTATGCATAAACCCTAATTTGTGCTTTCATTTGCATCCTCCTTTCATATGCTTGCATTCAAGAGCTTGCCATGACATTTTGTGCATCCACATGATTCATAAGACATCTTAGGACATATTAGAATCATGTTTGATCATTGCATCATTAATTTGCCATGTTATATATTCATTCCATTGCATAAACTTTCATGAATCTTTATGGTTCAAAGCTTGCTTCATTTGCATCCACATCCTTGTATGATCATCCACAACTCTTGACATGTGTTTGCATCATCTCTTAGCATCATTAACATCATGATTGTGCTTCTGATTTTTTGGTTTGCATCTTTGCATTCATTTCACTTTCATTGCACTGCATTTCTTTTGCTAACTTTTCAGGTGGTAAGTTGTTTTGAGAAGTGAATTTGCCTTCACTTCTCACAATCTCTTCTCATCTTTCTTGCATCATTTCTGCACTTTGTATTTGCCTTAGAGTGAGCTTTCTCATTCATGCTCTCAACCACTTTCTTCCTTCAAGCAACTTGTCTTCTTAAGTGAAGCAAGTTGTCTTGCTTCTCTCTGCTTCTTTCTCCTTTCATCTGCTTCTCTCCTTGGTGGCCCTTTGAAGATTCTTTCTCTCTTAAGCCTCACTAACCCTAGGATCTCCAAGTATGATAATAATTAGGGTTTGATTATTCCCCCATTTAGCTTCTACCTTTGTGTCATCTTTGTGTCTTCTCCTCTCACCTCATAATCAAGGACTAAACCCTAAAGGTTTTAAGGCTTTGTGATTAAGCTTATGCCTGTATCCTTCTATTAGGATGGAGTGTATAACTTTAATCCTAAGTGTTAAACCCTTAATGTGTTTAAATCCTCTAATCAATTCACTTAATAATCATCAAGACATCAAGCTTGTAACTTGGGCCTTGCATTAGGGTTCTAATTCTTCCTTAATTGGTTAAGAAGGACTAACCCCAGTGTTAATGGACAAGTCCCCCTAGAGTTGTCTTACCAACCATCAAACTCACTTCTTAATCTTATCATTAACTAAAATCCACCTTAATAAAGGCTTTGATTTGTCATGAGGTTAATCCCTAATCATGGATTAAGTTGAGGAGCCTTTCTCAGCTTAAATGTTCTCATCTATTATCCTTCTATTAGGATGGTGTAATGAGTCTATTAAATCCTTGATTATGGCTTAAACTCATTAATAAACACTAAGAAAAAAACAACAAAAACATCTAAATAAATGCAAGTAGGTTAATGATCTTAATCCTACATCATGGTGATTAAGTGTGAGGTGTTTACTTCATTCTTAAGGTATTCTCATTACCCCTAATCAGAGGGAAGATGTGATGAGTCTACTAACCCTTGGTTTAGGCTTAAGCTCATTTTCTTATGACAAACTAAAAAAAAAAACCAATAAAAGATTGAAAACACCAAAAACAAACAATAATCGTCTCCTCCGGGATTCTTTTCTCACCTCATTCATTCACAAACGAGAACTCGCTTCTTCCGTCTAATGCAAGACAGTTTGCACCTGAGCCAGACAGGTCATACACTTGAGCATAGACAAGTAAGCAGTTCACAAGTCAATTTATCTTTCAGTCTCTTTGAGTCGAACTACGGTGTTCTGACTTCCTCATTGCACGAGAGGATACGTAGGCATAACTTAACAGTTATCAAACAAAAGTTTCTGTATATTGCCCCTCCTTCCAGCATTATTCTTCTAGCCTCATAGTCTTGAGCTTCATACTCCTGTTCTTACACTGACACTCTTTTTATTCACTCCACATTCCTTTTACACTGACACTTGCATCCTTTTCCAGCTTTTGCACACAGATAGCACTGATACTACCCCTTTAAACACAAATCTTTTAAGCGTGGATCCCGTCGAGTACGGCGGACAATCTGGGTGCTAATACCTTCCCCGATTGTAACCAACCCCCTTTCTCAGTTTCTCTGGTTCGCGACCGTCTTATCCATTTCTTTCTAGGTCTATGCAGCATTACCTTTCCCTCGGGATAAAAATGCCTAGCTGGTGACTCTATTCATTCCTTCTCTTTTCGCCGACCGTTCGCGTCTGTACCCCATTTGACTTAGCCTCATTTGGTGGGAGCGACAGCTTGGCGACTCTGCTGGGGACCTTTATACTGTAACCAGGGCTTCTGGTTCTTTTTGTGGGTTCCTCCTAGCGCTTGTTTGATTTGTGTTTACTGAGGTGTTATGTGCTAATTGAGTGTTTATGTTTATTGCTTTATTATTTGCTTTATGTACAGTCTTGTTTATTTGCTTTCTTTACAGTTTTACATATCATACTGTCATACTGTCATTTTGCTGGATCTGACTTCTATCTTGGTGGGTGGGGTTCCATCGAGAGTTCAAGGTCCTATACCTGGGACCTGAGTGACACTTAGGCTAGAGTGGTTCATGTTCTTTCCTATTCCATTTCGGTCTGGTGCGGGAATATGAAACACGGTTCAGATGTGGGTTTCTTCTTGAGAACTCTGTGCTACAGATTTCCTATAGTGCTAGGGCTATCTGGGAAGCCTGCTAAGTCTGGATGACCTTTATTATGAACTTCAGAAACTGAGGTGAATTAGAGGAGGATCTTTTCTGGTTATTGTAAACACTATACCTCCGGGTTAGAAGTGTTTACACTTCTCATAACTGATCCAAGTCTGAGGATCTTTGTTCTAGATCACTACCTGTGAGGGGGTTGGGCTGTTTACAGGTTTGCAGGAACCCTTGGCCACCTCATACCCTGTTACTATTGGTTTAAGAGTACCTCATTTTGGACAGTTCTTGTGATTAACCTTGGACATGTGACTCTTTATTTGAGTCCCCCACCTTGGTTACTGGATTTCTGAGCCTTCATCTGGACTTTCTGAACATACATATGCCTTATATCAAGACAGATAACCAGATCCAGCTTGATCACAAACCCTTGCATATCATTTGCATACATCATCATTGCATCATTTAACATTTGTTTATTTGTTTTTCAGGGTATCCACATTATCTGGCTTGGTTTTGACCCCTTCTTCTACATAGACCTCTGCTTCACCAGTTATCTGCTTCAGCTATTCTTATCATCACCAGCATCAGCCTGTCATTGGCTCATCTCCAGTATCAGCCTTGATCTTCATCAGCATCTATCTTCCTTCTCTTCAGCATTTATGACTACTCCCAGGAAGAGAAACATATCCTACCACTTCTTTGAGCCTGTGTTGACTGGCATCAGGCAAGTCCAGTCACTTATCACACCTGACCACATCCCATTGTTTAGAGAACACTATGGAGGTATCTTGGATATGGTTATGGACCTTGAACCTTCTAAGAGGAGCATGATCCACACATGCCTGCAGTTTTATGACCCTCCTTTGAGATGTTTCACCTTCCCAGACTTTCAACTAGGGCCTTTGCTGGAAGAGTTCTCTTCATTGATTGGAGTACCTATCAGAGGTGAGATCCCCTTCAACCCAGAAATGACTTTTCCCAGCAATGGAGAAATAGCAAAAGCATTGTACCTGGAACCTGCCTTGATTGAGCAAAGCATGACAACAAAAGCTGGGATTCCTGGTCTTCACTTGGACTTCTTGATTTCTCAGGCCATTCTGAAGGTTTCATTAGGAGAGTGGAGGGCAGTTTGTGCACTGTTAGCCCTCAACATATATGGGGTTATACTGTTTGCAGATGAGCCTAAATTTGTTAGCAAGAATGCCATTCATTTGTTTCTTCTGAAGAACCCAGTGCCTACATTGCTGGGAGACTTTTACTACTCCATTCATCAGAGGAATGAGAAACAAAGGGGGAAGTTGGTGAGATGTTGTGCTCCATTGTTTTACACCTGGCTGCTCAGACACCTACCTAAGTCAGATACTTTCCTGAACCCCCACCAACAGAATAATTGGGCTAAGAGGCTCATTTCTTTGACTCCAGATGATATTAGATGGTGCACCCAGAGCACCAAAGGCAAAGACATTATCACCAGCTGTGGGCAATACCCAAATGTGCCTCTGATAGGAGTAAAGGGCTGCATCAACTACAATCCTTTGCTGTTTAAGAGACAACTGGGCTATGCTTTGATTCATCCTCCCAGAGTGCAAGATTTAGCTGAAACCTTGTATTGTGAGGTGAAGCCTAATTTAGCTGCTGTCAGACAAGCATCTTGGGCTTGGGACAACATCCAGACCAAAGGGATGGCTATTCTAGGGAGGTGTAATAATGTTGCTTCAGCTCAGTACTATGATTGGTACCGTACCAGAGCTCAGATTACTGGAATGCCTTTCACCATTGAGGATATACCTGGACCATCTACAGCTCAGCCAGCAGCAACTGTCATCCTAGAAGAATTTGAGAAGCTGAAGGAAAGGAATGAGAATCTGTCTCAAGCCTTGAAGAAGACCCTTTGGGAAAGGAGTGATGGTCGTCTGGACATTGAAAGATTGGAAAAGCTCAGGGTGGAGCATCTTGCCAAAATTGAGAAGACAGAGCACTACATCAAGAAGGCAAGGGCTGGGGAGCAAATATTGAAGAATGTCTGTTAAGAGGCCAAGTTTCAGCAGGCTAGGACTGAGCTTTATCTGCAGGAGAGTCAGGCTAGGTGGGTCAGAATCACTGAAGCCCAGACACAAGAAGATCAGAAAACTCAAGCTAAGATTGGACAGTTGGAGGCCAATGAGAAGAAGCAGCAGGAAGCTTTGTTGGCAGCTCAGAAGGAGATTTCAGAGTTGAAGCTTAGGGCTGGATTGAAGAGGTCAAAGGATCAGGACAGGCACAAGAAGCTGACCACTGCCATTGCCACCAGGAACCTCCTCATTAGGACCATTACAGAGCACCCAGCTGGTCCAGTGACTGATGCTTTCCTGAAGGAAGTCAAGGAGGATGAGTTTGGACTGGATGTTTGACACTTTGTTTGTTGTTATTTCCATTTTGTGTACTTTTTCTTTTGATGTATTTTGACCCTCCATGGGCATGTGTTGTAAAACAAACTATGTATTGTTCACCATTTGTAATATATTTCAGTTTGTTTTCATTTGGGTTTTCTCTCAACAACATCAAACATCTTCCTCGAGGTCTGGAAAGGTCAAAACCAAGAACCAAGCCGGATACCTTGGAAAACAAATAAGCATACTGCATTGCATACTAACTTTGTGTTTTGTTTTGTAGGTTTTGTTTTTATTGTTTCTAACTTTGTTGTCATCTCAAGAAACATTGCTCGTCGCCGAGTGTTCCCTGTCAACCGCACGCACCGGTACCCTACTCGCAACAACCTTCCTGGTATCCAAATGGAACAAGTACAACAGGATTTGACTGAGGTCAGAAATCAGATGACTAATGAGAGATTGGAAATGAGAAATCAGATGTCTCAATTCATGGCTGTGATGACTGGCTTGACCCAGAGTCAAGAAAGATTAAGAGAGCTGGTGGAAAGGCAAACTCCTGAAGAGCCTCATCTTGGGACAGGAGGAACTAGCAACAATGAAAGGGGTCAACCCCGTATTGATCCACCAGTATTTGGACCTCATCTGGAACCAGAAGCTAATATCCCGAGAAATGTGCAAGGTAATACTGCTGCAGGCAGGATCTTACAGGAGGATCCCCAAGAAGAGCAGTTTACTGTTATGGGAGCAGGGGATGAAGTCTATGACAGAAGGTTAGATGAAATTGCTGAGAAATTGAGATCTCTGGAGTCTCAGAATTCCTTGGGCTTCGATGTAATGGACATGGGGCTAGTGGATGGGGTGAGAATTCCCCACAAATTCAAACCCCCGTGCTTTGAAAAATACAATGGAACCTCTTGTCCACAAACTCATTTGCAATCTTTTCTGGGAAGATTAAAAGCCTATACTATGGATGAAAAGCTGTGGATGTTTTAATTTGAAGACAGTCTGACCGGAGCTTCAAGAGAGTGGTATTCACACTTGACCAGGGCTACCATTAGATGCTGGAAGGACTTAGCTGAAGCCTTCATCAGGCAATATCAATACAATCTGGACATGGCTCCTAACAGGACCCTTCTGATGGGAATGTCCCAGTCTTCCAGAGAAAGCTTCAGGGAGTATGCCCAAAGGTGGAGACAGCTTGCTGCTGCTGTCCAACCACCTATGTCGGAAAGAGAAATGGCTGACATGTTCATGAATACGTTGCAAGGAACATATATTGATAGATTGGCTGCCTTCTCCTCTACCAGTTTTACTGATGTGGTCATAGCTGGTGAAAGGATTGAAAGCCTCTTGAAGATGGGTAAGATTTCTGACAGTGGTGCAAGTTCATCCAGTAATCCCAGGAAGCCTTTTGTGGGACCCCGAAGAGCCGGTGAGACCAATTCCATTCATGCAAGCAGGGGCAGATCTCAGTATGTTCCCAGGTCAGTAGCAGCTGTTACCATCCCAGCTCTGATTCCTCAACAATCAGCATATCCTCAGCAACAACCTCACTACCAGCAACCATCTCATTTTCCACAGCAGAGAACCCACAACAACAACAACAGTCAACAACAGCGCCCATTCCAACAAAGGCCATCACAGGCAAACAGGGTGATTGACCCAGTTCCCATGCCATATGCTGCACTCTTGCCACAACTCCTGAAGTTCAACCTGGTTGAGTTAAGAACATTGGCACCTCCAGATCCCCTTAATTTACCAAAGAACTATGATGCCAATGCCAGGTGTGCATTCCACTCAAATGCACCTGTCACCATACTGAAAAATGCAGGGCCTTACAAATGAAAGTCCAAGATCTGGTGGATTCTAAAGCCCTCAACTTCGCACCTCCTCCGAATGTCAACAAAAATCCTATGCCTAATCATGGAGGGCCAAGGATTAATGCCATTGAGGAAGACAAACCATCTACCTTGATCACTAGTGTTGCACAAATACGAACGCCTTTGGTCGAAATTAAAGCTCAGCTTCTAGAATGCCAAGTGTTCCCCGGGTGTGAGCTCGGTTGTGGGTATTGCAACATTGCGGTCAACGGGTGTGAAAATTTGAGAAGCGGCATAGATGGTCTTATCAAGGGTGGTATTCTTCAGATTACAACAACGACGCCTACAAATCCAGCAATTCCTTTAACAGCAATTCCCGATTCTTCTACAACAACAGCAACCATCATTCCTACTGATTCATCAATATCATCAGCAATTACTCCATCCATCACTTCAACAAATCAAATGTCAACAACCCTTTCCTCTACAACATCAGCATCCATGTTATTAGCAGAATCTTCTACAACGCCAACAAAAATTAATGAAGATGTCTCAGCGGTTACAATCTACTATGACCCATCAAGTGTTCCTCCTATCAACAATTTCCAACAACAAGCCATGGCACCTCCTGCCAGATCACCAGTCACAATTTACTATGATCCGCACACCATTACAGTACCATCCTCTACAGCAGTCAGCCCAATTACCATTACGGTACCTGGGCCCGTTCCTTATGAAAGCAGCAATGCCATACCATGGCATTATGGCTCTGATCTCTACTGCAATGGGGAGAAAATCACTTTGGATTCATCAACCTCTTCTCCACAAATTGATAATGTTGGGGGAGGAGGAGGCTTCACCCGGAGCGGACGCCTTTTTGCCTCACAAACACAAAGACCTAATGTTGAAGCAGAGGCTGCTGCCAAAGCAAAAGGAAAGAGTGTGGTACCTGAAGAGCCGGCTACCAATGAAACTCAGAAGACATCTTTTGAACAAGATGTAGACGAGTTTATGAGAATCATAAAAAGAAGTGATTACAAGGTGGTGGATCAGCTTCACCAAACACCCTCCAAAATCTCCATATTATCGTTGTTAATGTGTTCCGAAGCTCACAGGAACGCACTGTTGAAAGTCCTGCATGCAGCATACGTGCCGGAGGAGATTACTGTTAATCAGCTAGAAACTGTGGTTGCAAATGTCAACACCAGTCACGGGCTGGGCTTTACCAATGCTGACTTAACAACAGAGGGACGCAACCACAACAAGGCTTTGCATATCACCTTGGAATGCAAGGGTGCTGTTCTATCTCATGTACTGGTGGACACTGGGTCATCACTCAATGTTCTACCAAAGAAGGCCTTAGTGAAGCTGGAGTATGATGGCTTGGCATTGCGTCCGAGTAATTTGGTAGTGAGAGCATTTGATGGCTCCAAAAGATCAGTGCTTGGGGAGATTGATCTGCCAGTGTTGATTGGCCCGCAGACCTTCAAAATTACCTTCTTTGTGATGGACATATAGCCGGCCTACAGCTGTCTGTTGGGTAGACCCTGGATCCACGCCGCTGGCGCTGTTACGTCTACCCTTCACCAGAAGTTGAAATTCGAGTGGGAAGGCCAGATCATCACCATCTGTGGGGAAGAGGACATCTTTGTTGGCCAGCTGGCTACGTATAAGTACATAGAAATGGACGGGGAGATCCATGAAACCATGAGCCAGGGGTTTGAGGCCCTGAACATTAATGAAGCATCTGTTGTACTGGGAACTTCCATAACATCATACCAATAAGCCCGGAAAGTTGTTGAGGAAGGTACCGCCCAAGGCTGGGGCAAGTTACTTCCCGTGGAGAAGAAAGAAGACCGATTTGGGTTGGGTTACAAACCAACTCAACAAGATCAATCAGAGGCTGCAAAGGAGACCAAGTTTGTCAGCGGGGGAATGCTCACCCCGGATACTGTGAACAACTTGGAAGATGAGTTGGAAGATGAGCGCAACCTGGAAAGCTGGATACGTCCAAGGACCCCGGGGAGCCATGTCTCAAACTGGTCTTCCCAGGAAATTATAAGGGTTACTCCTACAGAGTAATTATTATTTCCTGTATTTTTAAGCATGCATCAAGTCCTGCATCTTGCCCAAGATGTCAGGGCTCATTTTGTAATCGGGCCATCTTGTATTTTGTGCAAAGACCAATTAATGAACATCAGGACATCTTTTGCAAATGAGTCTTTTCTTTTTCGCTCACTGTTTTTCATTTTTCACTTTTTGTACAAAAATAAAATGGCAATGTTTTTCAAAATAAATAACCTCATTTTCACTTTTTCTAAATAAGATAAAACTGATCACTAAAATGAACAAATCTAAACCCTTGCAGAAAGTGCCCTCTAGACTGCACCGACAGCAACACTGCTATGGCTTCGTATGACTTTGACAATCCAATCAACCAAGCTGATGAAGGGGTTGAAGAAGATTATGAGCTACCTGAAGAGCTAGCTAGGTTGTTAAGGCAAGAGGAGAAGGTTATCACTCATCATCAGGAGGAGGTCGAAACGGTTAATCTTGGTACATAAGAAGAAGTGAAAGAAGTCAAGATCGGGGCCTGCTTACAAGATTCAGTGAAAGAGCAATTGATTGATATGCTTCGGGAGTATGTGGATGTTTTTGCTTGGTCTTATCAGGATATGCCAGGGTTGGACACCGACATTGTTATGCACAAGCTTCCTCTGAAAGAAGACTATCCGCCAGTAAAACAGAAGTTGCGCCGTACTCGCCCAGATATGGCCATGAAGATAAAAGAAGAGGTACAAAAGCAGTGGGACGCCGATTTCCTTGCTGTGACTAGCTATCCGCCATGGGTCGCTAATATTGTACCTGTGCCTAAGAAAGATGGCAAGGTGAGGATGTGTGTGGACTACCGGGATCTGAACAGAGCCAGCCCGAAAGATGATTTCCCATTACCCTACATTGATGTATTGGTCGATAACACAACTCAGTTCTCGGTGTTCTCCTTCATGGACGGATTTTCAGGATACAATCAGATCAAGATGTCACCTGAAGACATGGAGAAGACAACCTTTATCACAC